>NW_020769317.1:1184167-1211646 GCF_900518735.1 Pseudonaja textilis | reverse complement strand
AATATGGAATTTCTAGAAAATTGTATTGTAGTGATGTCAGACAACAGTTCTCTTTAAATTATTTCTGAATGTGCCACATCTTGAGGTTCGCATACTGAGTTTATCTAAAAGAAAGGTTTTGGCTCTTTTGTGAATCTTCCCTAAGCCTTCCTAAAATTGTTTTTTCACCATTGCAGTGATCTGATAAGCATCTTATTTCTTTCTAGTTACAATTAATTTCCTATTAGAAATTCTAAACTTCCTTTGTTTTCTTGAAAGGAATCATAACGTCATAAAAAAGGTTATTCCTACGCTTTATGCTGAACAACTTCAAACAGAACATCTGAATGACACAGAAAGCAGTTAATTGTTCATTGTTCATTAAAAGGTCGTTAGTTTGTATGGCTGTTCTTAACTAATGAATACCAGTTAGATGCCCTTCTAGATTAAAGCAAAATGTTAAAGAGGTTTTTATTCAGGAACTTTATGAAACAGTAGCATCCTTTCCTTCCTTCAAGCAGTTCTATATTAGAGATTTTGAAGAAAAGACCAGAGCTTTGTCCTGTGCTTATTCAGCAGTTCTGGTTTCTGCTGTTCTGCTCTTTTCTTGATTTGCCTTCTAAGAACTCTCAAACATGTTTCCTGTCTGCTAGAATCATATCTTCCCAACAATATGATAAATATATTGCTCTGGGTGGAATGCAACAAAGTTATAATAATCACAAAAGGAAGTTATTGCACAAGTAAGATAATGAGTGAGGAAGGAACCATAAAGCTGAAATTAATTGATTTGGGCAATTTATCTGGAAAATTCTCTGTCACAATATAGATCGCTCACACATTTCCACAAAGAAGTTGGATAGAAATTTATCTCCAATATTTCTTTGGTGGCCAAAATTACTGTAAGAAATTTCTATTTGGAAATAAAGGCATGGTTTTGCTACTTATGATCTTGTTCACTAATTGTGTTGCTAGTGGGGGTTGCATTTATGCTGAGTAAAACTGAAGATGTGGAGTAAAGCTTAAGCAAGTGAGATCCAGGCCAATTTTTCTATTTTTCTAAGTACTATTGTTGCAAAGAAGGACAAGTGGAAATTAATCCTGTGCTGAAGCAATGTTTCATGCAATTGGCATGCAGGCAGTGACACGCTCAAAGGAAAGAATGTGGCATATATTCAGATTATACACTTCAAAATGATTAATATGCTTTTTAATGGAAATCTAATGGTTGGTCATAAAAAACCCTTTAAGATTTTCATTGTTATTTGGATTGTGACATAAGATGCAAGACAGAATATATGACTTGACTTTGAAACATCATTTCCAGCAGTGGAAATATTCACTAGTTATGGGGTGGGGGTGGGGGCGTGTAATCTGCATTTGAAAATTGCCAGCTCTTTCAGAAGAAACATGGCCAAAATTCAACAAAAATAAGTAAACATATATTTAGAGTTAAACTGGGACACCTGATTAAGGTTTGGTGTGCCCAGAAATGTTTAAACTCCTCAAAGATCCATAAATAAAGTAAATAAAAATCAATAATTAAATGGGCTAAACATCAAACAAAAGTTTTCTCTTCCTGTGGTCATTTGTCCCATTATGGGTGGTCTGGTAATAAGGGAAGGAGGAAGTTGTTAGTAGTTAACGTTTTATTTACATGTTGAGATTTCTTTACATGCTGTCAAAAGTGTTTATGGTTTTGGAGTCTTTTAGGCTAAAACATATACTTTACTATTCCTTAACTACAGATATTGGTTACTATGTATGTGTATACTCAACATAAAAGTAGCATCTGATGAAAAGCGAATGAGAATGTATAAATTTGTCCCTCCAGTTTGTAATAAGCTATTTCTTTTACATGTTGGGCATCCCTCTTCATTTAGAGGTTTAGAAAATTAAAACTTTCTGTATGGATGGAAGGGGAAAAAAGAACAGTCAGTCATTCAGGAACTGGGTTGCTCAAGTTTTCAAATCATTGCTGACTCCAGCACGAGTCCAGGCTCTACTAAACAAAAATATATCCTCAAAATTTCTCTCATCCATACACATACAGTAGTATGCAAAAGCAATTGTGCGAAAATGCTGTACATTAAAAATGCTTCCAAAAATAGAAGTGTTGCTAGTTTATTTTTATAATTAACAATAAATGAAAAGAAGAGAAATCCAAATCAAATCAATATTTGGTGTGACTATCCATTTCCTTCATTTTCAGTAACCACCTATATACAGTATTTAATATCGATCTATCATCTATCTACTTATGAAGAGTTGTTCAAAAGTCAGTGGCATACTACATTAAGGGATAGGAAACAGACAGTTTGGATCTTGTCTTGCTTTCATTTGGCAACATCCAGGGAGATAGAGACTATTTCATCAGAAAGCTGACTTCATACCTAGAAATTTTAAATTAATCTTAGAATTTTACCAGGCAAGAGAAAATTAAATGTATTCTATGTGTAAAAACAGCAGAACACTAAAATGTAGGCAATAGATTCTATGGTGCCTGTATCACGCTAGATATAGTCAAGCAGCATCTGGAGTATGTTACTTATTTTTAACTGAAATATATCTGACAATCTCACAGTGAAAATTAAACTTTGTACTTCTTTGTCTTCCTGTTCAATAAATTCATCTTTATAATATTATTACTGCATCGCTTGAACTGTCTATGAACATAACTTTAGGGGGAGGGAGATCTCCAACCTAAGTGTATTCTCTTTAATTTGCTCAAATGTATCTATAAAAAGAAGCCAGAGGAGTTGAATAATAGTGAATTTCCTTACTGTGGCTCATTTCTTTGGAGAGACATAAAGTAACTCCTTGAATGTAAACGTCTCCCACACAAAAAGCAAATTAATCTGTTTATATATCGCTTTTCTAATGGTGAAGCAAAAAATTCAAATTTATATTTAGCTCAAACAGAGAAGGTACTGAATTTATGAGTATTTTTATTTTTAACACCATTATATTACCTTTGAATTCATCATATATTCACAGGATTTATGCCTCTCTTATCTTCCTTATCAAAAAGAACAACTGAATTCACTGACCTTGACAGATAATTAATGTTTCGGAAACATTTGGTTCATATCACAAGGCCTATAATTTTGGATTAAAGCTGACATTGCTATTCTTCCCAAACACAAAGAGAAGAAAAGCTAAAAGTTTCAAGGAAATGACTCACTCTCCTCACTTTCCTGGAAGAATTGGAATATCTTCTGATTACTGTTTAATTCCTAGGTTAGGCAAAAAATGAACAGACCTAGTTCTTAGTGGATGTATATATAAATTATCCTATTGAATTAGCCCAAGACTCTCTTAGTCCAGCAACATATTTCTCATAGTACAGGTAGTCCTTGACTCACGATGGCAATTGGGATTAGAATAAAGTATGACTATATCATCAATCCTTACAGTCCTGGTTGCCACTGTTAATTAAATCCATAGTGAAGGATTAGGCAACACAACTTCCAGCTATTTCCCCACAACCAAAATCACTAGGCAGGTAAGTGGCTGCTGTTGGATTATGGACTGAAAAAATAATGGTTATGCAGAAGGGTGTGGAGCATGTGATGTTCAAGTGGATAGGGCATGGATTGGAACAAGGGAACAAGGGAGTGCAAGGATACAGTGCATACCAGAGAGGGTGTGCAAGGTATAGGAAGTGCATGATTGCTAGTGTGATGTGAGTATAGAGGGACTAAGGCAGGGTGCTCAAGTAGGAGAGATTTGTCTTAGCAACTTGCCACCTTCTCTGCTAGCTACCCCACTGACTTTCTGGAAAAGTCAGAAGAGAATGTTGTAAACGGCGATCATTTGATCACAGGGTGCTGAAACTGGTCATCAATGCAAACTGGTTGCCAGATCACAATCATATAATCACATGGGTGCTGTGATAGCCAAAACCCCAATGATACATTGTAATCACCATTCATTCAGCAACTTCAAATGGCTGGTGAACAAATGGTCATAGTTTGAAGGCTACCTGTAACTAATCAGATGTCTCCGGAATTCTTGCAAACGGGAGATAAGGGAACACAATAGCATCTCCTGGCATTGTTCCCCTGCATGAGGTATGCTATCCCAGACTAAGAAATAACATCAAGACTAATAGTCCCTGATAGATCTGTCTTCCATGGATTTATCCAATAACTTTTTAAAGACTTGTGGTAATTGTTTGCCACAAATCTTTAAGGTTAACCATTGAAGTCCAATGCTTCTATGGAAAAACTAATTGAGGAAAAATGCCTAGCTCTCACACATATGCAAAATATAATTCATATGGTTGTTTGAAATTATTCTGTGGATTACTACTTTTCACATAAAGTCACAAATGCTATTGGATATTGGTAATTTATTTCAGTATTTGGAGTTTACCAGTTTATTTGTATTGATTGAGATCTCTGACTGCAATAGACACTTATATAACAGAGAGAGAAATATATTAATACAGAAAGGGTTATTTAAAAGGAGATTCAATCCCTTGTAGTAGTCTTTTTATGTATTCTTAAATCCAAACTTTTTATGCTGAGAAAACTGGTATAATAATGCCTGTAGAGAAGTTCCACAAATTCAAAATACACATCAGAAAGTCAGTTTTAAACAAAGTTTAAAAGTAGCAACCTTCAGTCTTCCCTCTTCAGTAATGTTAATGATTACAAGCTGTATTTCTTCTGAATATCAGAATCATCTAATGATTAAAGATGTGAAAAAAGATCTTCAATATTTTACTGAACTGGAAGAGTTTACTTGGCAGCCTCACTATGGAAAAAGAGGATAAATAGTTGTTCCTAATCCTTCAAATTATTCTAGACAAGAACAACAATGAATACTAGCTGTGTCTTTATTATAAGATTACTTGCAACTCTGAAAGAATTCCTTCCCGCTTCTCATTAAAGTATCTGGAAAACTAGCGAGGGTTCCTTCTGAAGCACTTTCCCTGCCCTTTCAGCTTCTGAGGATCGAGATAACTTTTGTATGACAGTGGTCCAGGTTGTAGCTCTTCCTCCTGCCTCCCAAGCATTCCTACATTACTTATAGAATAGAATTCTTTATTGGCCAAGTGTGATTGGACACACAAGGAATTTGCCTTGGTGCAAATGCTCTCAGTGTACATAAAAGAAAAGATACATTCACCAAGAGTCAAGAATCATAAGGTACAACACTTTACAATAGCCATAGGGTACAATAAGCAATCAAATCATACTAGGAAACAGTCAATATAAATAGTTAGGATACAAGCAACAAAGTTACACTATAGTAATTAAGGGGGAAAATGGAAAATAGAAATTAACAATGTTCACATTGCAGATATGTAAAGTGGGATCCCTGAGGGCCAATGCTGAATTACTGCTTTTTATTTGTAAATGTTTTGGTTTGGGGATGACTATGGAAATAACTAAATTTGGTGATGGCAACAAACTCCTCAGGATGGTCAAAAATTAAGAGATGATGAAAACTTACAAAAAATATCTTAAGCAAATACTCGTCTAGGGTTTCAGACACCGGGCCATAGAATGGGAATCCATGAATTCTAGTCCCACTTTAGCCACGAAAGCCAGATGAGCGACTCTGGGCCAGTTACTGCCTCATAGCCCAAATCACCTCACAGGATTGTTTTGGGGAAAATAGGAGGAGAAAGGTGTGACAGATATGTTTTTCTCCTTGAGTTATTTGTAAAAATAAATTAATAAATGTGGGATATAAATAATTAAATAGGGTTATAAAGACAAGTGGAGTTCAGTGAAAACAAATATCAAATGAGTCTAAAAAGTCACACATATTATAAAGACTAAAGAGTCTCAACTGACCCATTTTTAAGACAAATTTCACACTAGGAATTTTTAGTGAAACACAAAACACAACTACTGATATTTTAATGTTCTTTTAAAAAAAGTCTAAGTTAAAGCCATACTTGGTGTACAATTTTATTCTCTACATTTTATAAAATAAATTCTAAAGCTATATAACCCATAAGGAGTGAGGGAGCAAAGAAGGCCAGGCGAAATGATTGGAAGGATAGAAGAATGTGAAAAATGTATAAAGTGACTATAAAGTAGACTGGAGTGATTGGTACTAGCAAAAAAGAAATCAGCATAAGTAAATGCTGATTTAAGTAAGTAAAGCAAGATTTCTAAATTATATAGATACTGGATTATTGTTAGTTTTGTGATAAAAGAAACTGGAAGAGCTATTTGGCTTTGTTAGGACTTATTATAACTTTCATTTCATTGAAGGAAGCTATATGGAAGCATGCATGGTTTATTTAAGAACTATGAGTATCTGTTTAAGATATCTTTCATCTTTACATGTTGAAGGAGGATGTTCATTAGTCCATGGTAGCAAAACATAAGAAAAGTAGATTAGAGCAGCTGGGGCCTCCATCTTTACTTCTTTACTTGCAAAAGACTCCAACTTATTCAATATCTATGCTTTTGTGAATGTGTGCTGACTATAACAAATGTTGTTGATAGAGATTTTTTCGGGCACAGTTAATGATATTTTTGCTTTGGGGGAGTAAATTGCATTTTCAAGGCCTTTTTAAAACATTGGTAGGTTCAAGCTTATCAACTTTATGATGAAAGATTGGGGAAATTAATGAAGGATGCAGTGTGATGAGAGGATCTGAATGTGAGCAGGCTATCATTTGGAAGGGCCAAGCATAGCTGTTGGGGAAAATGCCAATGGAAGAAAGGAAAAGAAGTAGATAAACTATTGAAAGAGAAAGTAAAATTTTGCTATGAAAAATATTAGAAAATAGATTAATTTTCAAGCATCATAATGAAAAGTGTGCATGAGGAAAGAGGTTGTGAAAGCTGTTTGGTATGGAGTGCAAAAATATATGTGACAGAATGCTACAAAATTAGATATGTTATGCTAGTGGGAAGTATGGAATAGGATGTCTGATGGAATTATTGAAGTAGAAAAATACATATAAGAGAAAGGTTAATGCAAAAAATTAGAATGTGAGAAAGACCATATATAATGTGCGTGGATAGAAAAAGACAGTGGCAAAGAATATAATTTTAAAAAGTAAGGAAACTATTGGGATTAAAAAACAAATGGTTTTAGAAATGGGGGAAAGTGAAAGAAGTAGATTTGTTTGTCAGCCCTTTGAGGTAGCCCAGGTCCCTTTGAGGTAGCCCAATATACTTCAGGGAGCCCAGTAGCACTTTATTTTTGTAGGGATATAGTAACAGAATTTGAACTTTTACTGACTTTTTAAGGATAACAAGGTCAAAGTGGGACTGTTCTGTTTGTCATGCTTTTTACTTCTCAAAACTGAGTAATAATTTTTCTTCTCCCACCCCTTTCTCAAGGCCAGAACTAAATTTCTCTATGCTTGTTTCTTACCTAACAGAGTGAATGGAATTTAAAGTAAATACAATGAAATTAATTGAATTAAATGTCTGAAATGATGCTAGAAGAATTATTTTGTGTAGCGATGATGGTTCTATGTCAAAGAGTAGGACTGAATTAAAAGTTATGTGTGTTAGAATCCAAGAAAATAAATTCATAAAGGTAAGAATGTTGACTTATAGTATAGCTTCAGGAATAGAAATGATTTAAAATATGGGATGTAGTTTTTTTATGAATTAGCTGTGTGATTTAGCAAGTGTATAAAGACTTCATTTCCAAAATAGACCTTATTGTTTTCTGTTCAAAGAGAAAAGTATCAATAGAGAATACAAAACCATAGGGAATTAGTTTGCTAAGCTATCCAAGGACAACATCTGCTAGAATTCTTAAACAATAAGCAATAAAGCTTATTCTTAATTTTTATTCTTAATTCTCTAGCAATAAAGCAAAGTTGTGTGAGATGCTCTTGGTTGTTTAACTTATGGACAAATATATAGTGCATGCTTGAGTGATATCAGAGATGCCCAGTTGACAACATGAATGAGCACATACTTTGGTAGGCAGATAGTATGCAACTGTTGGCTAAGAATCCAAATAATTTACAGTGGATGATAGATATATTATGTAATAAAGAAGACAGTTTAGAAAATTAATATATCAGAACCTAAGATGGTCATGTTTACATAAATTATTGCATATAAAAATGAGAGAGGGGAATCCTAGATGAAACTTTCATGGTAAGGTATTTGAAGATAGAAAAATGGATAGAACAATACCAAAATATGCAAATAGCCTGTTGCGAGGAACAAATATTTGTCAAAAGAAGCAAAGGTGTCTTATGGTCTCTTTATTGTATGGAAATGAATGTCGAGTATGTCTGAAAAAAGAAAGATAAATATAGCATGAATTGTTTACTTGGAAATGTGTAATAAAACAAGAAGAGCTAACAATGAGTAAATGGATGACTGTAGTCTGAATACAAAAGGGGGAACCAGTATGAAAGAAGTAACAGGAATGGTTTCAATACACAAGGAATATTGGAAGAATTTATTTACTCAATTTCTTTGTCTACAAATTTAATGATAATTTTTGAAAATGAAAGGTTTTTTTGACGAATATTGTTTTTCATATATATTATGTGGTAAAAGTACCAGAATTTTCCAAATGAAAATAAATTCAAATATGCTGTAATAATTGAATCTTCTTTATTCAGACAGTTACATCCTCTCACCTACAGCAAATAATTAAAGTTATAATGATGATGTATTTATACAGAGCTAGAATGCTGCTATGGTTTTTCATAACTTCACCAACCTACCCAAAATTCTTTACTTTGAATTTTACTTCTAAGATAGTGATAATTTAGATATATTTAAACTTAAAAAGATTACAGCAAGTTCCAGAAAGATGACTTTGGCGTTTTGAGAAATTGAGAAATGAAAACTGATGTAAAAGAAATATACCACATCACTGAAATTCAAATTAAATATGCACAAGATTGGGAAAATACATTGTTCTGATGTAGATTCCAAACTTATCCTTTTGAAGCATTTTATTTTTTCTTGATGTGTTTATTTATGTCCCACATTTGTTATATTTACAAATAATTCAAGGTGGTGAACATATCCAGCACATTTCTCCCCCTATTTTCCTCCTATTTTGTCCACAATAACAACCCAGTGAGGTGATTTGAGAGATAATAACTGGCCCAAAGTCATCCATCTGGCTTTCATGGCTAAAGTGGGACTAGAACTCACAGACTTCCACTTTCTAGCCCAGCACCTTAATCATAGACCATAATATCTAAAATTATTCTGAGTCAAAGGTGTGATTACTAAAACCAGATTACCCAAACTGTACATTTAGCAATATATTTTTATTGTTCTCTGAACTTTGAAAAGAAGATACTGTCCCTGCTCTCTCCCTGCTCTCTCCCTGCTCTCTCGCTCTCTCTCTCTCACACACACACACACACACACACACACACACAATATAGTAAGGAAAAAATATTAGCTATTTTTTTCACCCATTAGACTGGCTGATATCACTATTGTTACCTGATGGTGATTTATACAATTCCTAAATAATAGTCAAACACAGAGTGGCCTGGAGTGGTTTTTGTAGAAAACAAATGACAAAGAAGTATTTCAATGTTTGGCTGTTTGTTTGTTTTTATAGCCATTCACCACTATTGACTTATATCTTAAATTCCAGTGCAGAAGTAATATAATGAAATAAAATGTAAGGCAAGTTAAAATTTGAATGAGAGAGCACCAGGAAACTGCAAGCCTATAAATTCAAGCAGACTATTGAAAGACATGGCATAAGAGAGTACAAGTTGTCCCTGACTAACAATTGAGCCCAAAATTTCTGTTAGCAGCAATAGCAATAGCATTTAAACTTATATACAGATAGTCCTCAACTTACAGCAGTTCATTTAGTGACCATCTGAAGTTACTACAGCACTGAAAAAGGGACTTATGACCATTTTTCACACTTATGACCATTGCAGCATCTCTATGGTCACATGATTTACATTCAAATACTTGACAACGGACTCACAATTGTCACAATTGTCAGACCCCAGTGCCTCAGGGTCATGTGATTTTTTTTGTGATTTTCTGATAAGAAAAGTTAACGGAGAAGGCAAATTCACTTAACAACTGTGTTACTAATTTAAGAACTGCAGTGATTCACTTAACAAACGTGGCAAGAAAAGTCATAAAATGAGGCAAAACTCACTTAACAAATTTCTCACTTAGCAACAGAAATGTTGGGCTCAATTGTGGTTATAAGTTGAGAACTATCTGTACCAATAGCAATAGCACTTAGACTTATAAACTGCCCTAAGTGGTTTACAACATCAGCACATTGACCTTAACAATATGGGTCCTCATTTTCTGACTTGGAAGGATGAAAGGCTAGGTCAATCTTGAGCTGGTCAGATTGAACTTCTGGCAGTCAGCAGTGAATTAGCTTGTAATATTGCATCCTAACCACTGCATCACCACAGCTCATTGTTGCTAAGTGAAACATTTGTTAAGTGAGTTTTGCCCCATTTTACTACCTTTTTCCCATAGTTAAGCGAATCGCTGCAGTTTTTAATGGAGTAACATGATTGTTAAATAATCTGGTTTCTCCATTGACTTTGCTTATCGGAAGGAATCACAGAAAGGGATTACATGCTCCCAGGACCATCATAAATATGAGTCAGTTGCCAAGCAACTGAATTTTGATCATGTGACCACAGGAATGCAACAATGATCATGTCAAAAATGGTCATAAGTCATTTTTTTTCATTGCTGTGGTAACTTTGAATGGTCATTAAATGAACTGCCATAAATCAGGACTACCTGTAATACAAATTACTTCATAATGTTTTCACAAAAGCTATCAGGAAGTGACCATGAAATCTCCAGAACACAACCCCCAAAAATGGGTTAAATAATCAACTACTCATACTAGAGAGGTTCTGCAAGAAGCTTTGTTCCACCATAAACTGAAAATAAAGCATCAATTACAGTCCCAAGATTATTTCAATAAAAGCTATAGTGAACGTGGTAATGTCAGCCTCACAAGGTAAAGAGGCCAAGAAGTCAACTCCAAAAGAAGACTAGAAGTATACTTCATTGAGTTCTATAATAATAGAAACAGGTAAGTCTGTCTCTTCGTTTCCTTTCTGCAGGGGTGGGATTCTACAGGTTCTGTCCAGCTCTGTAGAACCACTAGCTCTGAAGAGCAGCAGACACCGAACCAATTCTGTGTCTGCTGCTGTTTGGCCCATCCGCCCGCCCAGGCTCTTACCTGTCCTTTATTTCCTGCTTTTTCAACCTCAGCTGCTTTGCGCAACACAGCTGCGGTTGAAAAAGCAGGAAAAAAGGTCAACTGTTCAGGCAGAAAGCCGACGATGTTTTACACATGCAAAACATAAATCACTGAACCGGTAGTTATACCAGTTGGATCCCACCCCTGCCTTTCCTCCATTTTATAGTCCAGTTACTTAGGAAAGAATCAGCCCAAGTTTATTCTTACTTAAGATTTCTACCCTGTTTGTTTACATAATAGATTTTGAATATTTGCTTTAAGCTATCTTCCTGGAATTCAATAGGGAGAGAGGATCCTTCTGTATCCAGAGTGACACATTCTGGGGTGACTGTACTCTTTTCCTACACAAGAAGGCACAACTATCTTGTTTGTCACTCTATGGTTCTTCTAATAGTGTTAGTTTTAGGGATATGTTGAGTTAGTGTAAGTCACTGACCTGCTGCTAAAATTTAGGAAGAGAAATACATTGGAAAAGTAACAGATTCAGATTCAATCAGCACAATGGTGGTATTCAAATAAAGTTGCTACTGGTTCAGTGGGCGTGGCTTGGTGGGCATGCTTTACACATGTGCACACACTTTGCATGCATGCGCGTGACAAATGTGCACTTTGCGTAGGTGCAGAGGCATTTGCGCAGGCACAGAGGCATTCTAACTTGCCTCCTGCAAGCCTGCACGATGCTGGTCGCTGCAGCAGCTGTCACGTGGCTCTATTCTGTGCCACGCAAAGCTGCTGTGCTTCAAATTCTGGCCATAAAAGTGAGTATGGGAGGCCAGGCGGGCAGATGGGCCAAACACAGAGCAGCGGAGAGAACCGGTTCTGTCTCCGCTGCTCATCGCTGCTACCGGCTCTCCAGAACCAGGCAGAACCACTCGAATGCCACCACTGAATCAGCAGATTCATTTGTTTGTTTGTTCATTTGATCATTTGCTCATCCATGGATAGCAATATATTTCTTTCCCTCAGCATTGAAAATGATTCTTGGTGGCTTACATAGAAATAATTTAAAACATCGTCTGGAATGGTATCGGGTTTCCTGCTTGAGGAGGGGCTTGGACTAGAAGACCTTCAACACCCCTTCCAACCTATTGTTTATTTCCTATGCGCTATATATGAAACACATTTAAAACAGTACTAGAACTTCATACCTGACAAGAATAACCAAAACAACAAAAACCCAAAATGAGTAAAAAAAAGCAGTAACCATGAAAAAATAGTGGCATCACAAAGGGCTTTGATGTTCTTGGGTCACCATTTCACAAGAATCTCTATTGAGTACCAGCATAGTTGCTTAACCATGTAAAGCCAGAATTTCTAAAGAATTTGACCTGCCATTAAATTGAACATACATATAAGAATCTGGATCATGTTTCTTCATTTAGAAGGATAAATAGCTGCTAGAATTTACATAATTTCATTATCAATTTAAATATGGTTCATATTTCTAATGCTAATGCTGTTTTCACACCACATGTATTTTATTATACAATATTTTTGATGAATAATCTACCTCTATGCATATTTTAAGCTACGCTTTCCTAAATGCATAATTTATTTCAAATAGATAACTGTCTTTCCTTTACTATTATTTTACTGTGTCTACTATTATTCTTTCCTTTTCCTTTTTTGTTTAAATCAAGACTTTTTTTTTCTTATCTTACCTTTTTACTGTGGCTTCTATATCTCTTTAGTACCTCATTGTAATGGCTTAGACGCAATTATTTTCAGACTGTTGTTTGCTCCAATTTTATTCATGCCTGGCTCCATTATGGACTTATACCGTGCATGAAAATTGTAAGACTTGCTAGTGGAATAAATTTATATTTTTATTATCATAATAATTGGTATGATTATTTACATGGTGTCATCAACATACATGCAGATGTTTAAATATTGTAAAATAGGAAAAAAAAATCCCGTACTCTTAATGTATAATCAAGGCTGGAATATAATACAAAACTATCAGTGAATAATGGCACCTATCTCTGAATAAATATAATTATAATTCCATAAATGGAATCCCTTTGATTTGATTAAAGAATTAAGAAATTTTACTACTTCTCCTGCTGTTATCGCACACCAACATACTTATAAACACAGAGTACTTTTTGTCATGAGACTCAGAAAATCAAGGAAATTTTTAGAAAATATAAGCCCTTTTTAAACAGATTAGCCACTGTGTTATACAAGATTAAATATTGAAGATGAAAGTTTAAGATATTGAAGATTCAATAATATAGACTAGCGTTTGTCTGCAGAGGAATGAAAGGAAGGTGAAAAATAGAATATTGATAGAAAATGAATGGAAATGGAAAAATTCATGATTACATCCAGATAATCATCTGGCAGAGATTTTGGCTACTTGCATAATCTACTAGCACCTGTTTTTGTGCAAGCCTCAATTTAAACTCCAATTATACTTTCCCATTTTCACAAAAACAGGAATAGATTATTAACTTACAAAAACATACCAGAATAATGAACTACCTTTACTCCATAGTTTAACACCCTGGTCTCTTGCCAATACTGAAAAATATTGTTCTCCAAGTTTGAGCAGAAAGAGAAATTATGATTTATTAGAACATTTCTCAATTATTTGTGTTTTGCAGCATTAGACAAATAATCTGGGCAAAATCCATCTTGCTAGATCAAAATATGATCATCTAAACCAGCTTGTGAAGATTAAATACTTCTATTTGCTTTCATGAAGTAGCTTTCCCTTACCTCATTAAAGCCCCGAGAGCAAATTGTTTGTCTAACTGAGTCACTTTGCATTACTCTAAAGCTACTTCCTTCATTTGACTGAAAGCAAAAAAAAAAAAAAAGTATTCTCTTCTACACAGAAATGCCTGATCCAATTCCTGGGCAATTTCTGCAAGCACCAAGGAAGTTTAGTCACAGCAAAAAGCCCATCCTATATAGTAGGTCTGCACAACTCTCCTATTGTTTATGGATCTAAGATATTTAATTTCTGAACAAAAAGTTTCCATAATGCATATTCAGTTTGGAAATTGAGGACAGGTTTATAAATATGCCACATAGAAGTAATCTTCAATAAACAAGCAAAAATTGACTTTTGCACTATGTGTGTGCAATTTAATAAATTATTACATAGACTCTGATTGTTGGCTTAATTATAATCTTGGATACATGAACATAAGTTCCAATGTGAACCTTAAGGTCTAATTATAAACAGATATTGTAGTTATACTTTTGGATGTTAGCATATTGGATATTATTGTGTAGTGAAGCACCAAGGGAGGCACAATCCATGAATAGAAGACAGTTTGAATTCATGCTACTTGAAAAGCAAGTCTCCCATTTCTTTAAGAACTTTGTTAAAAAGCCACTGGTGTCATAGCATGAGCCACTTTATGACATCAACAACATAAAATGAAAATCTGACAAAATGAGCCTTAACTTCTAATGTTTACAATTATCTAAAGTAATACTTTGGATTCTGAACTAATTTCCAGAATTTATTTTTGAATCACTTGGTATAACTTTTTACAATATGAAATTGATATGTTCAGCTAAAGTTATAAAATAATCAATCACAATTTGGAAAATTCTAGAAAGCCTTACAGCTCATTTTGATGTGAAAAATGATTTCTTACCAATAAAATACTGGTCTTTAGTTTTGCATTTTACAGAGATTATTTATTGTCAATTTTTTAAAAAAGAAGAAATGGGATAAAGGTACTCTAGATAAACAGGGATTCCCTTTCTTTATGAACAGCAATGTTATTATGTGAAAATGGCAACAAAAACTATAAACAAAAGACATTATATATACATATATGCATACATATATAAATACCTACATACATACGTGTGTGTATCTTGTAGGCCATTTAAGAAGGTCAGAAAATAATGAATGCTCAGAAAATGATACAAACAATTGCTGCTTTATTTGTTCATTATCATTCTCTATTCACTGGATGCAATACTGTTGAAGACCATTACAACATATTTTTACTTGAAGTCAAAAGAGTCATCAAACTATATGTACCGACAACAACTCCCCCCCCCCAAAAAAAAACAGATTACTCATAACAATAAGGAAACTCCAATCCAAAAAGAGATCACTCTGGCGGAAAAACAAATCTGGTCATGTTGCCAATTTCAAAAGCCGATACAAAAATTTATGCCACCAGATAAACATTGAATGCACCAATTATCACATTAAACAAGAGGAAAATGTTCTATGCACCAATTCCACCCGTGCTTTTTACAATTTTGTAAACAAGAAACTAAAAGACTCAAGGTCCATCCCACCCCTGATAGGACCTAATGGTAAAGACTGCAATGACTACACCATTAAAGCCGACATCTTTAACACATTCTTTGGCTCAGTATTTGTAAACAGCAATGGATCATGCACAGTATTTCCTAGCTGAACCACAGACAACTACAATGATTTAATACATATTGATTTTACAGAAGACAATGTTGAAAAAGCACTATGCAATCTAAAACCATCTCTATCTATTGGACCGGATGGAATATATGCCTACTTCTTAAAAAAGCTATCCACTGCCATAGCAGAACCTCCAAGCATAATCTTTGAAAAATCTTTCAGGACCAGCTCCGTGCCAAAACTATGGTCACAAGCCACGGTCATCCCCATCTTTAAAAAGGGAGACCCCAGCCTAGTTGAAAATTACAGACCAATATCCTTATGCTGCATCCCCTGTAAAGTCATGGAATCAATTATTAACCAATCCATTATCCTCCACTTAGAGACAAACAACCTACTCTCCAATAAACAATTTGGTTTCAGGAAAAAACTATCCTGTAATCTGCAACTCTTACACTGCAAAAACATATGGACTACACAACTCGATCAGGGCAAAGCAATAGACGCAATCTACATAGACTTCTGTAAAGCCTTTGATTCAGTGGTACATGACAAACTAATCCTAAAACTAAAATCTTATGGTATCTCTGGACAACTGCATAATTGGATAGAAGCATTCCTGTCAAACAGACAACAAATGGTCAAAATTGTCCTAGCAAATTCTGTACCTGTCAATAGTGGTGTCCCCCAAGGCAGTGTTCTAGGACCAACTCTCTTCATACTCTACATAAATGACCTCTGCAATCATATTAAGAACAACTGCATTCTCTTCGCTGATGATGTAAAGCTGTTCAATACCACAGACAATACTGCTACCCTTCAAAAAGATCTTGACTCAGAATGGTCAAACAAATGGCAACTTCAAATCTCAACAAATAAATGCTCTGTCTTACATATTGGCAAAAAAAAATCAGAAAATAAAATACAAGCTGAATAGTCAAGACCTTGCTGATGATCCAAGCTCTGTAAAGGACCTTGGAATACTCATCTCTAATTATCTAAGTGCAAGAGCCCACTGTAACTACACAGCCAAAAAGGTATTAAGAGTTGTTAACCTAATCCTACATAGCTTCTTCTCTGGTAATATCACACTACTAACTACAGCATACAAAACATTTGCTAGACCAATACTTGAATACACCTCATCAGTCTGGAACCCACATTACGTATCTGATATTAGTTGAGAAAGCCCAGAAATATTTCACAAGAAGAGTTCTCTACTCCTCTACTCCTTGTAGAATACCTTATGCCACCAGACTTGAAATTCTAGACCTAGAAAACCTTGAATTACGTGGTCTTCAGTCTGATCTAAGTATGGTATATAAAATCATACATTGCAGTGTCCTACCTGTCAATGAATACTTCAGCTTCAACCATAACAACACAAGAGCACACAATAGATACAAACTCAAGGTTAATTGGACCAAACTTGATTGCAGGAAATACGACTTCAGCAACAGAGTGGTCAATGTCTGGAATACTCTACCTGACTCTGTAGTTCCTATGAACAGCTGTGCCAAGATTCCCCTTGCTTCTTACTGCATCACCCAGCAGGCTTTCCTGAGGCCCAGGAAGGCAAAAAATAGAGGGGGGAGGCACAGCCCCCCTCCATTTTTGCCTTCTTGGCCTCATAGGAACCTCTGGAGCAGGCGTTTTTGCTCCTAGAAGACTCTCCTAGGCTCAGGAAGGCAAAAAATGGAGGGGCGCTGTGCCCCTTCCCTCCATTTTTTGCCTTCCTGGGCCTCAGGGAAGCCTCCTGGGTGAAGCAGTAAGAAGCAAGGGGACACCCCCTCTCCATTTTTTGCCTTCCTGAGCCCCAGGAGAGCCTTCTGGGAGCAAAAATGCCCTCCCAGAGGCTCCTATGAGGCCAAGAAGCCCCAAAAACATAGCATGGAGGGGTGCTGCATCCCCTATGCTCTATTTTTTTCTTCCTGAGCCCCAGGGGAGACTTATGGGAGCAAAAATACCCCCTGGAGACTCCCCTGAGGCCAGGAAGGCCCAAAAAATGGGGTGGGATGGGGTGGTTCTGAAAAAAAGCCACACCCACCCAATCACATGGCCACCCCCATCTAGCCATGCCCACCTAACCATGCCCACAGAACTGGTATTAAAAAAAGTGGATCCCACCATGGATAAGGTTACAATTTGTAGATGTCCTAATAATTACATCAGGGCAGATGGCTATGTCATCGGAATAGGGCTTTAACATGGCAGTGAAAAAACTGGCTGGAGAGATTGAGGAATAGAACCAAGGCAGGTTTGAGTCTTAACAGGTAACATAACAGGCTCATGTTGTTAAAAATTTGGAAAACAGTTTGTAGAATCAGTTTAAGATAGCTGAGACTGGCTACAAAAGGTCCATGAGAAGATGTTATCTGGTCTCAGGCAAGCACTTATGAACTAGTCTGATCTGGATGAAGGAATGATCAACAGAAGATTAAAATGTCACTTTATTCTAAATGCTGAAAGTATTACCCTCTTGCATACTGAAGCCTATGTTCACTTTCCAAAGAACTAAATGATATATATACTAATAGTCACATTTTTTTCAGTTAAAGAATGGAATAGAGAAATATGTCCTTGAGGGGGAAAAAGGCATATTTAATTCTAGAATCCAGCAAAAACTGAAATGTATGTTGTTGCTATTTCTGAATCTGCTTCTAATCTGGGAATTGAGTTAGAACAAATTACCTTCTGGATAACCAAGTCCAGCTATTTGGGAGCCTCCAATATGGCCCTCCTAGTAGTTTGGATGGGGTCCATGCAGTCCTACTATACATGAATGTCTATTTTGGGTAAAGCAAACCTCAGTTCTGTGATTTCCCTGTTTTCAGTCTGTGGTATAATATCTATTCATCCTAATTTACTGTCTGTGGAGTTATAATTGTCATAATTACTCAGCTGGAGTCCATTACCCGAGGATCGTCTGTCAATATATTTTCCTCTGCAGCTATGAATATATTTAGCTATTAATTTGGTGTATCTTTTCTCTGCCTTGAGGATACCTATCCAACTGCAATTTAGTGTTTCTTTTATTTATGACAACAAATACCGATATAAATATATCTCTGTCTGTATCAAGGATATAACATATAGATAAATTCAGGTAAGATAATATGTGTTCAGTGTACATTTATATTTTCAGTAAATTTTGCTATTTTCAAAATTAGAATATCCTTTAGAACAGAATAGAATAACAGAGTTGGATCTTGGAGGTCTTCTAGTCAAATGCCCTGCTTAGGCAGGAAAACCCATACCATTTCAGACAAATGGTTATCCAATCTCATTATGCTTTCCATATTATTTCAAGTTCCTTGGTTATTAATCTTTGTCCCTAAATCTTCTATTTCAAGCATATTAATCCTTGCCAGTTAGTGAATGTAAGCTGAGTACTTCAAATTTATGCACTTATCCTTTTCCCAAAGCTCTCCTTAGAATTTCCTTTTAATATTTGTTGTGCAAACATTTTTTAAAAAAAATCATGTCTGTGTATGTGTATGTGTGGAATGAATGACCAACATATGTGCACAAAAGACATAATCTTTACTAATATTTACTGTTGGCAGCATTTGTTTTAGAAGTATTTAACTTACACTTGTCATGTTGACATTTATTCTTTTTAATGTTACAGGTCTTTGTATTTATAAAGCAAACAGAGACAGCTGGCAAAATGACAAATGTGAAACTTCTACCAAAGTAACAGGAAAAACTCTGGGCCAAAGATAAAAGGATATCAGAGGGCTTCCACTAAATTTCCCTGTGTTTGTCTGAACTGTGCATGGCTTTGCCCTGTGCTTTCAATTAAAACATTGTAAGATGAGCTTTGTCTACTGAAGATGGTTTATACAAAGTTTTATTTGTTGGTTAGTTGTAGCATTTTAATTGATTAAGTCACAATTATTCCATAGTTACTTATCTAAGAATTGGTTTTATAAAGTAATACCAGTTGGCTTAATTCTAAATTTTGTTTTATTAAAATGTCAGGCCTATCCCAGCTTGGTATTTAGGAAAGAAAGACCCTGGTCTCCATTTGTAGAGGAAGGTATACTTTTACTAAAGGTTACAGTGTAGGAAAAGCCAGATATAAAAGTTCCTGTGCCAAGCCGAATATTTTTCTCTTCTCCCAGGCTCTCCCCCTTGGATAATCTTACCATTATCCAATAAAGTTAGCTTTTGGGGTAACAGTTCTATGTTTGGTGTCGCTTTGGTGGGCGTTTGCATTTTGTTCCCATGCCTGTGTCTTTAGATCAGCTGTCGCCAACCAGTGGGCCAGGGACCACTGGTAGTCCACGAGAAAATTTTGGTGGTCCTCAGAGAAAAGTCCCCCCAAAGCACCCTGCAAAGCAATTAATCCAGGCTTTGTGGGAACACAAGGCTGTGCCACCCACATGGCCTGTGGGAACACAAGGCTTGTGTTGCTTGCATTGTGAACAACACAAGATAGTGAGGGGGGGGGAAAGGTGGAGTGGGGAAACTTGCCCCACTCACCCTACATGCCTGGCCTGGCCACCAGGCTGCTTTTTTCAGCTTCTTTCTTCTTCTGTTTTTGGCTGCATGCAAAGAAAGCAGCAAAGGTCTTCTTTCTCTTCCACAAACTCTGCCAGAAATGAGTTTTGGGACGCTGCAAAGCATCCTGTTCCAAGAAGCTGCACTGGCAGAGAGTCATTTCTGGTGGTGTTTGTGGGGAGAGAAAGAAAGACTTCTGCTGCATCTGCTGCTTTCCTTGCATGAAGCCAAATGTCTCTGTCTCTCTCTGTCTTTCTCTCTCTCTCTGTCTCTCTCTGAGAATGGAGCTGGAGATGGTATCCTGCAATCTCAAATAAGGAATGATTGATTGGTAGGAAAATGGAGTGGGGAATTTTCTTGCAGACTTTTTTTGAGATTTTCCCAGGGTCTCTGGTCCATGGGATTTAAAATTATGAGTTTGGTGGTCCTTGAGTCCAAAAGGCTGGCGACTCCTGCTTTAGATCATTCAACTGTGGTTGGCATTTCTGGTCCCGGTTGTCCCACTTCATCACCACTCCCCATTTTATGGGAGACTGCCATCAAAGAAAAGCAGGGCCGAAGGGACATGATGGCAGTGCTAACATAAAATAATACCAGTTAGCTAAGTTCTAAATAGATGAATATTGGACTGAATTGTTGGATTCCTGTTATTTGAAATGGTATAAAAGCCTTGCCTTTTTGGATAAATCTATTGAATGTAGTTTGGCTTTTGGAGGGTTCATTTTGTATATTATTGTTCTGAAATATAAATATTTTGAATGTAAAGTACATTAATTTCATAAGAATATTGTCCACCAAAATGTATGTTTATAAAAAGGCAGTTAATGTTTTATAGTTAGAGAAAACAGAATAATGATCCATTGTCATAAACATATATATAAGCATCCATGGTCCAATGACCTGCACTAGCTTTCACTATACTTTCCAGGGCTTTTATATGTAATAAATTACAAAAGAGCTAACAGGTTTGACTAATTCTGTTCCACATTGCTTATGAAGGGAAGGCATCTGGAATGGGGCCATCAAGTGGTCTTTCTTGGAATACTTAAAAAAAAACAATAAACCTTATAAATTAAGTAAAGATATAACTTCCAAAGGTTTTTCGCACTGGGCAGAAATTCAAAGTCAAGCTTTGCTTCCCAATGATATATTCAACAATGACTACACTACTCTAACAGCAGAGAACTGAACTGAATATTTACCAAGGTGATCCCAAGTATAATAAAATTTTAAATGATCTGTTTATTATATTAAACCATTATACCTTCCCTTTTTTTTTTTTGCTTTTTTTCTTTTTTGCATATAAATTTTATTGAATTTACAATTAAAAAAATAACATAACAACATTACATAAGAAACAGAGAGAGAAAAAGAAGAAAGAAAGAAGAGAAAGAGAGAGGAAGAAAAAAAAAAAAAACGCTCGGTCTTGCGACCGAAAAAGGAGAAAAAGGAGTATAAACGAGAGGAAACAAAAAACAAAAAACAAAGAAACGGAAGAAAAAAGAAAATACGTTAAAACCAGACAAATATTCTTTTTGACAGTCTACAAGATCCAATTCTCCAATTCTTCTCTTACTTTAAATATACACATCTTATCGCTATTTATGGATATTTATGCTTATTTATGCTCATTGAACAGTTTATCTCTGATATAACCAATTATACCACGCATTCCAATTATTATCAAATGCTGAAGACTCTTTATTTTTAAGAGCTATGGTTAAATTGTCCATTTCTGCGCAGTCACATATTTTCTGAATGACCAATTGATCTGTAGGTAAACGGGATGATTTCCAGCACTGAGCAAATGCTAATCTGGCCGCAGTTAGAATATGAATTATTATATATTTCGTCTTTTTAGGAAAATGTTTATCAGAAATCCCTAGTAGGAAGAACTCTGGTTTATATTCAATTTGATCTTTGGTTATCTCCTCCAGCCATTTTCTAATTTTTTGCCAGTATTTCTGGGCTTCTTTACAGGTCCACCACATATGAAAGTAGGTTCCCTCTATGTTTTTACATTTCCAACATTTTGGACTAGAGTTTGGGTTCATTTTCGCTAACCTCGAAGGGGGTAAGTGCCATCTATATAACATTTTATACATATTTTCTTTGTACGCCGCAGATTTCGTAATCTTAATGATTCTATTCCAGATCTTTTCCCATTCTGTTAATGTAATGCTTCTTCCAATATTCCTACTCCACATTATCATGTTCCCTTTCACTATCTCTTGCTCTAATTCTACCTCCAATAGATATTTATAAAATTTAGAGATATTCTTTTTATTTGATCCTAATAAGATTTTATCTAAGTGTTGTAATTTGCTATAGATTCCAAACTCTTTGATATCTTGTTTGTATCTACTATGGATTTGTATATATAACCACTGATCAATTTTAAATCCCTGTTCCTGTAAGTCCTGTCGAGTTCTTAATTTTCCTAAAGGATCTAATAAATCTTTATATTTAGTCGTTTTTGTTATATCCAAATTGTTGGGATGAACCATTGCCTCCATTGTTGAAAGCCAAATCGGAATTTTTAAATAATGTTTTTTACATATTTTTTTCCAATTAGTTAATAGTGAATCTCTAATAAGATGTCTATGAAAGTACGCCTGTTTAGTTTTCCCCACATCCCATAGAAATGCGTGCCATCCTCTCTGAAGGTCGTGCCCTTCCAAGGCTAGAGTTCTTTTATTCCGTAAATTGACCCAGTCTTTTAACCATAGTAAGTTGGCTGCCCAATAATATAATTCCCAGTTTGGAAGCGCTAGCCCACCTCTACTTTTTGCATCTTGTAAGGCCTTAATACTGATTCTAGCTTTTTTCCCTTGCCAAATAAATTTAAGAGTTACCTTATTTATATCATCAAAAAAATTTTTTGATAATTTTATTGGGATTGTCTGGAATAAGTAAAGGAGTTTTGGTAAAATGTTCATTTTGATTGTGGCAATCCTGCCCAGTAAAGAAAGCTGCAACTTATTCCAAGATTCTAGATCTTTCTTAATTTGCTGTAACAGTTTATCATAATTATTCTCTTTGAGTGATTTACTATGTGGTGTTAACCATATGCCTAAATATTTGACCTTTTTTGTTGCCTGTATCCCCATGGTTTTTTCTAATTCTTTCCTCTGGTTCTCTGTTAGATTTTTAGTCAGTAATTTCGTCTTATTTCTGTTGATCTTTAATCCTGCTACTGAACCATATTGTTCTAGTTCTTTTATTAGATTATATCCTTTTTCCATGGGATCCTCTAGGAAGAAAACCATATCGTCTGCAAACGCCTGTAATTTATATTCCTCTGCCTTGAGCCTAACCCCTTGGATTTCATTATATTGATGGTTCTTTTGGTGAATAATTAAAAGGAACAAAGAAAACAGATTTGAATAATATGAATGGCAGTCATAAACAGGTTTGAAAACAAATATAAGACCACTTCTGAACTGAGTTTTGATTACTGAGACATGTCTATGTTGTTTTCTTGGCAACACAATATAAGTTCCTTCCATTGTCTTTGTTGTTGTTGTTGTTGTTGCTTTTTCAATCTCCCAGTTTTCATGTCTGTTATTTTCTAGTGGTCCCTATTGGGTTTTACTTAGCTTAGCTTTTTGGAGAACAGTCAATGTTATCATTATTTGTTTTATTTTCGTTTAGTTGTACCCCGGCTTTATTATTTTTGCATACCACCCAAGACAGCAGATGTATCCAAAACATCTTCCTCCTCCTATTTTCCCCACAATGATAACAACCCTGTGAGGTGAGTTGGGCTGAGGGAGGCAGGACTTGAACACACAGTATCTCCTTTCCAGCCTGGTGCCTTAACCAATAGACCAAACTGGCTTGCTGAATCATTTGTTACAATGAATCCAATGTACAAGCATATAAATTCAGTAGACTTTTTAGGAGTAGTGTTATATCATTATGAATGAATATTAACTATTAATACACATATGTTTATTTGTGAACGTATGTTAATATATCCACTTCTTAACTTTTTACTGATGGCTTTTTAGGAATTCCATCAAATGCCTCGAATTTTATGGTAGAATATATTGCTGCACAAATTCACAAAATAACTTGAGGATGAGGATAGCAAGTGATACAAATACCTCTCTTTTCACCATCTTATAGATATGTAGCGCAGGTATGGTTTATGAACACCAGGTGCAGAATCTTCCAGTTACAAACTCATGATTGGATAGAGGCAGCTGACTTATGAACCTGCAAGATACTTTGTGTTTGGTCTTAAAACCTGTTAATCTATTTTTCAAGAGGGAAAGCCAGAATACTTATTTAGTGTATGCTGGGCATACATTATTTGTCAACATTTGTTAGGTTTTTGTATTATAAAAAGTTCTTAGTAATGCCATCCATTTAAAATATATAACTAAATAAATCAAGGCCAAAAACAATCAATCTTTTTTTCCTTTCAAAACTTTTATCATTTTGTCTATTCTTATCACTATTTGTAATCCAAGGTTTCTTTATTGTTAGAATTCCAGTATGTACTACATTTTATTCAGAATCTCAAGCCAGCATAGATAATGTTTCTCCTCACAATGACCTTGTGGGATAAATTAATCTGAGAGTAACTAGTTCAAAATTATCTAGTGGCTGAGTATGAACTTCAATCCAAATCGTCCAAGTGTTAATTTAACCACTATATCATACTGGTCTAAAGATATTCTCCATCCTTGCCTTATTATGTTAGCTGGTGACCATTTAAATGTTAATAAATGCAGAGTTCAGAGTTCTAACTAACTATACATAGTAGCAACTAATAGCTGATAGAAAGTTTCCAAAACTTGCTTTCAGCCCTGGGAATTCCTCTGCCTCGCTGTCAGTCTCTGCCCTCCTGTGCTCCCATAGTCTATGAACTCAGCTGTTTTGAAGGACACAATTTTAATTTGCTTTTTCCAACTAATTTTCTTTCATCCAAGATCGTTGCTTCCATTTTGCTAAAACAACAGGCAAATAGTATGTTGTCTTGATATTCATCTCACCCAACTATTCTGTTCTTACATAACCATTTGGCAGAGTGCGTAGAACATCTTTATTCCCCATTGAGGCTTTGTGTTTGTGCCATGTACAATGTGGGTAAATATGTGCTGCTATATATGTGCAGGTGTTATATGTTCCTGGATGAACCCAATTCACAATCAGTCACTATACATAATTTTTGCAGCCAAATACTTGCCATTCTGATCTAGCACGAATCTGTCATATATCATTTTTTTCTAAATTTTATGTTTTCCTTTTCTCAGATAATTTTAACAACTAACAAAGGGACATGATATTCAAATTATTTTCTATTTTGCTTGTTCAAAGAAAGCTAAAGATGGTCTAAAATTGGTAGGTATGGTTAACATCCAGCATGACAGAACAAGATTGCAGTCTAAATTGGACATTTTGGAAGACCAGACTCAGAAGAAGATGTCCCTTAAAAGAGAGAAATTTAAGATTACATTTAAGAGAATAAAATGCATCACACATACAAGTTGAAAGATGTGTAAATTGGAAAATCCACATCTGATAAAGACTTGGGTGTGGTCCTTGACTACAAGCTGAATAGGAGTCAGTTGTTAACAGGGCTATTAGAGTTCTGGTTCTGCATTAGAAAGCATTGTATCAAAGATACAGGAAGTAGTCATTCTCCTCTACTTAACAATTGCCATATCTGGAATACTGAGTAGGATTCTGGACACTTTAGTTCAAAGAGGACAATTTCAGACTTCAAACTAACATACACAAACACAGATACACAATTGCTAGGTGAAAATAGCAATTTACTCAAGGTTGAGCAATTTACTCAACAGCAGAAAAGTAATATAAATTCAAAGTACCTTGGAAAGAAAGCTTGCTTGCTTGGTTTCAACCAAAATGGGAAAAATTCCAATTTGTAGATCCACAGAATGTGGTGAATTTCTCATTTTCTCATTCACAGGATCAAGGAGTTTTGTAGGTTTTTTGCTTTGTTTTGTTTTTTGAAATTTTGCCAACAAATCCAGTTTCAAACTTTCTAGCTTTATCCTCCCTACTAAAAACTGTCCTGCTTGGTTTTACTGTGAAATGTCTCCTATCCCGTGCCAGTGCAGATATGAACAGCCAGATCTGTTCTTTCTAAAATGAAATTTGCTGCCTTGAAATGGCACTTTCATTCATGAATATGATGCCATTGGCATGGGGGTAGATACTACCATGTAATCAACGAAGAAAACTCATCTAGCTTGAACACTGTGATTGTAGCTTTTGGTCTAGTTGCACCTCTAAAAAAAAATGATGCTTTTGCTTAGTAAGTCAAATTTGGCCTATAAGTGGTGCCTTGAGACATTAGTGAGTACCAACCAGATTGCAATTGGGACTCGGGGTCAACTGAATAATAGATACGGTACTTACTTTACCTACTAAAGCAATTTTAATGCTGCAATCTGGACATAGCCTAGAGAAGGATATTTTTCCTACCTACCACATCATCATCTATTAAATAAACAGACAGACTACTTTTCTAAGAACTATAAGATGTATATATAAAGCAGTCAGGAATACTGCTATTTTATTTTCAGGTTCCAACTTGTAATTCATAGTCACCAATGATTTTAAAGAATGTTGCACATAGAGATTTCTTGCTCTGACCTATCCTTCCAAGCTCAAATCAGAGAGACTGTGATGGTTGAATATATAAATGCAAACTGTAACCAGTTTGCATCTGTCAGATAAAGCAAAACAACATTCCTGAAGGTAATTCCACAAAAATGTATCAAACACTTTAAAATTCCAGATGCACATAAAATTGACATTGTTCTTTGCTTCCTAATATAATTTGTCTGCATCCAGAAGTTTATAAAATATTAAAGATTTATTCTATGGGATAAAGAAACAGGGATGAGGACAAGTAAGATTTGAGCTTGTTGTTTTCCATGTATAGCTGGCTCTTGAAACCATCATAAGTGGATGATATTCCCTTTCAAACCTGAGTACATTAGTGCAAGTCTTATTCACTGTTTTTAACAATAAAAGACATTGTGTATTACTGTAGCTTTCAGTTAGCTATTTTTTAGCCTTTTAAGTTTCTATGGCTATATACAAAATTGTCTAAGAAACTGCAGATGATAGGTGAGCAAGGTACAAACCATATATCAAAGTAATCAAGGTACATTATGTCCAACACATGTTTGGAAAGCAATTGGGGAAATTGCATTTTTTGTTTCTAGCACAAAGGGTATTTTTGTATTTGTAGGCAAGCATTTGCAGTCCATCAGTTACTAAGGTGTTTAGTTAGCCAAACTAGAGTTCAAAAGAGGCCTTTTAGTTTCATGGACCAACAACTTAAAAGATCTATTCACCATTAAGCTATGAAATCTTGCTCTTGTTCTTTTTCTACCCACTCCACTCATGTTGGCACCTGTTAAGTTTGAGCAATGAGAGGCTGAACCAGAGCATGAGTGCAACA
>NW_020769317.1:1144175-1166176 GCF_900518735.1 Pseudonaja textilis | reverse complement strand
GTATTCACCTTTGTTCGGGTATTTTCCCACGTCATTGTAGTTGTGCTTCTAAAGTCGTAGCAACGTTTCGGCAGAATCTCATCTGCCATCATCAGGCTTCTGTATAGTGTTCATCTGTGAGTCAGACTTTTATATATATAATATCCAAATCCAGAGGTGCAGAAGTCCGTCTGTGGTTTCAGTTAATCTCTTTTTGTGGTTGGCGTGATCCTTTGAGGGTGCACGAGTCCCAGAGAGATTCGTGCCGGTGTGGAGGAGACTCAGGTTACAGTGCGGGGAAGGCAAACCCCCTGCAGCGAAGAGGAGCCCTCCAGAGCTCAACGAGCAAGAAACAGCCCCCTATCAATGACGGCTCCAAAGTCCGGACTGCCACCGATGTAAAGAAGCGAGTGAGTGATAGTTTGTGAGATCATTGGGGAAGAGTTTGGCAGAGAAAATTAGCGGTGGAGAGGAGGATTGGAATGCCATATACTTTTATAAGGCTGTTACAAGTGTCTGTCCGGAGCCCTAAAAGAAAGCGGCCAAAAGGCAGATGCGAGGCAAGTGAAAGCAAAAGGGCTTGGCAGACAGAAGAGAGAGAGAGGACAATAATGAGTAAAAAGGGAAGTTTACGAGGTTGGGAGACTAGCAGCTGGAAGGTGCCTGGAAGTTGTGGAGGATTTGGACTATCTCATTTGATTTTTATTCTGAAAGACTTTATTAAAGTGGAGACGGGAAGAAGATCAGAGCTGACAGAACAGAGACAGTGTGGTGCCACAGGAGATATTTAGAAACCCTGAAGCTATTGTAACAATATAACTGATATAAACCACTTAACAGCCCTTTAGGGAGCATACTGATCTAATTGAGGAGGTGGTTCCATCTGAAGAAAATCAGGAAAATTGAACTTAGGAACGCTAAGACAAAAAATAAAAGTGGAAGCTTCTGAGTGTGTGGAGATACCGTGTAATTGCAGTCACTACTCAGCATTTTTTACCTCCCCACTTCCGGTGCGTTTGGAGTGAAAGCTCTCAAACTTAGAGACGGAAAGCTAAAAACTTACTTCAAAATTCCTTTTTCCCCTTTTTTACTCCCTTTTTTCTGTATACATTTGCTCAATTTTTTTTCTTCTTTTTCCCTCACCATCTGGCGCTATGATGAACTATCTCTCCTTCTTTATAATGGTTATAAATATGCATACTGGGAAAAGGAAAATTGATTGTTGTAACTGATTGTTAAATAATTGAATTAATTGATTTAATTGATTTATTAATAATAGTGATAGTTATACTTTGATTAGATATATAGGGAAAATAGTAAGAACATTAAGTATTATTTAATTAATAAGTATAGGATTTTATGTATTAATATTATAATTTATTGTGTGATTACAATTAATCCACTTGGGGACGAATATAATACTGTTCGTGTTTAAGAATATTTAAAACAAGGTTAGATAAATAGGAAATAAAAGATTTTTATTGGTTTGTTTGTTTGCCTGTTTTCTCATTTCTTCCTTTCTCTAATATGAGAAATACTTATCCGGCCTAATCAGTATTTTTTATTTTCCATCTAAAAGTGAAAGAGGGAAGCATTCCCTCCAACTAAGGCTCCAAGTAGTTTCAGTTTATTATTTTTTCAACTTTTTTTTTTTGCATGCTCTCCTTTTATTATGCTTTTTGCCAAAAAGTTTTTAAATCTTTAAAAATATTTCTTTTTTCTTTTTTTTTTAGTCCGGAAAGAATGTTGAATTCAAGTGGAATTCTCTTATCCTCCCACTCAGAACATTTCTCTTTAGCTGTAAATTTAATTGCATTAAACATATTTAAGAAAGTGTGGCTTATATGAACCTTGTATCCATACAGGTTGCATTACAGCTGTGAGCTTAGTTGAAATTATTCAATCACTCAACCCATAAGTCAACCTCAGTTCCTGGAGTTTTCTCATGAGGAGCAGCTTTCTGGGGTGAAAAGGGGTGGTCTCACAATCTTTCCTTATTCTGGAAAGACTGTGCTAGGCCACTGATCTCTGCCACAATGCCATCCTTGATCCTTCAGAGACATTTACGTAATCTCCCTTAGGAAGTCAGGTGTCCTGTGAGGGTATGTAGAATATTTTTTATAAAGATGAAGAGTCGGGAGCACAGAGGAGGTGCAATTATACAGTGCAAAAAATAAGAAATCAATATGAATATCTAAAACTTCAATTCTCTGCTTCAATTCAGCCAGAATTTATTCAGATCAAGGGTTAAAAAATGCTAACAAGGAGCACTGGTGTGCTGTCCCACTCACACACACACACATATAAGCCTTGGTGCTATTGTTATGACTATGGCTATTGCTAACAAGTAATTTCTGCCAGAATTTGGATCATCAGTCTCTTAACTGAATCCCAAAGGAAGAAATACAGCTTAATTCTAATTGTATTAATTAATTTCCCCACCATCCAGTCAGAGCTGAGAAAGCTTCTTAGATGAAAAGCAAAACATCAAAAAAAAAAAACACCAGAAAGTCCAGTTGCTTCTTGAAAATGTATCTTTGGGATAACCATGGCCTGGATGACTAAGAATCTCCATAGACATCTAATTGTATTAAAGCCTTAGAAATCAAGTGAGGGATGTCTGTTATAGGTGTGTGTTTGTTTGTTTGTTTTTAAAAAGTTTGAATTATATCTAAATTTGGGGGTCTCCTTATAGAAACACAAATTGAAAGCAGCATACATAAAACCATAAAAAGATCTAAAATATTTACCAATATTTTAATCTGTGAGTTCAGGTCTTTCTTGATTTTGGAATGTGTTTGTTTTACCGCAGGCTAGTATTGCTGGTATTGGAGGTAAAACACTATAGAAAGAGTGATTGGTGAAAGCTGTGGCTTCACACACACATACTAACATCAACACAAACTCACATCATTCAAACATTTCACGAGATAACAATATTTTTTCTCAAAGGACTTCTTGTCCAGCATGAGAATTATGAATTTATTTCATAGTCTTACATTAATCAAACCAGAAATTATTTCTTCGTAATAAGCATTTACATCATGCTCTTTTTGTCCATCAGCCCATTTTCTTTGAAATCGTTTTAGAGAGAGATTATCAGGAAAATGCACAAACTAAACAAATGCACAAGAATTTCTAAAGACAATAACTGCATACCTAGCTTAAGTTATGTTTGGTCTATGACCATATATTTTAATAAACAGAACTAACTTGGTTTATGCTTTCATCCTTTCAGTATAATTCAATACAAATTACATCACAATTTCCCAATATTCTACTGTAATTCTATGTCCATTGACTATAAAAATTGAGGGTGCGGTAAAATACCCAAGAGCTAAGATCTGAGGTATTGTTCAGTAAATGAATATCTTGATTTTCTCATATATAAAATCTATGCAAGAAGGAGAAATGATAACTGCTTTCATTCTACACTTATTTGAAAGCAGGTGTTTTGCAATGCATTTAAAACAAGAACAACTATAATGATTAAATAGCTTATACTTTTCAACAGTTTCCTCTTAAGAGAGCTCATTCCAAACTCATTTCTTAGAGGCTAGTACACATTTATTCAATTGTTTATCTACACGGTGGCTGGATTATAAATATAAATATTATTTCATTATTGGCTCTGTTTGATGATATTTTTCCTCTCATACAATTCTATTATTAAAGACACTAAATTTAGCATGTTTATACTGGAATTGTCCAAATCTGAAATTCTGCATGATGTGCACCAGTACTGAAACACTGTGTAATATGGTCTCATGTTTCTACAGGATCATTGATTAAATTAAATGTGAGTAGTGATTACAACTTAATGATCATTAATGCAGCAAATGCCCCAAATCCATATGTTGTCAGACAGACTTCTCTGATTGACCTATTCACCTACCAATTTTTCTGTCTCTATGCAGAATATCTCAAACATTGATTCATTCCCATTCATGTTCTCACTTCTCCCCATTTTTCTCTTAAACTTTATGCTTCATTATTTTATTTATTTATTTATTACATCATTCATACAGTGCTGTAATTCCAGGCTATTTATAAGTATAATACACACAATAGAATGAAATCCATAAAACATCACACCAACTCACATTCATTCATATCTAGTGACTGGAACCAGATCTGAGTTTTTTCTCTCTGTCTCTCTCTCTGTCTCTGTCTGTCTGTCTCTCTCTGTGTGTTTCTGTCTTTGTCTGTCTCTATCCATCTGCTTCTCTCTCTCTCTCTCTCTCTCTCTCTCACTCTCTCTCTCCCCGCCCCTCATAATAGATTCTGTTTCCTTAGTGGAAGGCAGACTGCTATTTGTCCTGGTGAGCTAAGAAGTATTTCTACATACATGGCTATCTTCTAGAAAGAGAAGAAACATGAACGTAAGTTCTCATACACAGCTGATGGTCTTTGGCACTGACTAATATAATAACACCTAGTGCTCCATGAAAATGCATTTGAAATGATCTTGAAATTACTGTAGAAGCTGCCATTCTTCTACTTCGCAGAAGAGTCAGTTCTTTGGTTCCCCTTTTTATAAGTCATGTCTCTTCTTTTCATAGGCAAGGTATTTTGCCTTTAAAAGATGCCATATACAAACCTGTTTGGTTTTTTAATTCTTTTAAAACATTCCTGAAACATAGGGAGCTATAGCTGATTAGAGAAGACCTGGGTGTTGACGCTTAGAAAACTCACTGGGCATATTCAATAGGAATTCTGAGATTTGTAATCATAACACATCTTGAGATACTTTTTGAAGTATGACTATAATCACCAATCATTAAGATGCTCATTACCAACTGCTGTTCCTGGAAGATGAAAACTGCTGGAATCTTTTGCAGGATTGGCTTGGGGACTATTATCATAACAAGGAGCACCCACATTTCAAAATTTATCATTTCATGGGGTGATTGCAGAAATAGAAGGGAAAGCAGTTTAATGAGAATAAATAAAAAAGGAGAAGCGCAATAGTTTATTTCTAAAGAGACTAAGGTTAAGCTAGCTGGCTTGGAGAGAGAATATTTGGGGCGGGGGGGTTAAAAGAGGTTTAGAAGAGATCAATAGTTGTGTTGTGGTTGCGGATCCAAAGTTAGTGATGAAATTATTATTATCATTATTATTATTATCATCTTCCCATACTTTCTTGATCCATATGGTTATTGTATTATACATTTTATTCAGCAAAGTATTTTAATTTTAACAGTCCTATGTAGGTTGACTTAGAATTCACAGAAAAGTTCACAGTTACCTGACCAGGGTTGACAGTTAACAATAGTTGCCCTGCAGATATAATGTAAGCTAATAGTTTTATAGATCTATTGTCTTCTCAGAACCATTATACTACTAATGCTTCAGGTACAGTGGACTGAATCCAAAACTTCTATTTCATCAGTTGAATTCCATTTGGAAGCAGAAGTTTATTAAATGTGGAACAGAAATATTAAGGGAGGAAATGACCAATTTATAATTTACTCAAACAATTTACAATCTTACATGTATGTACTTAGTAGTATAAGAATTACAACCTTAATGTTGCATTACATTCAATGTTTAGTTAGTCCTTTGGAAAAAATGAATAAACAAAAATTAAAAGGTTTGCCTGACCTAATTCAGCAAGAATTACACAGGTAATAGAATAGCCATTTTTATTTTAAATAAATTGACAAATTCTGCTATTTCCCAGTTATTTAAAAATATTTCTCATGGAAAACATGGAAAATGGACAAAGTCTTGCAAGAAATGAGGACTTCAGATGATTTTACAAAAGTCATATGGAATTAGTGTCATCACAAGATTTTAGATGCTGGGAACAGGTCACTGAACAAAATGATAGGATCCATATCCATCTGTTGCCTGTTTGAATTAGAACTGCAATACAAGAGGAAAGGCATTTTATTCTTTTGTTCTCTGTTGCAACCCTAAGCAATATCACATTCCAGCATATCACAAGAAACTTTTCTTTTTTTCTTTCCTCTTCTTATTATGTAAGTACAGGCCTTCGTTGAGATTTCAGAAAAAGACAAAAATATTAAAAGTCTTCTTTTTTCCCTGTTTATTTTTAGATTAAAAATACATATTACCATCACACAGAGCTGGCACTCTATATTTACTGAAATATGAGCTCCCAAGTGACTGAATCATTCTGGGGCCTTTCTTTCTTTTTGGGTATTGCTTTATGAACCTATCATATTTCTTAAAAGCTGAGGAATAAAATATTTTGCTTAATTTTGACATTTATTTCAGCTATGGCACTTTCTTGTATGGGCATATATAATTCCTTTTCATCATTTTTCCGCTAGTTAGTTTGCAATAGTTTGCAAATTGTAGATGACTTTCAATTTGGCTAGAGATATTTTTCTTCAGTATCCTGGAATGTATCATTGAACAAATCATTTTTTCTCAAACATCTTTGTTCTCCTTTGGCAATAAAAAAATAGATGTGTGGGAGGTAGATGGAAGAAGGTTCTCCAAGCTTCTGCCTGCACCCTTTCTTCTCATTTTGGCCTGCTTTGTTTTTAGGACCGAGCTCCTCCTTCCAAACTTCTCTTCTTTCCCAGCCTTTCTGTGCATTCAACACATAAACTGGTTTCATGGATTCTACTATGTTTGTCTTTTCTTGTCTTCCTAACTCTGTTATTAGACAACTTTGCTAAATGAGCTGCTTCAGTGATGATGTGGAACTTCTCTCTCCTTAAATATGTTGCTGTTTTTTACAAAAAAAAGAAAAGAAAAGAAATCCTATCCTTGGCTGGGGCACAGTCTGTGTGTGGGCCTCAATGGATTTCCATAGTTTGTATGGCTGTCAAGATACTAGACACACCAATAATATATGTTAAACTGTGCAAAAGTAAAAGAGCTTTCCAAGTTCCTTATGAGTTTAATGTAGGTCAAAGCTTCAGAACATAGCGGCTCCAAGATCCAAATGAGTTCTGCACAGTAAATTGATTTTATGAACTAAAACTAATCACCAGTGCATGAATCATTCACCCATTATGCCTCAACTAACAACACATCTGCATTTGCCATGATTTAATTATATTTGTCCATTACATTGTCAACCACTGGTGTATGAACTAGCTCGATGTGGTCAGGCCCCAATCCAGACAGCTACTTTACATATGCATTAATATGGCAGTTCTAATTTTACTATCTTGGTCTCTGTGCAATGTTGCCAAATCCGAACTTATGTGAATTTCAAAAGTATTTTACTAGACAGTGAGCCATTGTTCAATAAACTAATGTGACATGTGGAAGAAATTGTGCATGGAGACTTCACTAAATTGGTTGCTGGTTTCTTTGTATTGTTCATTCTGCCTGGGTTTATTTTTAGCAACAATGATGGAAAAACTCCATTTATCAATCCCTATTTCTATTATGAGCAATTCTCTTTAATATAAAGGGGTTTTATATTCTGCTATCCCTGATATGCAGAAGATAATCCACACTGTGCCTTACATACAATTCAAAAAGTAAAATAAAATTATATCTAGCATGCAATTTCTAAAAACAAAATTTATCAAAGATAAACCTTTCTCAAAAATAACTATAACCTTCTCTTCCCCTTGGGTAGGCTTCTCTTCCCCTTGGGTAATCTAAAAAGCAGGAGACCAAGAATTCAAGTTTACCTTAGGCATGAAAGCTGGCTGGGTGACTTTGCGCCAGTCACTCTCTGCCCAACCCACTTGCCAGAATTGTGAGGGGAAAAGGTGGAGGGAGGACTGTGAGGTATGTTTATCACTTTGATTTGACCAATTTTTGTTTTAAAAATTGGAACAAAAAGTATCATTATCATCATCTTCAGTATCTGATCACTAGAAGCTGAAAATGATTTGATTACATATATGATCATTATCATCAATAACTTTTCTGAGATCACTATCTTGATTAACTGATAACTGAGTAATGCAGCATTTCATTATTTTTGTTTTGTTTTCTGGTTTGTTGCTCCTGTATTTTGCTGATGTCTGGATATATCACATATAATGGCATGGATTATATTTCAATTTTACTATGGATGCTTATTGTTAACCATTATGAATCCTTTGGTTGCTTCAGCGGTACACAAATGCATAAAATAAATAAAATAACATACATTTCTACTTATCTGGGCCAAAATGGCATCTATTTCAGTAGAGCATGTTAATTTACTTCACTGAAAGTTGTGGTGAATTTCTTTGACAACCCTAGGTTTGCATTGCTGGGTATTAACAGGTCTTATGCAATTGTAAAAAAATCTACTTAAATCCTTCTTGACATCATCTCAATCAGTGTTACAGGCCTATTTCTAGATTTTCTTACTTCTATTTCTAGTTTTTCCTACCCATTCATAAAATATAAATAATTAATCTTGCCTGTTTCATTTATACCACCCACTGGAATGGGACTAAAACTGGGAATATTATCCACTCTGAGCACTTTCTAGAACTGAGATTCAGCTTTGCTGAACATATTCTATAATGGTTTCTATAATTCTTTCTTCAGAAAAGAGCATGAGAGGCAGCCTTGGCTACCTAATAGATGCAATAAGCATAAAATATTGACATATGGAGGCTCATGAAAAATTATGCTATATGCTGTATGTCTCTCTCTCTCCCTCTCTCTCTCTCTCTCTCTCTCTGTGTCTCTGTCTCACGCACACACACACACATATACACACACCAGAGGTAGTATTCAGCAGGTTCTGACCAGTTCTGGAGAACCGGTAGCGGAAATTTTGAGTAGTTCAGAGAAGCGGCAAATCCCCACTCTGCCTGGAGATTTTACAGTATCCTTCCCCTGCCACACCTTCCAAGCCATGCCCACAGAACCGTTAGTAAAAAAAATTGAATCCCATCACTGATACATACATACATACATACATACATACATACATACATACATACATTCAAAACTTCAATTATTGGTATTGAAAAAAATCTTGGCCTTTACAAATTTTGGAAATACAGCTGGACAGCACTAGGTTGGGGAAAGAAAAGTTATACCATTGTTATACCATTGTTGCAAAATGTTCTCAAAAAAAGAACCATTGGACACATTTTCAGAGTTGGAATCTTCAGTTCAAGAGCCACCTAATAAGAATATCTAGACAATTGCTGCTAGTCAGAGTAGATGATACTAATGTTCCCAAGATCTATTTTGTATAGTATTCAAAATTCAATATCCACTAATCATAGTGACTGCCAAATAATGGCTTACTTTTGCTGATTGATTCAGAGTACAACCTACATTCTAGATCATAAAGTATGTAATACCTTTTTCTGATGATCCCGTATAGTGTACTAAATACTAAAAACTATGGATACAGTTATTATATTATTTATGGTAATTACATTTATATTAATAATATTAAACATATATTCCATAAGAATAATTCAAAATGTAAAGGAATAAATAATAGCATGCAACAGCTCAAAATGAAAGAAGGCTTGAAGGCAAGAATTCTTGTGAGTTAATGTATGGCAAGTCAAAGGACCGAGCCTGCCCAAACATATAAAACAGGCAAAAACAATTGGAAATAGGAGGTCCCATGAAGGTCTTTATCAGTGATGACCAGAACATTGAATTGCACCTGGAAGCCACATAGTAACCAATGTAGCATATGAGGGAGGTGTCTGATCTGGACTGCCTCAAGGTTGACTCAGCCTTCCATCCTTCTGTGGTCGGTAAAACAAGTAGCCAGATTGTTGGGGGAAATATGCTAATGTAAACCACTCAGACAGTGTGGTAAAGCAACCTGGAATGGTATACAAGTCATAGTGGTGCAGTGGTTAGAATGCAGTATTGCAAGCTAACTCTGCTGACCACCAGTGAGTTGATTCTCTCCGGCTCAAGGTTTATTCAACCTTCCATCCTTTCAGGTTGGCAAAATGACCCAGATAGTTGCTGACTCTGTTAACTGCTTAGAGAGGGCTATAAAGCATGATGAAGCAGTATATAAGTGTAAGTGCTATTGCTAAAATATTGAATTCTGGGTTTTCTCTAAACTTCTTATAACAAGCTATTATAAATTGATTAGTCATATATCAAAGTAATGGGTATGGTTCAGCCACAATTGCATACTTTAACTGCAAACCTAAATACATAATTAACGTTCCCACTGAAATAACTGAAGTATACAAAATTATCAGAAGCTTCACTAAATGAAATGGAATGTATCCAAATAAATAGGTTTATTTTATGTAGTTGGTGCCATTTTACTAAATATCAAAATCAGAAACAAGCTATAATAATTTATGGACTTTTCATTGGATGGCAGAAATATTATTTCAACAAATGTTGGCTTTTTCACATATTTGGACATAAATGACTTGATTGTACTGCTAATCCCATCCGGATTGGAGTTAAATATTCCTTGGGGATCAGAAGTCACAAACATAAAATACATAAGGAGTTGCAGTTTTGTAGTTGGTATGGTTAGCAGAAAAGTTAGAAATTGGAAAATTGAGAACCACAGGATTTACTGCTACATGTATTTTATTTTATAGAAAGGAGACTGAAATTCTACTATTTAAAGCATGTGTTTCAGATTCCAGGCTAAATTCTCCAGTTACTTAAACATGGGTTACTGTGTTCATTTGCTTGTACTTATATTGAAATCAGATATGCATATACATGTGCAAAACAACATGTTAAGCTCATATCAAATACAGGCTCTCTCTGGAGGCATACAGTTTTGTGCATAACACAACAGTACAACACATTAGCTATGTTCATCTGTCAGCAGTCAGGTTGCTGGAGAGGAGGTTTATCATTTCAAGTGGATTCTATTAATCTCAGAATATCCTAGGTTTTCTGAAATAAAGATATGTACAATCCAACCACAATATATTTATTTGAACATTCCAGATTTAAAACAGAATGTTAACATAAAACATAGCTTTAAAAATGTGAAAAGGAAAATAGATGTGGGATTGCAGCATAGGCTTTTCAATATCCTGTCATTCACTATACATTTGGCAGAAAATAACAATAAACCATTTTGCTCTGTTAACTTTCCAGTGTTCAAAAAGAGGGTAAGAAAGAATGTGAATTTTTTATTCCTCTTCAACTATATTCAAATGATAAAGCGTTCAAAAATTAGATGACCAAATGTATGTGGAAAAGTCACATTCTTCTATGTGCATGGATAATTTTCCCACCGCCATCCAAAACAAGTTATCAGAAAATTGGTATTTTTCATTAGTGCAGTCCTAAATATTAATGGCTTATTTCTGTCTTATTAATTGTGTGTATTTTTCCTCAGCCAATGAAGCAGTTTCCTATCAAATAAATAAAATTAAACCAGGAGATTTTTATTATTTTCAGAGTGCAGTTATCTACAGAAGACATTTTTTAAATTTTGTTTCCAAAATATTGCACCTGTCTATTTTGTAAATCAGGTCAGAGTCCCATTCTTGGTAGAATAGTTTATAGAAAGCCAAGTAAATGCAGATTGGGAAAAGAGCAAACAAAAGGAAATTGTGTAGGGGTAGGAATAACTGAACTGTACATGCACAATCCAATTATTCTGGCAGTAGGGCACATGTTCATTAATTTATAACAACATTAGACCAATGCGTGATCATAGAATTACAGAGTAGGAAAGGTCTATTAAGGATTCTGATTCCAACTACTTATTTAATGAAAAAAATACAAATTAAATCACCTATGATCAAGGTAGATATAATGACTGACTTATGACAGAAATTTGGGCCAGGATTTCCATTGATAAGCAATGTAATCATAAACAGTAACTGTATCACTTAGCAACAGCAGTCCTTGCAGTCATGGCTGTTGTCATTAACTGAATACCATAGTTGTTAGCTAACGCAACTTCTTTTGTGGATTCCCACAACTAAAGTGAGTGAGGAAGCTGGCAAAAAGATGCAAATCCCAGGGTCACGGGCAGGGAAATGGCTACAGTCAGACAGGAGATGGTGCAAGGAGATGGGTGAGGATGCAGAAGGTCAAAGAAAGAGTAACGGTGTGCAAGCAATGACACATTGGTAAAGAGGGTATGCAAAGGTGTGTAAGAAGGTTTCATGTGAGTTAGGGAAGGTGCCCAAGAGTGTGAGGAGGAGGTATGCAAGAGGTGCCATGTGAATTGGCAGTGGTGCATAAGTGGGCAATGTGGCACAAGCGCAGAGAGTCTGGGAAAGGTGCATGGGTGGGGAAGACTCATCCCAGCAACATGCAATCTTCCCTGCCAGCTTCCCCCTTGACTTCCTGGGAAGTTGCCATGCACTTGGCAACTGGATGTAACTGTGAACGGGTTGTCAAGCACCAAGCATGACTTCAGGGATGCTGGGACAGCTGAAACTCCAAGTAATGGTCACAACCACCATTTTTTCAGCACTGTCATAATTTGGAATGGTTGTTCACTGAATGGTCTTAAGTTGAGCACTACCTAAATTTATTCAACCTTTGCTCGAAAATCTCTAAAAATGATAATCAAAGAGATTTGTCCATAACACTTATTGCTGGGCTGCTGAACTGCTTTCTTTCTATGTCAAGGATAAACTTACCTTCAAATATGGCATTTTCCTACTACTACATACACTGGTTCTACATGTTGCCTCTACATCTGGAGCACACATATTTGTTTCTGATATGTAATGATACGTGGGAATGTAGAAATGGCCTTCTGTGGCAGGGAAAAGAGCTGTAGCTATGGGATGGTCAGATAAGAGTCAGCTTGGCCCACGAAAGAAATGTGGATACAGCAAATGTCTCAGAAAAGACTCCCCATAGTTTCTGGGGCTGTAAAGGCCACAGGAAAGAAATGTACTTTCATATTTGCAAGATTCTATTAATGTAACCTTACAATAGGGTAGAATTAGTTCATATAGGTCTGCTTTGTGTCTGGCCTAGCTCATAAGGCTGACACAATAGGGCCAGGAACAGAATAATGTGTTTGGTTTTAAATGCTCTAAAGATGGAATTCATACTTATTTCCCTTCTGGAATGAATATTTAAAATTTCTTGAACAAAGGGATAGGTCTGATATGACTTTCCTTATTTGGAACAGTTGTGAATCATCCTAACTAGCCTTTGTTTCAGAAAAAAAAAAAGGGTATTTAGTACTTGGGTGGGAGACCACCAGCAAATCTCAGGGCTGTAGGCTAGATTTGTGATCTAGCAAAATAGCTTTGGAACCAATGGCACCATGGTTTTAAAAAAATATTATGCAACTTTGGAGAAGATGAAAATGCCAAAACAATACAACATCAGACCTACCACCATTACCTGACTCAGGCAAGTTGCATAGATTGCATTTGCCCCCAATTTGGCTATGAGCCACTACAAGGCCCTCAGCTCTCAAAAGCCTGCATGATATAGATAAACATCATCAATATTTTATGTTTTAGATAGTTTGATTCAAACATGGAATCATATATGCATATAAATGCTAGTATTTACTGCTGCATATAATAATCAACTTTTGTTGCAGCCATAAATATCATGAATGTTATAGAGTAGATGCATTTAAATTACCTCTCATTTCAGCCTCAACAATGTCTTCTCACTGTTAAATCTGATTGAACACAGTGGTGCTCAATTCTGAATAAATATGCTGTGGATTGCTATGAATATTATATTATTCAGTGTATGATCACTGATATGATGAAATTGTTTATGTCACTATTTCCAGAAGTATGAAGAGACAAAATAAGAAAGATTCTCAGGACTGATAAAATGTTTATATATTCACACTAATGTTACTCCCTAATATTGCTACTTTTTAGTCCCCAAAACAAGAAAATCTAAAATATTTGTACATTACTAATTTAAATACACTATTTAAAATTCTAATTGTTACCATCAGACATTTTGTTCATGGTTTGTTTTCAACCTATGTCCAGACATTATTATTCTTCAGCTATGGAATTATAGTTTCGCACATTATTATTACTACAGTACTTTTATGATTTTTACCTTTCAATCATGAAGGTATTTTCTGTTTGGTGAAAATTATAATATCCAATTTTTAAAAGTATCCATCTTGTTTATTAGTAGTTGAAATGTTTTGTAACTTCATTTACATTGCAAAATCAATGCCTAATATTTTTGTCTAATATATTTTGCTTTTACCCAAGAATCTAGTTCAAATATTGATTTATTTAATTGTAAGCAGCATCCAAAGTTGAAAAAAATGCTAAAAAGACAAATGAAAATGTTAAAAAAGCATAATTAAATGTTTTTAACTTTGGCTGCATACTATCAAGTCAGATTCATCTCCTGATAAGGAGAATGTCTTCCATCTCGCTTTGTCCTCATGCACAATTCAAAGCTCTTCTAGCAACTTTCTGTGAAATTCATAATTCTGTCCTTATCTCTTGACTACCTCTTTTTTCTACCCTCAATCACATAAAACAGATTTTATTAACAAGTAAACATAATTTTTCTAGTCCAACCATCATTCAATCCCATACTCAAAGTAGGTGTGCTTCTGTTTGCTAATCCCTTCAAGGGAAAGGCTACTTTTCTTCTAAAATTGACCGATCCTTTTGAAATCCATGGTAATCTTAATAATCATCTCCAATCCATCATTGGAAGGCAGGTATTTTCTTTTTCTGCCTCTTTCTTAATTTGCAGCTTTTACAATCATATATTAAAATTGGGAATGCCATGATTTTAAGAATCCTGATCTTGTTATCATCTGTGATTTTTTTTTATGTATGTTATTGCCTTTGTCTCCAGAGTTAATCTCCTTTTATCTCATCGTTCAAGACAACAAAACTATCTACCATCTGCATCATTAGTTTCACGAAGCATGTGCTTGACATTATCTCTCATTAGCTCAAATTTTTCAGCTTTCTTTTTTTTTTTGCAATGAATTCTTTGAATTCTTTACTTTTATCTAACAAATTGATTTGTTTAACTAAGAAGTCAACTTCTTTATTTTCAATTAACAAAATGTGTCATATGCATGCATTAAATTATTAGCATTCTGAACTGCAATTATTTTTCTCATTGTTATTTCTTGAAGTTCTGCCATTTTATCTGTATACTAGATATGGAGCAGTGGTGGGATTCAAAAAATTTTACTACCAGTTCTGTGGGTGTGGCTAGGTGGGCGTGGCAGGGGAAGGAGACTGTAAAATCTCCAGTCAGAGTTGGTATTTGCCGGTTCTTCGAACTACTCAAAATTTCCGCTACCGGTTCTCTGGAACTGGTCAGAACCTGTTGAATACCACCTCTGAAATGGAGATGGTATGTACCATTATCTCATTTGCTTTCCTATTTTGAACCACTTTGCTGCTCCAACATCAGATTTTATAATATTTTCTTATTATTTTAAAAAAATACTTTATACAAAAAATCAAGAAAAGAGAGCTATACTGTACAGCATGTTGTACATACTTCTAAAAAGTACTAATCTTTCTTCTATACAAGAAGAAAAGACTAAAAAAGAGAATAAATATTAAGGAAAAAGAGAAATGGTAATATATTATTAAGCTAACTTTTGTGTTAAATCATTAAACCAGGACTACTTGAAATCATACTGATAAGTCTTTTCGTTTTATCAACAGAGTGACAGTTCAAGGAAAGTTAGCACATAGCTATATTCCCAGATTTTAAACCCAGCATAACTATGTCTTCCCAGCCCTTAATAAATATCTTTTTGCTATGCTTCATGCCTAATATAATTCTTTGTATAATGATATTCTATTTATTGACTATATCAAAGAAAAATACAGTAACACTTTAAATTATTTGGTGAATGTTGTATCAAAATGAAAGATTAACTAATCTTGGGTTGGGTGAGTAAGTGTTCCCCCATCCATACTGCAGTTGCAACAACTTTTTATTGTTTGTAGTAAAAAACAATATTGTTTTATTTTTTGTAAGACTGTTTCCAGTCTGGTTCCCCTCCCCCACAAAAGAGGAAGTGTTCTGGCATGGCACAGGGTTTATTAACTGAGAAACCTTCTGTCTCTGATAGTTTTTGCTCATCTTTATAATCAGACAGAGTTGGCCGGGTCTGGGTCCCATAAATTAAATGATAGTATCTGATGGGACCCTGGAAGTGGCCTTCTCTGTCATAGTCCTGGAACAACTTCCTCCCAGAGATTTATATGGCCCCTATGGAACCTTGTCCAAACAATCTTTAAAAGATGTTTTCTTCCAGGCTGTAGGCTAACATATGTTCAGATTTCTTATGGGAGTATGAATGTTAAGATATATGTTTGTCCCTTTGTCTAAGTGTTACTGTTCTTTTTTCTTCATTATGCTATTTTTATACTGTTTTTAGTGTTGTATGCCACCCAGAGTCACTATGAAATAAATAAATACATCAATTTTATAAATAAATCATATCCATTAGTCTTTATATGTTCCATATTCTCATGTGATATACATGAAGGATTTATGTAGTCAATTAAAATAACTCTTTTTTTTTTACATGAGCTGTTTGATATTGTGTCCCTTTGCCTTTTCCAAAAACTGCCTATTAATTTGGCATTTTTCTTTCTTTCTTTTTTAAGTATAAATATAAACATGATTTAGAGATATAAGGATAAACATGACTTATAGCAGCAAAACATATATATGAATACAGGAAATGGATATGAATAAAAGGAAACATTAGGACAGGGATGGTAGGCACATTGGTGCGCTTATGCGTGCCTCTTACAGGCCTCTTAGGAATGGGGAGACAGTCTAAGGTTAAAGTTTTGGGGATTTGGGGAAGAAACCACAAAATCAAGTAGTGTATTCCAGACATTGACCACTCTGTTGCTGAAATCGTATTTTCTGCAATCAAGTTTCGTGCAGTTTACCTTGAGTTTGTATCTATTGTGTGCTCGTGTATTGTTGTGATTGAAGCTGAAGTATTCATTGACAGGTAGGACATTGCAATAGACAATTTTATGTACTACACTTAGTTTGGACCAAAGGCAGTATAGTTCTAAGTTGTCTAAGCCTAAAACTTCACATCTGGTGGCATAAGGTATTCTGTTGCGAATAGAGGACTGGAGGGCTCTTCTCGTGAAATATCTCTGGACTCTCTCTCGATAGTATTAATGTCCGATATGCAATGTGGGTTCCAGACAGATGAGCTGTATTCGAGAATTGGTCTAGCAAATGTTTTGTATGCTCTAATGAGTAGTACAATATTACTGGAGAAAAAGCTGTGCAGGATTCGGTTAACAACTCTTAATGCCTTTTTGGCAATGCTGTTACAGTGGAGTCTAGCACTTATATCAGTGGTGGCTAACCTTTCAGGGCTCCTGTGCCAAAAATTGTGCACGCGCTTGCATGCTTGCACTTGAGTGCCAGCACCCAGAAGGCAAAGCACACTCCCCCACACCCTCTACACATGTGTGCTGAATCCCCACCCACCCACCACCCCCTTACCTGCACTGCTCCTCACAGCTGATTTTTGGCTGGTTTGAGGCTTTTTTTTGCCTTCCCAGAGGCTTGAACAAGGCTTCTGCAGGCTTTGCAGGCCAAAAACTAGGCCCATTTTGTCACTTCCGGTATTTTCAGCAATACCAGAAAGCCTACAGAAACCTTCCTCAAACAGGCTGAAAATCAGCTGTGAGTCATGTGTGCATGTGCAGTGAGGTAAATTTGTCTGCAGCTTGCATGCTGGAACAAATGTCTCTGGGTGCCACCTGTGGCACACGTGCCATAGGTTCGCCATCATGGATTGTTAGAGATTAATACTTCAAGGTCCTTGACAGAGTGGGAGTCATCTACAAAGTCATGTCCATTCAGCTTGCTTTTTTTTTTTTTTTGTAAATTTTATTTGAGTTTTCACAAAGAAATACAAATAAAATATCTTTTTTGAAAGTAGCGTAATCCCGGGTTACATTTCTTCATACAGACACAAATTCAATTTCATGCTCATTTTTATGTTCTATTCCATATCTTATTACTGTTTTACATTTTCTACATAGCTTCTCCCCTCTTTTAATTTTCTCAATTTTATTTTAATTATCTCATCTCAATTCAAATCATTATATTTATACTTTTTTTCTGTCCTGTTTCAATTTCATATTATCTTTTCTCATTAAACAAAGTTTCTCCTGTAGTTGCTGATTGGAGTATGACACCTTTATATCTTTTAATTTTATCCATTTAACTCTTATTTAAGCTTCAATGTATACCTTAAAGTTATAACATTCAATATAATACATAACTTCCATTCGGATTCTGCTTGGTACATTCTTAAAATACACACTATATTCTTTTAAAATAAGATTATAAATATATGTAGTTAAAACAACACATTCCATTCCAATTCAATTCTATCATTAATGTTAATATTCATTAAAATCTTAACTTCTTTAACATTACTTTTCAATTAAATATCATACTTCTATGGGAACAGTTATAAGCTTTCCATAATTAATTCCCCCCCTTCACTTATATTTTATAAAACATTAACTAATTAAAATGTTCCTGTCCCTTCCTAATTCAATTCTCTCATTTATTTTATTTCATTTATTTTATTAACAAACATTTCACTAGGTTACAGTAACTATTTTTTCCCTCATTTTAATCCTACATTGTTTCCAATTTTCTAAAATTATTTCTATTACTAATATAACAATACAATCTTATGTACCTTTACAGAATCCCTTTTTCAGTTAAATTTTCACCCATTATCTCTAAATAGGCCCTGTTTCTCTATATCTTGTTTCTGTCCTTTGTAACTTCTTTTCCTTTCCTTCTTCCCTCTCTTCTTCTCTCTCCCCTTTTTACCCCCTTGTCTCTCTACCTCTATTTCTCTCTTCTGTATTCCCTTCTTCTGCTGCTTTCCATTATTATACTTATTTTTCGAACTATTTTTCTTTTCTTTGGTTGTTTTTTTAAGTCTTAAATTCTCCATTCTTTTTCCTCCCTTTCCTTTTTCTTCCCCACATAGAATTACTTGTTCATTAAAGATGGCTTCTTCTTTGTCCCAGTCTTCTTGTTTTGCAGACATTTCTTGTTGTTTCTCATAGTTCCAAATCTCCATTTCTAAGAATTGAAAAATGAAGCCATTCAGCTTGCATTTTATTTTCTGATTTATTTATTTTTTTGCCAATATATATGACAGAGCATTATTTGTTGAGATTTGAAGTTGTCACTTGTTTGACCATTCTGACACATAGGCAAGACCTTTTTGAAGGGTAGCAGTATTGTCGGTGGTGTTGAATAGTTTTACATCATCAGCAAAAAGAATGCAGCTGCTTTTAATATGATCATTTATGTAAAGTATAAAGAGAGGTAGTCCTAGAAGGCTGCATTGGGGACACTGCTGTTGACAGGTATGGGATTTGATAGGGCACTCCCTATTTTGATCACTTGTTGCCTGTTTGACAAGTAAATAGCTATCCAGTTATGCAGCTGTCTGGAGATACCATAGGATTTTAGTTTTAAAAGTAGTTTGTTGTGTACCACTGAATCAAAGGCTTTACAGAAGTCTATGTAGAGTCTATTGCTTTGCCCTGATTGTGTAGTTCATATGTTTTCTGTGTACAGCTCTATTGTTTGTAAGATTTTAAACATAAGTTTGATGGTCTAAAGAAATAATTTAATAGTTTAGTAATTGACACATTCTTTATGTTTTTTTCTTCAACATGGAAAAAGAGAGAGAGAGTGAAACAAACACACATACACCACACGGATCAATCACTAGATCTGATCTATAGATGTGATTTTTCTGCCACTCCATGCTTCCATTTTTAAGGTTTTGATATGGCCTTTTCATCTTCTGTGTACTTCATTAGCATCATTTATGTGTCTCATAATCACCTTTGAAATGTTATAATTTAGCTGTGAATTGTCTTGTGATTTATATGTTCATCTTACAATACATTTGTTATTTTTCTTTTCTTACAATTTTTACCCATTAACAATTTAATAGAGACATCTTATCATATTCTTTTTCACCTGACATTGGAATTCTGCCTTTAGTGCCCAAAGCTTTTTATTGCCCAAAGCTTTCAGTCCTATTATCTTCCTGCATATCATCATAGTTTGTTGAGAAAGTCAGTTGGTTTTTCTTTTCTTCTTTTCTTTTTTTAAAGGTAGGCAATATTCTTTATATATTAGTTTTATTTGTTTATTATTAATTTTGTATGCCACCTCCCCAATACATAAAAAACCCACAATCACTAGGCTTCAGCTTCACCTTATCCCAGTTCCTGGAGAAAAAGTCAAAATTTTAACACATTCTGGAAAACTCGAATATCTCTTATTTCATCCCACAGCTCCTCGTGTTCACATAAATTAGGCATTCTGTTTCTTCAGTTAATCTTAGAGCCTGACTGTATGTCTTCCAGACCAAATTTTGTTCACAAACCTACTGTCTCTAATTTTCTAAATTTAACCATACGCTTGACACCAATAATTCATGATCTGTTCTACAATCTGCCTATGGAAGAGTCCTTCTGACTTGATTGTATTTTCCATCTTCTGTTCATTATTATGTAGCCAATCTGATTCCAATTTTTTCCATCTGGTACTGTCAGGTGCAGAGTCTGCATGGTTTATATTGCTTGACAAGTGTTCACAATGAGCAGAGAATTCTCTTTGTTCTTCACAAAACTCTATTAATCTATCTCTTGCGTTATTCAATTTATTCAGCCCAATTTATTTATGTTTCTTTATTTTTCAAATTGGCATGCTAATCACCCACCGTAAGTATTATACCCTTTTTAAATGTAGTGATAAGGAAATAGTTTACTATTGCATTCTTCCAGTTTTAATTTTGAAGTTCCTTATCCTAGATACATGGGGTTTCCTCTTGCCTGCAGAACAGCACAGGCCTCACCCTGCTTCAATTATTCTAAACATCACAGCTTCCCTTTTGACCTTTGACAAGTGCAAGTTGATCACAGAGGCTGCTGGCATTTTTCTTCAAACCAATGCAGCTACTGAGGTTAATAGAATTATAAATCAAGTTCTAATCATCTTGAATGTAAAAATAGTAGCATAATCCAGCAAAGAATCCCAAATATTTTTAAGTAAATCAGAAAGCAAGCAGACTTTTATTACAGCTATTAAACCTGGGCTGGGTCAGATAACTACAAGATAGACACACAGATACTAATTTCTGCCAGTTTGTGGTAATTCAGATTTGTGTGGCCCAGAGTCCTGTTATTTATTTATTCATTTATTTGTCATTTAATTTTTTTAACCACCCAATTATATACAGTATTCAGTATTCAGCTTTGTTTGGGTATTTTCCCATGTCATTATAGTTGTGCTTTTAAAGATGTAGCAACGTTTCGGCAGAATCTCATCTACCATCATCAGGCTTCTGTATTGTGTTCGTCTGTGAGTCAGGCTTTCACAGCTGTTTCTGTTTTAAATTTGGTGCTAGCCTACACTGTGCCAGAATGGCTTTTTCTTCATCCTGATTGGTTGGGAGTCTTGGTCTGTGTTTATTGGTCTTGGAGTTTGCTGTGTTCTGCTTGATTGGTGTTTCTAATATCTTCTGTCTGTTTTGTAGCTTTTTTTGTCTTGATTGGCTGGCAACATTGTGTTTCCTGCATTGCAGGCTTTTAGTGCGGCTTGGCTTTGAGTAAATGGATGGCTATCATTTATTAGGAAGCTAGGTTTCATTTGGGTGCCTGGTTGGGGTGTGTTTCAGCTGGAGGTATTGGGGGGGGGTCTGTTTGTACCCAGGTGTTTGCTTGGCTTGTGGTGTGGAGATTTTTTTGTTTGTGAGTGCAGGCTTCCAGATAATTGGCAGTCTGGTGGAGTCATCTCTTCTATTCATGCTTTCAGGTCTTTTTTCAATCTCTATGGCTTCTCTGATAATTCTGTAGCTGGGGTTTTCTATAGTGGCTAGGGATTTGGTGCCATTGAAGTCGATGCTATGACCTGTGGCTTTCATGTGTTGGACTAATGAGGAAGTGTGTTCCAGCATTTTTACTGCATTTTTGTGTTCATCCAGGCGGGTACTTATTCTTCTATTGGTCTGTCTGATATATGTGGCAGGGCATGATGTGCAGGGACTTTGTGTGTGTGTGTGTGTGTGTGTGTGTCCGTGTGTGTGCTTTCTGAGGTTTCGCGGGTATTTGTATGTGGATCTTTGGTTATTC
>NW_020769317.1:1105530-1143775 GCF_900518735.1 Pseudonaja textilis | reverse complement strand
ACACACATACACACACACGCACACACGCACGCACACACACATTGGGAAGTTATCCTAATCTTCTTCTTGATTTGTCCAAGTTTTTATTGTAGATTGGAGAGTGTAGAGAGAGACTTATTGCAATAATCTAGCGATGGTTTTGACGATCTTAATAATTGCTTCAAAATAATATCATGGTTGATGGTATTGAAAGCCACTACTAAGTCCAAAAGAAATAACCAGATTGCATTCCCTTGTGGCTTTCCCAGTGTAAGCCTCTTCACTAGATTTAGGAAACATATAAAATCCTCCTATTTATACATTCAACCCTACATTTAGAATCTTGCTTACAACAGAACATTCCAATATTAATTCTTTTATTACAGACAAGTATGAAGCAATACCCAGAAGACTGCTACTGCAGTATACACAAAAACCACAATTGGTAGGTCTTCTCCAGAATTTCAAATCTAATATTTTTCTTCTCCCTTTCATGTCAGTAGAAATTCTTTCCACATATTTCAGATTAAAGAACATATATTCATTGATTATATAACACTGAGATCTTATTTAGGAATTGCTGGTTCCATTCATATTAGCTTCGATTCCTATACCTGCAAAGATGAGCAATAAAACAGAGCAATAAAAAAAAATTAAATGCAGAAACTGGGCTTAAATGTGGATTGAAATGTATCTAGAAAATTGGTTTCATCCAAGAGTACCTGGATCTGATCAGCTACCACATTCTCAAGTGCCATGCCCAATAATTATAACCATAAAATGATGATAGACTAAGAGGAGAATCAATAGAGTTGCTGTGTTTAAACAGTCTTCTGCATAGGTATCTTATATAAAATCAAATATTTTGTATACCTATTGTACAACAGTTCTGTTCTGTTTACAGTAACAGAATAACATTTTCCCTTCATCTCTCCCTACTTACCTGGAAATGCCAGAAAATGAACTTGCAGCCTTGTTTCTGAATCCCAGCCCTTAGATGAGGTTGTGAAGCTCAGAGAAAAACAGAAGGCTCAGGACCTGTTATTCCAGTGTAGAATGCAACAAATCTGTATCACCATTTTTCAGATTCAAAGGATAAGTTCTTAGCTTTATGAAAGCCTAAGATGGAACAATCAACCAGAGCCCTTTAACAGACCAATGAAATTCTTCATGAAGACTGATAGGACTAATTTTTTATTTTGGTTTCTATGGCCAAAATAATCCTTGATTTACAGCCTCAGTTGGGACCGGACTTTTTGTTATACAGTAAGTCATGACAGTCATAAGTCAAGGCATTAATGTGACTGGACCTGATTTTAAAACAATTTTTATCATAGTCATATGACATCAGAATACTGAACCACTCATACATGTGATCCAATTTCCAAGTGCCTTAAATATGGTTGTGTGAACATGAGGGAGAGGAGTAATATTTTACAATAGTTGGAAATGCTTTATGGGCTGTAAAGCCCCCTCCCCAAGGCAATTATAACTCAAAATGGTCCTTAAAGGACCAGCTGTAAGTGAAGAACTATCTGTATTCTTTATGATTGTTCTGTTCACAATCAAAACGAAACCAGTTAAGGCTTTTTTAAAAACCCTATACCTAAATGGTATATTTAAGAAAGAAATGGAAAACATAAAGGATTTCTTTGTCCCACATCCAATGATCCAGATCAGGCCACTAAATTATTACAAATAAATAACTCAAATCAAAAATAAGAGGATGACTCACAATTTATGGACCACTCGCCAAGCCTTCAGTTAACATCATATGTTTCCAGTTTTCACCATTTCTCAGAATTGATACATACTGTAAGAGAAATAGCATGGACAGCCAAATATCTGTTATTTTCTCTACAGCAGCTTCCACTGTCAACAAGATAAGCCATTATTTAATTTTAAAATGTCTTGTCTTTGACAGTAAAGTGAAGCAAAGGAAATAAAACATTTCTTAGAAATGGAAAAATCTTTTGTGAGATGGAAGAACTGGTTTGGCTGACACAAGCTTCTCATAATGACTTAGGGAAACTACTTCTCTATTTTAAGGTATTTTTCTTCTTGTTCTTAATGTTGGTCCTCATGCAGTCCTGTACACATGCACAATGACAACCTGATGGTCTGGTGTCATCAGACTTTTGTTTAATGAAACACTTTAGCTCTTCTTGAAATACTTCAGATCTATTTGAAAGATCTGTCCACATGCCATCCCAAAAGCAAGACAGGTTAAGAGATATGACTTGTTATCCCTAATCTCCATATAGCAGTTTCAAGATTCCAACATACATACATACCGAACCAATCTAAGGTTGCTTGTCAAAAGTGATGGTAGGTTGATTATATACATCCCATTAAACAATGAGATGTTCATTGATTATACTTGTAATTTGCATTGTTTTTAATTCAAAATTATATTAGAAGTTATCTAAAACCAGGGCATTAATAAATATCACTTTAGTGTGAAATATAGCAGAATTACAGAGTTTGAAGGTCCTTGGAGGTCTTCTAGTCCAACCTCCTGCTTAGGCAGGAAATCCTATACCATTTCAGACAAATGATTGTCCAATCTCTTCTTTAAAATCTCCAGTGTTGGGGCACCCACAACTTCTGGAGGCAAGTAGGCAAGTTGTTCCGTCATTTAATTGTTCTAACTGTCAGGAAATTTCTCCTTAGTTCAAAGTTAGCTTTCTCCTTGATTAGTTTCCATCCATTGCTTTTGTCCTGCTTTCGGGTGCTTTCGCCTTCACTTAGCTCTAAGAACTTAGTTGGAACAATGGCACAAGTTGACTTTACATCATAGCAATACAAGTTGATTAGATTAACTTAATAAATAAGTTCATTATTGATTTCAGGAGAATCATTAATATCTGCATTAAATTTACATTCTGATTTACATTCATTGACATTCATTTCATCAAGAGCTCAAGAAGGCAGACTTTATATTTTCTACTCTAATTTACCTTACAACAACTTATTGTGGTAGATAAAGCTGAAAAATGATGACAGTAAGCTAGAAGTAATAACAACCTACAATTACACATCACCTGAAGTCTTGTACTTGAGATTGGCAACTATATAAATTGCAAAACTAAATAAATAACTTGCTGAGAATTGACTTGATTGCCTATCTAGTGCAATGGCATAACTATTAAATTATGCTGCCCTTGCTTCAGTTTTGGAGCCAGCCTGAATTCCTGGGATCCTAGCCCATCCTTTTTATTGGGCAGATTAACCAATTTACTTTCTGAGTCAGTTACAGGATAAGAGAATCCACTGTGAATATTGTAGATAGAAATGCTGGGGTTTAGTGTTACAAGATTAGCTGCAGTTAGATAAAAGATGGATTGGAGTGAAAGTGTTCCTTTGGGTTTGTAAATAGAAATGATGGTAGTATAGAGACAGACTCTGTTGTTTGAATGGAACAAATCAATATGTAGCAAGCTTCATCTATTTACTGTGTATAGTTTTTTTTCCGTAACTATATATTAAAACACCCAACGTTTATATTTCCCTTTATTTTTCTAGTCAGTATGAAGTACAGAATAAACATTTAGAAGGAAAAGCTTTTTTAAAAAATGTCAGTTTTATCTGAAGAACCAGGTTTATCAATCTCCATCATCAGTGTGTGTGTGTGTGTGTGTGTGTGTGTGTGTGTGTGTCACAGGGACACTCCCCCCCTCCTTTCCAGACAAGTTAAACATTAAAGGAGAAGATATTTAAATGCCCTTTTTTGACATCAGATTTGCCCTACCCTGGGAGAACCATTTGTATGCATTTTAAGATCTTCACTATATCCCAGAAAGTCACAATGCATGAAATATTTGTGTGAATTTAGTTATGGAGACTACGCACCCACTGAAATAAACAATACTTCAATAAGAGCATCAAAGTAACTAATTTGAAACTTTCAGCTTGGCATTGTAGTCCCAATCCAGATGGATGAGACAATCCACAAGTGGTTTGGCAACCTGGCTATGTGCATTAGCATGTACCAAAGCCAGAAGTCTTTTTCATTGCTAGTACCAAACACAGATGTTTCTCTACTTCTTTGCCATGTGCTTTGGCTCGTATAAAAGTGACATTCAGAAAGTTAGAAAAGTGCAGAGAGGGAAATTAGTCTTCCTAGCAAAACATGTCTTCTAATTAAGGATGATATTTGAGGATGTCTCATACAAAGGCAACTTCTGAACCTCTGGGACTTTTTTCTTCCTTTTTTGCACATAGTTCAGAGAAATATCTCAAATCAAGTATGCACCATTGGCACATCAAGATATACATTAGTAAGATTCTCATCAGCCTTCTGCGCCATTGAAGGGAAACTAGTAAATACTCCTCAAAAAATAATACAGTAAAATTAAAAAATATCTAATACATAGTTCTAGAAACCAAAATCCAATTTCTACTATTTATTAAGATGTGGCATATGTCATTTCTCTGAAGACTATATTAGGTTTCCTAATATTTGAAGCACAGGAGTAGCATTTTAATAGTTCTTTGTTTCAAGCAGTACTGTAAATTCACTCATAAACCACATATGACAGAGCAGAATGGATTTATTTATTTAAGTGACTGAGAAACTCACAGAATGATGGTGAAGGAAATTACATTTTACTTGCATGGCTTATTATGATGGTTGATACAGTTACCTTAGACTATACCTTTCATTAGAACACTTCTGTTGTCTGGTTTATCTTTCCATTGTTTTATTATCCTCACATATTTTTGTTGCTATTATTTTTCTCTGTGTTGTATTTTCTTTCTATTAATGGCTTTTTGTTTCCTTTTGTTTTGTTCTGTTGTTTTAATAATTGTTGGGCTGTTTGAGTTCTCCAAATATACACATTATTTAACAAAAAATGCCACATTTCCACTGAGCAATATTGTTTATGAGTTCTAAAATGTTTATTTCTTCAGCATTGTTTTAACAGCACAGATTTCACTGAGGAGTTTTATGGTCACAATTGACTTTAGAATAGGGGAGAGTACACTTTTTCCCAACCTTATTTATTTATTTTTTCCTTAATGTTCCAAGTCAATAAGTTAATTCCACTTGGCTATATTTCTTTAACACTAGCCATATAAACCCAATTTCAATAAGGATACTTTCATCATTTTCAAAAAAAATAACCAAGCTCAGGTTTTGAGTTGTCCAGCAAAACCAAATTCCAAATTAATAGGCAGGCCTTTTTTTTCCGTATGTGTTTGTAAACCAACACAGAGTCATTTCACATGTGATGAATGTTTGAACATATGTGTCAATTTTACAATGCTTTATTTGTTAAAAAAAATATTGCATGTTAAATTTCAACATATCACAATTTGTTAGCAGGATTCTTAGAATTTCCAAGACAGCAGCAATAACCATATAGAAAATACATCATATTAGCAGTAGTTCTGAATGTCTTTCCTCGTTTACCATGGTAATGGAAGAAAACTTTTTAAAAGGTTTATTGAATTGAACTGACCATTAAATGTGTGCAATCTGCATGGCATGAGCCAGAAGTCACCAAACTAAAATTCAGCTCAGAATAAAATGGAAAACGTTACACTTTAAAAGGAAACATGGTCTACTTGGCCTTGTCTTGATCCTATTTCCACTGAAACTAACAGAAACGTTTCACATTAACTTAGAATAGAAGCATAGTTCTATTATTATTATAGCTGAAGCCTAATGTCAAATACATTTCATAATCTGTGTTCCATTAGTAAGGTTAGATGAATATCAGGTAAAAAATTGCTCTCTGGAATCTCATCTCCTGTATTGTGCCAGAAGGGGAAGAGAGAACTGTATTTTACTGTATCTGGATCTTATTCATTTTAAAGGTAACGGTGAGTTTGTCTGCACAAGCACACAACAGGAAGCAGAATGATTTATAGTTATGGTTGTTCTTCAAAAGCATGGCATTATTTCCTCCTTTTCTAAATGTTTGCACTGAAGCTTTATAAGGTAATTCACATTTACTGAGAAAATAACCTGTCTCCTAAATGTTATATGTTCTCTTGCTTTTGCATTAGAGATGAATTCTGCTTTTAAGACAATATGTCTAACAATCAGCTCATCCGCGAATGCTTTAAAACAGAGGTCACCAACCATGGCCCACTGGTGGGCTGTGAGAAAATTTTGGTGGTCCGCAGAGAAATGTCACCCCCAGAGCACCCCCGCAAAGCAATTAATCCAGGCTGCGCGGGAACACAAGGCTGCATCACTCACATGGCCCCCAAGAACCCTCCCCACCCATTCACTCCTTACCTGGCAAACTTGCCTGCTAAATTGCTTTTTTTCTTTTTTTTTTCCCGACCATCAGCTGTTCTGCTGTGCCAGGAAATTTAGATTAGCTAGAAAGCAGGAAATCGTTGCATTTCTTGCTTTCTAGCTAGTCTTTAGATCTTCGGCTCTGATTTTGAGCAGAATTCAACCTCCCTTTGACTGAAGCTTCTATTATTCAGTGAAGACTCACTGCAAGCAAATTTTATGTGACAGACTCAGGTAGCTAACGGCAGATAGATCTCTGAATGATTCTGTGAACAACTCAATCTGCCTGCCTGCTTTGCCTGATTTTGGGTAAAAGTTGCTCTTTTTTCATAAAAAATTCAATATTTACATAAATACAGAGGTGGGATTCTACCGGTTCTATCCGGTTCTATAGAATCCCTTGTTAACTTTCTAAGCAGTTCGGAGAACCAGGAGTTAGAAGCAATCTCCTTTTGCTTTCTTCCACCCTTATTATATTCTTGACAGACAGCCTAGACTTACTGTCTCCGGAGCTTTGGGGCTTGGCTTTCTTAAAGGGGAAGGGTTGTTTTAAGATTTTTACACTGCTGTTGGGAGGAAATACTTCTCTGGACAATCAGCACTTTGAAGAAATAATTGAATAATGAAGCAAAGCTTTTAGTGACAGGGAACCAAGATGAGTGACATTCAGCAAGGCTTCTTGGCTAACTAGAAAAATTGACATTCAAACATGAGTTTATATACTGAGTTTTGGTCTAAAACTGGTTGAAAGTTAATTCTGTGCTTGGTGGAGGTTAATTCTGTGCTTGGTGAAGTTTAATTCTGTGTTTAATGATGGGATAATTTTCCCTATTCAACTTCAACAAGCAACAGCTACTGTTGTGATTTAATTATTTGTATTGTGTTTAATTTTTTTCCTGCCTTGTGGTTTCTTTTTCTCTCTGGGGAGGGGGTCTTCTTCACTGCTTTAGTACTATCTGGAACTGTCCTTTTGGGGTATACTTCTAAGAGGCAGGATGCAAGCTTGGCACTGATTTTTTTTATTGCCTTTCTTGGGGGCCTGTGACCTTTCCTTAAATCTAGATGATTTCCTTATGATATCTTGTGAAGTGAGTGAGACCAGCTTTAAGTGGTGCAAATGGATCTAAGGATTGCTTTTCCTGGGTGTGCTTTTTCTGGAGAGCTTAAATAACCTCTCTGCTAAAGAGTTTCACTTTATGAGCAAGAGTTGGCTGCTTGATAGTTATCATTGCACTTTAACTATTTTCATTCCTCAAGGTGCTCTTGCATTCTGCCTGATTTGTAACTCTGACTTGCAGATATTTATGGTTATTAAGAAATTTGAATCCCACCCCTGCCTCTGTGTGCTTGTGTGTGTGTGTGAGAGAGAGAGGGGGGGGACGGAGAGAGGTTAGATCAGATCTCTCTCTCTCTGTCTCTCTCACCAACGTCAGCAAGCCGCCGTCAATCAAAATTCATATTAGTGGTCCCTGGGATTTAAAATTATGAGTTTGGTGATTCCTGAGGTCCAAAAGGTTGATGACTCCTGCTTTAAAACATAAACTACAAAGTGCAGTGAAGTTACATCATTTTTTAACTGTAGTATAATTAACAGATTTTATAACATGGTTTAAATATACTGTATTTACCCAAGTGTATAAATAATTTTATCATTGAGAATTATACGTGACATCAAATAATTTTAAAATCTATAAGTATATGTTTTTTAAAGATGATGGTGATATTACTGATTGATTGATTGATTATATTCCAACAACTCATTTTCAACTCCTAGTGATCACATAGATATATTTTCTTCATGATCCTTAACCTATTCTTAGGTGTCTTTTCAAACAACAAAGTTCAACAGTATCAATATTGTTCCTATTCTATCTCTTTAAAGTCCAACTTTCTCTTCCGTAGGATGTGTCAGGGAATACCATGGGCTGCATGATTCTGATCTTTATAAATATAGGCAGAAGGTATCCAGCACTTCAATAGCTTTGACAGCTTCACTATCTATTTTAAGGGTAGTCATTCTTCAGATTGTTGTTAGTTTGTTCTCCATGGTGATCTTTGACTTTTAGCACTAGCATTGCAGATCCTTTACATTTTCATCCATCAGGTTAGTGTTATAAGCACAGCAAAAGTTATTGAAGTTTCTTCATCCAGTTTTAAAACATGCTGATATTTTTCCAATCTATTTTTCTTTAATATATATTTGGCCTACAGGTTGAATAAATAAAGGGAGAATATGCAATCTTATCAGGTTCCTTTGTCCACCTGGAATCAGTTGTTTTATCATATTCTATCCATAGTGTGCCTTCCCGACCTGTATATAAGTTTCTCATGAGTCAATGAGATGTTCTGGGATTTCTATGTTTCCAAGAAGTTTCCATAGCTTGACCTGATCAGCACAATTACATTTTTTATTTTCTTTTTTGAGTGTGTGGGAAATCCTTTGTGTTTATGCTCCCCAATTTCTATTCTTTCAGCTGGTGCTCAAATACTTGTGGCTTACAAAATTGCTTTTGGTTCCTTTGCACTTTATACAAGGAGGGGCAAATGTAAGCAAGGGTTGCTAAGTTAGCATTTTGAACTCACTGGTCTGTGCACTCCAGAGAACTGTTTGCATTAGTTGCTGATGCTTTGAAGTTGAATGATGTGATTTATTCTGAGTTGCATTCAAGAAGATTTCCTTTGTGAAGTGATTCCAAATTAACAAGCACGCGAGTCAGAAGCACATCCTTTTCTCGTGTTCTTCAAAGGAGGTTATGATGCGTTTGTTTTTCATTTTCAAATGTTAGCATCTAAAGTTCATATGGAATGACTTTTCCTGTCTTTCCCCTGCCACTCTCTGCTTCATGCTATCAAGCAATGTGGATGTCTCATTACTTACTTGTTGTCTTAGTCCGGAAGTAAGCATTTATGAGTAACATGAGGCAGCTGCCAAAAGCTGCTGGTTCCATTCTTTCTACTTCTGCCTCTGGTAATGCTTAAGAAAGCACAACTGTGCTTATGAAGTGAGAGAAAGATTTTTCTTTATTAAATATTGGCAGAACCAAGACTAGCTGAAGATACAGGCAAAGCAACCTTTTTCGGTACCTGGACTTCATATTGTTTAGGAAAAACTCTGTTGATAGGCCTTGCTCCATTGTGGTAACAAGAAGCGATCATTTTTGTTTTGGAACTGAGTTGCCAACATATAATCATCGTTACGTTTACAAAACTTTGACTTGAATCCTGTTTGAAATGATTTTTTTTTTAAATTTAAGATTTTATTTGACAGATTTAATTTAAAATCTAGCCATCAATAAATGCAGATATTGTCATTTCCCTGATCAAAAAAGTCAACTGAGCCATCTCAGCAAGTTCCACCATTTTCACCAGCCATTTCTCCATTGACATTGTTAACATTTCTGAAGATAAAGCTTTTATTTTATTATTATTAAAAATAATGAATTTGAATTTAACAGAAGGGAGAGAAGACAGTCAATTTCTGACAAAGACATTACTCTGTGGATGCCTTGGTGCGGTCTGAGTTTGATTGTCAGAGAATACCAAGGATTCTATGGTTTAATCCAGAGCTACCTATATCTTGTGCAACCAACCTCTTAGTAAAAATCAGCTTTATTTCCATTTTATTGATGTCATGAAAACAACCTGCCAAATTTACAGAAACTTTAAAACAGACCTTTATCATTATTCTTTGTTGTGCTTCCCAAATGATGGTGAAAACTCAATTCTAATAGTAATACAAAGATTTTATTTAAAGGCCAGAATAAACTTTATTGTTGTTGTTATTTAAATATAATATAGGTGCCCATACCAGTAGATTCTGAATGCTTTATAAAATAGAATAAGACAATTAAAACATAAATGAAATGAAATCATATTAAAAACAACCATTAAAACAAACAGCCTCCTTCCTTCCTTCTCCTGCAAAATGCATTAACCTCAGACCTGGGATCAAAGCCAGATCTTAAGGGCTTTTTGGAAGCCCTTGAAAAAGTGTATCATCCATATCTCTGGTGGAATGCTGTTCCAGACGATGGGAGCTGCGACAAAAAAGGTTTACTCCATCCCACAAGATGACTATCTTAAATAGAAAGGTCTCAAAACATACCCATTCTTCCCAACATACCAGGCAAAAAAATTCCAGTCCTTTAGTTAACCAAATCCTATGCCACCAAGGCTAATAAAACTACTAAAACTGCTCTTTAAACTTTGAGCCTAGATTTTAAATTAAATCAGCCAAGTAAAATCTGAAACAAAACATGATCATTTCAAGCAGGATTCAATCAAAGTTTTGAAAACCTAACAAGGATTATCAATGATGTTAAAATGTTAAAATTCACTGAAATGTCTGGAAGAATTTTAAATAGCAGTCAGCTACTTCCAGAAGCATCCAGAGAAGGGTTCAAAAAAGTGAAAATGGCAGCCATGACCACACAATCAAAACATCATCTCTTTTTTATGTCTGCCACACATGCAAGATGCATATAGCAATAACAATAGTTCTTAGACTTAAATACTGCTTTACAGTGATTTACAGCCCTCTCTGAGTGGTTCACAAAATCAGCCTATTGCCCCCAACAGTTTGTGTGTGTGTGTGTGTGTGTGTGTGTATGATATGTAAGGATTTCAACAATGAAGTCATGGCCATTATCTTAATTTATTTGAATCCTTTCTCTGTAGATATCCTATTCATATTTTTTATATACATGCTGGGTTTCTCTTTGGAAAAACTCTCGAGGCAGTACTGATGGCTGAAACCACACACGGTTGCAGGACAAAAGAATGTGGAGGCCTGTGGAGCAAGGATGATTGCAGATGAACTTAACATTTATTTTATTTATTCGCTCAAAAAATATGTATGCCACACAGCCCCTTTGGCTTTGGGTAGCTTTCAAAGATCAGTAAAAATGACTTTTGAAAACTATAGAATAACAAAATAAATCTATTAAACCAAGTACTTTAAAATATTATATGTAACAGTGCAATTATAATTACTGTTAACATGAACATGACCTGCATAACTGGATAGAGGCATTCTTGTCAAACAGACAACAAATGGTCAAAATTGGGAGCGTCCTATCAAATCCTGTACCTGTCAACAGTGGTGTCCCCCAAAGGCAGTGTTCTAAGACAACTCTCTTCATACTCTATATTAATGACCTCTGTGATTATATTAAGAGAAACTGCGTTCTTTTTGCTGATGATGTAAAGCTATTCAACACCACTGACAATGCTGCTACCCTTCAAAACGATCTTGACTACGTATCAGAATGGTCAAACAAATGGCAGCTTCAAATCTCAACAAATAAATGTTCTGTCTTACATATTGGCAAAAAAAAAATCAGAAAATAAAATACAAGCTGAATAGTCAAGACCTTGTTGATGATCCAAACTCTGTCAAGAATCTTGGAGTACTCATCTCTAATGACCTAAGTGCTAGAGCCCACTGTACCTACATAGCCAAAAAGGCATTAAGAGTTGTTAACCTCATCCTGCATAGCTTTTTCTCTGGTAATATCACTCTACTAACTAGAGCATATAAAACATTTGCTAGACCAATACTTGAATACAGCTCATCAGTCTGGAACCTGCATTACATATCTGATATTAGTATAATTGAGAAAGTCCAGAAATATTTTACAAGAAGAGTCCTCCACTCCTCAACTCGTAGCAGAATACCTTATGCCACCAGACTTGAAATTTTAGACATAGACAACCTAGAACTATGCAGCCTTCAGTCCAATATAAGTATAGTATATAAAATCATACATTGCAATGTCCTACCTGTCAATGAATACTTCAGCTTCAACCAAAAAAATACAAGAGCACAAAATAGATACAAACTAAAGATAAACTGCACCAAACTTGATTGCAAAAATACAACTTCAGCAACAGAGTAGTCAATGTCTGGAATACTCTATCTGACTCTGTGGTTTCTTCCCCAAACCCCAAAATCTTCAACATTAGACTGTCTACTATTGACCTCACCCCTTTCCAAGAGGTCTGTAGGGGGTGTGCATAAGAGCACCAAAATGTGCCTACCGTCCCTGTCCTATTGTTTCTTTTTTCTTATTTGTATCCATTTCATGTATTTATAACCATGTTTGTACTTATACCTGTTATCTAATAATTGTTTGACAAAATAAATAAATAAATAAATAAGATAGTGTGCAGAATCTTCAAATTCCCAGTCATTGATAGAGGATCCAAGACCACATACAATTCATAGAGGTGAGAAGAGAATTTTTAAATTTTATAAACACATATACTGTGTTTCCCTGAAAATAAGACCTTCTCTGAAAATAAAACCTAGGCTGATTTTTTAACCTATGCTCTACTTATAAGCCCTAGTGAAGATTGTCATCAGCCTGGGGAGGTGCGTAGCTGCCCACTCTGTCCCACTATCTCTTGTCTTACCTGTGACCGTGTGGCATATCTGGATCACATGCCTTCCCCCGTGCCTCTCCCTCCATCTACTGCTGGTGCCACCACAGAAAGACAAACCTCCCACAGCTGGACACCCACTCCATCCCACAGTCTCTTAGCTTGCCTTCTCCACTGTGGCCATGAGCAAGCAGAAGTCGGCCGGTGGCCATGCAGGGTCCTGCTGGATAGGGCTGTCAAAGCTGCTTCCATGAGGTGAGGTAGGCATCAGGACATGGATGATCTGGCTGCAAGGCCCTGAGGTAAACCAGTGTGGGACACACACCCCTTCCTCATGGTGGCAGCACTGGCACACTGTGTGGTCTCCTGGCCTACTGGGGCCACAAGCAAGCAGAAAAAGTGGAAAAAATAAGGCATTCTCTGAAAATAAGTGCTAGTCTATTTTGGAGCCCCAAAAATATAAGGCTGGGGAAACACAGTACATAGCTTTACATAAAGAATTAAGTTTTTTTTCTCTTCCCTTGTTATCAATGTCTTTTGAGCAGCCTTGAATGTTTGGGACTATTTTTAGAATGAGCAACTGTCATCAATGACTGATTTTTGCTGGTTAAAAATTCCACTTCTTTTCAAAATATATTTCATAGAGCCATACAAGTCTTTCCAAAGAAGCGCTATGGAGCACATATTAAAAATGCTTTGAAATATAGAAGCAGCTATGTCTTTTCTAAAATTTGCATTTTCTGAAATTTTGAAATTTGAAATTTTTGGCTGTTTCAGAAACTTCTCCAACTTCTCCCATGTGTCACATTGAGCAGCCAAGGAAATCTTCAGAAGCTGTATGAATATGTTGTTAAAAAGTTGCTATAATGATTCAAAAAGAGCTGTCCCTACCACTGAACTTTTTAAAGGATTTTCATAGCCTAGTAATTAAATGTGTTTTACTCTACTGCTAAAGAGAATAGGAGAAGCTTGCTGACATTTTATCTGAAATATGTTCTAACGGAAAGTACTATTGGCTGTGGAAGAGACATAGTTCAGGCAAGAAAACATTTCCTCAACCCCCAACCTGCTCTTTTCACACATACGGCAACATAGAATCTAAAAGTGTAATGACTGTTTTATAATGGATTGTAAGCAGACATTGGGTTTAAGTTGTGATAAAGTGCTCCTTAAAAAGTAAATGGTTTGAGAATTGCTGTGATCCATTTCTGTTATTTCATTCTTAGATGTTTTAACAGTGTTGCACTTCTAGCATAGGAAAATGCAATGCATTATCCATACAATGGCACTGCTTTGCAAAACAATCTGTGCAAGCTAAATGTTGCTGTTTCCCTAAAACATGGAATTATTGAATCATTTGGGCTATGGGATTATAGAAATTATTCCAGTAAAAAAGAAATTATTGGATATAGAGTTTGTCCATACCGACAGCTCAATAGTTTTCAAGCTATTGAGATTCCAAGATTCCTTAGTGATTTAGCAGACAACAACCACCATAATTGTAATTTCAGACAAATTTCATAAAAATACTGGCTGTTGGGTCATTTATTTTGTTAGGGGTTGTTATATCTTGCCATTCAGTAGTTCAGAATGCTCATACACAGCATAATTTTACCTGATTGCGTTTCTAGAACAAAGGGAGTTATGAGCTAAGACAGAATATTTGACCCAAAGTCACTCAATAAGCATGCATGATGAAGAACAGTCTTCAACTTACAGAAGAGAATGTCTGTAGCTCAGGATTGAACTGTGAAATTGTCGGTACTTCTGAGCTTGATTGTTTTCTTGCAGACCCAACTAGATAACATCATCTGGTGATGTTACCTAGTTAGATAATTAACATAACCAAATTTAAAGAACACAAGAACACAACCAAGCTTAAAGAGCCCCAAGGACCCCATAGACTTGAACTTGCATCTCCCTGAACCTAACCCTGCCCTTTTAACCTGATATCACACTAGTTGTGCCCCTTCCTCAGCTGTGCTAGAAAAGATGTAAGATTTCTTGAGTGTACCATTTGTGTCCTTGTGTTGATGGCCTAATAGAAATAATTGAAAATGTATTTATTACAGAAACATTTGGAGTACTCCTGTTCAGACATTATTCATAAACAGACTAAGCTGTTGTGACCAAATCTATGCCCATTAATTACAACTCAGCAATACCTCTTCCATTTCTTGCAACAGCATATAAAATAAAACAGAAACTGACAGCTAGTAAGACTAACTCTGCTAGAAACATTCTATATTTCTATTTTAAATGATGCATTCTCCAGAAGAAAGCAAAACTTTTGATCATTGTCTGAATTGGTTTCCCAGTGCATTAACCCCAACTTTGCACAGCACATATAATTGCCAATAAATGGAGTGAAACTCAGAAAGTGTTTGTATTTTTATTTGTATTTTATAAACATTTATTTTCTAACTGGAAGGTCACAATTTTATAACATATAGTATATAATGGTATGTAATATATGTATATGTATAGTAGTATAATAGCCCACCAGAGTTACTGTAACAGTGAGATGGGAAGCATATTAACTAGATAAGGAAACTCTTTCCTGAATTGCAGAAAAGAATAATAAAGCTAGTTCTTTTATTCTTCCTTCTTAGACTGAGTATGGTAAACGGGTGAAAAAGTGACCAAACAAAAGGGTGCTTAAATTAACTCACAAACAGGGATGGGCTGCTGGGGGTTTGTGGGGATTCGGGAGATCCTTTAGCTGAGATTCTGCACAGTTTGGAAAACTCCCAAATCCCACTCCTGGCTTACCCTGCCCATCCCTCCCTTTCCCTGCCAAGAGTCCCCAGACAGCCCATTTTGGATGCAAGTAAGTGCAGGGCATGCCCAGAGGCTGGGGAGGGGGAAAAATAGCACCCGGAAATTTGGGGAGGACATAAATGGGCCCGTTTCCAGGGAGCCTCTGGAGCCCGGGGAGGCCATTTTCACCCTCCTGGAGGCTTGAGGAAAGCCTCCGGAGCCCAGAGAGAACAAAACTCCCCCGCCCCATGGTGCAGGAGGCCGACCAGGCCATGCCCACCCAGCAACTGGGCAGAGAACCCATTGCTAAAATTTTTGAAGCCCACCCCTGCTCACAAACATCTTTCACATGTATTTAAACCCACCTGGAATATATAAACATAACAGACTTTCTATGATATTGCAATCCTACTTGAAAATCAGGAATTGGCTATTCTGGTATAAATAATAGTTATATTAGGCAACAGCACAGAGTGCGAACTATCCAAAAATGAGTGATGTTTTTGATATTCTTAAAAATGGCTTTTCTGTAGCCTGTAGTCTTTTCAAATTTTTAGTTTTAAGCTTGCCTTCTACTATTATTAAGCAGAACTATGGAAAAATAAAATCTGTTCCTTGGAATCCGTAAGCATTCTGCAATCTCAGCAATACATATATAAAAAATTTAGAAGCAGAGATGAGGCAGGCATTTTTCAAAAATTATATTTTAAGAAGAACTGTACAAATTTCCTGATATATATTTTCTTATTAAAATGGGGTTTTTGACAAGCTTGGTTATAGATGGTTAGCAGAGAGTGTAGGGAGCATATTTCACATATAATGTAATTTCAGGGAGGGCTCTGTTTTTGTAGCTTTGTGTATAATTTAAATCAAGTTGATTTTATGTTGCATTTGTATGTAATAACCCACAAGCCAAGCTATTTCTGATTCCTGAATAAGTCACTTGTAGTTAGACTTGATTTGGCATATTCATGCTTCAGGGTGAATTACTCTTTCAAGATTTGTATTTCATCTTAACATAGGTAGGAGAAGGAAAATAATATAATATCTTCCAAGTAAATTGCACAGATTCAAAGTGAATAATAGGTTTAAAATATGTGGAAAATGCCATTATTTTAAAAGATGGTCATTTTTTGTGCTTCCATGAAGAGTTAAATATTAGCAAGAGAGAAAACTGATGTTCATGTTCCAAATTTTAAAATCTTTTCTTGCTTATTTTATAATAGATAGAAAAATGGTCACTGAAAATGAAGCAGGAGGGAATCATTTTTTGTAGCTATTGTTTAAGTTAACATTTGTACACAGACCGAATCTTGGTCAATAAGAACATCCAACTGGGTGACTGATCCCTTTTGATGAAGACAGCTTGTCAGAAAGATGAAAAAATGTGAATTATTAAACATGTTTTTCTTTTACATTCCTATCAGGCTAGGTAAATGAAGAGCCGTTGAGAAAAAAATGAGCATAATACCACTGTTCCTTTCTCTATCCATATAGCTAACAGCAGAATTACACATCTGGCATTCCAAAGGCTCTTTGAACATCACTCTTTCGGGTGTATTCATCTATGTCAATCTGCACAACACAGAAAACAAGAAAATGGAAAGAAAACAAATTAATGAATTCAATTAAAAAGGTGGAGGTGGGACAATTGTTATTTCGGATGCTCTGTATTAGAAGGGAGCTACAGGAAAGAATGCAATGTTACAGACACATTCTTTCCAGATGAGACATATTTTAGAAAAGACATGCCAGTAAAGGCATGTACATATGAAAATTAAAGGTTGGGCAAGATCGCAAAGATTATATTATCACAGTCCCCAGAAATATTTTAAAGTATAACAGAACAAGAATTGGACAATAAAAGAAGCCGATATTCAGATATTAATCTCATCAAAGATAGTGTAAATCTTGTTCTCACCATTCAAATAGATCCATAATTGTACATAATTACTAATTTTAGGCTAATTTTATTCTCTCATGCCACAAAAAGGCCACCTGAATAAATGCTGTGGTAACTATACCGTTAAAAACTTACTATTAGAGAAAAATTGAAATACCAGCTGACTAAGATAGCCTAGTTAATGTGATGATTTTTAACAAGGCATTTATCTAGATTGTCTGATCTTCAGAACAGTTAATATCATTATTTCAAATTACTTTCCTAACAAAAAAACTGAATGTGGAACCTCAAATTATAATAATATGATTTTATAAAAATAAATGTCTATTGAAAATTCTCAGCTAAAACTCATAATCCACTAATAAAATTAATTATCTTTTAAGAACAAGAGTTGTAGATTTTTTACCCATGAGAGGATTTGCACATCCTCTTCAGTTCAACTCAATTTCTCATTTAAGAAATGAGGTTTTTTTTAAAAGAAATCATGTACTTGATTGAATTTATTAGCTGTCCAACTACAATTGTGTTAGTAGTAGGTGTGCTCCTACTAAGAAGGCACGTTACATAAAATTGAAACAAATCTTCTTTCTTCAAAGCTTGTCTTCTTTTTTCTATCTTTCTTTTTCTATCCTTTTTCTTTCTCTTTCTCCTTTTCTATTCATCTTCCTTATTCTATATAGAATTTTAGGAACTCTTCTAGCTGAAAACTAAAGAAACTACCAACATGCCATGGAAAACTGGAAAATGAATTGCAGCTCTTTCAAGATAGTAGAGGTGATTTGTCTCACATGCTTATCTAAAGAATTTTGCTCACTGGAGGCATATATAAATGAGAAGGCTGCTCAGTATTATAGAGTAAAAGACAATGAGATCATGGAATGTACAAAGAAAAAGTCATTACCACAGGAGCTAAAGGAGAAGAAGATTCCAAAGAAAACAAAGGCTATTAATTGGATATAATAATTGCCAAGCCTTTTTTAATAGGAATAAAAAGATTATGAATAATATGTGACATTTAGTGCTGATTAATCTCTATAAGCATTTCATAATCTTCACAACATACCTATAAAATGCATTTTTAAATAAATTTGCATTTGAGGTAATATAAATATTGCAAGCCTATTAACATTTTATTGTTCTTATTGCTCTGAAATACTGGACTATATCTCCCATGTTGATTATAGCACCATTTAAAAAGCCCTAGGAAGCATAATAATTTCATAGGAGAACAACTGGAATTTATTTTTTCTATATCTATACCATTATAATTCATTAAAGATTCCTAGTAGTTTATGCTAATATTAAAACATTTAAATATACATGATATGTATGGCAAAAAAGCTTATATTGCAAGATTAATAATAGTTAACAGATGATACATAATCAACTCCGAATGTATGACCAGGTTGTCATATGTCAACCTGATCACTATTTTCAGCCCGGATCACCTTATCTCAGTCTATTAAATGGTCTTCGAAAGAGCTTGGTTTTAAGCATTTTGGTGAATTATATCAACGAGGGGGTCATTACTTTGGGCAGCTGCCTTATTTCAGCAACACAGAAATCTGTTGATTTTCTTATGAAAAGTCATCCAAGACATTTCTAACATGGTTCTAAGCCAAGCTTGGCTTTATAGGTCAACACAATTATACCAGGGAACTTTTGGAAGCCCATTCAGGACCTGTGACATACTTGTAATGTTCTATTGGTGGGCCAACTAATTGGAACATGGTCCACTGACTTCTGAACCAAATGCAATTTCTGGCTTACTTTAAAAGGTAATCCTGTGGACAACATACTATATTACTGAAATCCAGAAATGAAGTGATAACCACATGTTGTCAGGAATCCAAGTAATAAATCCAGCTTTGGTCAGGCCAGCGTCAGGGTTGACACATGTGTTATTGTAACTCTGCTCCAAGTCGGGCTTTAATTCACATTCTATCCTCACCTCGGCCTCAATTTGCTGCTTTGATAGGAACCATAAGTCCAGATTAACTCCAAAATTACAGATTTGCTCCATGAATGGTACTCTAGGAGTACCACTAGGAGAAAACACTGGGACTAGCAGAGAACTTTGACATGCAAACATCAAGATATAAAACAAGGACACTGATTATTTTACTTCTATGTACAATTTATTTGTTTGCTCAATTACAATTTCAAACAGATTAACAGAGTTGGAAAGGACCTTGTAAGTCATCTAGTCCAACCCACCACCCAAGCAGGAGACCCTACACCATTTCTGACAGATGGGAGTCCAGTCTCTTCTTAAAAGCTTTTAGTGATAAAACCCCCACAATTCCTAAAGGTAAGCTGTTCCATTGGTGATTGCTCTTACTGTCGGAAAGTTTCTCCTTAGGTCCAGGTTGAATCTCACCTTATTCCTTTCTGGCCTTTAGGTGCTTTGGAAAATAGGTTGAACCCACTCCTCTCTATGGAAGCACCTTAAATATTGAACACTGCTATCATGTCTTGACATCATTTCTTTAGTGAAGTGACCAAAACTCAATTAGTATTCTTGGTATGGACTTACTAAGAATTTATAGAGTGGTATTAGTACCTTTCCTGATCTTGACTGTTACCCTCGGGTTAATGCAATTTAGGATTGCATTAGCTTTATTGGCTGCTGCAGAATAGTTCGCTCATATTTAATTGGTTGTCCACTAAGACTCCAAGATCCCTCTCACTGCTATTAAGCCTGGTTTCACCCAGTCTATATATATATTTTGGTTTTTCTTGCCTAAGTGTAAGACTTTACTTTTCTCTACACTGAATTTCATTTTGTTAGATAGGCCCCCGTGTTCTAGTCTGTCAAGATTCATCTGGATCTTGAGCCTATCATCTAGGGCAGGGTGTCAAATGCACAGAGGCATGGCAATGGAACAGCGGCGCCAGGTGACGTATCATATTGCTAAATCAGGTGTGGGTGTGGCCAGCGCATGATGCATCCAGCCTATGGGCCTGGAGTTTGACAGCCCTGATCTAGGGAGTTAGCTATTCCTGCCAGCTTAGTATTATCTGAAAATTTTGAAAGTTTTCCTTTTATTCCTTCATCTAAGTCATTTAAACATCTAAGACAACTTTATCTGGATGTATAAGGCGTTGTCCCATTTGAAGTGCCAGATTATTTTTCTTTACAGATTATATTATGGAAAAAAACCACCAGACTGATACTGTATTTGTACCCTGATCATATCTCTTCTGGGAAATCTTTCTTGGTGAACTTAAAAATATAAATCAGTTCCTTATGTAACTATGGGGTTTTCTCTAGATAGTGATTATAAATTTGATGTGAGTGGCCCATCAAATTTCATATCAACAAGTAGTTCCAATACCAAACATGGAAGAAAGTCAGGATGGATTGCAACAAAGGGCATGGGAAGTTCCACACAGCCACAGATTTCAAATTAAATCATAGGTGGCCTTACCACTTCCTTTCTTGCAACATTCTCATATATTGACAGCTATTTCTAAAAACTGAAAAATTCTACTTTCAGCTAGACCCTGTCCTTATCATTGTTCCATTGGTTTGTCCTGAGAGTGAGTATGAAAAAAAACATGAAGAAATGGTTGCATGATACCATTGCATTTTGACTTTAAGAGGAACAAGGATGAAATCAGAGAGCTAGATGAAACCAAGTTGTTAATATCTTCAGAACATATTTTTCTGCATCAGAGTTGATCAGTGGTTAATTCATTTTGTTGCATTACAGCTCTGATATTGTTGGAACATAAAGAGTAAAAAGGCACAAATCCTTCAGGTGAAGATACCCTATGACAGATTTACAGATTTACTCTCTATTGGCAGACATATTGCAGCCAATAGAAATATAAAATGTACCAAAAGTCAGGCCTCACAGGTTAATCACTGTATATTTTAGTAATTAACAAAGATCAAAGATCATGCATCAAACAAAGAAGGAAGTGTTTAGAAGAAATGGCAACCAGATTGAACATTTAGTGTAATTTATGTAATATTATCACTGTGTTTCTAGGTGCACAGACAAGGGTCCAGATATTAGAATGTCCAAGTAGCAGTTTTTTTAAAAAAAAAATTAACCTAGTTATTTAATACAGAAATATTTGCATCATTTGGATATAAAATAATTTTTAAAGATAAAAATACAGGATAAGGGTTAACATATCCACATGCCCATACAAATCCCAACCCTGTAGCTTTGTTGAGTCATCTCCAGAGATACCAAATATGTGTAAGCTTTTGAAATCTTCATATTTCTAACATGTGACCTGGTGAAGAAATCTGAATATCTCAAAATCTTAGGTGGACTTTTTAAAAGCATTGCCTTAACATGGATTTTTTTTTACTGCATGAAGTCACATTGTCTTGGAAAATAATTAATTCCATTTTTTTCTGTTCCAGATATAGTAACTGGAGGAATAATGTACATGTATTTGTGGGTCTGGAACAGTGTTGATTTTTGAGTTCTCTGACACTTTTGATATTATATATTAGAGGGCCAAGGATAAGAAACCATATATTGTAAAGAAGGGAGAAATTGAATGCAGTCAGTAATGTTATACAGGATGCTGTGAAACACACCCACTGTGAAACACACCCACTACATACTCACTGTGTAAATTTTAAGTGGGTGAATCCTGAGTTGAGATAATTTTTCCCCATAAGGTTATTTTCTCATTTCAATATTTATTTATTCATTATAATGAAAAAAGAACCTTCTGTATAACAAAACCTAAGTTGATATAATTGTAATGCCAGGCAGTTTTTTTTTTATTCCCAGTGTTTTAATTTATATTGTTTTATCTTTGGGAGACTTTTTCTTTGCCCTTTAAAATTTTGAATCCAAGTGTTTTTCATCTATTTTTTTCCTCATTCAAAATTCATTATGATTTTTAAAAAAGATGTGTTACTGTACTTACAATTATGAATTATAAACCATATAGGGAATGCATCTTAAAAGCTGGTTGTAAATTATTACCATTACGTAATGATATGCTTACATCTGCAAACCAAGTTATTTTACAAGTATAGGAATAGGATCCAGCTTTTTAATGGAAGGCAATTACATTGAAACAATAGCGATGCAAATATATGGGCAACATGCCCTCCCAGATCAGTCATCTAAAATAATTGTTCAGATGATCACAAGATTTGGATTTTTCTGCCTCGTACCACTGAGGTATAGGTGGAGAGTGCAAATTATCTATCATGCTCCTTTTCTGTAATTTGATAATCTTCTGAAATCCCACATTATATGAATAGATATCCCTGTTACTTTTGATTCAACTTGAGGCAATTAACAAGGACAGATTACACATTTTTAATTTGTGAAACAAATTATAAAATCTCATTGAACTTAATGGGTTTCTTGAAGAACAAACTATTATCTTCACAGAGAGACATTTTTCCTCAAATATGATGCAGGAAAGGATGGTTAACACTGTCTTTGCCATCACAATTTCAATACTCATTTGCAGGGGAAGTTAAAATTAAAAATATAACCACAATGAAAATGACTAGCTTTGTATCTAAGTCACTCTGTTACTAACATTAGCTGTCTATAAATGAGAGAGAGAGAAAGAGAGAGAGAGAGAGAGAGAGAGACTCTGATTCTAGGTGGAACCTATAGCCCCACTTGCCCTGATATTGTTCATGCACTCATACAATCAGCCTGTGCATTGATAGTAAGTTTCTTTGATTATGTTCCTAATTTCTTTTCCCATATCACTGACTCACATAGTTATCATGCCTATTAAGGAAAAACATAAACATACCTTGCTGTATTGGGCCTACCTAGTCTTAATGGTCTTTTCTCATAGTAATAGATAGCTAAGTAGTAGATGGAAGGGCTTCCAAATCAGGAAGAGGATTAGGAGGAGGAGGAGGAGGTGGAGGTGCATTTTTTTCATGGAGACTAAATTTGTAAAATAAAATAAAAAACCTAAGATTTCTTTGTTAGCTCTCTAATTTAATACAATGGTATTTGGAAATGACCTTGGGAAACAGGAAAAAGGGCCACAGACTGGATAACTGTCATGTTAAACTGTCATATTTCAGTCCACAGAAGAAAATGTAGGGAGTATTTCAGAACTGGCCCTGCCTAGTTTTTCAGAAAATTATGGGAAATACTTTCTCTCTTGCAAGATTCTGTTAATGTAATCTTTAATTAAAGTTAGAACTAGTACTCATAGTTGTGCCTCTTGTCTGGAATATCTGGAAATGCTAACATCAATTCCAGAAAACAAGGAAGATCCCTTCAAAACACTTCTGACCCCCACTTCTGTGGACCATAACAGTTTACATAACAGTTTTCAGTTTGTGGCTCTTCCTCTAGTCTGCCAGGCATCCCCAGACACCATTACATGAAATGACTCGGTAATATAAACTCTGGGACAAGAAAGCAGCAATCCCATCCCAGTATTATTGGTATTATTAATATTATTATTGGTATTATTAATATTAATTATTAATATTATTAATAATACCATGTTTCCCTGAAAATAAGAACCAGTCTTATTTTTTTATCACTAAAAAAGGCACGAGGTCTTATTTTCAGGGTATGTCTTCCACTGACTCATCTCACGGTGGTGCTACTGACAGCCCCACCCAGCAGGAGCCTGTGGGGCCACTGCCGGCCCACTTCTGAAGCCACTTGCCGCCACTTGCACACATTACTCCCAGCCTCATTTTGCCATCAAAGTCCTTCAGGAAAGGCCTCTGCAGCCAAGAAACAGGCTACAGATCAATACACACATCAATCCAGCTGCAGAGGCCTTTCCTGAAGGCCTCTGACAGCAAAACAGAGGCCTGGATGATGCATGCAAGCAGCAGCAAGCAACCTCAACTGCATAACTGGATAGAAGCATTCCTGTCAAACAGACAACAAATGATCAAAATTGGGAGTGTCCTATCAAATTCTGAACCTGTCAATAGTGGGTGTCCCCCAAGGCAGTGTTCTAGGACCAACTCTCTTCATACTCTACATAAAAAGATCAAAAAGATCTTGACTATGTATCAGAATGGTCAAACAAATGGCAGCTTCAAATCTCAACAAATAAATGTTCTGTCTTACATATTGGCAAAAGAAAATCAGAAAATAAAATACAAGCTGAATAGTCAAGACCTTGTTGACAATCCAAGCTCTGTAAAGGACCTTGGAATACTCATCTCTAATGATCTAAGTGCTAGAGCCCACTGTAACTACATAGCCAAAAAGGCATTAGGAGTTGTTAACCTAATCCTACATAGCTTTTTCTCTGGTAATATCACACTACTAACTAGAGCATACAAAACATTTGTTAGACCAATACTTGAATACAGCTCATCAGTCTGGAACCTGAATTACGTATCTGATATTAACACAGTTGAGAAAGTCCAGAAATATTTCACAAGAAGAGTTCTACACCTCTCTACTTGTTGAAGAATACATTATGCCACCAGACTTGAAATTCTAGACCTAGAAAACCTTGAATTATGCCATCTTTGGTCCGATCTAAGTATGGTATATAAAATCATACATTGCAATGTTCTACCTGTCAATGAATACTTCAGCTTCAACCATAGCAACACAAGAGCACACAATAGATACAAACTCAAGGTTAACCGCACCAAACTTGATTGCAGGAAATACGACTTCAGCAACAGAGTGGTCAATGTCTGGAATACTCTACCTGACTCTGTGGTTTTTTCCCAAGCCCCCAAAACTTTAACCTTAGACTGTCTACTATTGACCTCACCCCTTTCCTAAGAGGTCTGTAGGGGGCATGCATAAGCACACCAACGTGCCTACCCTCCTGTCCTATTGTTTCTTTTATTTTTCTTCTATGTACCCATTTCATGTATTCATAACTATGTATACACTTACACCTAAGCAATTGACAAATAAAAATAAATAAATAAAAATTAAAAAATGGTCTGACAAGGCGAGGCAGGTGTCTGAAAGTAAACAGCTCCACATACATCTCCACCCTTGTTTGATTTTTATCCTTGCGTCTTGCCTTACCCTGTACAACCAGGTGCAATGGAGTGAGCGGGATCCTAACTGGAACTTATTTTGGGGGTAGGGCTTATATTGGACACACATGTAAAAATCAAGCTAGGGCTTATTTCCAGGATTGGTCATATTTATTCAGAAGAAACTAAGCAACTAAGTACTTTTTCAGGGGAATGACAAATGATTTCAACCAAGTTATTGTTGAAGTTTAAAAGAAGCCTTCATTTCTTTCCAACCCCTTGAAAAATTGTTTAGATCATTTTTTGTGGGGGGCAGGAGATTACGAGTGAGGGGTTCCCCAAAGACAACCTTAGGCCAGACCAATTCTTAATCCACCCATTTTCAAATTATCTGAAACATTGACAATGTAATTTTTTTTCTGCCAAATTTCAGCAGCATGATTTCAGGGAGTGGCTGGGAGATGCTAACCTACTTTTGTGATATGCAGTTTTTCTTACATTTTCTGCAAATACCTAAAAAGGATAATTCAGTCTAGATGACCAAAAACATGTTTCAGGTAGATCTGGAAACATATCGATTACATTATTTTGGCTTTACACAATGATATAAATCAAAATGTGATATATTTGGTTTGATTGAACTCATTTTATGAACTCCAACATTTTTTCTTCTAAACTGTGGTTTATGGCTTACCATGGTATGGAAATCCAGACACGTGAGGTTTGTTAAAAAAAAAAAACTATAGTTAATTAAATTGTAGCTTTTCACTATGTCTTTTTTCTTCTAGAGAAAATTACTTTGTGTTTTATATACTAACAACTTTTGGGGAGTGAAAGCTCTGTTGAGGTAAGCAGCAGTTTTGCTGGTACCTATCAATGTTTAATCTGTATATTTATAAACAAACATAAATATTACAATATGACATAAGTCAACACTGACCTTCTTCCAGAGGAAATAAAACATGCATAACTGTTGTACTACTGGGATTTCTTGTTACTGAAGCAAGCAATCTGAAGATGATGGTATAACTGTATACTATAAATCCCAGTGGTGCTTTTCAAAAGGCAACTGGACTTTGTTTTTTTTCCTTGAAGCTGTTTCGCTTCTCATCCAAGAACCTTCTTTAGAACTTCTTTAGAAGTGAAACATCTTCAAGGACAAAACAAAGAAAGTCCAGTTGCCTTTTGAGTAGAACCTTTGGAATAACCATGACTGGATGACTGAGAATCTCTATAGACATGTATACTGTAAACTTTTGTGCATAGAATTCACTTCATCAAATTCATGGAAAAGGCTCAATTAAATGATGTATGCCTATGTGCAAATCGTAATTAACGGCATGTCCAGGGATGGTGTCAAAACAATCAAAATAGCAGTTGCACTGGTTGCAGGCCTGCCTTTTTAAATTATTTATATACTCCCCCCCCCCCCCCAAAAAAAACCCAACCTGTTGCACTTTGTGCTATTACAGCTGCCATCTTAACTTTTTCATGCCTGGAATGAAGATTGGGGCTTTGATCATGCAATTGTGAACGGAAGACTGACTTTTTTCACTCCACCCTACATCTGTCTTCTTTAAACTATATGAAATAATGGCAAACTGTGTATTAATAGGAGCCTTTTTTCTCTCCTTTTCAGCCTAACTCCTCATTATATTTTATAATTATATACTTCAGACAGCTTACCATATTTCATTACTTAAAGGGCCTAAATATACATCCCATCTGGAAAACAAAATCTTTGCATAATTTCTTCAGGGAAAAGAAAGAGCTAAAGCAGACATATTACCAATAAAGGTAATACACGGCAATTATATAGCATGGTATATCTTCAAAGCACTGTATAAGTTTTTAATAATTTAAATACTAGTGAAATGATTCATTGCAAATTAATTATCCATTAAATTTCTACCTTTTTTCAGTCTCCAAGTTATTTGGGAATCGCTCCCATTTAGACTACGTGTATTCTATGTTCAAAACAGGGCATTTATTTGCCAAATTGATTGCCTAACTAATGCTTAGCCTACATTCTACACTGAACTTTTAGTTCTGACAGTTTTGAATTTGTTATTCATTGTTGTCTCCTACAACACATGTTTCTGGTCCTCTAACAGAGCAGCTAAAGCCTTTGGCAAGGGGAAGCATGAAAGATAAATAACAACTATCAGGCAAAAGCAATGATGCACACAAATACTTTTTTCATGATGAGAAGTTATTCCACAGAGCTCAAGAAGCTTGTCCATATGGCTGTGACTAAAATCATGTTCCCATGAGCTCAACTTCTGCTTGAAATGGTTCAGCCTGGAAAGGAATTCCTTGTGAGCTACAAGGATTTTGGCTGGTCAGAACGTCTGTAAGAAGAGCAAAATGGGGGATACTACTATTTTGTCACTGTTCAATCCTCTAAACTAAACCTTTCTTTCAGACAACGATGGGGACCTTTGGTTTTTCAAAAGTAGCTGAACTACAGTTTCTAATCCATTACAGGTACTTCCTCGACTTACAATCATAAAGAAGCCTTGCCATCATGATGATAAGTTGTGATGGTTGTAAAACAGATCGTTGACATGACTGACCTGATATTATGATCATTTTGTGGTGGTTATTAAGTGAATGCCATGATCATTAAGCAAACATCATTGTTAATAAGTGAGTCATTTTTAGCAAATCCGTTGTAAACTGCAATCGTCTTTACAATTGTGTTTCTAAATGCTCAAAGTTTGGTCACATGGCCACCCAAGAGTGGTGACCACCAAAACTTTGAATTTGGGTCATAAAAAGTCTCAGGGTAGGTCTGTTATAACTGAACATTCATTAAGTGAACCAGTTATAGGTTGAGTATTACCTGTAATATTAAAGAATGTGGGAACTATTGGAACGCCACATATGGCACTCCTCTCTGCTCTTTTCAAATAACTCTGTATTCTAACAGTATGTTCTAACAAAATGCCCTGCTACACACATGTGAATATGGTTACATATTCTTTCACTATTTAATTTTTCTTCTGTTTTGTTTCTCGCCTTCTTACTGTACTTCCTCTATATAGAGACTGTATAGAACTTGTCCTCTTCTTTGTAAAATGAATGTTCTGGAGTGGGAGATGAGTCTCCATTAATTTATTTCATATACTTAAAATACTTCTGTCTTACCATCTTCTTCAAAAGTACTACTGACACCACAGTTAATTTCAAAAAAGAATTCGCAAAACCAGAAAAGTCTATGGTAGCTGTCTTCACCTTTCTAGACATGTTGAATTATAGCTCCCTTGATCCCTACTCTACTTTCCTGATGGTTACAGGTCCACTGCAGCTGCACATAGCTAGAGATGCAGGTTGACAAAAGCTTCATAATGATAAGAAGGGCTCCCTTTGTTGTATGCGGCTGGTTGCTAACACTAGAACTGAATTAAACCAAAGTTACTCATTCCTTTTCTCTACTCATCAAAAACATAGTCAGATAAAAGAGATTGTCATCACAAGGTAATTCAAACATAGCTAAAGTATTATCACTTGGATCAGAGGTAGTATTCAGCAGGTTCTGACCAGTTCTGGAGAACCAGTAGTGGAAATTTTGAGTAGTCCAAAGAACCAGCAAATACCACCTCTGACTGCCCCTGCCCCATCTATTCTCAGCCTCCTGAGTCCTAGCTGATTGGCTGGGTCTTCTTTTATTGCCCTGCACAGGAAAATGGTGCTAGAAATCAGCTTAGTGGGGGGTGGGGAGGGAATGGGATTTTGCAGTAACCTTCCCCCAAGAGTGGGGAGGGAATGGAGATTTTAGAGTATCCACGCCCACCAAGCCACGCCATGCCTACCAAGCCATGCCACGCCCACCAAACCACATCTACACAACTGGTAGTAAAAAAAATTGAATCTCACCACTGACTTGGATATTATTCTAATGCTTCAGACTACAATTTCCATAATTTTATCTAGCATTGCAAAAGATCAGGAATTGTCAGTAGTGGTTGGAACACACTGGGTTATCTAGAGGCTTGGACTGTAGATCAAGCAGGCCACAGCTGGCTGGATAGAAGTGCCTATATACAGTATTTCTGTTTCTAAAGGACAATGACCATTCACTTCTTGCTAGTAACAAACTGACGATCAATTTTTTTAGGAACTAAACTTTCCCTGTCTACAATCAATTACATCTGAAATCAAAGATTCTTCTTCTTTTTATGTGTTGTATTTGTATGTGTAAGCGTTATTCTTTTCTCATTCAAGTAAAATGCATATATTTTCATCAAGAGAATTTCCATGAGGATTTAATTTATACAAACACAAAAGAGCTATAGATCTCTCATTCTACCTCATGAAGAGCTGTTTGAGCTTTACCAGGTATTAACATCACAACAAAATAGTATACATAGATAAGTACGATAGTAGTTGTCCTCAGACTTCCCAGAAGCAATAAGGGGCTTACTGACTGATCTTAAAAGGGAGAGAGAGATCTCTATTTTAATGCCTATCAGCTAAGGTCATCCAGGATAGAAGGTGAAATGCTTTTGCTTGAAGTTAATAGCCCTTTCTCTTACAATTTCTTCTTTATTAGTTCCAAAAGGAAAAAAAAAATTATCTAAGGCAACTGCAAGATGATGCAGGTAGTACACTTCAATGCAAAACTTAGAAGAATGCTTCAGCTTGAAGCTTCAGTATTGAAGCATATTTGTTAGTAGACATAGGAGCTTCCTTTAAAATAGTTGATCAGATCAGGTGTCTCTGAAATGTTCTGTGGCGTTTTGAAGCAGTATATTTATGGGGGGTTTTTTCTATTGCTTTTGTATTTGTTATAGACCAGGGGTGTCAAACTCACATCATCATGGCAGTGTCACATGACATATTGGGACTTTTTCCACTTTGCTAAACTGGGCATGGGCATGGCCAGCACATGACTCATCCTGCCTGTGGGCCAGGAGTTTGACAACCCTGTTATAGACTATACACTGTGTTGCCATTTCAAAATTGCTGTGTGGGTTAGTGAAGTGCTTGGGCTATCTAACATAGTCATGAGCAGTCATACTGAGAATCTGAGTGATTGACGTGGGTACAAATCAAATTTTAAAAGACTTAATAGGCATTGAGCTCAATGCTTCATTATACTCTCTGCTTCTGGTCTTGTTCTTCATTCATTCATTCATTTAAAATGTGGATAGTTCTAATCCTCATTTTGCTTTGTCCTCTCCTAACTAAATGTTACACTTCATTCCTAATCATGCCAACACAGGTTCGAAATCAGCTTTGCTCCCAGCTTTTTCACTAGGGGCTTCAGTTGATCTCTGTTTCACAATCTGCATGGATATGGAAGATATAATCATTTGATGATGAATGAATAGATGACAGATTAGCACTTAACAGATACTGTCTTACTTATTTTTAAGAACAGGACTGGAAAAAACATCTGTGTCATTTACTCTGGCTAGCCTCTTTCTCAGGAGTTGCCTATCTCTGTCCAATTGTATCTTACAATGCCATCCTGCTTCTGTTGGCTCTGACAGTTAATTAACAAGGAGTGTTGCCAGCAAGATACAATCTTGATAAATTGAGCCCAAGCAGAGATTAGGGAAGCATTTCAAGGAGGAACCATGTTTGACAATCAGCTATGAAACTTTTGTGGCATCCAAGAAACTCCAGTGAGTAGAAGTAACAAACTACCTTATCCCATAAGGACAAATTCATGATAATTCTTCTGGTTTCTGTCCAAAAGATGCTCAATTTTGTATACTATAACTATCCTGAAGTCAGCCATGAGGGTTCCTTAATAAGGCAGGGGGAGGGGGAGGGGGAGTGTCATACTTGTTAACCTACCTGGCATACCATAAAAATGAGAGAATAAGTATGCCAAGGGGAAATGCCTGGTCATTCTTTAGTGTCGCATTAAGTCAGAGTCCCTACAAAAGAAAGTAGAAAAATAAGAATTTATTTCCAATAGTGTTTTTGAATGTATATTCTTTTAAACTGGAGTTAGACATTAACTGCATTGGTTTAGCATCTTCTATAAAGCCTCCTTACGAGATAACTTGAAGATTGTTGCTATGTCCTTTCCTCATCACTGCTATCTTTATCCTAAAAGAAATCAGTGACTATATTTCAAAACTTGCAATAAAACCTTGAAGATACCTAGCTCAAATTTGTCATTAATACTGTATTTCCCAAAGGATACCACTTTGATCCAAAAAAAGGTGTTTGGGGCATTTTAAAGTATTCCTATATAGATGATGGGACAATTATTTTTAATTGAGAGTCAACTCTTAAAATGGCTTTAGTTTAATTATATTCTCCAAATCAAACTAAAGCAGAGTTGATTCACTCAGGACTGATGGCCCCAATCTGTTCCACTTACAACAATTCATCCAATGCCATTGTTGAGAAATGCCTATTCTACTCTCCACCCACTCACAAAGAATATACCCCTTATGTTTTCCAGTAATATGAATTTGAAGTAAGGGAATACATGATATAACAACCATGGCCAGGGTTAGATTGCCTTGCCTTTACAAAAGAATGCAAGATTAGCACTGATTGATCAGATGTTTGCCAAAAATTGTATTCAATAGTAGTCTGTTTCTAGACCTAAGAGTTATTTGTAACTATCATATGTGTAAGCAGATGAGAAATCTTCAGAAGACCTTAGATGACCTATTTCATGGATTTTCTTTCAAATCTGCATGCAGAGAGATGTTGCTGGATATCCCAGGAGAAGAAGTTCTCCAATAACTTTTCAAGACTAGAGGTCCACTTAGGGAGGAGAAGAATAATGTTATTCTTCTCCTCCTTTTCCTCCTCCTCCTCCTTTTCTTCCTCTTTCTGATGGGATTTCCTGAGATCTAAACTGAAACCTAGAAAGTCAGGAAACCACAAACCTGTAGAAAGAGTGGGCATTTGTACATACTTCTTGGCCATTAATAACTTAATAAATGCAACAGTTCTAGATTCCACTTGTGAGAATTCATCCAAAGTAGACTTTAAATTATGTTCTACTAGAACAGAAAGATTGACATCTGATAGAATAAAAAACAGGGAAAAATTCTTCCTGTCATTAAAAATAGATCTTTGAGCACATTTTTTTAAGCACCCTAGAAGAACTGGAGCAAAAGAATTTTCTTTTCTCTACAAAATGTGTAGGAGTAAATATAAATGTTAAATCAACAGGGTAAATTGAATAACAATGGATATGTTTTTTTAAACTAATCTGGCAGCAGAATCCACATTTTCTTCATGTACTCCAGAAAGTCTGGAAGGGATAAATAATTAGAATAAAGATCCAGACATTGTTCATAAGCTGGTGCATCAACTTTGAATCTAGATGGCAAGATATCAGCTACTTAATTGTAGGGTTATGATAGTAAAACATATGTTTCTTTAATCTTACAGTGAAATGGCATATAATTATACTATGGCAATTTTGCTTTACTGTCAGATAAGCTATATGCACTTGTTAGCTATTGCTAAAAATATTTCAGGGTTTTAGCTTTATAGAGAACAGTTTAAATGAACAATGTCTTACTAATTACTTTTCTGTCTGGCAATTGCCTAAGCCTTCTAAAACTCACTGAAAGGTGTCCATTTTTAAAAAAAAACCATTAAAAAAACTAGAAAAGGAAAAATGTATCTTTCAAATATATATTACTCATTTTTCAGTTTATATTACATGAATATTTCCATTTGTACACCTTGATATATTTTTGATCCAGTATAATAACACTGATGTGATTGGACATATAGTTAAATTGCAACCCTTCGATATACAGTAAGTCAGGTTAATCTCACTGTTGTTTCCAATAGTCTTGAAAATAATATGGCCTTCCTCATCCTGTTGTTTTTGGTAGGCTCTGTACTACAACTTCCATCATTCTCATTCAGAACAGCCATAGAGTGAAGGGAAAGTAGAAGTGGAACTGTCAGACACATAATTGGGACCATGGGTTTAGTTCTAGTTAAACTGATTTATTGCTCATGCCTCTGCACAAGAATCTGGTTAACTAACAGCATTAAATTGTCATTAGATAAGAGTTAACGGAATTCAAAAGATGCTAAATTTGGACCACTTGTCAGAACATAATGATTCCCAGGTTGATTCCTCTCTTGACTCAGTCTCCAATTCTTCTTCTCTTACAGCAGCACTGATATTCCATATCTCCTGATCAAAGAAACCCAATTCCCCTTCCTGCATACAAAGTCACGTTTTTATTAGAAATAAGGAATATACATTCACAAAAGTTATTGTCCTCTTAACAAAATATGCAACAGAACTGTTGCACTCATATCAGTTCAAAGCCATGCAGCTATAATCATGTATAAGAATAAGATTTTAAGATACAAATTCTACAATTTATGGAATTCACTTTTCTGTGGGAAGAGCCAAGGCATTTGAATCCCCCATGTGCTATGTGTAAAAACTGACAAGATTGGTAACTGAAACTTGTTTCAACACAGACAATGCCTACTGTTTTCTATTATACAGGTCACTGCCAAAGAAATTGTATAATAGCTTGCCACTATATCCAGCCACATATTTTGCTAGCTTGGAGAGGATGAATCAGGTCTTAGGAAGAACAAAGGTAAGTTTTACTAGCAGCTACCATTCTAAAAAATACTCTTACAGATGTGTTTAAAATTCTTGATTATGTCATGGATATATGGTTCAACAGTTAAATGCTTCTGTTTAGATCAGTTGCTAAAAAATAGAATTGCTTAAGCATTATTAGTTGTCAGCTGTTCACAGTTGGCCTTACTAGGCCAAAGTGTATTTGACAGCTGTGATATTTGATATGCTTCACTTTCATTATACTGAAGCCTGTTAGTTAAGTATATTAATACTATAAATATTTTTAAGGCTATGTACACATTTATCAGTCTCTAACATTCTACCTCACTGTCACCTTCTGAACTGTCACACAGCTAATATTTTTTTTAAAAAAACAGAAGACATACTTGCAGGTTTTGGAGAGTATAGGAAAGATTTAGCATATCCACTCATCCAGTTTGAGTCATAAGAAAGCAGGAGACAAGTAATCTATTCGTAATGCTTGTATCCCACTCCCTTATTCTGTTATGGAATATTTGAATAGTCTTCCCCAAGCACAAAACCTTCCTGTTTTGGCAGGAAAAAATTGGAAAGATTAAATATATACACAAAGTTATATTGTGAAGACTGGTTTTGTAAAACTTAATAATTTTTCTGCACTTCCACCTCTATATCAAACTTCTAGGCCTATTTTCTCTTAAAGAAATTATTTCAATGTTGCTTCAATTTCATCTCCAAATTGTCAGGAATGGTATACTCTAATTTCTCCAGTTTCTATCCTGTTCCCTGCCCAAATTTATCAGTCTTTTTCCTTCCAGCTGGTCAAGGTCCTTTGCTAAGAAGTACAAGAGAATGATAATTTGCTGTATTAATTAATTCAGGATGAAAATAATCAGAAAGTTCATAATATGGCATGGACATGCCATGGCAGTGCTGATTTTGATTGGACACAACTGTTGTTTATGGAAAGATTCAATGCTATCCCAAAGATTATTCAATAAAAACCTGTTAAGTCTATGCCAGCTACCAAAGTTTTGTTCATGTCCAAGCAATTCCCAAAAAACTCCCAACCGTTGCTTCTTCATCAATAGACCTTGACCATATGCTATATATAAATATATGTAGGACATAATTCCTATTGATGTTAATTGGAGAAACACAATGGATTTTGGTGTATTTTAGCAAATAAGCCAGTTTGGTGTAGAGAAAACATTAGACTAGAAACCAGAAGACTGTATTTGTAGTCCTGCCTTAGACATAAAGTAAGCTGGGTGACCTTGGACCAATGACATTCTCTCAGCCCTATGAGAGAGGTAATGGCAAAACACTTCTGAAAAAAATTGCCAAGAAAATTGAATGGACTTGCCCAGGAAGTGTCTGAGAATCTGACCTGACTAAATAGAAGAGAAGAAAAGCAAACAAATTACCAAAAGCATTACAGAAACGAATGATAACTCATTTCTAAGGATTTAATCCAGGAATGTGACAGACTGAAAGATATCAGATGGACATAAGTCAGTATGTTTGTTTATTTAATTTATGGTTTGAAATAGCAGCAGCAAAGATGCATGAAAAAAACACAGTAGTGATAAAATACATATAAAATACACATAATCTGATATTAACATGGTTGAGAAAGTCCAGAAATATTTCACAAGATATTTCACACTCCTCTACTCGTTGCAGAATACCTTATGCCACCAGACTCGAATTCTAGACCTAGAAAACCTAGAACTATGCCGCCTTCGGTCCGATCTAAGTATAGTATATAAAATCATACATTACAATATCCTACCTGTCAATGAATACTTCAGCTTCAACTGTAACAATACAAGAGCACACAATAGATATAAACTCAAGGTTAATCCCAACAAATTTGATTGCAGGAAATATGACTTCAGCAACAGAGTGGTGAATGTTTGGAATACTCTACCTGACTCTGTAGTTTCTTCCCCAAACCCCAAAAACTTTGACCTTAGACTGTCTACTATTGACCTCACCCTTTCCTAAGAGGTCTGTAGGGGGCGTGCATAAGCGCACCAACGTGCCTACCATCCCTGTGCTATTTTTTGTTTTATTTTATTTTTTATATTTCTTATATGTATCCATGTATTCATAACTATGTTTTTACTTATACCTATTATTTTGTAAGCAATTGACCCAAATAAATAAATAAAATAAAATAAAAATAAGACGAAGATGTGTGATCAGTTTTGTAAGATGTAAAAAATTCAAGAAATTATATACAGTATTAAGTTACAAGTTACATTTTAAAATATGTTAGTTCATAAAATAATACTGTGTTTCTCCAACAATACGACACCCCCAATAGGAAAACCCAGCATGCTTTCTAGGAATAAAATGAAATTAAGCCCCTCCCCCCAAATTTAGGCCTATTTTAAAACATGCGAAATTGGGGGGGAAGGCGGGGGAACTTGCCATTAGGAGTGCCCCATGGGCAGCTATGGCTCACCATCGGCCGCTCCTAACAGCCAATCATGGAGGAGCATGGAGGGCTCCCTACCCCTATCAAGTACCTTTGCTGCAGACCTGGGTCAGCAGGCGGGCGGCATTGGCGTGGATGTCCTCCAGCAGCATTTCAGCCACTTCTCAGGCCTCTGTAGCTTCCACGGTTCCCACCAGTGCTGGTGCCTCTCTCACGAGTGCTGTATCCAACAACAGCGTCTGAGTTGGTCCCACATTTCCCCCATCCCCGTAACAACAGGGAAAAAAAAGATTTTGAGGTACCTGGGAGCCACACGCTGCATTTTGGTTTAATCGCAAGTGGCTGGTTGGGCGTAAGAAGAGCCGAGCGAGCATCTCTGCTGCTGCTACCCTTGGTGCTCCAGCCTCAGGCTCTGCAAGTTTCCAAAAGTCCTGGTGCGCAGCCCGTTCCTGCATTTCAAGCGTGCCCAGGCCGAGCTGCAGCTATCCCTCTCTCGCCAGCACCATCTCCAACAACAACAGTAGCAGCAGTGGCAGGAACCATGGAAGTTACAGAGGTGGCTCCTTCACACAAGAAGTGGCTGAAACGCTTCCATGGTTCCTGCCGCTGCTGCCGCTGTTGTTGAAGACGGTGCTGGCAAGAGAGGGACAGCTGCAGCTTGGCCTGGGCATGCATGGAATGCAGGAATGGGCTGTGCACCAGGACTTTTGGAAACTTGCAGAGCCTGAGGCTGGAGCACCAAGGGTAGCAGCAACAGAGATGCTCGCTCGGCTCTTCTCACACCCACTCAGCTGCTCGGGATTAAACCAAAACGCAGTGCACAGCGCTCCCAGGTACCTCAAAATCTTTTTTTTCCTGTTGTTATGGGGATGGGGGGGAAAGCAGGAGTGACTCAGATGTTGTTGTTGGAGATGGCGCTGGTGAGAGAGGCGCCAGCACCGGCGGGAACCATGGAAGCTATGGAGGCCTGAGAAGCAGCTGAAACGCTGCTGGCAGACATCCCCCCGCTGACTCGGGTCTGCAGCAAAGGTGCTTGGCGGGGGTAGGGAGCCCTCCACGCTCCACCATGATTGGCTGTTAGGAGTGGCTGGTGGCGAGGTGTAGCTGACTGCGGGGTGCCCTAGACGAGGGTGCGCGGGGGGAAAGAAATTAATTCACCCCCGAAAAGACATCCGAGCCATTTGGGGGGGGCTCAAAAAAAAAAAAGACCCGGCCTTATTATATGAGAAACATGGTATCTATGCCATGTAAGCAGTATATAATCAAAATATAGACAAAAATACCAACACAATCATCTTTTCATAATGTCTGTAAACCCTAACTTCAGTTAGCAGCTGAGGAAAGCTCAGGTATTACTAGTAGCAATGTTTTATTTTTATGACTAATCTTCATTTCAGATATAATAATCATGCTTTAAGAATGAACAAAGAAAGGATACACCTGATTGATGGGAGGAGTCAATTACGCTACCAATGAAATCAAAGCAGGATAACTTTTCATAGGTATTTTCCAATAAATTTCTCTAATTTTATGTAATTTCCTTTTGTGCTTTCTTGCTCATTACTGTTTCATTCTCTAGATATGTATCTCGATAAATTTATGATTAAAAGAGTCTACTGGTGAATAGGAAGGAAAAGAGAAATTAAAGGATTGCAGGAAAATAATTTCTGCAAGCAAATGCTAGATTATCTTCATATACTGTGTATAAGCTAAAAATTACAAAAAATGGCTTTATATGATTCTTGGATGGTTGTTCCACGCTCCCAACCCATAGTAAATTCAATTTCTCATATAAGACAGGGTATTTTTAAAAGACTCTACAGATTGCAGTATATGTTATTGGGTAGTAAAAATAATTAAAATTAAATATATCACAATGAAAACATCACCAAATATATGATATTTTTTCTGATTGTATATTAGAATAATTTAGTTAATGGAGCATTTTAGTATATTATTACTGTATTTGTATCGGATTTTCTATAATTGTTCTTTGTTTGAACTGTCCAGGTGAAGAAAGAAAGAAAGAAAGAAAGAAAGAAAGAAAGAAAGAAAGAAAG
>NW_020769317.1:1094505-1105520 GCF_900518735.1 Pseudonaja textilis | reverse complement strand
AAGGAAGGAAGGAAGGAAGGAAGGAAGGAAGGAAGGAAGGAAGGAAGTTGAATAGCAGAGAGATGCAGAGATATAAAGCTTATATATCACTGTTACCTACCCTGAACAACTCTCATATTTAAAAAAATCACATAATTCCCTATGTACTTGACACATATACATACCCTTGCAACATAATACACAAATCAGGTCTAGGTATAGTATTCATATATTTGTCTTCAAGAGGTAACATTATTATATCCATAATCTATATAAAAATCAGGGAATTGTGTTTAAAGTTAACTCACTCTATACAAATAGAAAAAGTAAAAAAATGGCCATGTATCTTTAAAACTTTAAACAATGGTGTCTTGATTCTATATAATAAAAATTCCAGATGTGTCTTGACCTCTAGCCTGTCTCACTTATTTAATTTCAAGACACTATCTGCCAAATCTGCAATGCACAGAAGTTTCCTTTCCAAGATAAGGCAAATATATTAGATTTAGACATTAATTGGTATGCCATATTTTCTTAGATAAAACTTTTTCCAAGGCAACTCACAAGTTCTTTAAATGCTTTACCCTAATGAACTTATAACTAGAGTAAACAGTTTCCTGGCTGGCCTAAGGCAAAAACTATAGTAGAAAACCATGTTTACCTGAAACTGGAAAGGAGCCCTTGGTTCCCTATGGTGAAAAATATGGAAATTTGGAAGCATCATTGCTTGAGAATTATATATATAAGTTGGGCACAACCAGGTTAATATACTCTGATAGTAAGTTCCATCACTTCTAAATGAAAGATGGAGCACGACTTAAATATAACTGTGTGGAAGTGGGACAATCAAAAGTTGGTGGTATACTATATAAATTGATCACACAGTATAGAAACCTAGTAAATACCTTTTACAAAGAAGGGAGAAGACAGGATCTAAGAAATATAAAAAATTATCACTTAATATAAAAAATGTTCACTTCATCAAAAAAGCACTTTTGGAGAGCCTTTTCAATAGTAAATTATGTTGAAGTGAATCAACTGTTTGAAAAACACAATTTCCAAACTTGTACACTATTTTGTTTCTGATTAAGAGCAATATAATACCCTGCACCTACAGAAAGGATTCATTATTCTATTCTAGTTGCATCCAGAAATTATATTATATATTACCTGTCCACTTCACATGAACCTCTTTGGGCTGAAGTGTTTTATATTAATATCAATTAAAATATTAATAGATTCAGTTTAATATTTGAAAATCTCAAGATATAAGGCCTTTTTTTCAATTAATATTTATCTCATGCCAAATGTTGAGAAAAGGAGAAATAAATTAGTGAAAGAATAACATGCAATAATTTTATGTGGCTGATACATAAATATAGACATATTGATGAAAAATAATGCAGATTTGTATAGATTTTTACTTAGAACTTACTTGGATATATTCTTTTATTTTATAGTCATTGACCTTTGTGTGATCCTTCTGTAAATGAGAGGTTTATATGTTAAAGGAAAAGTAAGGCATATTCTCTTAATGAAAATTTTCTAAAGACTTTCCTATTTGTCTAATTTATACTGTGGTGGGCTTGTATAGGCTGCTATATCATGCAAAGGATTGTGTAAAAATAAACTTGCAAAATAAGACACCAAGAAGCATAAACCAATTCTGTTAGATTGAAAATCGAAATGCTTTCTGAAAAGTTCAGGAAGAGAAATAACAATCTTTATAAATACAGTCTCTAAGCATTTCCAAAATTTTGCTATACATTAACAATTGTATTGTTTTCATTCATTTCTATAAATTGCTGCCTAAAAACTAAAGGAAGGTGCATATGAGCAAAATAAATTTCTGGAACATAAAATCAGAAGTCAGAGGAAGGGAATTTACATCTTTTCCATTATACTTTTTGTTTTTATTTTGTCATGGATATACTGTATGTTAACAGGACCTCCTGAATGCAGTAAAAATTCAGAATTAATTCCCTTAAAAGCCATTGTTTCATGCATTTTCCCCAGCTATGTTTAAAAAAAATGTAATGCTGCAATTGTTAAGCTGTGAAGTAAAGTAAATTTCTCATCCTGTAAAATAAGGGATTGAATATGGATGATCAACAGTAAGGATTTATTTAAGTATGAGTTGTATGCTGTGTAAGTATAGAATGCTAAACAATTGACTTTGCTTTTCAGAAGCTGGCTGGGAAAGTTGCAAATGGACCTTCCACATGAACCCATCATAAATACATGCTGGTTGCCAAGTACCTTAATTTTGAACACATAACCATGGGAAGTACTGCAATGGCTGAAGTGCGGGACCGATTATGTCACTTTTTTCAGTACCACTGTAATTTTGAACAATTGCTAAACGAATGGTTTAGGACTACCTGGGAAAAGAAAAAAGAAACCACACTGAACCACCTTTCACACTGAAAGGTGATGAAACATGAGCACTTTTTTGTACATTTTTTTCTTCCATTTCAAGCATATTGAGAAAGATAAGGTGATTATCCCCATTCAGTGAACCTGGCTGATCTTGTGCCCTAAAGTTTGTTTAAAAGTTCTAATTCCAAAATCTAGGAGACTCTCAAGCCAGGTGGAAATGCTTGCAAAGTGAAATCAGAAGCAGAATCTTTTACTTACTAAGTCTGGCTTAAAAACACATTGTGTGTTTTTTGAGTGGCCGGTTTTGGGATAGACTTGTGTTTCTAATTTCCTGTCACTGCCTCTGTTGATGAGAATATCTAGGAAGGGTAGTGTGTTGATGTTTTCTTTTTCCCTAGTGAATTTTATACCTTTGAAGAGATTGATGTTTTCATGTGTGTTTTGTCAATTCTTTGTCATTGTTATAGCTTAGGGTCCCTGATAATTATGCAACTGGATGGAGAAGTATGTTTGGCTTGAATGTTTTAGTGTCCATAGAAGCATGGGAGGACAGGGCCACTACTTTTCATCTACTACTGGTCTTCTTTGGCAATTTGACCTTTCTTGGTGAAGTCACTGACAGTTTTTTTGAACCAGTTCTCTAGTTTTTGTACAAGATTGGTGTTCACTTTAACAAAAATGTCTATGTCTCCTAATAATTCTTTCACTTTTTATAATTCTGTTCCATCCATGATCACAGTGGTTTGGCCTTTGTCTGCAGGTAGGATGATGGTAGTTTGGTCTTTCTTTAGATTTTTTATTTAGTTTTTTGAGGGCTACATTGTTCTTGACTTTGAGTTTTGCTCTCATCTTCATATGGTCTGTGGTATCATAGTTTGTCTGAAGGGTCTCTGTGGGAAATCCTATAGTTGAAACAATCCTCCTAAGAACTCTAATTGGTTAGCTGAGTGGCCAGCTGGCTATTTTGACTACCCAGTCAGGTTCTGGTGCGTCTTTGATTCTGGAGTTTAGTTTGATTTGTAGCATGGTTTTCCTTTTTCCAGCATATCTCTGGACAGTTGTCTTGATGGTGGTTGTTAGCCTTTCCATATGATCTAGTGTGGTGGGCTGTTGTAGTTGTCCCTTAGGATTTCCATGCTGATATTTGTTTTGTCTGAAATGTGCATCTGTGATCATGAACTGTACCATTTTCCAACCACTTCCTTGAGTTATTTTCCATGCTGCAATGCAGTTTATTGGAGGTTTGTATCTGACACTGGTGAGCAGGGAATGCTGTCATAGGCATTCTACCAAGCAATGTTTGTTCCTTGGTGGAAGTATGCCTATGTACAAATTTCTTCCCTTTGGGTATTTTCTGGAGCATTTGACACCCATTTGTGGTAGAATATTCCCCTCTATCAGTACAATTTATGTCACTCAGAATACTTGCTCTTTTGTAGATGGCCATAGCTATCAGCTACAAATACTGTTGCCTACTTCAAATGATCTTCCTTAGATTTCTCCTCACCATTGACATTATCAAGCTTTATTCTTGAATAAGTACAGTCTGGTGTTGAAAGTAATTCTTCTAAATTCATTTTATGTTGCTAGAGAGAATTATATTTACCTCCTCCTTTGCTTCCTGCCATAACAGCTATGCTATCAGTCCATCAGTGAAATGACTGAGATAGACCGCCCTAAATTTAAATATCTACTAATCACTGTCATGGTATTTACGATAAAAGACCTTTCCCTGTGGAAGGTTGTTTTATTATTATTATTATTATTATTATTATTATTATTATTATTATTATTATTTTCTCATAAATCACTTCCCTACTTTATCTGACAGAGTCAGGATACATTAAAAGTTTGTCTAGGCATTTACTTGAGATAGGATTACATGAAAACCAAGGGTAGGTTTCAAATTTTTTAACAACTGGTTCTGTGGGCATGGCTTAGTTGGTGGGCATGGCTTGGTGTTCATGTGACTGGCTGGGCATAGCCAACTCAACATCACTCACATCGAGGCACGCATCTCCTCGCCTGGCTTCTCATGACTGTGGGGAAGCTGCAACAGTCGTAAGTATGAAAAATGGTCATAAGTCACTTATTTCAGTGCCATTGTAATTTTGAATGGTGACTCCACACAAGCAAAGTACCAGCAAAGGAGATTAAAAAACTCCAGAGAAGTTCCAGAGACAGGAAGTCTAGTCCTGCCAAGAATGTAATAAGAGTTAATGGAGAGGCAGTTTCTGTAAGCAACACCAGAATGTTTCCTTCCTGCCTTCCTTACAGGATTAGGCCAGTAATTTCTTCTAACAACCGGTTCTCTGAACTGCTTAGAATGTTAACAACCGGTTCTAGCAAATAGGTGCGAACTGGTAGAATCCCACCCCTGATGAAAACCTATGTGCATAATAATGAAAGAGAAAACCACATCTGGCTGGATACTGTGGCTTTTTTTCCTTATTTTTTTTCTTTTCAGAGTTAACTGATTTTCAACAAGAAAGAAAACAGGAAGCCTTGCTACCATATCTCAGGAGAAGTTGTTTTTCCTTTTATTCATGCTATAAGGAGTCTGGCTGACACAGGTTTTATGCTGTTCTTAAATCTGTACAACATGAGCTTTGCAACTATAGGTAGTTCTACTGACAACAATTCATTTAGTGACCATTTGAACTTACAACAGCACTTATTTTACAATTATGACTGTTGCAACATCTCCATTGTCATATTAACAAAATTCAGATGCTTGGCAACTGTTTTATATTTATGATGGTTGCAGTGTCCAGGAGTCCTATGATCATCTTTTGCGACCTCCTAACAAGCAAAGTCAACAGAGAAGCCCAATGCGTTTAACAACCATATTACTAACATAACAACTGAGTGACTCGCTTAACAACTGCGGCAAGAAAGGTTATAAAATGGGGCAAAATTACTCCTAAAACTAAAATCTTATGGTATCTCTGGACACCTGCAAACCTGGATAGAAGCATTCCTGTCAAACAGACAACAAATGGTCAAAATTGGGAGGGTCCTATCAAATTCTGTACCTGTCAACAGTGGTGTCCTCCAAGGCAGTGATCTAGGACCAACTCTCTTCATACTCTACATAAATGACCTCTGTGATCATATTAAGAGCAACTGCGTTCTCTTCGCTGACAATGTAAAGCTATTCAACACCACAGTCAATACTGCTACCTTTCAAAAAGATCTTGACTATGTATCAGAATGGTCAAACAAATGGCAGCTTCAAATCTCAACAAATAAATGTTCTGTCTTACATATTGGCAAAAAAAATCAGAAAATAAAATACAAGCTGAATAGTCAAGACCTTGTTGATGATCCAAGCTCTGTAAAGGACCTTGGAATACTCATCTCTAATGATCTAAGTGCTAGAGCCCACTGTAATTACATAGCCAAAAAGGCATTAAGAGTTGTTAACCTAATCCTACATAGCTTTTTGTTTGGTAATATCACACTACTAACTAAAGCATGCAAAACATTTGCGAGACCAATACTTGAATACAGCTCTTCAGTCTAGAACCCACATTAAATATCTGATATTAGCACAGTTGAGAAAGTCCAGAAATATTTCACAAGAATAGTTCTTCACTCCTCTACTCGTTGTAGAATACCTTATGCCACCAGACTTGAAATTCTAGACCTAGAAAACCTAGAACCACACTGCCTTCAGTCCGATCTTAGTATATAAAATCATACATTGCAATGTCCTACCTGCCAATGAATACTTCAGTTTCATCTATAACAATACAAGTAAATAATAGATACAAACTCAAGGTTAATCGCACCAAACTTGATTGCAGGAAATATGACTTCAGCAACAGAGTGGTCAATATCTGGAATACTCTACCTGACTCTGTGGTTTCTTCCCCAAACCCCCAAAACTTTAACCTTAGACTTTTTACTATTGACCTCACCCCTTTCCTAAGAGGTCTGTAGGGGGCGCGCATAAGTACACCAACGTGCCTACCATCCCTATCCTATTGTTTCTTTTATTTTTCTTATATGTATCCATGTATTCATAACTGTTTTTACTTATACCTATTATCTTGTAAGCAATTGACAAACCAAATAAAATAAAATAAATAAATAAAAATAAAATTCACTTAACAACTGTCTCACTTAGCAATGGAAATATGCAGCTTGATTGTGGTCATAAGTCAAGGACTACCTGTACAGGTTATGATTATAAGTAATGATTATAAAACAAAAGATGTAGGATTAACGACGGCACAAATGATGCATCTGTGTGCCGTAGTACAACTGGTAACAGTGGCTGCTATGTTCTGTTCTGTTTTGTTTTGTTTTGTTTTGTTTTATATACTTGTATGCAGTTTATTATGTGTAACATTGATCTCTTACTTATATTGTGTCTGATTTTTCAGGCTGCTCTTTTTTTCCCCGAGCAGCAGTTCATATTAGCTAAGAACAGAGTGATGGGCCTTGCCATTTGGCTCAGAATGTTGGGTAGGCATTTATATACCACTCAGCTGGACTTCTCTCTCCTTCTTGGCTTTCTTGCTCAAATAGCCAATTGTGGTTATTATTCCTTTGGCTGACAAAGGGTGTGTTGAATATCAATTCTTCAGTCTCCAGGCAATTGCCTTGTTCTGTTTGGCAGAAGGAACAAAGCAAACTTTCTGCAGATGCTTCTTCTCTGGCTGATTTAAGCAACCAAGTTGTTTTCCCTCTTGTTCTCTTCATGGGAGGCAGGAAGAACAGGCTTCCAACAGTCCTTAGGCCCCCTCACCAATGGATGAGGTCAGAATGTACTACCCTCTATATCTCTAATCCCAGAGCAACAATTAAAGTTCTTATTTTATTTTTACTCTTTAAAATATATATTCCCTTTTCTCCAATAAAATGGCACTTATTCCAAAATAAATATATTTTTTTGTCAGGGCTGCAGAAACAAACTCCTTTTATTCCCACAGGCATGATGGCAAGGACAAATAAGTCAATTTTAGTTTTTTTCCATTTTCATTTTTCAAATTTATCAAGTTCAGAGTTCTTTAGTGTCTTAATTTTACAGACCTGTCAGATTTATTGCAGTTCAACTTTTTTTTCAATAAATTTATACTAACATTTATATGTACTTTGGTGCAACTATCTCCTAAATGTTTATTTGTAATTGTTCTTAATACATACAATGTTCCTAGTTTCCCCTAAACCATTGATACCTTAGGGGCAAAACATCAATCATTGTACCTGATAACTTTAATTGTTTGTTTGTTTGTTTACAATTTCCTTCCCTGAGACTCCTGCAGCTTTATTTTTGCCCAGATTTTTCCATAATACATAACTGCTAAACTGCTGAATTTCAGAATGCTATTTTTTTTCTGAAATTCAAACTAGATGAAATTATTTCCTTACTTAATAAAACATTGTTCATTTAAGTAAGTTGAACATGATGCTCTGCATTGCCTTCCATCCGAAAAAACCCTACTTCTTTCTGTCTAAAATTTTAAAAAACAGTTCTAAAGCTTCCAATTGGAGGAGCTTTCCAATCAAAATAATAACAATGGTTCACTAAAGGAGACCTTCAATAAAGCCATTAAGTTCACAATGAGTCATCATTGGATGAGTCACTTTTGGAGATTTGCTACGTTGCAGTCATGAAATGCAGATAGATCAATGGTTCGTGTAGAAGCATACAACATGGATTCCTTTTGAGGTATTTCATTCTTACACCCACAGATGCACATGAGAATAAAAATTGCTTCCCCCCAAAATAAGATGCACCTGCTGTCATAATAAGATGCACCTGCTGTCTTCCAACACTGTGTAGGATTTATCATTTTCCCAATGCTGTATATAATACATAATCAGATTTTCAAATATCTGGAGAGGTGACAAAATTGAAAACCTCTAGTGTGTTCTACTATGAGGATCTAACTTTATCCTCTACGGCAGGGGTGTCAAACTCACATCATTATGGTAGTGCCACAATGTATTGGGACTTTTCCTGCCTTTGCTAAACCGGGCATGAGTATTGCCAGCACATGATGCATCTGGCCTGCTCTATGGTATCTGTATCATTCAGTATCTTGTAATAGGCTGGCCTTGAGCAGTTGGATCATGTATTAAAGACCACAGCATTTTGCAAGGGTTCATGTCAAAAAGCAAAGTTAGTTGGGAATCAAAGCCATACCTCTTTGATCATATATGTGACATTGACACACATACAAAAGGGAGCAAGGCCATCTTGATTTTGTTGACCTCTTCTGCAGATGCCAGATGTGAGAGAAAATTATAAGTGGTTAAAATAAATAAGAGGGCTTCTACAGCATTCTCTGCTACCAGATCTCTGAGCTGAGTCAGCAGAACAATAATCTTGTAAATTCTACATAGCTATAGGGTCTTGCTGTGCTTGTTTTGGCTACTGGCTGAATGGTGCTAATAAAAATAAAGTATTAGATTTAGTTTGCCATTCCACTTTTATGTCATCATTGTGAAGATACTGATTTGCACTATAATATGGTTGAAGACTGGGGCCTTCAACATTTAACTGAACACCATGATTATTTTCTTAACATGTGGCAAAATTAAAGAAGAATACAATGGGCATGTGCTGGGGCAGAGAAAATGATGAAATGTTCATTGCAGTGCAAACATGAAATTACATATTTGCATCTGAGTTCTCATTGCAAGTATAAAAGACTATTGAATGATGCATTGCATGATGTTGCAATGAGTATTTTGTCATTTTTTTTCAAACACGCTTGTATCAGGCACTTCTGGAGCACAACCTTTTCAGCTTTGCTCCCACTGTTTATATTTCCCCAGTATAATGTGTCATCTTGCTGTCCTTCAAAAGACACTGATACATAAGCCAAATTATCAGCAAACAAAAAATGATAAAGCATTGGGTACAAATGTTTGGAGTATTTATATCTATTTTATATTTCACTCAATTGCAGACCTTATATGTAATCCAATATCCAATATCCTGCTAACTACAGTTTACACAACAGTACCTTTGTGGGGTTGTTATCCAGCCTCCACTGTAGGATAATATTTGTAGCTCAGAGTTAAAATTAGGGGTCCTTGGTGCTCTCTGAGCATGGTTGTTTTCTTGCAGATGCTTCATTACTAAAACTAGGTAACATCCAGAGGTGGGATTCTACCGGTTCGACTGGTTTGGTAAAACCGGTTGTTATGATTCTCCATAGTTCGGAGAACCAGTAAATCGGGCCTCTGGCTGGTCCCACCCATCTCCGCCCGCTTCTCCACTACCTGCCCAGTCAGTCCTTATCATGTACGCACATCGCACACATGCGTGACACTGCTGCCTTCAGCCTGCTTTTGCGCACCTGCCAGGGCAACCATTGCTGCCTGCTTTCCGCTGCGGCCCTGCCTGAACTGATTTTCCTGGGTGAGTGAGGCTCTGCAAGCCCTGGTCACCTATCTGCCACTGCCAGTTGCCTCCCCCCCCCCCACTTGCCTTTGGCTGCTGCCGACAGTCACCTTTCTCCCCAACTTGCCTTCCTCGTGTAGGCTCCAGCCAGGTTAGCGGCTGCCTCTCTCACCTGCTGCTCTAGCTGGGAGAGCAAGAGAGTTTCCCAGCACAGTGAAATGCTTGCAAGTCCCTCTCCAATTAGAAATGGCTCCCTGGCAGCACAGAAACAGCCAGGTTGAATCCTGCTTCTCTCTGCTTCTCGGGAGCAGTTTCCAATGGGAGGGGGACTTGCAAGCATTTCACCGTGCCAGGAAAAACTCTCTTGTTCTCCCAGCAAAAGCAGCAGGAAGGAACATGTGGAGAGGCTCATGTCAGCAAGTCGCCCCTTGATCAAATCCAAGAAAGCTGATGGCGGCTGCAGGAAGCAGAGCCTGGAAGCCCCAATGCATCTTGTGTGCAGCTGCATGGATGGCTGGCGGCAGGGAGCTCGTCCCGGAAACCCCAATGCTACCGGATTTGCCATCGCCTTCCTTGCTGCTATCGCCATTGAAACCTTGCTGCCACTGCATCCCCCACCCCATCCCCACAGGTATGGTGAGCATGAGCCCTGGGACAGGTGACCGACCACCTTAACTGCTGCTCCCACCAACTTTTCTCCATGCAAGCAGCCTCTCACAGCACCTTTAAACTTAGCGCACTTCGCAAATGAGGGGACGAGGCTGCTCATAGAGAAAGGAATATGGGGACTCACATGACTTTTCTCTGCTCTGAGCTGCTCTCGCCAGTGACTCCAGACTGTTTTTCCCAGCTAAGACTAGATTATCAAGGAAGAGAAAATAACATACAGCAGATGCCTAGCAAAATTTAGTAATACTGCAGATTGACTGTTTACATTGAAATCAGCTGCAAGATAGTGATAGTAGGTAAATTATTGGGCAGTTTAGTTTGGTATTTATTTCAGTAGGCTGATTTTAGAAAGTTAAACAGGATAAGATCTGGTAAGTACTTGGCTGGGAAGAGAGTGGGGAGGAATGGGGTTGGGAAAGAAAGAAGGAAGATAGGACAAGTTTTATTGATATTTTTTTATTGTACAGTACACAGTACACTGGCACACATTAATAGTGATATAGATAGATGATAGATAGATAGATAGATAGATAGATAGATAGATAGATAGATAGATAGATAGATAGAGATAGAGATAGGTGTGTGTGTGTGTGTGTGTGTGTGTGTGTGTGTGTGTGTGTGTGTG
>NW_020769317.1:1013485-1086271 GCF_900518735.1 Pseudonaja textilis | reverse complement strand
TGAAAATTGGATGGTTCCAGTGTTTTGTGCATGTGTTTTGAAGATGTTATAAACAAAAAGCAAAAAAGGGGAGAGAAGAATCCACCCCAGAATATAATCCTCTCATTTAGTAATCAAAACTAATTTTACATTTCAATTCTTGCCATATGTTATAGTTAGGTTATTCTTATTTAAGTCATTTTATATTACAATTTTTGAAAATGAGAAAATAAACAGAACAATAATATGTACATTTACAAATGTTCTCCATTCAAAGCTCCTAGCAATGAAACACTTGTTCAAGTATAGAAAAAGAAATATGCCTTTTAGGCCATTACAATGCCAGTATTCTTGTTTGGAAGAGAAGGATGTCCATCTGCCCAGGAAAAAGAAAACATAAACTGTGACAAAAAGGTTTATCCAAGAAGAGTGATTTTCAATCGACAACATAACTAGGTCTGTACATATTTGAACAATGATTCATAAAGAGTGTTTTGGATGTTATCTGAGCACACTTCTCTGCTACTAATTAAAGGTGCCATTTTTTCCAAAACTTCTATATAGGCCTTAAAACAATCAAAAGATACATCTGCTTTAAGGAATCAACTCATTAAAGCAGCCAAGCCATTAAAGTTTGGGCAGAAGCCTGAGAAAAGGTGGGCTGCTTTAACAAATAGCAGAGCTATTCATTTGAAATCCCAAGTTCTTGTGAATAATTTTCAAAGCACGCACAGCTCTATCTGGAAATAATCTAGATGAGACATGGAACAAGTTAGTAAATCCTTTAGTCTTACTGTAAATGTAATAAGAAAATATTAGTTAATATATAAATGCAAAACCTTGTGGTAAAGAGTTTTCTCATAGAGGAGGCCTGTCAAACTGTCAGCCCATGGGCAAGATACATCACACACAGGCCATGCCCACCCTGGCTCAGCAAAGGTGAAAAAATGTCATGCTACATCACGACCCATGACGCGATTGAGTTTGACAGCCATGTGATAAGAGTGATTAATGGGGCTTAAGATCAAGATAGTTGAGAACTGTTTGAGAATTCTAGAGGGGGGAAATAGTCATTTTAAGCTAGTCATGAAGGTTCGGAAGTAGCTGAGCCAAGTGGATTGATCGCTGATTTCCTTTGTTGCCACAATATTTTGTACGTCCTTCAATTTTCCCAGTCATGAAGGTCCAGAAGTGGCCTTTTCTTTTAGTTTTAGTGAAGCATCCAGTCATGTTTGCAAGATAGAAGGTCCTATAAATCAATTAAAGGAGTCTATGGTGGGGTAAATGAATATTCTGTGGCTATTACCATCACTATTGCAATTACTAATAATAATATTGACTAATGCATTTATTAGATTTCTAATAAATAGACTTTGGAGTTTCTACTCTTTCTACTACACCGTGCCTGGTGTGTTTCCAATTCCAATGCGTCCATCTGTCTGTGTGTATCCGCTAATATTGTATATGATATTAATTTCTGTAGAGCAAAAATGTTCCTACATACCATTTGTGAATGTCAGTGTCAAAACTCTCTAGTGGATGCCCAGGCTAGGGGGTTTGTTGAAGTCTGCTGGAGATTATTTTTTCACTCATTTCTTTTTCATGAACTGTCTAAACAAAAACAGGATGTTTGGTGTCATCTGCTGTATACCACAAACATCTCAAGAATCATGCTTGGCCGTGGCTTGGCAAAGGAGGGGAGAAAATGTGCTCCCAAGACTATGGATTCTGCTGACTATTTCTGGTGATTCTTTTGAAAAGTGAAACCCATTATCTAAGATTATGTAATTCTAATGTTTATCTTTGAAAGGGTTGATGAAAAACCACAGAACAAAAGATCTTTTGTTTCTTGCCCACCAACTTTCCTGCGGTTCTTGAATTTTTATTGCAAATTCCTCTAAACGGATCTGTCCTATGTTGAAATCATGCCCTGACAAGATTAACGTGGGCAGATTAACATCCGTACTACGGATCCCAGATTTCTGGGCAAATCGAAGTATGTGTACGTTGAGTGACTGTATCTAAACGCAAGAACCGCGGGCTGTGCTTAGGGCACTGATGTGACAAACGGATCCCAAGGATGTTTGGAAAAAGTCGGGGAGAATATTCGTGGCTTCAGGATTTGGCAACACGATCTTTTCCGCCAGTGAGGAGAAGCGCTTAGGATTCCGCGCTCTCTACACCTGGCCACAGTCGCTCAAGCCACGCGTCCCCTTCCCCCAGCGGCGAAGGGCAGGCTACCCACGCGGCAGAGGAGCGGGGAAAGAAGGTTGGGGTGGCGCTCTTCGCTCCCGCCTCTCGCGAAGCAGAGCCAAGGCAGAGTTCGCCCACCCTGGCCGCCGCCCTTTCCGCGGAGGGCGACGCAGACCGGCAAAAAACTGAAAGCACCAAACTGCCGCCACCGGCGCCTGGCTGGAGAAGCTCCTCCAAGAGCAGCCTTTGGGAGCCGGAGTGGGCGGCGCTCCAGCCGGCGAGTCCCAAGCAAGCGGGGAAGGGACCCGGGCTCAGCCCTCGCTCTCTCTCGGCGCCGAAGCTCAACAGCCTCGCGCTTTGCCTGGACATGTCTTGAAAAACTTGGATCTTGTCCCGCCCCTTTCAACTTGCTAGGATTTCCCCCCCCCCTCGCCTCCTTCCTCTCTCGAACCGGATGGGTTCAATCCGGCAGGCAGCCACCTGGAGATGGAGAGAAGCGGGCGATGTCTCGGGCGCTGGAAGAGACGGAGCCAAGAGGGTCTTTGATTTGGTTTACGCGAGTCCTTTGAAACCCGGGGCTGTTGGAATGGAGTGAAGCGAAAGGAATCTAGATGTAAAGCAAGCAAAGCGAGGTTGCACCCAGCTGGCCTGGTTGGTGAGTGCCCCCTTCCTTTCATCCCCTCCTTCCCAACCCTTCCAAGTTGCGTTTCGGAAGCCCCCGCGTTGCTTCACCTGAAAGAGGGGATACTCGATAGACGAATGGACAGACACTTGAGGGCACCGGCCCCTTTGCGTGCTTGACCTCTTAACCTCCTTGTAGTTTCTATCTGTGTGACCCCCTAGCAAAAACTCCCCCACCCATCCCCCCCCTTTTCTTTTACTGCAAGAACCAATCATTCCCCGTTGCAGTCTGTGTCTCCCAGATCGTTGTTTAAGGAACCTGGTTGGAAAAGGGCGCTCCTAACGTTTACGTATACGGTCGAGTGCAATTTGTTTTAGCAATAGTGCCTTTGGGAAGGAGGAAACAAGTAGGCGATCCACGAGGAAGCATTATGGCGCAGCGCCCTCTAGCTACCAAAAAGGAACAGAACCGAGTTCCCATCCTCTTTTCTGTGGCCCGAATCGCCGCTGCTTGGACCCGTAACCAGCCAGTCAAGTTCAGCATTGTCCGGAGCCACGAGGAGAGAGAAATCGGAGCACCTAGCGCGCCCACCCCCCCCCCGTCCATTGTTGTCCCACCTTTGGGGGGGTCCCTCCAGGTTTTCTCCAAAGGTGAGCCTCGAGGGCAAGCGTTGGCGTCTCGTTTCACGACCCGAGTCAGTCACGGGGCGCGTGAATAAGAAGAAACGAGCTTTCTAAACCGAGATGTGGGGTGGGATTGATCGCAACGATTTGGGCCCCCTTTAGCACTCGTCGGGGGAACCTCCTTTTTGAAGAAAAAAAAAATTGCAGCGCTCGTAGTGAGCAAAGAGCGTGGCGCACCTTGGAGAATTTGCTTCCTTTTTAGCCCCTCCTCTTTGAGGGAGGTTTTAGTAAGGAAAAAGGCGATTCCTTCCTTCCAGGCAATTAAATTTCGAAGGGTGGGTCGCAAGGTTGGAAACCGGAACTGACCAAACACGCTGCTGCCCTTTCCTCGGGGATGCCTCTTTAAGTCTCGCCCCACAGCAATTTGTTTTACCCTCTCCTAGTTGCAACCCGTTTCTGAAACAGTCCGTGGGAGGAGGAGAGATGCTCAGTTAAACGTGTTGCACCGTTGGTAAATTCCCAGTCGGGTTGCTTAAAAATGCGCGTTATCCCCAACAAAGATCAACGTGGCGCAAAAATCGACGTATGTGCCCCCTGCTCCTCCTAGAGCGAAGGGATCCGAGCTGCCCCTGTGATCCTCAGGCCACCTGAGCCGGCACGCGCTGGGTTGTTCAAGTGATTTGAAATCACAGCGACCTGAAACGGGTAACTCCGACTCCGCATCCCAGGCGGAAGTAGGTCCATCCAGGTCTAGGAGGCATTTACTCCCCAGCAGGATCGTGACTCGACTGCCACCCTTCTGCATGGGACCGCGGCCGGCCGTCGTTTACAAGGATATAGCCCAAAGGGGCGCGCCCCAACAATTTCTGAGCATCGAGATGAAGTTCAATCTGACAGAACTGGTCTTAATGGAAACCAGAGCCAAGTATCCATTTTCTTATGAGTAGGATGGGTATAGGATCGTGCAGCGAAGCCAACTGGAGGATACTTCTAGGTAAGTAGTGTAGACCTGTGGCTGCAAACCTAAGCATCCTACCCTAGGAATAAGTCCCATTAACCACCAAAGGATTTACACCGGTGTAGCAGCCTAAAGTTGCTTGTGGACGTTCTGGAACTACCGAGGCCTGGCTTTGCTGCTGCTTCCATCCATTCGCCTACGCCTGTTTGCAGAAGGCAGGCACGTTCTCCGCCTTCTGTACTCTGTCACTGCTGATAGGCAGGTGAACTCCAGTTTTTATTGCACCCTTCAAAGGATTTCAAACTACCCGTTCGTGACACGGCAGTTTTTCAAAAATTCATTCATCAGAGCAGGCCTCGCCTCTTTGATCAATGGGGTAGGGTGAGAAAAGTCGGCTACCTTTCTATAAATTGGTCGGAGTGTTCCTGAAATTAAGAGGCGGATTGCTGGTGTCGGGTTACATTTTCAATCAAAGCTCTGAAATGGATTCTGAAAACCCTCCCATTTTCCCAGAGTTTCCCCCCTCCTCCAAGGAGAAACTCCCCCCCCTCCCAGTTCCTATTGGAGAATCCCTTCCAGCGCCCAGTCTCTCAAAAATAATTCAGCGATGCATCTGGTGTGCGTGAAAATTCCGACTCCTCAAAGTAAGTAGCTTAGCTTTGAAATTCCCTCAGTAAGATGCCCTTTTATTTTCCCCTTAGAAGCGGGCGGAGGTGGTTACGGTACGGTAATCTTTTGTTGGGCAATAGAGGCTGCCGGCACTCCTGAAAAGTTACCGACAGGGCGGTCCTTTTGCCGAATTGAGCTCCGGTAACCTTTAACGTTGTTCGGGAACGCGCTGAAATGAATAATTCAAGTATTGAAACGGCGTTGCTTAACCGAGAGAGCATCTCAGCGCCGATCAGAGCGATATCGAAGCCCCGGGCAATGCGGTCATGTTTGGGAACAATCGCGTGCAGGCGCCTGAATCCAAGGAAATCAAGTAGCCGATTTGATCGATTCAGGCAGCATCCGTTTGACGTATCTGGGAATAAGCTGCTTGCCGTCAGTGCTTTACTCATAAGTAAACCTAGCTATTCCTAGGGGGTTGCCTTCAGTAGGCAGGCAAGATGGCTTGTGCAGTGCTCTGACGATTGTTGGGTCCAAACTGTTACGGGAGGGGGAGGGGTGCTTTCGCGTGTGCATTCCTTAGTTTAAATCGGACAAGTTTGTCTTTAATTCAAATACGCGACTGTTTTTAGAACTGCCTGGGCCCCCCAAGTTGGCGTAGCTGCCCTTTCCTGCCTGCCTTTAATTTCTGGTTTGGGATATGATACTTTGCGGGATCCGCACGAAGGGCGTTGAGGTGCTTTGGGGTTCTGCAAGATTGAAAGGTTGAGCCGTTCTCCAGCTGTGAGCGCAACTGCAGGTTAATATGACGGTCGGTGTCGCTGGGGCGGTAGATCATTAAAGTGCCAAAGGAGGCAAGTTTTGTTTGGTTCGCGGAGCCTTCCTTTTAAGGGCTTGTAACAATGTGCAATTACAGGCATGGAAGTGCTAGGAGACGGACTCGGAGCTCAGGCTCAGCCGAAATCCGGGCGGGTAGAAACTAGAAACTTAGATCATCTGAGGCTTTATAGTTCTTTTTTATTTTTTTTAAAGGGAAAGGAAAAGATGCCTTGTTCACATTTCCTTGCTTTAGGACATTAACCCAATGATAAGTCAAATCTTCGAGGGTTCAAAGAAAAGATTAACATACTGCTAGAGGCAAGCAGTGCTTTAAAAGTAGCTGCAAAGGAGCCTTAAATATATTTAAAGGTTCTTAAAAAGATTTAGCTGGATTTATCCTAAAGATCAACTATGTGCATATGCACTCAGGAAGGCTTACTCCCAGCCAGGTAAAAAAAAAAAAAGATGTTTGCAATGTTTAGAGGAAACTCCACCTAGCTTTACTTCCGAGTAAACAAGATTTGGTCAAGCTAAGACTGCTGCAGGCGGCTAATGAACCCGGTGAGATTTCCTCTTGAGTAAACAGGCCTCTGACCCAACACACTTAAGCCTTTCCTTCTCTCTCCCCTCCCCCCCCCGCCCCCATTGTTCGTGTGATCACAACTGTTGCTCCGTTAAATGCGGGGAAAGGGGGTGAAGGAGAACGATAGTGGCGCGTTTGATCTGCAGGGTTATAATCACTCCGGAGCCAGATGGTTGCGAGCCGTGCAGTCGCTGAAGAGTGGTTTAACTTTCCATGCCAGAGAAATTAGTTCCGGACGCGGTTTGTGGCGGCTGCCCCTGCTTTGGCGGAGGAATCCGGGGACCGGAGCGTGTCGCGGCGAGCAGGGGCGAAGGAGGCGCGAGGGAGGGAAGAAAGGCAGGCAGCTTTTAGAGACTTGGAGCGGAGCGGGCACCATGCGAGAGAACGGGCTGGTGCTTTGCCTCTGTAGAAGCCGTCTCCCCCGACGCCTCCGCCTTTTCCAGGGAAACCTTCGAGGTGAGAAACGGGGCAGGACCCGAGGAAAACCCGAGTAAGAAGAAAGTTCGGGATCGGAATGCCCTGGGTGCCTTACCACCGGGATCTTTCCCGCACCAAGAGAGCGGGGTTTGTTGGAGCAGCCAGCAAAGCGGGACTGCAAAAGTTGCCAACAGGAGAAAGAGGCGCCGTGGCTACCGCATAAGGGGAGGTGGGAAAGTTAGTGCTTTCTACAAAGTTAGGAGCATTTCTGCCCAGCCGCCCCATTTGCATTTGGATGGGTGGCAGAGAGTCTCCCCTGCCCCCCTTTTCTGGGTGTCAGGACGTGAGGAGAATAGCAAGTGGGGGGGGGGCGGCTGCAGCCTGCCCGGGAGCTTTTGTCCTCCTGCTGCCATGAGCTCAGTAGGGCACGGCAGAGCCACGTTGGGAATGAAAGGGACTTAGGAAAAAAAAGTGGGGGGGAGAACCCCCTTTTCTTTCAAGAGTAATTGCTAAATCAAATCCATGGGCGGTAGCCTTTAAAGTGAGATAAAGCCTCTTAAAGACTTTTTCTCCTCTCCTCTCCAACACAATTCCTGTTCTTGATTTCAGAGTGCTTTCAGTTTTATCTGCTGCTAAAATCCCTGCTAGTCTTTCATTATTTTTCCCTTGGTCTAAGTTCATTGTTATTTTTTTTATTAAGGTCGGCCTGTCTTTCCTAATTGGATCAGAATCCAGTTGTTGTGACCTAACTAAAGTGCTGGAGAAAAATTGAAGGAAGTGGGTAGTAATTATCTTTTCTTATTAGTGGGCTTGGAAAGGAAGGAGCTGTTAACTATGGATTGAGGCTGTGATTTCTCTTGTTATGAATGTCAGAGTTTGTTTTGAAGAGCAAAGGGTGATTAATATGTCTTAAAAAGGAAGGCATGCAGAATTCTTGGCATCCTATAGTGGAAGATTATAAACTTCATAATCTGAAGTAAGCATTTAAAATGCCAAGATTTGTTGATTGCAATTATGTTCCACTTTTTCTCTTTAAAACTCAAGATAGCATAGATGAGGATTTCTTATTTTGTTCTACCACATAAATCTATGACAAATAGATTTGAAAGATGATGGTAGACTCATGCTGAGTTGGTTAAACTTGGTGTCCTTGGTCCAAGTATAAGCCCTTCATTAATATAGTCTTCTTTAAATCAAATTTGACTCTTGGTGGCTTCATGGAGATATCCATATAGGTTTCTTGGTAGGAATACAGGAGTAGCTTGTCTGCCATCTCCCTGTCTAATAGGAATACAATATTTAGGATATGGTCTATAATTGAATATAATCCATTCATAACAAAGTCCCACTTATTTCAAGTAACACTTAAGGCTTGCTTGAACCCTATCAATATCTATTCAAAAGCAATTTTTGTTTAGTTAAATAGCAACAGGTTCTATATTACATCTTCCATGTGTGCAAACATGACTATATAGATATACTAGGATATGTGGCAGTCTGAATTTTAAGAGGAGAAAGTGATTTGGAGACTGATTGGACATGCATATTAATTTGATCTCCCTTAATCTAATGTGTCTTACTGTATGAATCTAGGAAGGAATGCAGTTCTTTAAGGAAGTTGCTAAATAGATGCAATGTGTGCACCCTACAAACTCCAAAATGCCTTTTCCCCTTTGTATTTAGTTCATTGCACAGCCTAGTGTTTGTTCACATACATAATCCTGTATTACTTTTAAAAAGTTTTTTTGGAATAACATTGCCTTGGCAAATTCCTCTAGGATTTCAGTAGGCCTTCAGAGTGGTTAACTTTGGGCAGACTTCATCCTTGATCTTTCTGTTTCTTTTTTGGCTTATTGACAGAGTCCACCACAGTTTGACCTTCACATTCTTTGGAAGGATAAAACTTAGAATATTCATAAAGGAAGGTCTTAAAAATTAGTTATTTCCCCAATTTGTTTTATAAGAAGGTTGCAACAAAGAACAAGTCATCTTCCTGTTTTCAAAATCAGTTCCATTTTAGTTTATTAGTTGTGGATCCTGAATGTGAGACCACTTTATTTTTCAATTCTGTTTTATATTTTGGGTAAGTGACACATGTATCATCTATATTGTTTTTTTATAATGATTTTCTGTTCATATGTTAGACAGGAAAATTCTCAGCTAGTAAGACACTAAAATTAGCCTGCCTCAAAAAAAAAATTATGTTAAAATAACTTATACTGGCTGTTAATAGGATGCTCATAAATGTGTTTCCCTTAGATACCAATCTTATTTCTTTTAATTTGTTGTATTACTTACTAATCATGTTATTAAATGAGTATCATACTGGTTGCAATCTGTTACTTTGCAGCAGGTTGAAGAAAACAAAATCAAAGAGAAAGGTCCATTGAACATGCCGAGTAAATCCAAATTGTAGTTTGATTGTAGCTTATTGAATAAAACATAAGTGAATTGTCTGATACATTGTCCGACTCTAAAACAAAAGTGTTTAAATATGCATTAGTTGGACTTGCGTAATATATACTAGACAATTAACCCCTATAGTATAATATGTTATGTAGGTTTGATAAGCAAATGACTTGCTTTCATATAGTCATGAATCTGTTAAACTAAAAGTTAAAAGAACTGAGAGAAACTCTAGAATTGAGATACTATTCAATACTAGATACTATTCAACAGCTATAATTATTTGGGTATTAGTAACTGAAGGCTATGCAATTCTGCCTGTATGAAATATACAGAATAATATTTTCCAACAATTATTTCCACAATGAAACCAAGGAAAGATTATTGTAGTGATTAAGGGGCAAGCATTATTTGGAAAAAAGTTAACTTCGGAATGGTTTTTGGATTAATAATTTATTTTAAAAATGCTTCTTCAATCTGTTCCTATTTTCCGCTATGACCAACAAAACTTTTATTGTATTTATTTATTTATTTTTTATTGTATATTTTACATAGAGTATTTTGTGGCATGGGACCAGGTTATCTAAGGAACGGTTTTGGCTTGTCTCACTTGATCTGGTCAAAGGTACGCTGAGGGCCCCATTGGTAAAGAGTTTTAGCTATTAGGAAAAAGGACAGCCTTTTTTGCTGTGGTCCCCACTCTTTGAAATATCTTGCTACCTGAGGTGAGGTCTGAGCCCACTCTTGGTTTTCCAGAACAGTACATTAAACCTGGCTTTGCAATAGGCCTGAGGGAGCTCTAGGTTGGAGATAACTGGTGGACTTACAGAAGAGATGCAGCCACCTTACCAATCTTGCCTTTTGCTTCTTGTCTCTCTATATTTAATGTTTTGATATGATTATGATTTTAATTACGAGCTGCCCAAAGTCACTTTGCAGAGTGAGATGAGCAACATAGAAATTTAATATTTATCCATTTTTAAGGGATAACCCTTATTGAAATGATCCTTTGCTTTTAAAGACAAAGAGAAAAGGAAGACTCAAGCCTTCATTTTAAAAGAAGGAGTACCAAGGTTTTTTTTATAAAACAAACAGTATTCCATTGCCAGTTAACTTAAGCAAACAACTTTTCATACTATGTTTAAACTTTCATTAAAATATTCAATCTTATAATATTTTTGAAATTAATATTTTAATGTAGTATTGGCAGATTTTATTCATTCAGCAAAAACCCAGGAAAAGTATATGAATGGATCTTTATGTTTTTCTGATTTAGTTCAATAACTAGAATTTGTTTAAATCTACAGTCTATGCTTTGAGTGTTGCCATCCAGTCAAGTTTCATGTAAAATGAATGTAAACCCTGGCCTATGCATAAAAACGTGTAGATCTTTAGCATTGCTGAAGATCATCCAGTTTATGCAAACCAGGTTTTGACTTGAATACTTATATCGCTCTGTAGTTGATATTGTTGGAGAAGAGTGAGCAGAGCTGGCGGATGGAGTTAAGCATCCATCAGCTTAGAATTGTTACGTTGCCACAAATGGTCCAAGTCCAACCCCTTAATATTGAACTTACTTTGGCTAGATTCTTGTGTATAGCTTGAACAATAAATCCTTTGAATTGCAATTTAACATATGGTCCTGATTCTTTGCACCTGTCATTAATATAGTCAATTCAAGACATTTGGACTTGGATCATTTGTGGAACATAACTGTTCTAAGTTTATGACATGCTTTTAATTCTTCCTCTCAGCTCTGCCTGCTCTTCTCCTACAGATATTTTTTCATAAAATGCTCTTTTTATTCATTTATCCATTGCAGCTTTTGCTGTTACGTAGTATTGTGTTGTAGCTAATAATATTACTATAGTTTATGTTGATATTTAGTTGCTAAAATAAATAAGTAAAAACTTAATATAAGCATTTAGCTTTCAAGATGTTCAATGAACAAATCATATTGACATCCATTGTTACTTATTCCCAAATGGAGAACATATCCATAGAGTAAAAGAATTCAATCTTTACAATGTAGTGACACATTTTGGTAGCTTGGTAACTGGGCAGAAATGAAAAATGATTGGAAAAACACTTCTCAGTATACAAGTAGTCCTCACTTACCCTGTTTACTTACTAACCATTTGAAGCTATGACAGTTTGAGGAGGGGGGGGGAAACAGCTTAGTGACCACTCCTCTTGGGCTTCATCACCATTTGGTTGCTTCATCACCATTTGGATGCTTCACAACAGGCATGCATTTATGACCATAGCAGCGTTCCTTGGCCATGCAATCATCATTTGTGAACTTCACAACTTGCTTCTGACAAGCAGACTTAATGGAGACAGTGAAGTCAAAATTGCAAGTTACAGTCATCTGATGTCTCACTTAGCAGTGGAAGCAATTGAGTTGCTGATCGCAGTTGTGATTGATAAGTTTTGTTCCCCTACAGTTGATTAGCTCCTGATTCTTTGAATGATCGGTGGTGGTTGCTGTTGTTTTTGACACTTTTAGACAAAGCTTTTTAAATAATTAGATTATCTACGATTGAATTTTGCATATACTTTACCTATTGATAAATATAACATTTTTGTATGAAGATCTCGGGGAAAGCAAACAAATTTATACATAACCCTAGGAAACATGAGATTGGACAGGGTTTTTTCTCGTTCCAGTCTAAATATCATTTCAAGTGATCACTGTAAACTATTCAGCTCACCAAATGGATTTAGCATCTAACCATTTGTTAACAAAAGGAAAGTGTCAAATGTTGGTCTTTTATTATGGCCCTTTCTTAGAAGTAAAACCTAAGCTTAAGGCTGATACTTTGTTTTGCAGCATATTGGATTGCTCACCATTTATTAATAGAAATTTACAAAATTGAATTAGCTGGGTTTTTTAAGTGCTAGGGGATATGCTAGGAGATTGTAGGTCATAAAATAATATCTATACTTGTGAAAAATCACAATTGCCTCTTGAGTTTCTGTGAGACAGAGTGTCATATTGTGTAGTTAGAGATAATTGAAGGAATTGTTTATGGTTTAGAAGACTTTGCAATTTTTGAGATTGCTCCACAGGGTTTTGGTTGCAAAACAGTGGTGCTTGAAATCAAATATTGGTTATCATATATTCTGTAGAGCAAAGGTGAGAGCTCATTATTATCCTATTTCCAGGTGAGGAAAAGCAAATCTTAAGATCTGACAGTATTTTTAAGTACGTATACAGGATCTTGTATCATGTATTAGCTGACAGTATGCAATAAAAAGTAGTATATTGGAAAAAGGTCATGTTTAAGGCAAACCACCTGCTCTCTAAAAGCATGATTAAAAATATTTGAACTAAGTTGAATGGAGCAGAAACTGCATTTGTTAATAGAACACAGTCACTGTGTAAACTACCTTACTGAGTAAAACTATTAATTGTTTTTACAGTGTTCTTAAAGGATAGAATTTCTTCTTGGGATGGTAGTCTTAATTAAAAACTAATCTTCACTTAAAGCTGTTATGGCTAGGAATGCAGTGGACATTATTTTTCTTCTATTAATGCATATTTTATTCATGCCTGAAAGAGTGAAAAGTAAGTTTTCTATCTCAGGAATAGAAATGTTTGGTTTCAGGAAACACAAAATGTTTGGTTTTGTTAACTGCAGTTTGGGGTAAAGTTCAACCCTTTATATATTAGTTAATACCAAGATTAGGGTCAAGAACAAGACATATTTGTGTTTTGTCTCTTAAGTGGGATCTTGCTTGTGTGCTTACAGACTGCATTGCTTAATGGTAGAATCATCTTAATTCATTCTCATCAATAAAATATGAAAAAGTATATATTAGGCATTTATGTTGGTATTAATGACACAAACAACAGGGTCTCTAAAAATGGTATTATAGTGACGAAACCATAGTCTTCCTCTTCTGAAGGAATTCATTTTACAGCTTTATTAGCCTCTTATGTGTTAGAAGCTCAAGACATTCTGAATTATCTCTATGAATGTCACTTTGAAAACTCACTTCCAAATTCCTGAAAGTTTTATTAATAAAAGACGCATTTGTTATTTCTGTCTTATTCTCAGAATGCTTTAGAATTTATTACTGGGCACTATTACAGAATGCTAGAGTTGCTCTTTCAGTTACATATTTGTAAAACTGCCTTTTCATTTGCTAACCATGAAAAAAAAAATCCCTGGGAACATTTCTCTTGTATCTTCCCTAGAGATTTAATGTAAGTTTGGAAAATGAAGGAATCAGAGGGCAAATTGGATAGTGAAAGAAAGGAATCTGGTGCATTACAGAGTGCCCCCTTAAAGTGCAAGAATCTGGCATCTTTCTTATGAGAATTTTGTCTTTTTTCTTTTGGAAGAAAAAGTTGATGGAAATTGGCTATTAAACAATGCAGAAGAAAAAATATGTAATTATTGTTCAGTAACTTCTCAATTTCAAATAGACCCTTGAATTTATATGAAAAATCTTGAAATTCAGTGATGTAAAATTCATGCTTATGAATGTTGTCCAGTATTCTGATTTATATCCATTTTTATATGCAAGCTAAGGACAAGAACCTGTCCCTTAAGACTGGTAGAGGATTAAAGCTTTGTTGGACCCTCAAAGCTAGCTGAAACTAAGGGACTCTTGGATATGACTAAAACGGCAAATCTTTTCCATTTCACGATTTTAATCCTTTGGTATGACAACTTAACTAAAAAAATAGTGTGTGTATAGGATAATGGAGCTATACATTAAGTTTCCATATAGACTTTATAAGAGAACTCCAAGTTATTTTATTCACAGAATAGTTGTTATAGTCATTTTAATGGACCATGTTCAAAGACATTGATTTCTCTTCTTGTCTTTTTTTTTTTCCAGATTTTTAGTGATTGCTTGTATGAAGAGCCATTTGACCATGTTGCTGTTGCTGTCCCTACTGCTGCTTGTGCAGGATTTTGAACAATGTGAAGGAACCTTGAGACAATATCATGCACTGCCAATGCAATTCACACAAGTTCATTACAGTGCCACAATATATGAAAACTCTGCAGCTAAGACTTACGTTGGGCATCCAGTAAAAATGGGCATTTACATTACAAGCTCCCTGTGGGATATAAAATACAAAATTATTTCTGGGGATAGTGAGAACTTGTTTAAAGCTGAAGAATACGTTTTGGGGGATTTTTGCTTCTTACGAATTCGGACCAAGGGAGGGAACACCGCTATACTTAACAGAGAAGTAAAAGATCACTATACATTAACTGTAAAAGCAATAGAGAAAAATACAAATTCAGAAGCTCTCACAAACGTCAGAGTGCAAGTATTGGATACAAATGACTTAAGGCCTTTGTTTTCTCCAACTTCCTACAGTGTTTCACTGTCGGAAAACACAGCAATAAGGACCAGTATTGCCAAAGTTAGTGCAACTGATGCGGATATTGGAACCAATGGAGAGTTTTATTACAGTTTTAAGGAGAGGACAGACATGTTTGCTATTCATCCTACAAGTGGGGTGGTCATTCTGACTGGCAGACTTGACTATTCAGAAACAAAAGTTTATGAGTTGGAAATCCTTGCTGCAGATCGTGGTATGAAATTATATGGCAGCAGTGGGATTAGTAGCATGGCAAGATTGACAATTCATATAGAACAAGCTAACGAACATGCTCCAGTCATCACAGCCCTTGCGTTGACTCCTTCAGAGCTGGACAAGGATCCAGCATATGCAATTATAACTGTGGAAGACAAAGATCACGGTTTAAATGGAGAGGTAGCATCTCTAAGTATTGTAGCAGGTGACCTACTTCAGCAGTTCAAAGCTGTGAGGACCTTCCCAGGAGGAAAAGAGTATAAAATCAAAGCAGTGGGCATTGTTGAATGGGAGAGCCAACCTTTTGGCTTTAATCTTACACTGCAAGCTAAAGATAAAGGAAACCCTCCAAAGTTTTCCTCTGTGAAAGCAATTCATCTGCCCTCTCCCCAGTTTAGGTCTGGAGTAGTCCAGTTTGAAAGAGTAGTTTATAGAGCTGAAATAAGTGAATTTGCTCCACCGAACACACCTGTGGTTATGGTCAAAGCATTGCCTACTTATCCCTACATAAAATATTTGTTTGTAAATGCACCAAGCAAAACTCAGTTCAGTTTGAATCCTGACACTGGCCTTATTACTACTATAGATGCCATAAAAACTCAACATGCACCTCATTTTGAATTTGACATAATGACAAGTGATAGAAAAGCATCCACAAAAGTATTAATTAAGGTCTTAGATGTTAATACTCATTCTCCAGAATTTACTCAGACATTTTATAAAGCTTCTTTTAATGAGAATGTCCCCATAGGGACAAGTGTTATGAGTGTGAGTGCAAAGGATCTTGATGAAGGTGAAAATGGCTATGTCACATACAGCATTGCAAATATAAACCCTGTTCCTTTTGAGATAAACTACTTCACTGGTGTGATTACCACCTCTGAAATTATGGATTATGAATTGATGCCAAGAATTTACAAATTAAGAATTCGAGCATCTGATTGGGGCACCCCCTATCGCAGAGAAGTTGAAGTCCCTGTTACAATAGCTTTAAATAATTTGAATGATAACACTCCTCTCTTTGAGAAAATAAACTGTGAGGGAACAGTTCCCAGGGAACTTGGTGTAGGAGAGCAAATAACTACAGTGTCTGCTATTGATGCTGATGAACTCCAGTTAGTACAATATCAAATAGAATCTGGAAATGAATTAGATTTATTTAGTTTGAATCCAAACTCTGGGGTTCTTTTCCTGAAACAATCACTAGGAGATGGATTAAGTTCAAAAACATCTTTTCATAGTTTGAAAATAACCGCTACAGATGGAGAGAATTTTGCAACACCCTTATTTATTAACATCACTGTAGTCACTAGCCGCAAACCAGTGAGCTTACAATGTGAAGAGACTGGTGTGGCCAAAATGTTGGCAGAAAAACTCTTGCAAGCAAATAAGCTACATGGTCGTGTTGAAGTAGAGGATACTTTTTTTGATACGCATACAATGAATCTGCATGCACCTCAGTTTGAAAATAGTCTTCCCAGGAGCATTGAAGTAAAAGAAGATACACCTGTAGATTCTATCATCATATTTTTGAATGCAACTGATCTTGACACTGGTTTCAATGGAAAGTTAATCTATTCTATTTCTGGAGGTAATAATGACAGCAGTTTTATCGTTGGAATGGAAACAGGAATGCTAAAAATCTTGTCTCCTCTTGATAGAGAAGTAAGAGATAAGTATACTTTGAATATTACTGTTTATGATCTTGGAATACCACAGAAGTCTAACTGGCGGCTTTTAAATATCGGAGTTCTTGATGCCAATGACAATCCTCCAGAATTTTTACAGGATAGTTATTTTATTGATATAAGTGAAAACAAAGAACTAAATACAGAAATAATACAGATAGAAGCCATCGATAAAGACTTAGGGACCAATGGTGAAGTAAGATACTTACTTCTTACAGATACAAATAAGTTTTCTATTGACAGTGTCACTGGAATTGTAAAAGTTTCAGGACTTTTAGATCGTGAAATTCAAGCAGTATATGTCTTAAAAATAGAAGCTAGGGATCAAGCTAAAGAGTCACCACAGTTGTCTTCAACAGTTCTATTAAAGGTATCATTGGAAGATGTTAATGATAATCCTCCAAAATTTGTTCCTGCAAATTATCGAGTGAAAATTCGAGAAGATCTTCCTGAAGGAACTATTGTCATGTGGCTGGAAACCTATGATCCTGACCTAGGCCAGGCGAGCCAAGTAAGGTACACCCTTTTGGATGGTGGAAATGGAAGTTTCGATGTAGATAAACTCAGTGGAGCAATCCGTATTATAAAAGGACTGGATTTTGAGAGGAAACAAGTTTACAATCTAACAGTGCGGGCTAAGGATAAGGGAAAACCCATTTCATTGTCTTCTACCTGTTATGTTGAAATTGAAATAGTTGATGTAAATGAAAATCTGCAGCCACCACGTTTTTCTAATTTTGTGGATAAAAGTTTTGTAAGTGAAGATGTTCCCATTGGTACTTCAGTAATGACAGTGTCTGCTTATGATGAGGATACAGGAAGAGATGGTGAAATCAGATATTCAATAAGGGATGGATCTGGTGTTGGTATCTTCAGAATAGATGAAGAAAAAGGTAAGAAATTATTCTGTTCTAAATGTTTTGAAAAGATGAGTCATTTTTAAGTTTGTACTTAACTGTTCTGTTAATTTGACTACTTTGCATAAAGCCCAATTATCCATAGGAGGTTTCAAATATAGTAATAGTGAAATAGCACAAGTTATACTGAGTATAATTTCCGCTAAAAATGACTGGAATCGTGTGTAATAAAGGAATTAAAAAGTATAACCACTTTGTCATTTCAACATGCTTACCTTTTTTTTAATGTTTTTTCCATACTTTTATTTATATAAATAACAAATGATTGTTGACAATTTATTCATTCTTTTTATTGATAGATTTTATTGCAATTTCTTTTATTGTTGTGAGCTGCCCAAACTCATTAGGGCCAAATTATTATAAATTCCTGAATTAATAAAGAGTTCTAAGAAGTCTAATATGTTCATTATAATTTGTAAAAAGGTTGGTATCCATTAATGAAAAAGCACAAATACAGAGAATACTTCTTTGCCAGAGTAGTTGTTATACGTATAAGACAAAAATGGCAACAAAGTTGTTTTTATCAAGTCTCCATAGAAATTTAAAGATGTGAAGATTAAATTATGATGCATCCTTATGAAATAATGAAGTACTCTATTTATTGTAAGGCCAGTATTATAACTCTGATTTGGATAATATCTTTGCATGCGAGTGGTCTTAAATATAATTTTTTAGAATATAACGGGAGGAAAAAAACATTGTCGTTAATTGATTTGCATCCAATCCAGATATTTCCTAAGACATTTGTTGAAAATTTAATACTATTATTACAGCATTAAATAAAAATGTTTAGGCAGATTACAGGATAGATATCCATATTTATCTCTTTTGCTTTTCTTAAAAAGAGCAAGAAGAGGCACATAAACTCATTGCTGCATAACGAGCAGTAAGATTGAGAATATCTGGGGAGCCAACATGTTTCTGCTGTATTTGTTATTTTGGCATATTTTACTATTTAACCCTTTCCTTGCAGTTTCTGTTATCTTCCACTGTTAAGGATATAGGGATAGTCTGTTTACCCTGAAAATGTTATTTAATCTACTTTTGTTGTTACCGTTGTTTCTAATCTCTCATCTGTTCCCGATACAAGGTTTTTTTCCCCCTCTTTCTTCTGAATGAGAACAGTGGAGAACTTTTCTGCTTGGCCTTTGTAACTATTGAACAAATGTCCTTGCTGGCTTGTGCTGACTGACTGTCCTGCCCTCTTGTGAAGCAATATGCATGCAAGGTTATCATGTTGCTTTCTTTTGCTTGGCTTGCCTTCACTTGCCCTGTTCCACTAGTTTCTAATCTGAAATAAGAAACAAATCTCATTCAAACGTAATACTCTGCTTATTGTACATTAGGAATCTTTGGAATTCTTGCATGACTTTGTACTAGAATCTTTAGCAAATTGGTTAAGGATTAAATACCTATAGGAGGTTCCCAAAGAGTATTAGGATTAGGTCCTGAAAGATGCTCAAAGAAAGCAGCATGACATGTTGCTTCAGCGCATGCACCACAGGACTGCTTTTTGTTTAATAAGAAAAATCAAATTTTTGAAATATGTTTTCTTAAAACTTAAAAGCGCACTTAAAAACCTGGACATAATCTAATTGTTGTTTTATTCAGAATGCTTGGTAGGTGGATATTGGAAAAAATATCTGTTTTATACTAAGCTCCAGCATATTTTTCAACATGGATTAGAAAGCACATGGTAAAGATATATTCCAAAGTGAATATGATACAATTTACAACGTAAATTTCTGGGATATTATTTTAGCATGTCTGATATGTAATTTTATATATTTAATATAAATAATTTGGTTTTGGAACATAGGTAATGTGTAATCTAAGTTTTTTTTTATGGTTAGCATAGCAGGAAAAGGAAAATGGGAGACAGTTTTTTGGTCCCATAATATATCATAAGAATTGTACCTATAAGACAGAAATAGACCAGTTTTATAACGTCTATAAAATCTTATATATGCTATGTACTCTTGTAGTTCAAGGTGATGACCAAAGGTAGGTTGACCATTTTGGTGCCTAGAAATTTAACTTAATCGAAAAGAGCAATAATGCAAAGTAAAGAGGGCAGTAATGCACAAACACCATGCTTTACAGTGGTTTAGGCCTTACATTACCCTTTAAAGTGGAAATAATGTGGATTTCTCTCCACAATATAATGGAAATTGTTTTATGTCACAAGGGGTGTGTGAGTATCATGGGGGGGGGTGTTCATTCCTGATCTGGAAAACTGATTTAAATAACTGCTATAAATTGATTTCTTGAATGACAGCCTTGTTCCTTTTCCAAAGTTCTTTTGTGTACTTTTTCTCAATATAATTTTCTCATTTGTGGAAGTGGGTGGATTGGAGGTGAGGCGGGTCAATACTAGAGAATTTAAAAGCCTGTAATATCTTTTATGTGCAGGGCATTCTCCTCCATGCTGCATCGAGAGCCCAGTATGGGTTGACTCCTTCCTATGACGTCATAGATATAAAAGCCAGCCCCTGGGAGAGACCCCAGCTTTTGACTCGGCTCCTTTCAGTCACTAGCTGCGTCTCTGAAAGCGTTAGATAGCAATCACCAGCGATCTTCCTCTCTTTTTTCCTCTCTTCAAGCAGCTCTCAGGAGAGCAGGGCTCTCTCTCTCCTCTCTCCTGCAACATTGGGGGCAGCTTTACAGAGCTCTGTGCAGGCAAGCTGGGCAGCGTCTGCAGACCTCCCACACACCTGCAGTTTGGAGGGATCGAAAACACGATCGGCAAACTGATAAGAGCTCCAGCCAGCTGATTGTGTAGCTGTGTTTTCCCCCAACACCTTACGCAGGCAGGTTGTGGCCCTCTCCTCAGTCCTTTCATGGGGTTCGCTTCCTTCCTTATCCCATCACAGGAGGTTTCAGTCAGGAGGTTTTTGAAAGGGGCTTCCAATCTTCACCCTCTGGTGGTTCACAGGTATCCTTTCTGGGACCTTCATTTGGTCCTTAATGCCCTTACAAAGCCCCCCTTTGAACCCCTTAGAACAGTGTCTCTCCGTTTTCTGACTCTGAAGGTAGCGTTCCTTGTACTTCTGCCAGGAGACTTTCCGAGCTTGCTGGTCTTTCCATCAGACAGGACCTGTTCTTTTCACGATGATAGAGTTGTTCTTCGTCTGGACCCCTCATTTATTCCGAAGGTTAACACCTGGTTTCACAGGTCCCAGGACATTGTTTTGCCTGACTTCTGTCCTCTCCCGCACCAGGACTTGGAGTGGCAGTGGCACATGCTAGACGTAAGAAGGGCTCTTAGAATATACATTAAGCGCGCTTCCTTCTTCAGGAAGTCGGAAGCCATGTTTGTTTCCTTTTTCCATTCTCACTTGGGGGCACAAGGCCTCTTCTCCTTCTATTAGCAGGTGGGTCAGGTCTTGAATTTAGCAGGCCTACAAAGCTGTGGCCCTTCCGGTTTGCCAAGGCCTGATGGCTCACTCTGCCAGAAGTGCAGCCACTTCTGCTGCCTGGGCGACTCAAGCATCCTTGGAGGAGATTTGTTGTGTGGCCAGGTGGACATCCCCATCTCCTTTCAACAGGCACTACCATCTGGATGCTTTTACCTCGGCATCTGCAGCCTTTGGCAGATGGGTGCTTCAACTAGTGGTTCCACAGTTGATGTGATGAGCCAGATGAGGACCGCCCCGTGGACATGCAAGCTTTGGTATGTCCCATCCTGGGCTCTTGATGCAACATGGAGGAGAATGGGCGTTGGTCTATCTATGCTGCGAGAGAGCCCAGCCCCTCCCTTGATTCGTCTGGAGAGGGTAAGACATATTTCTGTATTTATTTTGGGCTTTCAGAGACACCTTTCAGTCTGTCAAGTATCTTCACCAAAGCTGGGGTCTCTCCCGGGGGCTGGCTTTTATATCTTAGTACAGACTCAGCTATGACATCATAGGAAGGAGTCAACCCATCCTGGGCTCTCTCGCAGCATAGATAGAAAGGGCGTTCATGGTAACTTCTACCAACGCCCATTTTAGAAAAAAGAAAAATAAAATTCCTGTGAGATGTACCTTAAAAGGTTTATAATTTAAAAGGGTTTAGCTCGTTTTTTAAAAAAAATCTTTGAGAAATAAAAAATTACTAGCTGTTAAAATGTCTTGCCTTTTTATTTATATTTTAGGAAAGTATAACAAATCCTGTGCACATTTCTTTATATAAATATGTGTAGGATTTGTTGTAATTAATCATGTTTGGTATATTTTTGTATGGAACCTGGAACTACAGGTTACTCCGATAAGATAAATTCCAAGTGTTAGCATTCTGATATGACTGCAAAATGTATATTATTTGTGAAATGCATCTGTTTGTAAAAAAATAGCACACAATGTTTAAGCCTTTAATGAAGCTATTTATGCTGACAAAGGCTCAACAATTGTAGTTATGAGCTTAAAATGTTATAGTGGATAGAAGGTTATAATATTTAGCAGCTTTCTGGTATATCATTTGAAATTTTATTTAAAGGCATAAACAGAAATAGTTGACTTTCATGGAGAAAAATGGGCCGTAGTAATAAAACAATTTTATTAATGTGGGGCTTTTTACATGTAAGTTTACCTAGCCTTTTGCTATATTAGAGAATGTTCTGAGAATGGTGAAGGTGGTCTTTAAATGTACAGTTAGATAAACTGTCCTGGAGCCTGGCCTAATAAGGGCACTGACCACAAAAACATTGGGTTTTTCTGGGTTATTTTTTTTCTCTGTTGAAAATGAGCATTGCTTAGCAGTGACCCCTATTGACCAGTTCATACCTTCGTCTGATGAAAACAGAGTAGTTTTAAAAGGACTAAGATTAGGTGTGAAACACTTTCTCAGGAGTTTAAGATTGCCCTAGAGAATTTCATTTGTTAAACTACCCCATGAAGGTGGATTGAATTTTCCAGGTCTCTTAAGAAAGAACTCTACAAGTAAAGGAACAGTGCAGGAAAATCATTTGTCAAAAACTAAAAAAATATGTCCAGTTTTATGGTTGCTGATACAATAATCACACTGGAAATTCTGCTAAAATTAAAATAAAGAATGGGTAGAACTGGCAATATGTATATGTTTTTCTTTCGTTTATTTAATCATAGAATTGAATTGAATTCTTTATTGGTCAAGTGTGATTGGACACACAAGGAATTTGTCTTGGTGCAGTTCTGGTTTCTACTGTATGTTGTACATATTCAGAATATATTCATATTCTTGAATTTAATATTTTATTGTTGAAAATTAAAGAAGGAACTAATTTAAGCAAGCACATATTTCTGAAGATGTTCTAATACACTGCTCAGAAAAATAAAGGGAACACAAAAATAAGACATCCTAGATCTGAATGAATGAAATATTCTTTTTAATTACTTTGTTCATTACATAGTTGAATGTGCTTACAACAAAATCATACAAAAATTATCAATGGAAATCAAATTTAGCAACCCATGGAGGTCTGGATTTGGAGTTACACTCAAAATTAAAGTGGAAAAAAAAACACTACAGGTTGATCCAACTTTGATGTAATGTCCTTAAAGCAAGTCAAAATGAGGCTCAGTAGTGTGTGTGGCCTCCGCGTGCCTGTATGACCTCCCTACAACACCTGGGCATGCTCCTGATGAGGTGGCGGATGGTCTCCTGAGAGATCTCCTCCCACACCTGGACTAAAGCATCCCTCAACTCCTGGACAGTCTGTGGTGCAATGTGGCGTTGGTGGATGGAGCAAGACATGATGTCCCAGATGTGCTCAATTGGATTCAGGTCTGGGGAATGGGAGGGCCAGTCCATAGCATCAGTGCCTTTGTTTTGCAGGAACTGCTGACACACTCCAGCCACATGAGGTCTAGCATTGTCGTGCATTAGGAGAAACCCAGGGCCTACCGCACCAGCATATGATCTTACAAGGGGTCTGAGGATCTTGTCTCAGTACCTAATTTCAGGCAGGCTACCTCTGGCAAGCATATGGAGAACTGTGCTAAAGAAATGCCACCCCACACCATTACTGACCTATTGCCAAACTGGTCGTGCTGGAGGATGTTGCAGGCAACAGAATGTTCTCCACGGCATCTCCAGACCTTGTCACGTCTGTCACATGTGCTGAGTATGAACCTGCTTTCATCTGTGAAGAGCACAGGGCACCAGTGGCGAATTTGCCAATCTTGGTGTTCTCTGGCAAATTCCAAACGTCTTGCACGGTGTTGGGCTGTAAGCACACCCCCCGCCTGTGGACGTCGGGCCCTCATACCACCCTCATGGAGTCTGTTTCTGACCATTTGAACAGCCACATGCACATTTGTGGCCTGCTAGAGGTCATTTTGCAGGGCTCTGGCAGTGTTCCTCCTGCCCCTCCTTGCACAAAGGCGGAGGTAGCGTTCCTGATGCTGGGTTGTTGCCCTCCTACGGCTCCTCCACGGCTCCTGATGTACTGGCCTGTCTCCTGGTAGTGCCTCCATTCTCTGGACACTACACTGACAGACACAGCAAATCTTCTTGCCACAGTTGACATTAATGTGCCATCCTGGATGAGCTGCACTACCTGAGCCGCTTGTGTGGGTTGTAGACTCCGTCTCATGCTACCACTAGAGTGAAAGCACATAGCATTCAAAAGTGACCAAACCATCAGCCAAAAAAGCATAGGAACTGAGAAGTGGTCTGTGGTCACCACCTGCAGAACCACTCTTTTATTGGGGATGTCTTGCTAACTGCCTATGCTTTCCACCTGTTGTCTATTCCATTTGCACAACAGCATGTGAAATTGATTGTCAGTCAGTGTTGCTACCTAAGTGGACAGTTTGATTCACAGAAGTGTGATTGACTTGGAGTTACATTGTGTTGTTTAAGTGTTCCCTTTATTTTTTTGAGCAGCGTATCTCTTTGTTAGGTGATATGTGATGGTATGTGGGAAAGATTTTGGGAGATGTGGCAGAGAAATGTTGCTTTAGAGAACAGTCAAATAAGAGGGGGCATAGCCTGCACTGGGAAATGGGAGATCCTCTCTAGTTTTTCTGACAGTAAAGGAGATGGCAAGAAAGTTATACTTCATATTTGCAAGATTCTGTTAATGTAACTTTACTATAAAGTTGAATTAGCTTATGTGGTGGTGGTTTTTCTTATCCTGGTCTACTCGGTAAGGCAGATACTTGTAAAATCAAATTAAGAATCTTGTTCAAGGGAAGAATTTTTTATTTGAATTTAAGACTAGCGTATATATATATATATATATTTTAAGTTTCCCATTATACTTATCACCTGAATGACAAAGTCCTACTCTCATGCACTAACATACTGCAATGCTTATTCTCATTAATCATTCTCATAATTCAAATTTTCTTATGTTTATGAAAACTTCCAAAATTAAACAAAAGCTAATGGGTTATTTGTAATACTATTTTAAACATAATATTCCACTTCTCTTTAAGAGTTAAGTTTATAGAATATTAACGTTTGAGTTCATAGACTGGGTGCCAAAACACAGAAGTGGTGTTTTGCTGCTGGTGCAGCATAACCTTTGTTGAATGATGAGCACTTGATAATTTCAAGGTAAGAAACACATCTGCAGACTGAATTTTTTATAATTTTTTGCTTTGGGTATTAAGAAATAAGTCACAACATTTACTATAAGTGTAGAAAGAAACAGAGCAGCTTGTTATCCAATGGGATTTCAAAAATTCAATGATTGTCCAAGAGGCTAAATTGAAGAGGAGGAAGTGATTCTGTCTCCAAAGCTTTTTTGAATATGGGTTCAGCAACAACTTGATTTGCCAGGCACTTACCCAAGTGCCACTTCCTTTGATAACAAATATTATAAAGTGGTGAATACATTACAACTTCCCGAAGTGGACGATCTGGTCCTGGCGTTGGCATCATCTTCAAATATGCTCAGTGATGCAGATGTTGTCAAGGCAGATAAGTCCGAGCTGGCATTGCGTAAGGCCCACCAGGCTGCTGCATGGGCCGTGAAGACAACTACTGCAGCATCCTTCTTCATTAGAGTCTCTTTGATTTGGCTTTGCCAGGTGCAGGAGAGGATGCCCACTAGTGACGTCAGGAGAATTAGGATTTTAGCAAGGTGATCACAGCGATGGAATACTCAGCCGATGCCACACTGAATTCGATGAAGTTTGTTTCCAGGGCCATAACGTTGGCAATAACATCTTGACGCCTTCTGTGGCAGGCTGACAACAAGCAATGATGGAAGATGGTGTCGGCTCCATGTAAAGGTGGCAAGCTGTTTGGGGATCCACTGGAACCAGTCTTGGTGGAAGCCAGGGACAAAAGAAAGATCCTGCCTTCTCTTTTGCGCAGAGCAGATAATAGGTTTTCACCTTTTTGGCAGTCCTTTCTTTCATCTTATTACAGGCCTTTCAACGAACTCAAAAGTTGTTTGGCCAGAGGCAGAACTTTCCGTCATCCCAGGGGTTCAGGGACAGAAACAAGCCCCAAACACAAAACAAGTGCTCCTTTCAAGGGAAGGCAACTGTCCTTTCCATCACCCCAAGTGACTACCATACCAAGGCTCCCATTGGTGGCAGACTAAGCCTTTTTGCAGACCAATGGGAGCAGACGACAACGGATGCCTGGGTGCTAGAATTCTGATACAAACCTCTGAGCTTCTTTATCTGATGTCCAACCTCAAAAGACGCAACCAAGACAAATCTGGTGGAGGCAGCCATTCAGCATTTACGGTAAATAGAAGCGATAGAGACAGTTTCAGAAAATCAACAGGGGCATGAATTTTATTCAATACTTTTCATACCAAAAAGCTCGGAGGGATGGAGAGCAATTCCCAATCCAAAAGGACTGAATCATTACCTAATATACAGAAAATTCAAAATGCACACTCTACAATTCATTCTGCAGAGTGTTAAGAGAGAGAGATTATTTGACGTCCATCAGTATCACAGAGGCTTACTTTCACATACTGATTCGGCAAGATCACCATCAATACCTGATGTTTTGGTATGAGGGAAGACATCTACAATACAGAGCCCTCCTGTTTGGCCTGGCATCAACACCCAGAACCTTCACAAAGATTCTGGCAGCATTGACAACCCATCTCAGAATCATCCTGGTCCATATAAAATGCTACCTTGATAATATTCTAATCCAATCATCATCTCATAGGCAAGCAGAGGAGGCCTTACAGATCACCTTGCAGGCATTGCAGGCCCATGGTTTATCAATCAACATCAGCAAGAGCCATTTTTCTCCAACCCCTCGTTTATTACACTGGGAGCGATAATAGACACAGTAGCTGGGGTGGTCTCCTTCTCTCCAGAGCAAAGGTTAGACATCCAGGGACTGGTGACTCAAGTGAGATCCCTCAGAGTAGTATCGCTTGATCAACTACCTCAGCTGCTGGGCAAGATGATCTCTTGGATTGCAATCATGCCATGGGCTCGACTGCACGCACGAGACCTGCAGTGGTTCCTGCTACCATTTCAGAAGTTGGGTCGGAGCAATTCATTGTCAAAAGTAAAACTATCCCCAAATGTGTTATCGTTACTTTGGTGGAGGTCCTAGGCAATCATCAAGGGGTTCTTGTTCAGAGAACAAGGCCCATTACGATGGATGCCAGCCTCTCAGGCTGGGGGCACATTTCCAAGACCTAGTGGCTCAGGCCAAGTAGTCAGACATAGATTTGACCCACAACATCAATTGGTTAGAACTACAAGCAGCCCACCTTTCTCTCAGGGAATTCAAGGACAGGATTGTTTTTATGGACAATGTGGCCACCAAGGCCCACATCAACAGAATGGGGGAACTCATTCCAAGCCCTTCATGAAAGAGGCAGAACGGCTGAGCTGCTGGGTAGAGAAGTGACTGGGTTCCATCAAAGTACAGCATATATAAGGAGTGAGGAATATGAGAGCAGACTGACTGAGCAGAGCCACTCTAGACCAATCCGAGTGGCGCCTGCATCCAGCCCTGTTCAAGGAGATATCAGACTGTTTTGGTCTTCCAATAATAGACCTTTTTGTGACTCTTTCGAACAGTCAGCTGCCAAGTTGTTTTCAAGATTCCCAGAACGGGGGGAAGAAGGAGTAGACGCACTCAGGTGCCTATGGCTATGGGGTCTCCTTTATATCTTCCCACCACTCCCACTCATACTAGGAGAAATCAGGTGGGTCATCAAGGAGAAAGTGGAGGTCCTTTTTTAAATCCCTCATTGGCCCAGGCGACCATGGTTCGTGGATCTGGTGGGTCTCTCAATAGGCAGGTCATGGAGAATCCTCCCCGAAAGGATCTCTCTCAGCCAGGGGCCAATAGAATATCTGGAGTCTCAGTGGCTCCAATTGGCCATCTGGCACTTGAGCAGAGAATTTTGACAGGACAATTTCTCCTCCCAGATGATCAGAACCATTCAGGCAGCCAGGAGACCATCTACCACCAGAATTTATGATGCAACATGGAAAGCCTTCTGCGAGTGGTGCGCAATGAAGGGAGTTCAGCCCATTTCAGTAACAGTGGCCCAAGTACTGGACTTTTTGCAGGCAGCACTAGATAAGGGCTTAGCCTCTGCCACTATTCATAGACAGGTAGCAGCCCTTTCAACGGTCTTGACTTTCGGGGCCTTTGAGTCCCTATCACAGCTCCCGGTGGTACGTAGATTTCTCACAGGAGACACCAATTTGAAACCGCTGGTGGTGCATAGGTACTCCTCCTGGGACCTATCCAAGGTGCTTCAGGCACTTACGACTGCACCTTTTGAACTTTTAAGATCCGTTAATCTATGTTTTCTGATGTACAAGGTGATCTTCCTTGTAGCCATAACATCGGCCTGGAAGATATCGGAGCTGGAGGCCCTAATACAGGGAGGATCTCTGTATTTTCCACACACTAACTGGTTGGGGTTGCAGGTGTGTGTGGGGGGACATTTGCCATCATCACCCACATGCATTGCTTCAACTTCATCAAAAACTGGGGACTGTTAGGGAGGAAAAGGCATGTCCTCAGGTTAAACAATTCAGTCTAAAGAGCAAGCAGACCAGAGTCTTCCCACGCTGTCTGGATCCTATCTTCACCCTCTTAGAAGGAGTATTAACTTTAGCACTTAAGGAAAAAGAAACCTCAGAATATTACAGAAGCTGGGAATGCTGGTATGACTGAATAGAACAAAAAGAGAAAATATATTAGTAAACAACATAAAATGTAAAAGAGGTAGTAATTGTATATTTGCAATAAGATGTATTTGTAAATATATCACCAATATTGATAACAAACAAGGAACCATAGACTGTCGATAATAGAATTGCTAATTTTTAATCTTTTTTTTCCTTTTTCCTTTTTTTCTGTGTGTTGTGTATGTGTTTGTTTGATATTTTAGTTGTATAATCAATAAAGTGTTTTTTTTAAAGCAGTGTCTCAGGTAAGACCAATGCCCCTTTGATATTAAATCAAATAAGGATAGCCTTATGGTTTTTTTTCCAATTTTGAAAGATAACATACATGTTAAACATCTGCTATCTGCAGAATACAAGGGTTTTTTTAATGTTAATTAACAGTAATGTGCTAATACCAAAATTAGGATTAGAAAATGCTACAGATACCCAGGGTATTTCATGAAATTGAAAGATTGGACACACACTGCTGGGCTGAGATTGGGCAAATTCTGACAAGCAGTTGAGGAAGAGTAACTAGATCTAGATTACAGTTGTATTTCTCAAGATTCACAAGCAACAATTATTGCCTTATTTTATTGAAAAGTTATTATTTTAAAAATTAAGCCAGAAATCCAGGATTGTAATTGGACTGGCCAAATTAAAAATAGATCTTTCTGATTTCATTTGGAAAGGTTTAATATGCAGCAAAGTAAAATGCAGCGATTGCAGGTTACTCAAGATACTGTAATAAATTTTCATCATGTATTCCTTTTCAGTGTAGTTGCATGACATCCTTTTTGTCTGGGGTCTGCCATACATTTTATATTTCTCTCCTGTTCCTGCATTTATGCAAACTTCTGGAAATATCTTGACAGTTCAGGATTGTATATGTTATATTAATAAGCAGTCTAAGATCAGTGACCCTAGAAAAAGAGTAGCAAGCTCAAGGGAGACCCTTTAATAGGATTGTTTCAATTTTTTTTTAAAGTAAATACTGCAGTTTCTTAAAGAAGGCAGCAGTAGTTATTTTTCTTATTTGCATTATATAATGTGCATTTTGCTGCCCTTATTCATCTCTGATTGGGGGTTTCTGTTTAATGCATCTTTGATGAAAATACTCCACACAATAAAAGGGAAAATTGTTATGATAATTTTATATAGTTCTTACATTTTTTGCTATCCATGCAGAGTAAAAGATGCTTTTATTTCAGAATAAATTAATTAAATTCAGTGAATTGCCTTTTTTTTACACATTTTGTTTAAAAGCATGAGTGAGCAAGAATTTTTTTTCTCTCATGCTTACAAATTTCTAGATATAAAAGAATTTGATATTGTGTTATTCCAGATTTTTGAGATAGAAAAAGAAGCTTTCAATTTCCCTATCTTTTTCCCAGAAGACACCATACTTAGATGCCATAGGGCATCATGACTATGTGAGCAAAAATTCCATAGTAATGACTTTCAAGCTAAGACTGAAAAGAAAAGAACCTGTTGAGAAAGAAGTCAATTTGATCTGCTGATTGAAGTTCATTTATTAACAGGATTCAGACATCCTTTTTGACACTTTAGAGGCTTTGTGTATGATAACAAAAAAATCAGGAGGACTTTGACAATAAAATGTGTTCGTCAGTGCCTGCTCTTTGTGTACAATTCCACCAGTGAGGTGGAAGAATAATGACAAATATACAAGTAGAACAAGGGTGTCAAACTCAATTTCATTGAGGGCCACATCAGCATTATCGTTGCCCTCAAAGGGCCAGGTGGGCGTGGCTGGCTCAATGTCCCTCAAATCAAGGGTACCTGTGGAGGGCCAGGCAAGCCTGTGGAGCGGGTCCAGAGGACTCCAGCGGAGGAAGGTGACACCAGGGTAAACACCAAAGCCTCATCTACCAGAGGAGCCTCACCGGACATGAAGCCAAAGGGGGGAGCTGGCCCACCCATCAGGAAGTGGATGGGACCTGGCCCATGGGGTGAAAGACAGGGAGACAGGAATGCGGGGTGGCACAAGCCAAGTGTCAAGGCCCGGCTTTGGGTCGCCCTTTCCATTGCATGGCAGGACCAGAAAGAGTGGTGCGGGACTCAGACTGGATGTGGAGCTGCGGCCTGAGATGGATGGCGTATAAATTTAATAAATTACAAATAATAAAAATAATATGTTAAAACAATATGCTCAAACTGTGGCTTGCAATCTAGTTTCGGATCCCAGTAAATTATCTAATTTTTTTAGATTAAAATTATGATTTATTACTAAGTTCTAAAACCATAATAGTTCCATTAATATCTATTCATTATTTCAGAATTGAAATGCTAAAAATTCATAATGCTTACATTAAGTTTCAAGTTGGCTACTCCGTAAGACTGAAACTGGACACCCAAGAATGGTTAAAAGAGGGTCTGATTACTTATACTGAAGTCTTTTCAAACATAAACAGTGCTTCAAATTTAAGAGCCAGAGATACCAAACCTTAATCATGGTCTCTGACCAACCTTACAATAAAAAAAGAAAAATGATTTCATACAGCATTTTGTTCTCCTGAAAAAAAGATTAAAAAAGACATATCTCATTAAACTTCCTTTTGCAATTGTATGACTTTGATGAAGATACTTGGACACCTGGTATGTGTTACATTTCAAACTCGGGTAATTGTAATTACATTTTGCCCTATTGTGCAAAATCATGTAATGTCATTTATAACCCTTTAAAGGCCTGAATTTATATCTATTTGAGCTATATAGTGAGGTTTTTCTTCATTATCAGCTCCTGATAATGGTATGGACGTGGCTGGACATTGTTTTCTTGGGAATTGTCTTATACTTTGTGGCTAATTTATTTCTAGTACACACTTTTAACAGTCTTGTAATTTTTTCCACCAGGCTTGATGAGAGATGGAAATGTTACAGTTCACTCTGTTCCTTTTTCTGTTGAGAACATACATACTCTGCTAATAATAGGAAAAAATTAAGTCTAGAATGTCTGCTTCATCCAAATATGTGCCCTTAGAGTGCTCAGTGTGTATTTCTAAAACGGAAGAATGTATCAAAATGAATGGTAGATAACAATGGAATGTCTTTACTAACTACATTTTTGATTCAACAATGCCATTGCAGTTTTTCTTGCACAAAAGATAAGTAGTCCTGTTTTGTCTTGCTTAGAAGAACACTTTCACGATGACTCCTAGTTTGAAGAATAGTATTATGTGAACTGCAGGACATGTATCTTTCTGAATAAAGTTCTCTATTACTGCATTACAGCTGATAATCTATTGTGAAAGTTAAATCCATTGGCTGATTAAGTGCAGGAGAAAATAAAAGGCAAATCATTGCCTTTAGATAACTTAAGGGAGAGTTGTGCTGCTTTTGTAATGACCTGAGCAGTTAATGATCAACAAATGTTATGCTTGTTAGGTTCGGAATGTTGATTGCTTTGTGAAAGAAATTGGGTAGAATTATAAACAAAAAATACAGTAACACTGTGACAATAGATTTCATATTTCTAAAAGATTGCCGCCAAATATTTGTATTTATCTTTCATGCCAATTTTAAAATGTTTACAAAGGGACATGCATACAGCTTAATATTCAATTCTACTTTTAACAATAATTTACAGAGCAAAAAATTTGGTTTCGTATTTTTATGCAAGGCAAGGAAATTTTATTAGTTTTTTAAAAATAGTAATATAATGTGTTAAAATAGTAATGATAATGTGTTATGTTCATAACAGATTTGTTCCTCGCTATTTAGTGGTAAATGAATTCACACTTGACTTATAATATTAACACAAAATATAATTTTTTGTCTTTTTGACCATTCATGTAATTCCTTCCCTGCCTCCAAGTTGCATATATTCAAACAAAAATCTTAAAATCTGGGAAACTGCATCTTTTTGAATTATTAACTGGCTTAGAAACGTTACTTGAAGGTAATGAATAAACAATCCATTAGTAATTAATACATGGGTTTTTATAGTCTATAATATTGTATCTTTTCCCATTAGATTTAAAATAGGCATCGGTTTTCCCCTTGATGAACTCATTCAAGTTATGTATTTGAATTTAAGTTGCCTCACCCATTTCCTCTTGCAAAGGTGTAAAATAGCCAATTAATGCTATGCATGTAAATCAACAGCACTTTGCTTCTAAGAAAATAAGTAGATTTCCCATTTATGTTCCCATCCAGAGTATATTACACCAAAGTTGAAATAAAGAGGAAAAATTTGTTTCTAGTAGTTTTCTAAAATTCATTCTAATCAGTGCTTACAGTACTTTATAAATACTTAGAGAACAAAATCATATTTGTGGGTTTTCTTTAACTGCAGTGCAAAACATGACTACCTTTCTGTTCAACTAAAATCTGGCATTTTAGTTGAAGATACATAAGACTACATAGTTCTTTAACTGAAGATTGCTTCAGGGGGCATAGGCATGTATGACTGTGTTTTCAACTGACATTTTAAACGCTCAATAGTTCCTTGTCTGTAACGGGATGTATGTTACAACTTAAAACACTTATAGGCAGCTGGTTTTACCTAGCTGAAACCACCACTAAGGCCGGGTAGAACTGTTTCCTTGGCTCTTTCGTCCTTTATCTGACTTGCTTTGTTGATAACAGTGATACAAAGGGCCTGCTTGTGTTTTGGGTTGCTTAGACTGAGAAATATGAGAGGTCTAGTATATTTAAAAGAGAAATGAGGACTTTTGCAGGTTGAAATCTTCTGAGAGCTCTGTCTACTGAAAGCGGCTCTGTTGTTAGCTAAAGAGCCCTGGTTGAAATTAGCTGTTGCCTAGAGTTGTTCACTTTCTGCAATTCATTGCTGACGAAGCTATGCATGAGCTGAGCCAGCAGTCTGTCACACTCAGAGATTTTAGGATGTAGTTTAGATCAGTGTTTTTGAAGATTTGAAATGGGCCTTTTTATTATTTCAAATTGGAAAACTAATTCTGCAGTTTAGAAGCAGAAAAAAGAAATAGCCCATTTATAAAGCTCAAAGTGATATGTAACTTCTGATGATTCCATGAAATTGGAAGAACAGAGACAGTGATATGAGCACCATTTTTAAGTCAAATACATTAAAACTGGAAATTCTCCTGGACACATTTATGTGATATTCAGTGTGCTTTGTCCATTGATAAGTTGCATCCCTTTTCCCCATATTAGACAAAAAAAGGAGAATTGAATTACTCTTGAAGTGACCCATTAATGGATTAGCTCATTTATGGAGCTCTGGATTTATCTTAGAAGTAAGAGTGAATAGAATGGCAAATGTCAATAAATTAAATTCTTAGGCTCCAGTTCTATACATATTATCTGGGTTACAAGTACCACTGAAGTCAGTGTGTCAAAGTAGAGACATACATGGTGATGCTTAATTAATGAGATAGTACTATCAAGAATTGGCAGCATGTTTTTTCCAGGTATGGGTGAATCTGGAACCTTTCACAAACAAATCCCATGCTCTACTTCATAGCCATACTAAGTCATATTTTGCACATAGAGATTACACAGATGTTTCTTGATTAAATTATATTCAAAGCAATAAGGGTTAATCTTCAATTATCTGATGATAAGGAAGTGGCTGAAAAAGACATAGAGCTGCTGACAGATACCTTGTGCTATACTTTCAAAGAATCTTAACAATCTGATCTACCAAGCTGCATTTCAGCTAAAAACAATTCAAATGCTCATGTGTTCATTTTCTGAGCTTAGGACATATTAAATCAGAAAAGTAACTGTAATTTGCATAGGGTTTCCCTAAATGCACCAAATCAGTTTTATCCCTGTAATAAAGCTCAGTAAGCAGAGGTTTAATATAGGATTGTTTGCTCAGTAGAAATATCAGTATGAAAAAACACACATACAGAAACAGCTGGTAAGAATTCCAAAACAGCCACAAGTCTAGAAAAAAAGTCAGATTTGAAAAAAAAATGTAGGGGGTTCTATCTGTTCTAAATTATCTATTTTTTATCACTGTTATTTCTCCAGCCTTAAAAAAATACATATTTCCATTTTGAGGAGTTTAAAAATTGCTTTATAAAAATTGGTTGGTTCAGTTTGTATTCTGTGGATAGAAACTTTAGAGGACTCATACATTGTTCAATTTATTTTTATTAGTATAAGAGACTTTCAAAGCCACAAAGATGCTTTACAATAGGGAATGTTGAAGATCCCAGTCCTGTCAGCACCTTCTGAATGAAACATCATTTTCTGAACTCTCACAATAGCCATGGGATCCTGTGAATAACTATGTGAGTTAAGGAGGCACAGGAAGGCTGAAAGAAGCTGCTTCATGACCATGTTATGTCAATACTTCCTTAATTGAAATGCAGATTGTTCTGGGGTTTCAGTTCCTAGAAAAGACTCAGAGGGGCTTGCCAGCAGATTCAGAGTGCACATCCATGTCTGCTTTGAAGAACAGTTTTTCCTTTGAAGTACATTTTTTGCTCCAGATGTTGGGCATTTCTATTTGAAAAAATACAGATTTGCCTCTTTAATCCTGAAATTAAAAGATTTCATAGTCTGCAATGCCATATTACCTGCTTTTGCTAAAAATTTTTACAAGAATCAACTCTTGGGAATCTTCACCTTATCTACACGAAATTAAGATGGTATTTCAAAGCAAACATTCTGAAATTTACATAAGTTCAAATCTCCACAAATAAATCAAATAGACTCATTCATTCGTCATGTTCTGATTCTTCATGGTTTTAGGTTGTCAAATCTAAATCACATTTTTCCTTGTGTTTTAAAATGTGTCTTACATCACAATATGGAAGTTGGGTCTAAACAAAGTTGCTTTGTTCCAATATTACTGTTGATTTCTTTAAAGCAAGTTGGCATCGTGTAGTGGTAAATGAAGAGATCACAGAAGTGATCTTGATGATCTTCTGAATTAATGGCCTATAGCAGTGGTTTTTAACCTTTTTGAAAGAATCGCCCCCTTGAGCCATTGAGGAAGTTCTCATCTCCCCCCTCCCCCAACATAACCTCTCAGTCACAACACAGGGAAATAATTTTTCAATTTATGCCAACACGTTTTTTGTTTTCTTTAAAATTGTCATCAGGACATATCAATGCAAATAACTTATTTCAAGTCTTTTTCCCATATCTCAACTGTGTGAAAAATTCTGATGGCACCCATCACTTTACTCCCAAACTTCGTGATACTTGTATTTCATTATTATCTTATTTATTCAAGACACTTAAATGCAATGACCACTGAAAACAAAATTCAATTGCAAGAAAATGAAATGCCTGAAAAAAACAGTAACATTTAATGATTTAATTACAAGTGAATTTTAAGACACAAAAAGAAATATTAAAAAAGGGCATGAGAACAAACCGCAAGGCAGGAACTAAGAATTTCAAGATGAAAACTCTGAAACTAAATTAAGATTCAAGGAAAATATATATTCATGCACACTGTAAAAAGGGTTAAAAAGACACAAAGAAAATTTTTACAGAAGGAAAGCAACAAAAATCAGAGCGACAAATTTAATGGGTAGAGTGATAGAGGCTGCTGCGCAACGTGAAGATGAGCGATGTGTATTCACATATGTATGACATTCTGTACTGAAGCTAGCTGGAGAAACATTTTAAAACAGTTCAATCCACTAATAGCGAGTGATCTGATGTTTTTGTACGACAGATATACAGCAGTTCACTGTACAAAAAAAGTCTCAAAAGTGTCCCCAAAACTTCTTACTCCATCGCCCCCATATCAACCCCCCTTCCAGTCCTTCGCCCCCACGTTGCCCCTTTTCGTTCCATCACCCCCCTGAAAAATGAAATTGCCCCCTGTGGGGGGCAGTATCGCCCAGGTTAAGAACCACTGTCCTATAGGATCATAGTTATTGAGGCAGTACAATCAATTTTCTCTAAACTGAATACATTAGTTTATATATAGTATAATATATTGAATTATTGCAATTATTTTGGATCTTTGAAATTAAAATGCAAATGCTGACAGTATTGGTTCCCCAATTCAGTGGTAAAACAGTCCCAATAGATAATATACTCAGTGAGTGGTGGGCTGCAAATTTTTTAACAACCAGTTCCCTGCCCTAATGACTGGGTGAGTGGGCATGGGTGGGGAGTCATGTGACTGTGGGCATGGCCAACGCTATGTCCCCTTGCGTGGGTGGCACCTGTATGGGACTGTTCTGACCAAGGCTTCCTAGACCGTAATTACACACTTGCTTATTTTAAAAACAAGTCTTATTTTATTGCAACACTGGGAATTGTTTTTATTCCCAGCTGGAATTAATCTCAAATAGTCCCCCAAGATAAGCACCCACCTTTCTTTTCTGTGAAGTGCTGCCAATAACAGTGTCAAATCAACTAGAAAAAAAACCAACCGAAGTACAAAGAGCTTCAAGAATGAATCTGAACCGAACCAACTACTTTGATTCCTGCAAAGGTTTTATCATCTTCACCTGCCCTTTATGCCTAATGGGAGGGTCAATTACCTCCCAGCCTTACTCCCGAGTTGCCTCTTTTTGTTTCAGCTGCTATCTTCTAGCAGCTCTGCGCACATGGACACTGGGAACAGGCTCCCCTAGGTCCTCTGCCTCGCTGCTGCCAGACTTGGAAGGCTCAGGAGGCAGCACCCCACTCCCAGATGGTCCTGACCCCGTCTCTGCATTGGACGCAGGACCCTTGTCTGAGTCCTTTCCAGACTGGTCTCTCTTTTTTCCCACTGTCTGATTATGCTGCTATCTGCACAGGCTGCTGGTGAATCACAACATGGACAGACAGGGTTTGGGGAGGGAATGCAGGGGTCTCTGGAGGGGGTGGAGGAAAAAAAGATCCAACCTGTGTGTGTGTGTGCACGAGAGCTCACACCGTCGCCAGCCCTGATATAACTCCAAGATTGGATCGGATCTCTCTCATGTGCACAAACACTCACAAACACACTCTCCTATCCTCCCTGCTTTAGGCAGGCTTAGAAATTCCACCAGGCCCAGCATGCTGCAGACACCCCTCACTCAACCCTTTGCCTGGCTCACGTTCTCCATCCCCAGTCTAGCTTGATGCAGGTGGCAATGCAGTTCACATTGCCCTTTCCAAGTCTTCTGTTGTTGAGGCTTTGTCCAGCCAGGGGAAAACAGACAGGGGCCTGGGGAGGAATCCTGCATCAAGCTAGACTGGGAAAGCTGGCTGCAAAAGGAAGAAAAGCCAGGTGAGCTGGACCCAGACACTTCTTGGGTCCCCTCACCCTAGAAACAGCAGTCTCATACTTGTCCCTCTCTGCTAGCCCCTTTCTTTGCATGGGATCACCCAGCAGCAGAGAAAGAGAGGAAGAAGGGGGCAGTGGCGGCCGCTAGCATTCAGGGGAGAGTGCCACACAGAAATGGGAGCACACAGAAGGGAGGAGCCCCCTTCTCCCTCTCTGTCTCCATTGCTGGGCAATCCCATGCAAAGAAAGGGGCTAGCAGAGAGGGGAAGAGTGTGAGTTTGCTGCTTCTGAGACAAGGGGACCCGGGACACACCTGGATCCGACTCACCCGGCTTCTCTTCCTCTTGCAGCCAGCTTTTTGGACTGTTTTCAGGATGTTTTGGGGGGGCATTTTTCAGACCGTTTTCAGACCAAAAATGGTCCGAAAAACAGCCTGATTTTGGCCCTTTTCCAGGCTGTTTTTGACCCCCAAAACAGGTGGGTGTGGGGCCAGCCAATGGTCCGATTTGCTGGTTCTCCAAACCACACAGAATCAAAACAATTGTGGCAATCTGGTCCAAACTGGTAGCAGCCCACCTCTGGGTATACTTTATGTCTTCCTAAAGATACAGATTTGTGGGTTAATCAATGGAGATTTTTGTGCAAACCATTTTAAAATATAGCTATATGTGTTAATTATATTTTGTCCTCTACCACACTCTCTACAGCCTGTCAATTGGAAGTATAGCTGAAAAGTGAAGTTTGTATGGAATGTTTCACCTATAAATGTTACGGTGTACTGGAATGACTCTGCCCTGAAATCTGTGTGGCTCCATTCTGTTGGTGTTCCACAAGATCTTGAAGATTGTATTGTTTTTACGACCCTTGCATCCAATCATCCTTGTATCCAAAGATGATTGGAGCCCCTTGTTGAATACATTTTTGTGTTTTTGTATTGAGCAAGCAAATTCCCTATTATTTTTTTATTCTATTATGTTTCTATTGTGCATTACATTGTGAGCCATCCAGAATTGTTTTGAAGTTAAGGGGTACCTAGATTTAATTAATTAAAGAAGTGATAATCGGCATTATTATATGATTCACGTATTAGTCACATTAACCTATACAGTTTTATTTAGAAAGCAATAAATATATTGTCAAATACATTGCTCAGCTTTATTGATTATAGGTCTCTATTTTTGGAACCAGTTTTAAATAGATATTTGCAGACATTCTGAAAAAAATTAAAGAAGTTATTTGGAGAAGTATATATTTTATTAAAGTATTACCGTAATTCTGAAATATAATTTTAAATATTCTTAGTGTCACCCTTTCTAATAAATACATATTTCCATAGAACTGCAAAACAACCAAAATGTGACTTTTTAAAAATGTGCTTAGCTTATTAGAATTCAGATTAATTACAATTATAATCAAAATTTCAACTTCACATTCCAAAGAGTGGAATATTTGTTTGCTTTGTTTCAGCCATCACTCCTAAGATATAGTCCATTAAACTTCATTTTCATGCATTGCTGAAAAATGATTGCAGGTTTTGATTTCCATTACAGAATCATTAGTAATATTAATAAGAGTTCTCATGAATAGCACACTTAAGAAGATTATCCAGGGAATGATAGCTTTGCAGTTTGTTAATGGAATAAAATTGACATTTAAAAGCTGTGTCATGCTTAAGCAAATTAACATATTTTTTTTCAATAATCGCTTTGACTTGTACAGTCAGGAAAAATAAAGATTTACCCCTTCTTGCCAAGCAATTAAGTTTATTAGGGGGAAGTACTGATTTTTACAGGAACATGCATAAAGTATTGCTCTTTGGTTTAATCTTTTATTTCTATAATTTTGCTACTTTTAAATTCTCACTTTTTATGCCATTTCTACAACACACAAGCTACATTCTGAATTGCAATTGTATATGAGAAGAAAATTTGAACCATAACGTTAGTCACTTAGAGGAGCACTTTCATCATCTTTAATCACTGATAGATTGTTTTTGTTTGACTCTATCTACCATGATTCTCCCAACAATATGCCCCCCATAGGAAATCCCAGCATGTTTGCTAGGCATAAAATGAAATCAAGCCCCTCCCCCCAAATTTAGGCCTATTTTAAAACCTGCGAAATGGAGGGAAGGGCGGGGGGACTTGCTGTTAGAAGTGCCCCACAGACAGCTACGCCTCACCACCAGCCACTCCTAATGGCTGTTTATGGTGGGGCATGGAGGGCTCCCTACCCCCCCTTTGCTGTAGACCCGGGTCAGCGGGCGGCAGCAGTGTGGATGTCCACTGGCAGCATTTCAGATGCTTCTCGGGCCTCCATAGCTTCCATGGTTGCCGACGGCGCTGGCGCCTGTCTCACCAGCGCTGTCTCCAACAACGTCTGAGTCGCTCCCACTTTTCCCCTCCATCCCCTTTCCCGCAACAATAGGGAATAAAGCATTTTGAGGTACCTGGGAACGCCACACAGTGCTTTTTCGTTTCATCCCGAATGGCTGGTTGGGCGTGAAAAGAGCCAAGCGAGCGTTTCTGCCGCTGCTACCCTTGGTGCTCCAGCCTCGGGCTCTGCAAGTTTCCAAAAGTCCCGGTGCACAGCCTGTTCCTGCATTCTAAGCGTTCCCAGGCTGAGCTGCAGCTGTCCCTTTCTCGCCAGCTCCATCTTCAACAGTGGCGGCAGCAGCGGGAACCATGGAAGTTATGGAGACGGCTCCCCCACTCGAGAAGCAGCTGAAACGCTCACTCGGCTCTTCTCACAGCCAACCAGCCACTCAGGATTAAAATAAAATGCACCTCGGAAAACGTGGAAGCTACGGAGGCCCGAGAAGCGGTTGAAATGCTGCTGGCAGACATCCTCACTGCCATTGCCCGCCCGTTGACCCAGGTCTGCAGGAAAGGCGCTTGGCAGGGATAGGGAGCCCTCCGCACTCCACCATGATCAGCTGTTAGGAGTGGCTGGTGGCGAGGTGTGGCTGCCCACGGGGGGGAGAAATTAATTCACCCCCGAAAAGACGTCCTAGCCGTTTTTTCAGGGCCCCCCCCCCCAAAAAAAGACGCGGCCTTATTATATGAGAAACACTGTATGGTTTATATGATTTTGTGGATTATTGCACAATCAGTGTCTAGAAGTCTTGGGAAATTATTTTTCAATCAGCCTTAAATGTGCTTGCTCTATGAAGGGTAATGTTTACCTGCAAAGAAGGCTACAATAATATATTCCTTGATTCAGTCCTATACCCAAACGTTACAGGGGTACTTTGATCTATTTGCTGAATCAACTAACTTTGTGTGATCATGATAAAACAACTTAGCAAGGTCAGATACATGGGAGACTACTAGACGAGACTAGAAGATAAGAAAAAATTCATTCTAGAAGACAAATCCTATTATTGCCAATAAAACTGTAGAGACATGGAGATGTCCTAACAATCACTTGAAGTCAAAGTACGCTTTAAAAAAAACTTGTTTTTAATCTGTCTTTATGTGGAGGCAACTGACCATTATGTGGTCAGTAACTCTCCACAGGCTTTGGCCTGTATTTCTTAGTAGGAGACACATGTCTTAAATGACCTTAAATCCTGAATTTTTTTTTCAAAATTATGTTATTTTTAGTTACCTGATCCACTCTTAATAAGTTGACTGAAATTTTTAAAGTGATATAGATAGTCCTTGACATAACAACCACAATTGAGCACAACATTTCTACTGCTAAGTGAGACCACTTGTTAAGTGAGGTTTGGCCCATTTTACAATCTCTTTTTGCCCCACAGTTGTTAAGTGAATCTCTGCACTTGTTAAATGAATCATGTTGCCATTATGCCTATATGGCTTAGCCCATTGACTTTGCTTATTGGAAGCCAGATGGGAAGGTTACAAATGATGATCACATGACCCTCGGACAGTACAACTGTGTAAATACGTGCCAGTTGCCAAGCACCCAAATTTTGTTCCCATGACGATGAGGATACTGCAATGTTTTATAAATATGAAAACTGGTCATGTCACTTTCAGTGTTGTCACTTTGGTCATTAAACAAATGGTTGTAAGTCAAGGACTATCTGGAGATCATCTCGTCAAACCTAGCTTCAATAATACAGAATCTACAGCTTCCTGAAGCAATCTCCATCATTGTTCAGGTATTGTGTTAGGAAGTTTTCTTGATTTTCACTTGAAATACACTTTGCCATTTAAGGGAGTTGTTACTTGCCTTATTCTGCCTTGTCTTTTGCATGACAGTATTTCAAATACTTGAAAACAGCTGTAAAGTCTTGCTGCAGGCTAGGCATACTCAAAACCTTCAATTGTTCTTCAAAAGCTTTTCCTTTCAGGCCTCAATCATCTGCATTCTTTCCTGTTCTGGTTATGTTTCAGTTTCTCAGCGTCCAGGTTCTCAGTGTCATTCTCTTGAATGACATGGAGGAAAAAGAAGTGGAAAACTGGGAAATATCCTGTTTTACCTATTGTATTTTTTAGGATTAGATTTAAGAAAGTGAATCCTCTCATTTTCTCGAAAGCTTTTTATGCTCAAATTTTGGATGTCCGTGTGAGTGTGTTCTTCTTTCATGTGTTACACAACCCATCCTCTCCATTTCAGTTTGTTTTGCCTTGCTTTTCAATTTTTGCATTTTTTTCATGAGTTTTATCCCACCAAATTTAATTAATGCCTATTAAATCATTTTCGGCTTGCATTAAGACATTTAGTTCTTCCTCTTCGTTTTCCATGGTCAGTAGATTTGTATGAGGACACTGGAATCATGTAAATTGACCTGGGCCTACCTGCGTTATGTGCCCTTCTTCACATCCTGCCTACTCTTCACCCCATTCCTGCATTACTTATTTTTACACTATTTTCTGGGCTTAATTTCACTTTACCTCCCATAGGATTCAGAAGTTTATAATAATCTCAATATAATACTCTCAATAATCTTCTTACCAGAAGTCTATTTTGAAAAATTTATTTCATTTTATTGTTTTAAAAAATCCAAACCATTTCCTTTGGCACCATCTGTGGAGCCTGTTGCTAAAGATATTTTCTTTCCTCCTAAGGCATATCTTTTGATAATAAGGAGTGGATAAAACACTATGCGTATCCCAGCCCCTTTAGCCTGCTCAGTGTTTCTCAGGTTAATAGCTATGTGCTTCTCAGAACACAAGAAAATGGGTTTGTAAAACCTTACTAAAGTTATATCAAATCTATAAATTCCTTCATTGTTAGTAAACTGGCTTGCCACCTCTGCTGTCCATCAGGTTCATTAAGAATTGCCCATCCTGATGGAATTAGAGATAAAATGGGAACAAGTGAAAAATGTCCAGTTGCTGAGATTTCTGTAACCTAACCATTTTTCCTTTCAATAATCTAATTAGACATTTGTCAATAATCATGTTAACTTTTGTCAGGAAGTTATTGTAACAAATTATTGTGTTGTTTCTATGTGGATTGTTTGTAAGTGATATTTGTCAGTAGAGAGTCCTGGGAGTCATACGCCATATCCTCTGTGTACAGGAAGGCTATCCTCCCCCCAACCAGTGGCCAACTTTTGTTAAGTGAATCACTCACTGCAGTTGGTAAATTAGTAACATGGTTGTTAAGTAAAACTGGTTTCCCCATTGGCTTGGCTTGTCAGAAGGTCACAAAAGGTGATCACATGACCCCTGGACACTGCAATTGTCATAAATATGTGAAAAACTGTCATAAGTCACACTTTTCAGTGATGTAATTTTGAAAGGTCACTAAATTGTTGTAAGTTGAGGACTACTGTAATGTTCTCCTCTTTTGAATTAGAAGCAACAATAAAGGGTCACTCTCTAAATCCTGTGGAGTAGGAGTGTCAAACTCAAGACCTTTGGGCCGGATCCTGGCAGAGGGGGCTGCAGGAGGCTGTTGCAGCCCAAAACGGGGCAGAGGGGGCCACATGCAGCCCAAAGCTCCATTTACATTGGCAGAGGGCTATCAAAACAAACTAAAAACAGAACAAAAGGAGAAATGTTTTCCCTGTTGCATTTTAGCATGCAAGGAGGGACAAGAAAGGGAAAGAGTAAAGACAAAGAAAAAAAGGGAAGATTGGAAGAAAGCAAAGGATGAAAAATAAGGAAAAAGGGGAAGGAAGAAGAAAGGAAAAGAAGGGAGTGAGGGAGGATTATAATGAGAATGACGGAGGGTCTCAGGAAAGTCCTCCCTTATCACTTGGCCACCACAGGTGCCTCCTACACGAATTCCCGTGTCATGCCCACCATGGCCATGCCCACCCCAAGCTACCACCACTCCCCAGCCCACCGAGGTCAAACACAACCCTGATGCGGCCCTCAATGAAATTGAGTTTGACACCCCTGCTGTAAAGTCATCTTAGTCTCTCAAGCATGTTGCAGATCCACAATGAATCTTGAAATCTATTTTTATAAGTAGTCCTTATTTTAGAACTTGTATTGAGAGGGGTGAATCTTTGTGTCACATTACTGCCTACCGCCATACCTTCATGCTGGGCTTCCTTCTTAAAGGGTTCTTGGTGAAATTCTGAGTGCTTCCTTTGTCTGATTCAGGCATTCCCTATCTTATTTGATAACTAAGGTCTAGAAAGTTTTGCCTCTAGCCCTTTTACCTTCTTCATGAATGTGTTGATCTGGCAGTTGTAACATGAATAGTTCCTAATTTGTGGAGAAAAAAAACCATAGCACATCTCCTTCAGGTCACAAGACAACATGACTAACATATAATAAAGTGTCTCCTCTGTCCAATCTATTCTTTTTCCCTATTTGTTTACTCATCAGATTTAGTTTGGTTCTTCTTTGGTGGGTTAACAGATCCTAATTGGTTGTGGTAACCAGTTGATCACCATAATTGCTCTTCTTGCTCTGGCAGGAAGAGAAAGGGATTCTGAAATGCCAAGCTTTAGCACATAATCCAGTACATTCATTGGATGATTTCTTCAGCTATTGGCACAGCTAAGGACGTAGGAAAGCATGCTAACATTAAATATTTTTTTTAAGAAAACAAAACAGTTTTCTTAAACAAACAAAACACATTAGAAGTCCCTTCTTTCATTTTTTTTTTTTTTTCAAATGTCAGCATGTCATAAGCGTCCTTTATAGTTCTCCATTAATGGGGAAAAATGGAGAAACTCATTGCGGTTATGCATTCAATTCAGAACCAAATAAATGACTCTCATACATTCTCCTTTGATTTGGGGTGGGGTTTCGAATTAAAACTATTTTTCAGGACATGGCTTTGCCTTCAAGCGAATGGCTTATTGCAGTGTCATAAAGCCAATTAATAGACATAGTAATAGCACTTAGATTTACATGCCACTTCACAATGCTTTACAGCCCTCTCTAAGCAGGTTTCGGTGTCAGCATATTGCCCCCAACAATCTGGGTTGATGGTGATAACTTCTTTTCTGCTTTCTTGGTCTTCCGTGGTAAAAATGGAGCTGAGTGATTACCAATACATGGACAGGAGCAATTAGGTTATCCTTATCCAAGGAAGAGGATAGTATGCATAACTCTTGAAGCTGAGTATAGATGTTCCTTGGCCACTAAAAAGTACCCTTGTACTTGGGGGCGAGCACCAGGAAAGGAAAGCACATAACAAGGCCTGCTAAATTGAGACTGAAGTGGAGCCTATAAAGTAGTCTTTTTGAAGCTTTCATTGCTACACAATGCAAGAAGCACAATTAAAAGTTGTATTTCAGAATAGGCTTTACCATTCATTCATTCATATAAAAAGTATACAATAGGACAAAAGACCAAAGCAAAATAAAATGAAGCGAAGAAATAAAAACAAGGCCTGGAAGGACAACAGATCTTCACTTAATTTCCTGACTCGTATCATGGTCGAAGCCACAAAAATCCTGAGGGGGAAGAGCATGGAGGGGATCATTCCTGAAGGCAGGAATTGTAGCAGACAGATTTTCAGCTGTCTACTAACCTATTTCCTCACTTGTGGTTTTCCTAGACTATCAAGCCAGTTGTATAGAAATCAGAGTATCTAAATATACTTCAATTAAATATTGTTTCCAGCTTTCCTCCGAGAGGGTTTTTTCTGACTTAGAATCTAATTTATAAACAGCATCATGCACAGAAAAATTGTTTGTTTTGCATTTGTGGTTTCCTTTGTCAAGAGAAAATGGCTAAATGATTCATTTTGCTAGGCAGCTCAGAGTTCCTTATAATAATTAATTCAACAGAAGCAGTCAAGCTGGAACAAGTGCAAGACACATTAACAAAAGAATACAGCCTTTTGAAAAGGTTCAGAGAAATTTTAACCTAGGTTTTGTGTCCATTTTTAAGGGGAATGTACAAGAGGGAAAGAAATGTATTACTTTGGAGAAAAATAGAAAATATGTTTGTATAGAATGAGTATTTGTTTAGAGTAACAGACATAATGCTGAAAAGAAACACAACTTTAAATGGAACATTATTATGATTTGTTTGGGTCCATGGAGATTTCTTAATGAAATACCAAAAGAATTCTCGAACAATCTCCAGAGGGATAAGATACAATTTGACATTTGGATGCTGTATTGAATATTCTGCGCCATAGATTCTTTTTCTGTATGATGATGACCCTTTTCTATCTAATAGGATAATCTTCTTTGTCAATGTTACACATTTCCCCATCTCTTACAGCCCAATAACCTGCTTATTTTCAGATATACGTTTTATTGCTGGTGCTGCTTTCTCTATTTTCTCTCTCATTTAGGTAATAGAAACAAATGAATATATATATATATATATATCAATTGTCAAATAATTATAGAATAGTGATGGAGTTTTTATTAATATAATATTTTGGTTCCTTTTTCTAAAGGTAAGATCAATATTGTAGTAATCAGAAATGGTGATCCATGTAAAGTACGTATGAAAATATCTACTGTCATGCTAAGCACAAAAAGTCATCGTGATTACATTTCCTCCCTCTATATTGTGGACTTGAACATCTGACTATAATGGTGATACAATCTTTAAAATGTAATAAGATTTAATTTCATAGAATCTGCCTACCTAAATAAAATCATTTTCATATTTGTCAATTCTGACAAAACCATCACCGTGACTTTGAATGTTCGATAGTATAACTCTGGAAGATTAAAATGTATTTGCATTAGTCTCCTAATAGAGCCATTTATCTAATTATTCCTTGCAGATTTGTCACTAAACTCACTATCTGCTACTTTGAGCAGCAATTTTTGTACATTTCTTCAAATCTTCACAATTTGGGCTGTATTTTCTATATTCCTGTTAATCTGCTTGTTACTTCACATCCTCACATTTCTCTTGTCCTATTCATAATAGTTGCAATCAATACCAATCACAATCATTTAATTCCTCTGGGGTTTAGTTAAACCTTAGTATAGATTTATCCAAGCGATCTTAGAATGTTCTGTATCTACTAGATATTCTGGGATCTTCCATTTTTGTAATATAATTGACAGATATTAATTACTGTCTTGACTAGCTAAAATACAATTTCTTATTACCTTGTCATTTCTCATCCTTCCTTGTCTTTTTACCATCACTTGATCATCTTCTCATTATAAACAAGCAGTAGTTATTGTATGCTAAGGATTTGTGTTTCTATTGTAGACTGGCTCCCTTCAAATGTAGTTGTTATAAAACAGTGAAATATGTTGAATTTTAAGAATATTGCAATAATTCTGTGCCAACTGATTAATATGATTTTGGATCCATATTTTCATGAGGTCAGAACAGATTACAAAGAGTTGAAATAACTGCAGTACGACAGAGAAGCCTGAGAATGATAGAGACACTTACTAAAAATACAGTGAAGAATCAAATAAAAACAGATTACTGCTTTGAAACAATGGTCATTGTTATTTGGGCATTTGAAGTGAGTTTGGTTAAGGTTAGGATGGATGATAAAAATAGATGGAATGGATGGAATTATTGGCATGTCCTTGCAAGAGTTACACATTATTGTAGTGTCAATTCAGTAAAATTCTAATGAACATTTGTCTATGCAGTCAGGGGAGGAGACAAACCTGGGTTGACATAAAATAATTATTAACTGTGTTTAATACTAAATTCCTTTCCAAAGTACCATTTTACAACAATCACATACCTAAGAAGCAAGGTGTCATTAAAAAGGAGTCCCAGAATTCTCTGCTTGTGCCAGACATCATGGGAATCTTCCATTGTAAGATGCAATTATAGGATCAACAGCTTTCCTAGCCAGCTAAGCTGTACCTCTTTTTGATCTCTTCATTCTGGGTATTTTCTTGCATTCTATCCATAATTTCTTCCATAATTTCTTCCATTATTTGCATTCCCAATATATACTGTGTATAAATTGAAAGCCTTCAGATAAAACTTTCTCTAAACAGTACATTTATTTTGGACTAAAAGAAAATATAATGAAATGATATGATTTAGTGCTGCCTGTATAGTGCGATTCCAAATCAGTATTAAGGATCAGAATACTCTTTACCAAATAAAATCCCCAAGACCCATCAATCACCAGGGTTGATTTATTTTATCTGGTTGCCTAGACAAGTGTCACCTTCCTCTGTATTCTTCCTGAAGCTGTGCACTCTGTAGTGTAGAGGACAACTATCCTAGAGAGTGTTCAATATCTCCATTCCCCGATAGAACTTGGAAAAAAGTTCAAGGACAAATACGTAACTTTGCATTATGTTCCTTAATAAATAAATGAACAAGTATAATGTTTTTTACTAATTTAATTGGATTATATTTATCAAGTTTTAAGAATTGTCTGGAGAACATGTCACATAGTAGGGTCATATACATGCAGAAATCTTGAAAAGAGTTCACAAACTTTTAAGCCCCATTATAAATTTGAGGTACGCTTGTAATTTGCTATAATAGATAGGTGTGAATATTAGAAATGTTTGGATCAGGCTGATGATAGGGATCTTTCCAACTGAATATTTTCCACTGTTCTGCATAAAATAACATCATGGGTGTTGCTCTTTGTCAGTACATAATTGGCAGGGTCTGTTGCTAGAGGTGAGTCATCTTTAGTTTCTGTGCAAGATTCAGCTGGGTTGGCTGGGTTACAGCATGACTTGGCTTTCTCAGGATTAAACCGGAATAGCTGATAAGATCAAATTGTAAACACAAGAACTGCGACAAAGGGGAGGGGGGGAAACCTGGAGCAGTCTGATACCACCTTTTCCAACTAAGCTTAGGTATGCTTATCCCTTTTAATAAAATTAGCTGGAAAATTAGTTGCTACCCTATTGTTACTGATCAAAGTGAAGTTCAAGAGATGTTCTGGCATGCATATATAGCACATTCTTCCTGTCAGTTAAGGTCTCCTATGCCACATTACTTTCTCCATTATGCAGGAAGAAATTAATTACAAGAAACGAATAAAAATTTTAAATTGACTGGACTGATAATCTGGAAATATTTTGTATATCAAAGAGGTGGTAATTTCTTCACTGGTCTGCTGATGGACGTTGTAACACAGTTCCCTCAAGTTCATTCAGACAATAACTGCTAGCATCAATTATCTCTGAAATGCTCTTCTTTCTTCAAAGTTCTCTTGTAGAATTTCTTATATTAGTGATAATACATGTATATTGTATGTAGGATGTAAAGGCTTTTCTATTTTGCAGTCTATAGTAGATGGTAATTAAAATATGCAAGTATTAATTTGAATTGGTTGTGTTATGTAAATGACAATTTGACCTGCATTCGTGACTTAGCTTTGCATGATTCAAAACAAACAATCAGCATTTTTCTCTAATAAACTTGGATCATTTTTGCATGAAGAATAAAAATGAAAATATGTTCAGGATACAAATTTCTGTTACTACTGGCTTACTTGCTTTTCATATTGTTTCATCACTATTACTTTTATAAATGTTTCCTACAGTGACATCTGGTGGTAATTCAGATATTTTTAAAATAACATTTGAAACTGAATTCAATTTAAACCTATTTAAAACTAAGTATGATAATTGGTTTTCTTTTTGTGGATTTTTGAAGTGAGATAGAATTAGAAACAATTTTTATAAAGATTCTGTGGTTGAATTGAACCAACCATTCCTCTTTGTATTAGATGTCCTCTTCTTTTTTCTTTTTCATCGGAAAGAGATGGCAAGAAACAAAAAGGGAAAAAAAGATTTGAAATCTTGGTGTCTAAAAGTCCTGATCATAGTATAGCTCAATACAGTATATGAGGGTCAGACTTCTTTGGAATTGGGAAAGCTTAAAATATATTAACCAATAAGATCATTAATTCTTCTTTGGTGTTGCTGCATTGGGATTGAAGCACCAAAGAAGCATAGTGAAAATATGGAGAATGTGTGGGTGTAGCCCAATCTTCTGAATGTATAGTTTATTGATTTTTATTTAATTTATACATTTGTAAACTACTGTAGTCAGTTTTATCCTTTATGGAAGCAGACATCACATAGGCAATACACATAGCCAATAATAGTAATACTGGATAAAATAACAGAAATACTGTGTATAATTTCTGCAAAAAGTCTATAATCCCAGTTCTGGGAAGGCTGCAGCACTGAAGTCCTAAATGCTCTCTGGTCCATGGAAAAATATCTCTCCACTGAACCGGTCTTTGGTGCTCAAAAGATCGGGAGCCACTGCTCTAGAACACAAAATTTTTACAAGCTTCTGAACATAAAAGTGGCAACTTATCCTCATCTTGGGTCAAAGTATCATGAAAGGAGAACACATTTCCCTATGCCTGATTTTAGTCTTTACCAGTCAGTCAGTGCAGGCCTTCACTAGACAGTTTGACTTTGAATTTAGCTCATGGAAATGCAGTAGTCAGTCCCAACCTTATGATTAATGCATGTGAACAGATAAGTTTAAGTCTGATCAACAGGGTAATAGTATGGGAAAAGATTGAAGTTCATGGGTTCCTTTCTATAAGAAGAATCACATCCATGTTAGCAAAATATGTTAATTGGCTTCTTGGCTATAATTGTTAACCATGGCTTGAGAAATGCAATGGACTATTTCCTCACAAGCTTGTAATTCTCCTCCTAAAGAACTGACTAGAATTAACCAGAAATTTCTAAAGAGTATGCAACCTGTTTATAGTACCACTAGACAAGGCACTTATTTCCTGCTTTTGCAAGTGGGAATGGATCAACTGTGTTGACAGGTTAGGCAACATTGCAGCTCAAATATTAATTGGGATATATTTGATGTATACAATTACATGTACATTTAATTGTGCTGGTTTTTCTTATAATGCTGATTCATAATAATTAGCTAAATAGGATTTGCATTTTACTTCCCATCTGTAATTAACTGGCTTGAACATTATTCTTTATATAAGTATAGGAAGCTGGGTTTTTTTCTTTACAGAGTAGCAAAAGTATTTTTGACCTGTCCTGTAAGGAAAAAGCATTTAAAAACTTATCAAGTTAATTCTGATACTTGATACAAAGGAGTTTTCATTTTTTTTAATCTCTTTCTAAACAGGTACAATATTCACTGTTGATCTGCTTGATCGAGAGACTACTCCCCACTACTGGCTAACTGTTTATGCAACAGACCAAGGTGTTATTCCTCTGTCTTCATTCATTGAAATCTACATAGAAGTTGGGGATGTTAATGACAATGCTCCACAAACTACGCAGCCCATTTATTACCCAGAAGTTATGGAAAATTCACCCAAGGACATTTCAATCATCCAGATTGAAGCCTTTGATTCAGATTCAAGCTCTAATGAAAAGCTCACTTACAAGATTAGTAGTGGCAATCCACAAGGATTCTTTCATATAAATCCTAAAACTGGTAAGTAGCTGGCAGATGTTATTTTGTGAACTTACATAAGTAAATTGATTCTTCAGATTCTTAAATAGAAATTAAATTGGAGAAAATCATTTGAGACTTTGAGAGATAATATGTACCTGTATGAAAAATATATGGATAATATTAGGACTGCTGTTGCAAAACTAATTTATATATTGGCTCAATAGAAAAAATGGTTTTTATTGGAAATGCTGGCAGGTACTTGCATTTGAATAAGTTATGAATAAAATTCAGAGCTTGATTTTCAAAGTCTTTCATTTTCAGCCACTTTTTATTTCACAAGTATATAGTGTTTCATTAATACAGACTTAAATGATTTAGATTTAATTTGCCACAGGAAATAAGCGCATGTGGTAAAGTGCTCTCCAGGTCAGGATTAAATGCAAATCTGCATCAGTAATGCAGTCTTCTATATTTGTGTATTTTATTATTGTTTAGGCCCTTGAAACCCTCAGATCTAGCAAACTCATTGCATTAATTTTTCAGGTAGCTTTTGTCATTTCCTTTCATCAAGGAGTCAGTGAGTTAAACTGAAATATACGCAAAGAGCACATGCAACTGTTTGGTTCAGCATTTCTCCCCAGTGCTACCTATGCTGTGCATGCCTGGGTGCCTTATTCATTAGTCTTGGGATACATTTTTTTTATTTGGGTCTTTCATTCGGTTAGGAAGTGATTAACATTTTTTATAGAATTCTCAGTTCATGAATCTTCTATATCAGACATATTTGATAGCTTTCAGAAATAGATTTATGAGTTATCTTGTAGTTTTTGTTATTTTATTATTACAAGCATAATTAGAGAACTTATTAGGCATTTCATTCAAAAAATCAATGCTGGTAATGACTATTCAAAGTTACAACCGTGTGAACAAAGGAATTTACTTCTGATCCTCAAAGACCCAGCTGTTTCAGTACCTCCATAGGTACCTGAATAAAATTCAGACCCACCTGTTTTTACGACTGCATTGGAGCAATCATATTAATTAGGTCTGTGGGTGGCTTGGCTTGGCTTGGATGAGAGAGGGCCTCACCTAATGACTGGGTGGGATTTAATTAACAGCAGCAAAAGAGGGCTGCCATATTGCTGTTGCTAAATAAGTGCAGTTATTTGACATTGCACTTAACAATCAAATTACTTAGCAATGGAAATTCTAGTCCCAATTATGATTGTTAACCAAGGACTACATTATTAATATTACATTATATTCTTTGATTTTATTTGTTCTTATTGTTTTTGTGAAAAATGACCCAAAACTCCAAAACAGAATGAAACTAAAAAATATAATTTCTGTTTCCACCTGGAATATAAAATTGGAGGGAGAAAGCGAGTTCCACAGAAACAAAGATTACAATTACATCGTTGATGTGATGACAATATTTTAGTAAAAATTATATAATATCTCCACAAAGTCATCAGTGGTTGAGCCTGATTTAACAGTGTTTTTATCCTCTTTTTACACCTCTGTTATTATTTTTTTCTGAATGTACTTTGTCTTCTACTGGGGGTCAAATTCATTGAGAGGGAAGGTTTTGCACCCATTCCTTATTCTGCTTCCTTGAATTTTAAGAAATGAAATCAATTTATTTCGTTATTATAATGAAAGTGTAACATGAAAGTAAAAGACTTTGATTTAAGCTTCTCTAAAGGGAAGCCATATAAGCCACTTGAATTCAAGTGAAGAAGAGGTTTGTTAATTACCTGGAGGCTGCAATCATTACATTGCAATACGCATCAAAAATGACTAATTCTCAGTGGAATAGAGCCAAACCTGCTCTAATTAGCCTAGTGCCAGTAAATTTTCCTAGATTCCTATATAAAAAAGAAGTCCAAGTATCTTGAGCTGAATGTTGTTATGCATTCTTGATTGTGAATGATAATAATAAACAAAATTTATTTTTATTTGCCATATTTTTATAATTGTCCTATAACAGCTGCTGTGTTCTGTTTAGTTTAGAGAGGGTAGACTAGAAGTTAAAATACTGAGCTTGGTACCAAAAGGCTGGCAGTTTGAGATTCAAGCACCATGAGACAAGGTGAGATCCCGTTCTTACGCCAGCTCCTGCCAATCTAGCCTTTTGAAAGCATGCAAATGCAAGTAGATAAATAAGTACCACTTCAATGGGAAGGTAACAGCATTCAATGTGCCTTGATATACAGCATGGTAATATGTTGGTCATATAGCATGGATACATTTTTGCCAGCACTGACTTGCTTGGCTAGGAAAAGGAGATGTGCATAATCCTCTGGAGTTTTTAGCGTAAAAACATAAACTGAATTTAAACAGACAAAACACAATTTTCAGATCAGCATATCAACCCATAATACATAAGAAAGTGCACACCATGCCATATTTACGTAAGAAAAATATGCAATAACTTAAAGTACCATTTCTGACTCCAGTAATTGTTTCCCTAAATTTGGTTGGAGGATTTGGACTATGAAGTTTGAACACGCATATAGGAAAATGCAGTCTTCCAGTAGTACAATAGAACGGCACTTAAGCCTTGGAAAGCACTTCATGCTACTTTCATAAATGGAGTGGGAGCCATTGCATTGACACAGCACAGGTATAATGGGGATAAATATCAGCTTTAATTAATAAGCTTACGGTCATCCTGGGATCAGCTGCCAATTCTGAACAATTTTTAAAGGTTGCCTCTTATGACAGTGCAGTTAGAGGCTCCCTCCATTAGTTGGTTAAATAGACACTCAATTAGAGAGCAGAAAATCTAATTCAAGCATAGATTTGTTGAAAGTGATTGAGAATTCAGTGTAAGCTTCAAATCTGTCCAATATGATAACAATGGAATTATTTATAACATACTGATAACAATATCTTCATATTTTGTTAATTATTGTTCCATTTACCAATGATGGGTAAAAGACCTTTAAAAGACATATGATAAGCCCACTTACCAATTAGTCTCTCTTTGGCAAGCTATTTAGGATTAGAGTTATCACTTGGGAAGGGGAAAGTTCCCCCATACGCATTTGCTAAATAATGTATTTTATTTCTAATATTTCCAAACCTTGAGAATTGTAACAGAATTCAATTACAAACATAAATGGAGAGAAAATCAGACATATATTTTGAGACCTGATCAATTTATGTCCTATTTTCAAAAACTAAAAAGTTACTTTAGAACATAATTTCATCATTTCACTGATGTTAGAAATAGTTCTCCTATTCTCTAGATTGTTTTAACAATTATTACCTGGCATTTCCTACTTTTATGAACAGAATATCATAGTATATTTTCCCCAAAGAAATGAAGCTGTTGGCAATCAGCTTCCCACAAGATTCTCATATAAATGAAAGGATGTATTACTATTTTGAATTAACTTTAGATTGCCAGTATCTAAAATGCAAAATATAACAATAGAGACCTTATCATATTTCTGCTATCATCTTTCAACTCTCCTGGCCAACACCTTGATGGGTCATCTGAAGAATAAGCACAGAGACTTAGGAAAGTGTGAGTTGCAAGCAAGTTCCAAAGACCTGCTTAGCTTTGGAGTATCTGGTAACATCAGCTAGGTGGCCATGTTTGACTTAAAAGGTTATTTTGGACTTCCTGCCTTTGAGTTTTGCCCACAGCAAATATTTTCTCTTTTTTTTTGCCCAGACTCAGGACACACATACTGTATAACCTACACTTTTTCAAGGATTTTTTTTTAATTTACATATTTTAATATTGTCTGGGTTTTTCATTAGACCAGAAGTCTTATATATTGTCTTTTGCCAAATTACTAGTTTCAGATAATACAGTTTACTAGTTTCACATAATAAAAAAGTAAAGAAGTATGAATATTTCATCTAGATGAGCTTATTTTGCTAAGCAGTGTGGTACATTTTGTTCAAGTATGTGCCTTTCTTGTTAAGAAACAAACAAACCTCAGAGTTGGATGATCTTGATTCTCAAACACAATGAAGTAATCAAATAGATTAAAAATAGTATCAACTAAATTTGATCTTTATCTTTGAGCTTTCCTGTTTCCTAGCCCTTGTTAATTTAACCAAATGGAAATTAAGCAACAAAATAGTACTCCAGTAAGGAAAAACTGAGATTAAAGAAATTTCACATAAAGACTCATCAGAACTTCTGGATATAATTGTAGAACCATGGTGGGGAAATTGAAATATGGGTTGAATTGCTCTTTTGCTTAAAGAATATATAATTTGCTTTAAAATAAAATCTGACTTGATAAACAATACAAGTGCTCAGTAGATTAGTTTTAGAATTAAATTTACCAAAAGGTATAAAATGACTGTATTTTTCATATCACAGGAAAAAAGGGTCTATTTTAATCACAACTTGTAGAACAAATTATGTAGACATTAGTCATGCAGATAAGCAAAGCATTGCCATCAGTTCCTTCTTTTTAAATCAAAAACACTAATCCTATATATAAAAAAGCAATGGTATCAAAGTGGGGTTCATTTTCCTAAAACAAGCTGGTCTTTTTTCTTTGAAATGAACATCAAGACAAAAATCAGTTGAATATTGAAATTTTTTTTTTTAGTTTTAAAGCAAAACTATTGAAATCAAGTCAATTTAAGTGATTTAAATCTTTACTTAATTCATAAAACAAGCCCTCTAACACAACACTTGCTTAAAAATTATGTAAGAGATTCATCCTAAAACAAAAACTAATACACTAGTAAAGTAATAAAACTGAAATTTTGTCTAATCATTCAAGCATTTTTCATAACTATATAGGTATCATCTAGTTCAGGGGTGTCAAACTCAAGGCCCATTGGCCAGATTTGGCCCATGGAGTGCTTAAATCTGGCCCACGGTGCCAGCCTGGAAATATTAAAGGACCGGCCCTCTGCGGCCAAAAATGGGCTGAGGGTAGGTGTGTGCAGCCCCCGTGGCCTGTTTTCAGCTGCATGGGGGGGCCCAGGTGACCAATTTTTGGCTTCCCTAGCTTCTAGTAGCACTCTGCCAGCCAAAAATGGGCCATGCAGGGACCTTGCGGGGCCTCCATGTGGCCCATTTTTGGTGGGCAGAGTGCTACAGGAAGACTGGATTGGACTGGCCTCAAGTAAGTGCCTGATCGGGATAGAGAACAAGCAACATCCTATGTTAATATTAACAGTTTAATGTCAGATTTTATATACTGTAGGTCATTTAATCTACAATCAAGAATTATAATTGACAGCCATTTCTCTTTACCAACCTCTGCTGTTGGATCTAGTATTATGTTATTATGCTATTGTATTTTAATTATTAGTTGAATAATAAAAATGCAATAGTATAAATAGCTTTTTTCCAATTTACTATTAAACAATGGGGTATAAATTCAGAATTAAAAAGTTTAGTGGAGTATGAAGAGTAAGTAATACATGTTTGCAGTAATATCTGGTAGAAGAGATAGAAAAATGGTTATATTAGTAAAGAACTGTGGAGAGAAAGAAGAGAAGGGGGAAAAATGCATCTTGAGCCTGTGTCAAAGGCCCACCATGGCCACACCCATCCCAGCCCCCCCCCACACACACACAGAGAGAAAGCCCTCCGAGGTCAAACACAACCCTCATGCAGCCCTCAAGGAAATCAAGTTTAACACCCCTGATCTAGTTGAAGTTTTACCTTTCCAAAAATGTTGCCCTAAGTTGGCATTTTTATTCGAAAGTAAATATTTATTAAATTTATATATTTTTATAAATGTCTGCCTTTCCCTTTCAAGAAGCAATGTTTACAGTATTGTGAACAGGAGATCCTTTGTTTTTAGACTAACCAGATTAATTTAAATTCTATGCAATTAAATTCTTGTTCACTGTTTGAGAATTCATATAAAATATATAAAGTGCCCATAAAAAAGTTTGTAGTGAGTGGGTAAAGCTATGAGTGGCTAGTTCCTTTTGTTATACTCTGAATGTTAGTTTTATTATGTGTTGTTCTTGGGCAATAAGCCAATGTCTGAATCCATCTTCTCATGTGGCATTATATGACTTAAAAGTCTACTTCTTGCAAAATCTGCAGATTCATTATCTTAACATCTTAATGTTGCTTAGAGACTGAGGAAGTAGTCTGGTACAGGCACATATGCACTCTTATGCCGATACTTTGTAGTTTTGCTGAAACCAATTCTAGTGTTTCCTGACAGCTGATAACATAATGACTGTTACAGCAAAATACCAAGTATGAGCTAAAATGGTAACCTTTGATCTAGCACATGAAGTCCTGGAGACTTCCTTGACATATATACCAATCAAACAAGTTTGCCAGCATGTACTTTATTGACTTTGTGCTAAGTAGGTGTGCCATCTGTTACCCATAGGGCACTGTTGCTCACTTGTTCATTCACAAGTTATACTTTAGGGCAGCCCTTTGCATGTCAGATTGAGGTTGTAACTCATTAAGCCTATTTAGAAAGGGTATTCAGCTCAGGAAAACTTTTTTAAAGATAAGGTAACCGGAATACCATTATAGAAATGACATCTCAAGAATACTTGCATTTTGCCCTATAATTATGATAATTTGTTTTAAGGCTGTAGAATGCAGTCTGTCTAAATTTTCCAATAAGTGTTACAATAGAATTTACTTAATCTCTGGTTAAGCTGGATAACCTAATAGAACTATTCATGCTTAAAATGGACAGCATTCTAAAATGGGTTTCCAGGAATGTATCTCTGGCTTTTGAACTTTCCATTTAAAGACAACTAAGTAACTGGTATTCTAAAACTGTTTTAAGAAAATTGTAATTCTATAACTGGATCAGTTTTATAATATACCATTATCTCTCTTTTTTGCTATGTGTTTGTGCACATAGAAGGGAACAACTATACTTGTAAAACGTATACAACATTTGGTGTTGACACTGCTATATATTCTGTAGAATGGATTTTTGCATTAGGTATTTTCACCATGTCTGTCTAGTTGGAACTAATTCTAAGAATGAGTACATAAAAATGCAGGAAAGGAGAGATTTTAAAGGATGTTCTTAGACAGCCTTAAGATGATGTGCTAACATAGATGGTGGCAGATGGTGGAATATGCTAATTGATGTCCAATCTGTTAGAAATCAGAAAATAGCCCTGCCAGACGTATAGAGGTCAAAAAAAGACAGGCTGAAAGTATATTCAAATGCTGTTTGTAATTATCTTTCAGGCTCTAAAATGCAGCTGATGAGAGCCTATTTTTGCTGTTTCCTTACTATTTTGTGAATGTTCCATACCAGTCCATTAAAGGCACTTTTTAATTAGGGATTCAGCATTCATTTGAGCTTAGTATATTGCATTATTGATAGTTAATAGTGCAAAAGGGCAGTTTAATGATAAATGGGAAAGCTGTCTCTACATTTTAGCTGGAGTCGTGAAGAACTTTAGCCGGGACAAAGTCTGAAAACATGAGGCTAAAGGAAAACTATACACATTTATTTCAACTCAGAAATTTTTCCTTCATGATTTAGAATTTTAAGCAGCTTGCTTTCCTTAAACTCTCCAGTTGAATGTATAGAAGTTAGAGGGGGAAAAAGACAGGACCAGTATCGTGCTCCGTTCTCTGTCTTATTTGAAGCTATTCAGACAAACTGAAGATGACCACAGCCTTGGTCAAACTGCACATGTCATTGTTAATTCTTTGTTTATATTCTGATATTCAAATAAAGAATCCTAAAAGATAAAGCAAATGTCCACCATTTGTGCTTCAAACTAAATATAATAGTCAAACTATTTTATTTAGAAAAAGATAAATTTTAAAATCCCCATTAAATTTAATATGATCTCCATCTCACAAGGAACCGTACAAAGTTTAGTGGATGGTTTCTCCAGGAAATATTTATTTCCCATCCTCATAATACAATGCATACTTAAATTCAAAGCAGTTTGATTTTTTTTATTTTACAATTATATTCTGCTTTTTTTCTAAATGATCAAATTTGTTTACATAGACTCTTAAAACAACTGTACAGTGTGAAGTAGGTTAGGTCAGTGGAACAGAATTAACTGAAAGTTACCTAGTTTGCTGAATGAAAGATTTTACTTGGATCTCTCCTAAGCCCAAAGTCTCATGAATGTGTGTACACACATCTGTATTCCAGAGGGCTAAAAACTAATTGATTTTAAAATGTCTGTTTAAATGCTGCCATCTCTATTTTGGCGTATGGTCGTACTTCTCTGCAGAATGCATTCTTATCTTGAATGGTTATGGTTATCAACCATTTGCAGGTTAAAATGCTTCAAAGTTAATTAAATTGTACTCTTGAGTAGCAATAATTATATTGTTCCTGTGGACAAGTAACTAAGTAATAGTCTATTCTGAATATATTGTTGTTTTTTGTTAGTTTGACTATCCTCAATCAAAACCTTCATAAACTTTACTACTTGTTCTGATACTTTGAAAAATCTATTTTTTAAAAAAAGATCTTATTTTTATATTCCAGTTAATTTAAAAAGTAATTCAAAGGTTCATAATTTGCCAGTATTTTTTTCCAAAATATTATTTCATTTCAGTTTAGTGGACATGGAGGAAAACATTTAAAGAAAATACAATTTATATTCAGTTAGAGCAGTTCATGATTCTAGGATTAGATGCAGTCCCCAAAGGACCAAAATGTTTACTTTTGACAAATAGGAACCGTGATTTCACTATTTTCAGGAACCAAACAATATCCTCATATGTTTAAAGAATCGTAATTTTTCCATTTATTCATGAAGCTAAAATCCAGTCCACTTGTTTTTATATTATATTTGTCAGTACAATCTTGCCTACATTAAAAATACTTTTTAAAGTGTAACTGAAAGATTGGTCACCTGAGTCAAAGAACACAAAGGCAATCTTAAACTTTATATTGCAATTATTCCAGAAAACACTGGGAAAATATGGCGCTTATTGCATTTTAAAGTACAGAAGAAATACAGAATATTATTTATTTATTAAATTTATGTACTACTCATCTCATTATTTGGGAACTCTAGGTGGCTAACTTAGCAGAATAAATTATCAGAGTAGATAAAAACACATTTTTATATATTTGTTGCTGCACAGTTATTTATATTTAAACAGACACTACAATTCTGGTATATGACTGACATTGGCCTTCTCTTACCTACAAAAATAAAAGAAAATTGTATTATATAAGTTCCTTAAGTATTAATGGCTCTTGTATGAAAATACACAATTTAGTCCAGCAGGTTTGCGTGTTACAGCTCCCATCAGCCAAGGAATGTTGATTGGCAGGAAATAGGATATACTCCTTCTATGCTTGCCCCTGCCTCTGGAACATTCACCCTTCAGAGTTGAGGATGAACCTCAACTCTGATGGCCTTTTATAAGGCCTTGAAGATATGGCTTTGTGCCTATGCTTCGGCCCCCAATTTGAAGGATCCTGATGATATTTTTTTCTTAGCTGCCATATATATTACATTGTGTACTACAGTATATTGTAACTGATTAATTTTTTTTAATTGCTAAGAGCCATGGTGGCACAGTGGTTAGAATACAGCAGGGATGTCAAACTCAAGGCCTGCAGCCGGATCTGGTGCACGGGGTGCTTAAATCAGGCCCATGGGGCAAGCAGGGCCTATGGCAACCAAAACAGGCTGCAGGGGTCCACGCGTGTGGATTCCTGCACTCCATTTTGGCCAGCAAAGTGCTGCAGAAGGCCAGCCGGCCTGTCTCCCCTCCTCCCTGGCTGGCTCACGGAGAAGTACAATGTTGATCCAGCCCTCAAAGAAATCCAGTTTAACACCCCTGGAATACAGTATTACTGCTGACTGCCCAGGAGTTTGATTCTGACTGGCGCAAGGTTGGCTCAGCCTTCCATCCTTCCAAGGTTGGTAAAATGAGTACCCAGATTGTTGGAGGCAATGCTGGCTCTGTAAACCGCTTAAAGGGCGCTATAAAGCATTGTGAAGTGATATATAAGTCTAATTACTATTGTAATTAGACTTGTTTGAGATACGTGGCAATAGAAATTAAATGTGAATGAATTAACTTTGAAAAGGTAGAAGCTATATTAGCCTTGCAAGGTAGACCAGACAACAAACATAACCAGATGAGCTAAAGCTACTTTTTATAAAGTTAATATTAGCAGAATTTTGCAAGTCTGAAAGAACTTCTTTCAACAACAGTGTAAGAAATGATGCTTATGGAACAGGAGCTGGCTTGATAGGTTGTAGTAAAACAGGGAGAAGAAAACACATTTCAGAAAGGGCAGGGAGGCGAGGCAACACAGGCCTGAGCTGGATAGGAGGAGACAGAGCACAAGAGTAAGAATAACCACTCTCTAGAATCTTACAGGTTATATCTATTAGGCTGGGTGTAGTAAGGGCAAGATTCTGTTTGCTGTGTGAAAGCAAATAAAGAACAGAACTCTGGCTGAATTCTTCCACCTCATTCTAGGCCTCAGTGCCCTTTACAGCCTAAAAACTTAGGCAAGGTATTTTCTTGCCTCACCTGCTACCTTATATCTAACAATTCCTTTGGCTATGTCTTCCAGGGTCGTTCCCACATACCATTACACTCTGGATGTGTCTGTTTCTCAAGTAGGTTGTCCATGAAAAAAAGTACGCAGAAAAAAAGTACGCATCCAAATTCAATAATGCAGGAAAGAAAAAGATAAAACATTTTTGCATTTTGATTCTAGGAATATAGAAAGACTCCAGATTATATCATTTACTGGCAACTTTTTTGAAAGGAAAATGTTGAGTTTATTAATAGATACGTTACCAATCAATGTAGAAAGTGAAGGTTATGATAAATAAATTCAATGGAAAGGAAAAGTTAGCCAACAGTAGTGGTCTTCTCTTATTCTGCCATTAGCATTAAGACTTTATTGCTTATTATCATAGAATCAAGTATGTCGGGAATGAATCAAATATTAAATAGGCTTGGGTATATACAGACTAATACAATATTTTTGTAACAATTAGATTATAAAATTGCAATTGACATTATCTTTTTCTTCTCAAATCAAATAATGGTTAATGAATTGATTTTATATATAATATATATATATTTACAGGTCTAATTACAACAACTTCAAGAAAACTTGACCGAGAACAGCAAGCTGAACATATATTAGAGGTAAATTATGCTGCTGTGTTCTTAGTACACTTCTACACAAAATAATTCTGTTTATGGGAGGTGAGGGGAGATTTCTGTAAAATACAGCCTCATAAATACTTCTGCCCTTCTGCTCTTTCCCCTGCAGTGCAATGAAAGTGTAATAAATGGGAATCCATAGTTCTAAGCTCTAGGCCTCCCTCTTCAGTCCTTGGGAGGAAAATTTGGGGTTTAAACAGTCTCTGTGACTGCTGGAGGAAGGGTTTTTTTTTTTTTCCTTACAAGACAACTCTCCATTCTCAAGCCTCCAATTACATGTATTGCAGTCTTAATTATCTGTTTATCTGTTCATTCCTTTGGCACACCTACATCCTTGTTCAAGGTTCTCACCCAGCTGGAGTCAGTTTTGTGAGGTGGAACTTTAGAAATGAAAATCAGTTTCCATTTCTTTCTTGCAAACTGTCTGGGTATGATCTGACTATTTGCTTCCTGTTATTATGCTTCAGTGTGTCCATTTATACTTGGAACAGGAGAGCCTGCCATTGCAGTGATCCCAGTAAAACCTCCTGCAAATTCAATTACTCTTGTGAAACAGCAATCCAACATTGAGCTGTTGTTATATATTACATTAAAGTAATGCATTGTGTGCCATTCTTTAGTCAATTGTTCTAGAGCAATGCCAATTCTGACAATTCGATGAAGGCTGCTCAGTAAGCTGTTTGCAGACCTGATCAGCAAGAGATTAATGTTGCAATTCATCAAATAACATTTGGCTGCTTTCTTTTTCTTTTTCACCAGTAGTTCTGCTGATAGTAAAAGCTGTATTGCTTTAGGAGCCAGAGGGAAATGTTTGAGAATCACTGAAACCATAATGGGGATTTCAAAGAAAAATTGCACTTGCCATCCAGGGACACTTTAAAAATTGTCAAAATATGTTAATTTAGAAATGTTACTTAAGTAGCATTCCCCAGCCTGGAACTTACTAGTTGTATTTATTTAGCTTTTATTGAATATAGCATTTCTGGGCATTAAAATTTTGACCAGAGAAACTAACAAGTTTATTTTTAGTTACTATTAACATTTATCCTGTCTTTTACTTCGGTTTCCATTGAAACAAAGATATCCCATTTATGTTTTCTTAGGTTATAAACTAATCTTTATATACTGCCCAGTAAGTACATATGTGTTATAATTACATCCAATTTTTCTTGAAATGCGCTACATAACATTGGGGGCGGGGGGGGGGGGGGGAATTATTTTTTCTGTACCTAGTTATATCTCTAGAAGTTATAGTAGAGTCCTAAACATGCCTCAAAGACTATGGCAGCTGCATTCAATGGACATACTTTTAGTTAGAGCTGCACTGGATTGTAATTCTAATTAAAAGTATGAATAACTCTGTTTGATTCTTTAGTGATATTTGTTGTTGTACAACAAGTATTTTGGTATTCTGGCTGTTTGTGGTAGAACCCCCTTAGCTACTTGCCTATTTTTTATAAGTTTCTGAGTGTTAGTAATAATGTCTTCAAAGCTCTACTCAGCCATAAAATCTATAGGTGGTCTTGGATGAGGAATGTTCATCTGTTTATTGTTTCTGAAATATAGTTGGGGTGTGGATCAAATTCAGCCCTGGAGATATTTGGGGAAGGTGTGGTAGAAATATAGTAGAGTTGAATGTTCAAGTAGCAACATAGTAGGTAAATTTAGCAGATGGTCTTTACTTCAACATATATTTCTCCATTCCTTTTTCACATTTGTTCACGAAAACATATCTTTTTCCTTTCTAAAGGAAGTAGCCCTAACAAAGAGTTTTGTTCTTCAGCATCATTTTGGTACATTTAGACTTCCTTTTCAATTGCTTATGAGTACAAATATATTTTCTGTTGCAAATTCAGCCTGATATTTCCTACTGTCGGTTCTAAAATAAATCAGAATCTAAGTTATTTTATTCATTAGAATGAAATATCATTCTATCCTTCTCATTTGTTCCCTTTATTTACGTCAGATCCATTCTTGAGAATTAGGGATTTTATAGGGAAATTTATAAAGTAGTACAGAAGGCTGCAAAGCAGACTCCTACAAGCAGACTCCTTATCTTTACATATTGTGTCTTCTTAAGTCAAAAGTGTGTTGGTTGCTCTGTTAGAAGAGTGGGGTACCTGCCTTAGAAATATGCAGGAAAACTTTTAATGTACATTATACAGATAGAAAATCAAAAGCAAATTGATTTAGTGAGCAGTAGAAACATATTTTTTAAAAGCAGTAGCCACCTTAAAAATCTTCTACAGTGGTGTTTTTTTCTTTTTATATATCCAACACCATTCTTTTGCAAATTCTGGATCTATGGATATAAAGAATGCAGATGTAGACACAGAACAAGTGAAAAAGTCCATGGCAGCAGTACTACCAAACACAGCCAAACTAACCAAATACATTAATGTTGAAATAATCAGAACCATGAACCTTGTCTCACTACTTACTTTCAGTTTCATGGACAAATATATCAACAAACATACTCAGGATTCATAGCAGAGACTAGATATTATAGCTCTCCAACAGATAACAACCAAAAGTATGGATCAGAAACATCAAAAAGGAATAGCTTAATTACTAACAAAAGATAGTTTGGTACAGTTAGGAAAATTCTGTACTTAGCATGTTCATGGCAACTACTGCAAGGAACATATAAGTTAAAAAAAAAACAAAGCATACATTCATATAAATAAGCATAAGCATGATGGTATGGTTGATTCAATCTTATCCATCCCATCATAGGAGTCACAACTTTAGTAGAGTTCTACTGAATGACATATGATCTTTTCACATGAAATGAACAATTTGTGTGTGTGATGTGAAATACAATATTCAGGCAAAAATAAATTCACATAAGAATTTAAAATGGGTAAGAGTTTTGCAAGTTTGGCGATTACTGAGAGTTTTAAAAATAGACTTCAAATTTAGGAGCAGAATCTTAACATTCAGGTGTCCTCTTGGTTGCCTCTATAATACCATTGCTGTATGTTTGACTGACTTCCATTTTCTTTGCAGGTGTAATTCATGATGTTATCATTATTAAAGCTCTAGATGGCACAGGGCCAGGTTATTTGCAAAGCCCCAGCTCCCTCTGGCTCCATTGGGTCAGGTAGATGGTGCCTAGGAAGAATGGTTTCCAAGTAGCAGTCCTACTGCACGAAATACCATGAGATCTGTCAGGCCTTTCCCCCAAGCTTTGGGATAGAGTGAGGCTGACCCCCAATAATGGTGATAAATGCATCATTTTAAAAGTGCCTTTCTCCCTGTTTCTAGCTCCAGCACTGTGGAATGTAGCTTCTAGTCTTGATATTTGTTTAATAAACATATTTTGAACCTGTTTCTAGCTCCAGCACTGTGGAATGTAGCTTCTAGTCCTGATGTTTGTTTAATAAACATATTTTGAACATTAGAACTATACTTAATATTAGCACCATTTAAGGACAGTATTTAGTTATTTTCCAAGTGCTTGCAATAAAGTGACTCACATTTTCCATTTTGATACAAAGACAATTATGAATACTTAAGAGGTTGATTTAATCTAGGCTTATATTAGATATTGTTGGCAAAGATAGTCACATTTTATCCCCTTTTCAAAATATTTAGGCATTACAGCTGGAAACCATATTGAAAGTTCTACAGTGAGAAAAATAGAAGGGGAGTCACAATCTGCTTTGATCTGTAACAAAGAAGAAACATTTATTTTTGTGAATTGTTTCATTGTCCAATTAGGTAACTGTGACAGATAATGGTACACCAGCAGAATCAACCCTTACCCGTGTCATTGTGAAAATTTTAGATGAAAATGATAATCGACCTCAATTCTTGCAAAAATTTTATCAAATCAAACTGCCCGAGCGTGATAAACCAGAGAGAGAAAGAACAGCAAGAAAAGAACCCATCTACCGTGTGGTAGCTGCAGACAAAGACGAAGGTCCCAATGCAGAAATATCTTACAAAATTGAGGATGGCAATGAGCATGGCAAATTTTTTATTGACCCAATAACTGGTGTTGTCTCATCTAAGAAATATTCTGGAGCTGGAGAATATGACATTCTTACAGTAAGTTTGGGTTTCAATTACATATCCTTGCATGCTGACAGTGCCTTTGCATTTTTATGTAACACTATTATTATAGCTTATTTGGAAAATGGTACAAATACTGGAAAATCTTTTGATAGCAAACTAAAGTTACTTTTTCAAAATATAAAAGGGATGAGTGTTTTCTTTTTTATTAAAAAAATCAAATGTTTATGTAACATTTTAATAATCATGTTTTTTTATAGAACATTCTCTTACCCAAGATTTAGATGTTCGTTGTGTAAGTAGTTATGTTAGCCTACTTCTACATACATACATCCCAATTTTGTACATTTTTATACATTTATATACCTTTTATACAGGTAACATGAGGCCGTTTATTCTAATGTAACTGAAAATAAACCCTCTTAAAGTAAAAAAATGTTTGAAAATGTCTGAATAGGATTGAATTGAAAGTTGTCTTCCAGCTACAAAACCTACTGGTTCTTGATCTTTCCTGATTTAGTCCAGTATTTTCTGTGTTGTATATAATTTATTTTCCTTCAAACATTTAAAATTGCCAATAATCCTATATTTTTAGATCAAGGCCGTGGATAATGGTCGTCCACAAAAGTCATCAACAGCCCGTCTTCATATAGAATGGATCTCAAAACCCATTCCATCTTCTGAACCCATTTCTTTTGAAGAATCTCTTTTTTCTTTTACGGTCATGGAAAGTGATCCAGTAGCTCACATGATTGGAGTAATAGGTGTAGAGCCACTGGGTATTCCACTCTGGTTTGATATTACAGGTAAGAGTATTTTAGAATTTTTCATTGCTACTTCTTGATTATTTAGATCAGGAGCCTTAAACTCATGGCCCATGGTCTGGATTTGTCATGTGCTGGTCACACCTACCCCCAGTTTAGTGAAGGGAGAAAAATCTACAATACATCACATGGTGACGACGTGATTATGTGAGTTTGACACTCCTGATTTAGATGATAATTAACATTTCTTCAGTAGCTACAAAATGAAAAGAAATACGGGAAGAATTTAATTAAATATATGCTGTTAATGAGTGAAGAGAATGTGATTTTTTTTCAGTTTTTTCATAAATAAATTCAACGTTCTATGTTCCAGTATGAAAAATAATTGCACTCTAATTTAATAGCTAGATTTTATTTATTTAAAAAAAGATAATTAGGGGCAGTATTTTGAATGCATGACCAAACAGTCAGGCCTCTTTTAGCCAATCACAAAGATTTGGCTCCCATCATCCCAATGAAGTTTCACACCTCAGGTGTTCTGCTTAAATTTAATTTCTGAAGAGTTCTGTCAAAAAAGCCATTGATATGTCTATCACTCTAGAAAAGGATGCAAACTATTTTCTAAAGCTCTGCACTCCAAACAATAGATCTGCAAATGGAGAACAGCAGATCTGGTTCACACTTCATTCCCATGAAAGTAACTATCAACCAGAAGACTTTCTTCAATGCACTTTGCGGCTCAATTTCAGTTTATTAAGCACACACCATTTATTAAGAGTAGAACAAGCCAGAATGCTTGGGTTGCACTCTGTGAGATCTAGTTATTAGATAAGAGATAGTTCTAAGCGGTTTACAGACTCAGCATATTGCCCCCCCGCCCCCCCCGCCCCAAATTTTGGGTCTACATTTTACCCACCTCAGAAGGATGGAAGGAAGACTGAGTCAACCTTGAGCCTTGTGGGATTTGAACTGCCGAATTGCAGTCAGCTGACAGTCAGCTTAAGTAGCCTGCAGTACTGCACTCGTTATAACCACAGAGCCACCCAGACTCATGCTGCCATTGTGTAGATAATAAAATGTACTGATTGGGATCCTTCAGTTGACTGCTTTTGACTGTTACTGCCAGCATGAATCAAATTAATTGATGTTTTCCTATTTGCTTTGTTTTTTTTTTCTCTTTTTGGCCGTATCAGATGACAAAATTGCTAGTGAAGTTTTTTACATCTTTCCCATGGCTTGTATAACAGAAGGTATCTGCTTAGATCACATAATTGCGGGTCAGATTATGAGATCTACAGTAAAACATTCTGATGTAGAATATTTTCTATCTGCTCACAGCGTTCTAGTTCACAATAATTGCACATGGTTGCGTCTTGTTTTATTGTCTCCTAATGCAGTGTGCTCCTAAGCAATTCAGATAAAGGGTATGATGTTCTGTTGTAGCTCTGTTTGTGTTTTGCAGTAGTTAGAACCTTTATCCTGCTTTTAGAGTTTGTAATCTAGAAATTCAGTAGTGTTTATAATGAGGTAACATCCTGTCCATTATTATGAATGATTTGTCCTAAAACTGAAGCAGCATCTAAAATAAAATGTCTTAATTTCAGGGAATGTAATTGTAAATATACTTGAGATTAGATACCTTTAACATCTCATGCTTCTTTAGAACTAAATAAATGTTTGGAAGAAACGTACAATTTAATTGTGAAAGAAATACAGCTCAAGAATGCATGACAACATCTGTTTTAAAATTATTTTTAATTTTTTTAAAATATAATGAATGTGCACCGTGGAAGTAAGGTAATTTGAGGGAGTATACTTGCTAATAACATGATTTCTTATTTATAAATATTTTATGCAAAATTGAGAATCAATAAAATTGGGTGAGCAAAAAATATATGTTACAGCTAATTAAAGTTTGTTTAATAATGTTAAATACAGTACCATTGCAGAGCACTGTGTTGCTGCAGAGTAGATTCCATTCATAATAAATCTTACCATGGTGAGAATTAATTTAAGGAAAAGAAAAATGTCTTTATCTTTGTTTTTACTCAGAAGCCTTTGAAGTAATTCTAGTGGTAAAAATATAGCATGGTGAATCAGTTATGTTAGATTCTTAACACTAAATGCATAGTTTTGAATGAAATAGAGATTTCAAATGGTTATTCCTCTTTTACTCCAGTAAGATTACCAATTGGTTTACCTTTGGCTTCAAAGTTGATTTTTTGAATTTGATTAAAACATTGGAGCAGGGATGGTCAACTATGGCCCTTTAAGACTTGTGGACTTCAACTCCTGGAATTCCAAAGTCAGACATGGAGTTGAAGTCCACAAGTCTTAAAGGGACCATAGTTGCCTATCCTTTCATTAGAGCAAAAAATATTCCCATGTTATATGAAAACTGGATTTTATGAACTTATTTCTTGTGCAATTTTTTGGAGCAGGTGGCAACTCTGACAGCCGCTTTGATGTGGACAAGGGCACAGGAACAATAGTTGTCGCTAAACCTCTTGATGCAGAACAGAAATCAAATTACAATTTGACAGTAGAAGCAACAGATGGAACTAGGACTATTAGTACTCAGGTAACGGAATTTCTAATGAACTGTTTATGAATCTGATTTTGTGTGTGTTTATTCGTTTGTTCATTCATGTGTTCATTCTTGGTGTCCCTGGAAAGAATTACATAATTTTATTTGAAAAAGAGTTTTCTATACAAATATAATACAATAGCTTTAAAGCTACATAATTCTAAGAGAGAAGATTCTGTGTAAGTATATAAATTCAGCTTTAAAATCAGGACAGTGTTCTGCATTAGTAGAATAAATTAAAACCAGAAGCAAGAAAAAACTACAATTCACATAGGAAAAGAAAGTATACCAGTAATAGGAAAATACCAAAATTTGTATATACATACACAACAAATTCAGTGAAAATAATCATTTGTTGTAGTGAAATAATCTTGTTTTGATGTCTAGGTTAATGCTGGTCTTAAAAGTAATAATGACAGATTAGGTTTCTTGCTACTAGATGTTCCCCCCAAAGAATTTCCATCCGTTTATATGTCTTAATTGTATATACTAATATTATATTTATGTTTGCATTCGGAGTTATTTAAATTAAACCCTGAAATAAAGCAACAATAGTTGTTTTTGTATGAATTATCCCAATGATTAAGGACCACCTGTTGATTTTGGTGTCAAGATAAAATGGCTGTAAATGTAACTTCTCTGTTGAAACCACATGAAACAGCTTCCATATGACAACAATTCTCTATACAACTTGGCACTAGAATTTTGAGGAAGACTGTATGAAACAAAAGTAGTTTGAAGAAACGTAACGGTGACATATGAAATGATTAAAGAATAAATTCATTTTAAAGATAAGAAAATAGAAAATAAAAGACAATTATTATCAGTCCTACTTTGAAATAGCTGACACAACTTCTTTCTTCTGCCCTCCCTTTCCCCTTGAAAAGAGGAGAAAGAAAAGTTATGTGTGGTATGATGAACATGAATATAGAGAAAGTTTCCCCCTTTATCTAAAACATGGTTATCCAGTGTAATTAACTGGTTTTAAAGGATTGGAAGGAACCTTGGCATAGCTTATTGTGAAACTCAGTAATATGATGCCAGAAGATGTGCTGATTAACATCAACTGAAATAGATTTGAAAGGTTTATTAACTACCAATTGTTGAGAAGTTAGACTATGACTTATTAACAGAATGAGATAAAGAATGCCATTATATACACAGAATCATTGTCATTATGGCAGACATTGTTGAGATTTGGCTGTTTATTTAATCAAAGGATAGATTTGTTTCTTTGTCAGAACAGCATCTTTGGCTCTGATTTTTGTCATGGTTAGAATCAAATATTGACCATGTTCTCTAGAAAATAATACTGTAGTTTTCTATTTAAGAAAAAAAATTGCTTATCATAATGCATTTGTAAAATGTTTGTTTTGATTAAAATATATAGATCATTTTTAAAAGTTTTTTTTTTAATTTGTCAAGAAAGGAAAGAAAAAGAATTACTTTTGTGATAAAAGCTTAACTGAATTTTCATATTCCTTTCGTAAAAGAATTAATTGAACTGTGGCTACAGGAATTTAGCATTACTGTGTAAATGAAATAGAACTGTGCTTATTTAATAAGCAGCAAAGTTTTCAACTAGTCTAGACATGTTTATTGTCTAAGGCAATTTTCCCAACATTCTCTTAACTGAAGAATTCAGTTTTTAAAGTTCTAAAAGAAATTTTTGAAGTGTTGTTTTATTATTGTAATATTATATTATATCATACCATTATTATGTTATTTATTATATTTTATTGTTCATCCAGGGTTATCCTGCGGATTCCAGGTTTATTCAAAATTATGAAAGCAACATTGCATTGTGGGAGGGCACAATTTTTGCATGCATGTAACCTCACATTATGATCAGTGCAAAAGGGGAGAAACTTAAAATCATGATGTTCCACTGATTCATTCCCCATGTGCTAAAAGATTTACTATTTATACAGGTAGTCCTCTACTTGCAGCCGTTCATTTGATGGCTATCCAAAGTTACAATAGCAACTGAAAAAAAATGACACAATTGTTGTTCACACTTAGGCTGTTGCAGCATCGCCATGGTCACATGATCAAAATCCAGACTCTTGGCAATTGGAATATATTTATGACAGTTACAATGTCCCGGGTTATGTGATCACCTTTTGCAACTCGCTTAGACACAAAGTCAATAGGGAAGCCAGATTCACTTAACAACCGTGTTATTAGCTGAACAACTGCAGTGATTCACTTAACAACAATGTCAAGAAAAATGGTAAAATGGGGCAAAATTCACTTAACTGTCTGGCTTAGCAGGGGAACTTTTGGAGTCGATTATGGTTGTAAGTTGAGGACTACCTGTGGGTTTTTTTTAAAAAAAATTTAAAATCGTAACTGCATGAAAGATCTTGTGGGAAAAAATAATCTTGAAGTGTAATTGGGTTGAGCATCTGTGGAATATTTGATAAAGTTATCTAAATGTTGATGAGTGGAGTGCTGTTGCTGCTACAGACTCGGATGATCCTGGTCACTTTTTTGGTATCATAGAAACCATAGTCTCTGGTCTTCTTTCTTGTCAGTTCTTATAAGCCCTGTTGATCACTGTTATCAGTGATTTTCTAGGGTACTCAGATATTTGTCCCAATTACCAGTTGACAAACATACATACATACATACATACATACATACATACATACATATATATGGATCTTTGGTTGTTCGGGTTTTCTCCCGCGTAAGATTCGAAGTATCTAGGCAACGTTTCGATGAAGTCTCATTCATCATCTTCAGGCTTCTGTCTCCGGCTCTGTGCTTCTCAGAGTGATGTGAGATTGCAGCTGCTTCTTCCTTTTAACTGCTAGTGGGGGTGGGACTTGATTGGGTGGGGGCTTGGCTGTGTTCTGATTGGGTGGGGGTGTGTTCTCATTGGTAGGGGGTTTGGCTGTGTTCTGATTGGTTGGGGGGTTGGCCGTGTTCTGATTGGTTGGAGGCGTGTTCTGTTCAGGTGGGGG
>NW_020769317.1:913214-1013085 GCF_900518735.1 Pseudonaja textilis | reverse complement strand
TTGGAAGATTTTATTTCAATGTGTGTGTAGTGATTGTAGTTTTACATATTTAATTTTTTTTTCTGTTACATCCATAATTTCTGTAAAGTAAATCATTTATAGCAGTTAGAACTGCTGGATTATACACAAGTTAGATGTATTAGATGTATCCTTGTTGATTTATTTCTAGTTGCTTTGTTTTATAGTTTCTATTGGCATTACTTTTTATATCATAATATTTATACCACTATATTGTATTCTGCACAATATTATGCTTTTACATAATATCTATATTAATTAATTAATATTAATTATATGTTTACATGTACATTTTAGTGATGTTAAGGTTTTATTCTTGTGTTAGTAATTCTACATTGTATTTTTTCATCAGCTAGGCTGTTCACTTTTGGATGGTTATAAATAGTTGTATAATGTACTTTTATGCTAACTTAATGACTAAAATAGAGATTGATGCTGCATACATGTAGAAAAGGAAATATTTCAGTAATATTTACAGTGTTAAAGTTGGTTAATAAATAAACGATTGGAGGAAGCAAGCACACGTAGTATAAGGATTTGTTTTGATCTATCCTTATATGAAAAATTGTTATTAGTAAATGAATAACAGGCATGACCATTTCAATCAATATGTATGTGATGGAATATTTTACAAACCATCTTAATATGTTGCTTTTCTTAGTTCTAAAATGTTGAACACTGGTAAAATAATACAAATATTCTCACTTTTATATAAAAATAAACTACTATTCTAAATTATATAATTATAAGTATTATATAATTTGACCTAGAATCTTTGGATTGGGATAGTCTATAATTTCTGCTAATTGGTAAACTTAGTAAATATAGCATGTTATAGTAGATATGACTGAAAAGGTCTGTCATATGTTAAGAGTGTTATATTTTCTAAAAAGACCAGTCCATCCCAAAGATAATTGTGTTGTTTAAAAGACAAAATAAGAATTTCATAGATCATGTTCAGAATCTTGAAAATTTCTAAGTGGAATATGGATGGACAATTTATTTTCCTCTGCAACAGACTGACAATCATTTCTAATATATATTATTTTATATGGTCCTCTGTAGCTTGTTTGTAGCATTATTTTCTGATTTCCTGTGGGGTTTCATATTTGTGTTCCAATACTGATGCTGCCATGTTTTATTTTTGCATGTCATTTCAGGTGTACATTAACGTAATAGATACAAATGATCACAGACCAGAATTTTCTCTGTTAGAATACCAAGTGGTTATAGCAGAAGACATATTGCCAGAGACAGAAATTTTGCAAGTCAGTGCCTCAGACAGAGATGAGAAGAATAAACTAATTTATACTATGCAAAGCAGCATGGATCCTACCAGCCTTAGGAAATTTCGCCTTGATCCTGTAACTGGCTCACTTTATACTGTTGAAAAGTTGGATCATGAAGTCATCCATCAACATGTGCTCACAATCATGGTAAAGAACTGTTACTGTACTTGTTTTTAGCTGAAGTGCTAAACCGAACAAGCAGTATGTAGATCCAAATCTGAAAAACAATTAATTAAATGCCTGGCTTTTCAATAAAACAAAGTACCATTCATAAGTAGAAACTGAAATGACTGCAGGTCAGCTACCTCTTACACTTATACACAGCACATATCTTAACCATTTGCTTCTTTTTGCTTAGGAAAGCTTTGTGGGGTATTTAAGTTGGAAAGAGTCACACCTTCTTTTCCTAATTTTTTAGAATGCCTCTCCTTTCCAATATACTCATTATTAGTTCTCATTCAAACCACATTTCAATTTAACTCTGAGCTGTAAATTAAAATTTCATTTGTTGAAATGCTAATTCTTCTGTGATACTACTTACAATGGCCTTTGCAACTTGTTATCTCCAAATCCACAAGGCACTGACTTTAAAATGAATTATCCAAATTATAGGCCTGCCAATTTACTACAGCAATTCTGGATGACTAATATAGATGGTAAAACTGTAGAAAAGATCTATTTTATAAGAATTTTGTAAACTTTATTTAGATAACATATTTGAAAGATAAAAAAAATTCAAAACACTATAAAATACTAATGTCAGCTAATGTTATGGTCTTTTTCCACATTCAAACTGCTTAATAGAAAGGAAGAAAAAGGATAGACAAAGAAAGAGGGGAGAATGGAAGGAAGGGACAGAAAGAAAGAAAGAGAGAGAGAGAGAGAGAGAGAGAGAGAGAGAGGGAGGGAGGGAGGAGAAAGTGAATGAGATATCTAGTCCAACCACCTGCTCTAGCAGGGTTAGAAGTGTGCGTGTGTGTGCATGGCTGTCAAAACTCCAAAAACAGGTCAAGTAGTTTTGAGGAGGTCAGTCATAAATTAGAACACTTACTAAGCAACCAGCCATTAAATAAGAACCACTTATATTTGGTTTGCCAGTCACATGGCCACCTGGCCATGCCCACACAGTCACATGACCACCAAACCATGCCCAGCCAGCAAGCCACACCTAGCAAGTCATATACCCACAAATTAAGCCACACCCACAGAACCAGTTGTTAAGAAATTTGAATCCCACCCCTGGGTTGGGGATACTGAGGATGAGTTTGTAGCACCAAGGGCACGGTGGACTGAAAAAGTTTGGGAACCACTGGTCTAATCTAATTAAGGAGATTTATATAAAAAGCCATTTGTAACCGTAAGCTTATGAATTGTACACTATATTAGAAACACACACACACACACACCTCTCACAAAAGAAATAGGTGAAAAGTAATATTCTCTTGCATTAGTTTATTTGTATTGAACAAAACCATTTCTGTAGGGTGTAGTTTTGAAGATTTGTTTAGAATAAAATTGCATGTAAAATGGAGTTTTTGCTGATTTGGATAAAATAATGTTAGCATAAAATAATGTTAACGGTGTGCTAATTATTTTAGGTACGAGATCAAGATGTTCCTGTCAAGCGCAACTTTGCTAAAATCATTATTAATGTTAGCGATACAAATGATCATGCTCCATATTTCACCAGTTCTTCTTATGAAGGCCAAGTATATGAATCAGCAGCTGTTGGATCCATGGTGGTTCAAGTTACAGCATTAGATAAGGATAAAGGCGAAAATGCAGAAATCATATACTCTATAGAATCAGGTAAATTCCAATATTTTCAATATGCGGTAAAGATTAAAATGCAGTAGTATAAAAAATGCAGTTTTCAATATGCAAATTGTGACCAGACTTACATTGTTCAAAATAGTGTAAAGCTTACTTTCAGAAGTATTTGATCTACACTGAATTTATTTCTTTGTTTGAATTATTTATATAGCATGAAACAAAACAACATCTCCCCCCCAAAAAGAAAAATCCTCAGATTATTATCTACTAAAATTAAGCAATGATTGGTTAATTTTGTTTTCTCCCTGTTTTAGATGTAGCTGAGTAATGGTTCAGTATTTTAGAAGTTTAAAAAAATTACAATCTGTATATTATCTGGAATATGCTACACTAAAAGCAGCAAGGAGATTAGAAATGTCTTTCTGGGATCCAAAATGGTATATGAAATATAGCTGGTACTTTAAAAGGAAGTTCCATAAATAAAGAGGCATCTCTGAAAATGACCTGTGTATCTAGAGTCATGGTTTTCCATTTACAGTATGACAGCTTCTGATGCAATAGGTTTCAACCAGACCCTCACAGCGCTGAAGGTTATATAAAGGGAATCTTCTACTTTTAGTTAAATATAAAGATTAGAACCCCACATTTGAGTTTAGATCATAATGTATCAATTAAAATATATGAAACATAGCATCCCATGCTGTATGCAGTTAGTCTCTTCTAGAGGACATTCTTTTGAAATGAAAACTCTTATCTGGTCAAATTCTGTTTTCCAGCTTGCTCCCTGTCACCTAACCTTTCTCTTCTTTCCTTACAAATTCTTTGTTATTTATCCAGAGAACATTGTGGGAGGAAATGTTAAAACTTTCTCAACATTGTTTTTCTGGTCTATTCAGCAACTCTACAGCTAAAGTATTAGGGCAAACATTTTAGGCATATGAAATGAACATTCCTTAAATGCTTGTAATGGCTTAAAGGATTAGATATGGGTATTCTAAGAATGGCACTCTGTTTATGACTTTCAGTAATAAAAAAAGATAATATCAACAGCCTACCCAAATACATAATTTAAACTTACTAATAAAATCAGTCATTATGAAGTGGTGGATTTAAATTTTACTTTATATGTTCTATAATTAAACTATTAGGAAAAATATTTGCTGTCTTAATTTTTGGGAATTTCCTAGGCAATGTGAAATGCCAGCCAGAAAAGCCTATTTGTTCCTGTTTTTTATTCAGCAGTCAGAATGTAAACTGCCTTTTCTCAAGGTAAAAATTTTAATACAGAGCCCCAAGTCTATATATTTTAATTGGAGTAATTTAACTTAAAATGCTTTAATTAAGCCACTGAAGTGTTTCTAGATTTAAAAATAACGACATAAAAGGACTGCTAATTATGTACTAATTAAGCTTCAATTGAGACTTGATCAAAGGACATTTGACTACAATTTGTAGGCTGGATATGTATGAAGAAATCAGTTTTGAAAATGGGACCACAAAAATTAACCTCTCCCCTCCCAAAATATTCTAGATTACTATGGACTTAGAAAAGCAGGCTCAGAGAACTCCATCCATCAGCAGCCCACTACATTCCTATTCAGCCCATGGGGGCACAGGCCTTTCCATTGCTTATAGCCCACTTGATTTCTTCTCCTGACTGCATAGAATTTCAGGCGCTTGCAAAATTCAGTTCCTTTGCTGGCTATCAGCTGGGAGCTTATATGCAAAACTCATTCTAAGCTTTTTGTTTTACTTTAGCATGAAATTCCATGGCATTTAAAGGACATTGTGCTTTACATTATTTGAATCTAATAAGTTGGTATTCAATAAGGTACAGTTAACAACCTATAGATTTATCTAAATAAATTATTTTTTTCAGATCATTAATTTCCTATCCTTCTATTTTTCTTTCTCCCAAACAGGAAATATTAGAAATGCTTTCAATATTGACCCAGTCTTGGGTAGTATCACTACTGAAAAAGAATTGGATGTCAGGATTCAGGATGAGTACACTTTGATGGTGAAGGCAACAGACAAAGGAATACCCCCTATGAATGAAGTCACAGCTGTGCACATTTCTGTCACAATCTCTGACAATGCATTGCCCAAGTTTTCCTCCCAAGAATATTCTGCAGAAATCAGTGAAAACAGCAACATTGGCAGCTTCATCATCATGGTTATTACATATAGCCAGTCATCTGTAGCCTATGAAATAAAAGAGGGTAACATAGGTGATGCCTTCACTATAAACTCACATTCTGGTGTTATCACTTCTCAGAAGATTCTTGATTTTGAAACCTTGCCTTTTTATAGTCTTATTGTTCAGGGAACTAATATGGCTGGCCAGTCCACTAACACCACTGTACTGGTGCACCTTCGAGATGAGAATGATAATGCACCAACTTTTATGCAATCAGAATACACAGGACTCATCAGTGAATCTGCTTCGATTAACAGTGTGGTTCTAACAGAGAGGAATATGCCATTGGTGATTCAAGCTACAGATGCTGACAAAGAATCAAATGCATTACTTGTCTATCAGATTGTTGAGCCATCTGCCCACAAATATTTTGCCATTGATTCTAGTACAGGAGCCATTCGTACAGTAATGACCTTGGATTATGAAGAAACCAATTTTTTTCATTTTTCTGTGCAAGTATATGATATGGGAATACCACACTTATCTGCAGAATATGCAGCTAATGTTACCATTTCAGTAATTGACATAAATGATTGCCCTCCAGTGTTCTCTAAAGACCTATATGAAGCAACTGTTCTAGTACCAACATACAAAGGAGTAAAAGTTATTACAGTAAATGCATATGATCCAGATTCAGAAGCCTTCTCACAACTCATGTATTCCATCATTGAAGGCAATATTGGAGAAAAATTTTCAATTGATTCCAAGACTGGGTGGATAACAGTACAAAATACAACTCAACTAAGAAGCCGATATGAATTGACAATCAGAGCATCAGATGGCAGGTTTGCAAGCACTACTTCTGTCAAAATTAATGTAAAAGAGAGCAAGGCAAATCAGCTGAAATTCACACGAAGTTCTTATAATGCTGTGGTCCAGGAAAATTCCACAGATGCAAGAACAGTAGCAGTCATCACTACTGTAGGAAATCAAATAAATGAACCTTTGTTCTATCAGATTCTAAACCCAGATAATCGTTTTAAAATCAGTTATACTTCTGGAGTCATTTCAACCACTGGAATACCATTTGACCGGGAGCAACAGGAATCATTTGATATTGTGGTAGAAGTGACTGCAGAACATAATCCATCCATCGTTGTACACCTTGTGGTGAAGGTCACTGTAGAAGACATAAACGATAATACCCCTGTCTTTGTCAATCTTCCATATTATGCCACTGTTAAAATAGATACTGAAGTTGGTGAAGTGATTCACTATGTCACTGCTGTAGACAATGATATTGGAAGAAATGGTGAAATAGAGTATTATTTCAAGGAACCCAGTGACCAGTTCCAAATAGATGAAACAGGTGAAATCACACTCAAGAAACAATTTGACCTAGACACATTAAACAAAGAGTATTGTCTTACTGTGATAGCCCAAGATAAAGGAAAACCAAGTTTATCTTCTGAAGTTACAGTTCCAATCACTGTGGTAAATAAAGCCATGCCAATATTTGAAAAAACTTTCTACAGTGCAGAGATACCAGAAAATATTCAACTCCATAGTCCAGTGGTTCATGTGCAAGCATATAGCCCAGAGGGACTGAAGATCTTTTACAGCATCACAGATGGTGATCCTTTTGATCAATTCAATATCAACTTCAACACTGGAGTTCTGAATGTTATTGCCCCCTTAGATTTTGAGGCCCATCCTGCTTACAAATTGAGCATCAGGGCAACTGATTCATTGACAGGAGCCCATGCTGAAGTGTTTGTGGATATAATAATTGAAGACATCAATGATAATCCTCCTGTCTTTACAGAGCAAACATATGCTGCCACAATTTCTGAGGCATCTATAATTGGAACATCTGTTGTACACGTCAGGGCAACTGATGCTGATTCTGGATTAAACAGGAAGATTTCTTACCACTTGGTAGGCAACATTAGCAAGAACAATGATTATTTTGTTATAGATAGCACAGGGCTCATTCTGACAGCAAGGAACTTAGATTTTGAACAAGCTCAACAACACATATTGTTGGTAAGAGCAATAGACAGTGGAATGCCTCCACAGAGCAGTGACATTGTTGTAACTGTTGATATAACAGACCTGAATGATAATCCACCAGTGTTCAATCAGCTGCTTTATAAATCTAATATCAGTGAATTGGCTCCCCATGGGCACTTTGTAACATGTGTAAAAGCCTCAGATCCAGACAGTTCAGATGCAGAAAAACTTGAATATTCCATATTAATGGAGAATGATAACATGCATTTTGTTATCCATAGCAAGACTGGGGTTATCACTCTTTCAAACATACATAGACAGACTCTGAAACCAGTTTATCATCTCAATATATCTGTCTCTGATGGAGTGTTCAGAAGTTCAGCCCAGGTACACATAAATGTAATCAGAGCCAACTTGCATACTCCTGTGTTCAGTCAGAATGAATATGAGGTGGAACTAGCTGAAAATGCTCCATTGCATACTCTGGTGACCGAAGTCAGAGCTACGGACAAAGATACTGGCAGCTATGGATCTGTAACATACCATATTATGAATGATTTTGCAAAGGACAGATTTTATACTAATGAGAGAGGGCAGTTATTTACCTTGGAAATACTTGATCGTGAAACTCAAGCTGAAAAGGTCATCTATATTAGATTCATGGCTAAAGATGCTGGGGGGAAAGTGGCATTCTGCAGCATCAATGTCATACTTACTGATGTTAATGATAATGCTCCTCTGTTCCGAGCAACTGAATATGAAGTCAGTATTGGGTCCGATGTTCCAAGAGGTACATCTATCATCAAAGTCTTGGCTTCCGATGCTGATGAAGGTTCCAATGCAGATATAACTTACACAATTGAAGCAGATTCAGAACATGTTCAGGAGAATTTAGAAATTGATCATTTGACTGGAATAATAACGACAAAAGAAAGCTTAATTGGGCTAGAAAACCAGTTTCTTACGTTTTTTGTTAGAGCAGTGGATGGTGGATCCCCACAAAAGGATTCTAGTGTCCCCCTCTATGTTAGAATACTCTCTCCTGAAATACGTTTGCCAAAATTTTCAGAACCATTTTATTCTTACATTCTTTCTGAAGATACTCCTATTGGGACTGAAATTGATATTATACGAGCAGAGCACACCCATACCTTGTTATACAGTCTTGTTAAAGGATATACACCTGAAAGAAATAAAGAGGATTATTTTGTGATAGACAAGCATAATGGAAGGCTAAAAGTTGAAAAAAGTTTGGATCATGAGGTAACTAAATGGTACCAGTTCTCAGTGCTTGCATATTTTATGAAGGAAAATTATAAAGTTGTCTCTTCCGTTGACATAAGTATTCAAATCAAAGATACAAATGATAATGTACCAATCTTTGAAGCCAATCCTTATGAAGCATACTTAGTAGAAAATATGCCAGCTGGTTCAAAAGTCATACAAGTAAAAGCAATGGACCAAGATTCTGGGAACAATGGACAAATTGTTTACAAGCTGGAGCCAACCCAGGATACTGAAATCCTAGAGTCTTTTGGCATAAATCTAGAAACTGGATGGATTACCACTCTAAGAGAGCTTGACCAGGAAAAGCAGGATAAATACCAAATTATTGTAGTGGCATCTGACCGTGCTGAAAAAATGCAGTTGTCCTCCACCACTGTTGTGGAAGTTTATGTAGCTGATGTGAACGACAGCCCTCCTCAATTTACTGCGGAGATTTATAAAGGAACAGTCAGTGAAGATGATCCAGTTGGAGGAGTAGTTGCTATAATAAGCACCACCGATGCTGATTCAGAATATTCTAATAGACAAGTCAACTATTTTATTACTGGTAAATATTTAGAAATCTATTTAGACAATTTTTGCTTTATATGTTTTGTATAATATAGCTTTCACCTTAAATAGATAGCTTTTTATTTATGAGATTCAGTGTCATGGAAGGAGGAATATTCATTGTTCCATAAGCTGTTTTATGGCAGTGGTCTTGAAATACAAGGTCAAAACCATGTGCTATTTTGATATAAGAAACATGGAACATTAAATTAAGCAGTCCTATATTTATTATTATTATTATTATTATTATTCCTATCCATGTTGTCGTTAAGTCATTGCACTTAATGTTTCTTTATCCATGCCTGTAATATTGGTAGTTTCAAGCCAGTAGAAAAATGTACAGTATGTTAAAATTATGTTAAGAAGCTAAGATTTTAATATGAGTATGCTGTGGAGAAAAAAAATAATGTAATGCAACCATCATGATAACTTCAGGTCTTCCGAATTCTTCCATTAATCTGAATCTGTTTGATAATTAACTAGCTATTGTTTATTCAACAAAGTTATATACCTGTGTTTCCATGAAAATAAGACTGGGTCTTATCTTCATTTGGACCCCAAAATAAGCACTAGGGCTTATTTTCAGGGGGTCTTTTTTCCCATGTACAGGAGGCACACTTCTGCGTGCTGATGACAGAGCAGGAGGCCACGCACACCAGTGCTGGCACCACTGTGAGGCAGGGGATTGGAGCTGGCCTATGTTTCCCACACCAGCTTACCACCTATTCCCTGACACCTTGCCTTGTCTTGCCTTGTGGCCACAACACACCATTCGGCCTCCTGCTCCATTGCAGTTGCATGGAAGCAGAAATGGGCCCGCAGCCATGTGGGCTCCTGCTCCACAGGAGCCTCTGCAAGACCAGTGTCATAGCATGGATGGCCTGGCTGTGGAGACCCTGAGGTAAGCCGGTGCAGGACACATGGGGTAGCTCCACCATCCCCCTCGTGTGGTGTACCGCAAGCAACCAGATGGAATGGGTAGCCAGCTTACTGTGCAGGCTCTTAAATAGGGTCTCAATGGTCCAAGCTCTGGATCTGGCCAACACAGAAGCACAACCTCTCTGGAACTGTGAAATAGAATCCAGGTTTATTCAGGGCCTGAGCCTCAGCACAAATTTAGTTCAGTTACAAGTGTAAGTCCATTGTAAAGTCAGCACTGGGAGCCACTGCTTCCCAGTGTCTTTTGTGGCAGAGTCCATGCCGTTCCTCCCTGGACAAGCCCCCAACCATTCAGCCTCAATCCAGAAGCTGACTGGCCCTCTTTAGCTGTCTTTGCAGCCAACGATCTGTCAGGGCTCTGATCCCCTTCCCCAGAAACCAGTTGTCCACCCCTGCCCAGCAACCAGTCTTCCAGGGCACCACTCTATAGGCTGCCACTGCTTTTTGAGCCACCGCCAACCAGCTGGTTGTCAAGGCCCTGGCATGCTGCCAATCAGCTGTTTCAAGCAGCCAAGACTGCCACTGCCATTCACTGTTAGTCGTTGTACTGCTGCTGGTGGTTGTCGTACCATTCCCTAATCCCCCTCCCAGGTATGGCAGACCCCAATAGGATTTGATATAAGGCTTATTTTGGGGGCTAGGGCTTATATTGGGAACAAATGTACAAACCACTCTAGGGCTTATTTTTGGGGAAACCAGTATATATAATTTTATTATGGGACAATTACTTGTATTGATTGTATGAGTTTCATTACTAAAAAAAATACCAGTATTTCTGTCAAATAAGTATCTACAGTTCTGAACGTGTCTAGTTTACATTTAACAATGCTGATATTTTTTCCCAGCCAAAATTATTGCCAGTTTGTACACTATAAAGAAGCAGGCAATAGTTGAACCTTTAAAGTCTTTAACAATGTTTGAGCAACAATAGCTTACAAGTCTGCATATTTGTTTGCCCTGCCTATTTAGCAATATGTAAATAACTCTTGATTTTATGGGTTTTTTAAAAAATCCATCAAGTTCTCTTAGCCAATTAATACAACATAAAACAATATTAAAAACAGTAAGATAGAAAAGAATGGAATGCCTGGGAAAAGAGAAGACACCTTTGTTATATCAAATAATGTATAACAATTATTTGGGAAAATCTTTCATACTTCTAATAGACTAAAGTAGCATTTTTTAAACTTGGCTGGGAATTCTAAGAGTTGAAATCCACTTATATTAAAGTTTCCATGTTTAAAAAACACAAAAGCATTGGATACAGGTTTTACAGAGGTAATAGTGTTTGCATGCAAAACATGCTGAACCAGAATATAATTCTTATTGAAGCAGCATTGCATGTTTTCTCAAATATGCTATTACATCTTTTATTTAAAATTGTAGAGCTATACTCTAAATGTAATAAGGTTTATAATACGTTGTATTAATATGGGCTTGTTTTACTGTAATAATTTAAACTATTGATTTCCATGTATTGTACATATACCTTCATAGTGCCAGTTTATTTGCATAAAATATTGTATTTTTTATTAGCACTAGATCATTCTATGCTACATGTAGCATATTAGGGAGCAAGGGATATCCAGCATTTTCAGACTTGGGCGAGTACTTCAGCATCTTCCCATGTCATGTTTAGAATTTTTGAGTTTTTGGATATATTCATTATATATATATATATATATATATATATTTCATTATTTTCATGGCATAAGCATATATTCTCTTGTTGATTATTTAGGAGGTGATCCATTGGAACAGTTTGCTGTAGAAAATATACAGAATGAATGGAAAGTTTATGTCAAAAAGCAATTGGACAGAGAAGTAAAAGATAATTACCTTCTAAATATCACAGCTACAGATGGGATGTTTGCTGCCAAAGCAGTGGTAGAAGTGAAAGTCCTTGATTCCAATGACAATAGCCCAGTTTGTGAAAAGGTATTTTCGATAGATGTTTATTTCTAGCTTGAAAACATGTTACCATCTAAATAACAAGAATGCTAATGTTCAAACTGAATAATTATTTTGGGAAGAGAAAATTATCAAATCCCAGAAACATTTTTAGTCAGTATATCTGCTAACCTAATTTAGGTTAAGGAAGTTAACCTAAGGAAGTTAATCATATATTATTCAGGAAACTATTAAAAGACCTGTTTATTATCCTAGGCTTTAGGGCAGAGTGGTGATGGCTATGCCCTGTTGGGTTAAAGTGGGGTGGGAGGCTTGGTTTATCTATTTGGCATCAGGCTATTTATAATTTTTTAAAGCTTTGAAACTATTCAGAATATTGAAACACATGCATAGTACACAAAAAGGACATGTGTGTGAGAGAGAGAGAATGTATGTATGTATATGTGTGTGTGTATATACACACACACACACACACACACACACACATGGATCTTCGGTTATTCGGGTTTTCTCCCGCGTAAAATTGGAAGTATCTAGGCGACGTTTCGATGAAGTCTCGTTCATCATCTTCAGGCTTGTGTCTTTGGCTTTGTGCTTCTCGGAGTAATGTGAGCTTGCAGCTGCTTCTTTCTTTTAACTGCTAGTGGGGGTGTGACTTGATTGGGTAGGGGCTTGGCTGTGTTCTGATTGGGTGGGGGTATGTTCTCATTGTGTTCCTCAGCAACTAAGACTAACCTGAGCACAACCAAGCCCCCACCTGAACAGAACACACCCCCAGCCAATCAGAACACAGTCAACCCCCCCCAACCAATCAGAACACAGCCAAACCCCCAACCAATGAGAAAAAACATAAGAAAACATATATATTCCATTGTTATGTTTTCAATTTTGAGGGCACTGGTTGCCTGTACTCCATTTTTCAACATTAAAACTATATGTGGCTTCATATGTACTTGATTTTATTCTCCCTTTTTGTTTCCTTTTTCTGGTGATTCTCTTTCTGCTGTTCCTTTTGTGATTTGATGCCAAATTTTGTTGACAATAACTCGATTAGTGGGATGGCACCAAAACATTTGTGGATGATGTTTAGTCCATGGGACTTGTGTTACCTATATTCTATTTTAATGCTCAGCTAATAACAAATACACTGCTTGACATTCATTATTCCATGAATCAGAAGAACAGTGAGGAACTCTAGAAAGTAGAACATGTAAGAGTAACTTTTAAATCTTTTTATACTTTGTCTCTCACATTTTCAAATCTTGTAATATCTGATCTAAATGATGACATGTCTTTTAGTCCACTTCTTAAATCCTTGATGTATTTTTTACTCACGGTTATTTTACAAATGTTTTTAGGCCTGGTATACAGACACTGTTCCAGAAGATTCTCCACCGGGCAAATTTATCATGCAAGTCATGGCCACAGATGCAGATATCCGTTCCAATGCAGAAATAACTTATACATTATATGGTGCAGGAGCAGAAGAATTCAGACTCAGTTCAGACACAGGTAGTATTTAAAGGTTATAAACTTTTATTGAAACCTCAGCCCTTCCTTACTATTAATAGGTGTTTGCATAGTTGGTTTTCTGCTGATTTAGGCAAGAGAAGGCCACCATGAACAAAGCTCCTCATTAGTTTGGCAGAACAGCAGTTATAGAGCATGATTCTTCTACCAATTTGTAGCTACCAAAGACTGTCTAAAGTTGACACCTAGAAATGCTACAGTGAGTTTTGGAATCACTAATACTTACCTGTGCTCCCAAATAAGTTTAGTTTGAGTCTGTCAATTACCTTGGTTAGGATTACTATAACTAAAATAATGAATATAAAATCTACCTAGCAGAAAAGCCTGATTAACGGTTGAAATCAAAGGACAGATAAATGGATAGGTTTCTCAACGGAAGGAAGTAAAAATCTTCTGCAAAGATTTTGTTGGTCTTTCTGCTTCTTAAAAGTTGTAAATGTTTTGACAATTAGTAAACAGCGAGAACCGGTTTGTGAATGGTACTGAACTATTTGGTATGGTAATAACTACATGTCATTTTGTAGAGATTCAGAGGGTCTCTTTAATCTGGTCAATGATAGTTCAAAGTATGCACTTAGTTCTTAACATCATGTGGTTCCATTCCTTTATTTTCATTGCTTTTTTTGTAGGTGAACTGAAAACATTAGCAACACTTGATCGTGAGCAAAAATCTGTATATTCCCTCATGGTGAAGGCTTCAGATGCAGGAGGAAGATTTTGTCAATCTAATATTATTCTAAATATAGAAGATATAAATGATAATCCACCAGAGTTTACAGCAGAAACCTATTCCATCACAGTGTTTGAAAACACTGAATTGAGCACTTTGCTGACAAGAGTTCATGCTACTGATGCAGATGCAGGTATGAGTTATAGAATAATTATTTCTAAAAAAAACCCTATTTATGCAGTTGTTTATTAATTATATTTCATAAGTCTTTTTATGATGCAATCTATAACTTGTAGATGTGGCTGAGCATAATCTTATCACAACTCACAGCTCCTGTGCATGGATTACTACTAGCTACTGCTTCCAGCTGGCAGCCAGTACCTATGTGATTATGAAGTCTTTCTTACCTTAGGTCAAGTTTTATTATCCAGAATCTTCTGGGCTATGGAAAAACTGACTGCTTAGAAGACAATCATTACAAGAATATAAATGTAGGTTTTGTGGTTATGGATGAATAACATATAATTTAACTAGAGCCATGGGCAATCAATCCATTTAGACTAAATTCTGTGGATCAATATGCATATATTGAACTTACGCATGCATTTTGAAAAAAATAGGGTAACTTGTGTAAACATTTCTACTGTTTGTACACTAGCAAAAAGCTATGTAGTAGAATTTGAAAGTGACAGTTGTCATTATTTTCTGCATCAATCAAAGAGATTCATTTGAAAATACTAGAGACTTAATTTGCTATTTCTTTTTTAATTGTAGGTTTAAATCAGAAGATTCATTATTCTCTGCTAGAACATGCAGATGGGCAGTTTTCCATTGACGAATTCTCTGGGATTCTTAAATTGGAAAAGCCCTTAGACCGGGAGTTACAAGCAGTATATAATTTATTATTGAAAGCTGAAGATGAAGGTTCACCAAAGAAGCTGTCTTCTACTGCTACACTGATGGTTTCTGTTCTGGATATAAATGACAATCCTCCTGTCTTTGAATATAAAGAATACAGTGCAACCGTCTCAGAAGATGCCATAGTTGGAATGGAAATTCTTCAGGTCTATGCTGCTAGTCGGGATATTGAAGCCAATGCTGAAATCACCTACTCCATAGTGAGTGGAAATGAACATGGAAGATTCAGTATTGATTCAAAAACAGGTAATTGTTCATGTAACTACTAATAAATAAGGAAAAATTACTAGCTTTAACATTGCATAGAGGGCTGCAAATATGTGTGCATTTTAAACATTTCTATAATGTGTTATGTTAACACAATATTTCATTTAACGAGATAGAAAAATTAAAGGTAAAAGTCCTGGGCAAATTATTGCTCTTAAATTGTTTGCTTTTTTTAAAAGCTTTTTTCTGACATCCACTCAAAATAATGGCTCAGTTTTAGGTGATGCAGTGCTGCCACATTCCATTTGAAAATAATGAGTCCAGAATCATCTAATTTAGTGGGGGTGAGAATGATACACACTCTCACTTTATTTGTCAGTTAGGTAGCATTATGTTATTTCAGTGATTTTCAATCCTACACTGGTTATATGAAAAGATGTCAAAAATAGATTGCTGTATAATTGAATACAGATAAGTCCTCATTTAACAACCTAATTGGGACAGGCAACTTAATTGCTAAGCGAAGTGTTCGCTACATGGAAAATTATATGACTGCAACTATGTTGGAAAGAGACAAGACTAGACAGTTCCACACCAGCTTTTTTTGCCTCCTAAGCACCCTTTATTCCTACCCTTTGGAAAACTTGAATGCCTGTTTAATATCTTGTACACATCGTAAGCCATGTGATTGTTCTGACAGGCTATGACAGACTGTATCTGTTTATTCTTTTGCAACTCCTTTTCCAGTATTTCCACTATGCAAAAAAGATGGCAGAGAAAGGGATTGCAAGAGAATAGGTTGTTTTCCCTTCTGTATATTGAAAGTGATGTAATTATGCCAGCAACCCAGAACTGGGAGCTACAGGCACACTACACAAACAGCTTACAGTAGTGTCTTGAAATTCCTCTCCAATATCTACTTTGCAAGGAGTGGAGATAGAAAAAAGCAATCTCCTTTTCCTGACACTTTCCTGCTGCCAAAAAAGCAGAAGATCAGGCACAGGAAATACATACTGACTCTAAGGTGCTTTTTCTGGAAGCAACTGGACTTCTTGTTTTTCTTTAAAGATGTTTTGCTTGTCATCCAAGAAGCTTCTTCAGCTCTGACAGGATAGTGAGGAACGGAAAGAGTTATATTCCTGGCAGACAGCTCATTTGCATTTTTTAAAGCAGGGGTGTCAAACCCAAGGTCCACAGGACAGATCTGGCCCACAACGTGATTAGATCTGGCCTGCAGAACCATCCTGGAAACAGTGAAGGACTAGCCCGCAGTGCCTCGGCCGTCCAAGGCCAACCAAGAGGTGATCAACCTGGCAGCTATCTGGGTCAGAACATCGATCTGCAAGGCTTGCCTAGAGCAGTGGTCGCCAACCAGCGGGCTGGGGACCACTGGTAGTCCGTGAGAAAATTTTGATGGTCCACAAAGAAATGTCCCCCCCCAAAGCAATTAATCCAGGCTGTGCAGGAACACAAGGGCCCACATGGCCTACCCACCTGCTGGCCCTCACCTTTCAGCCAAATGAAAACCTTACCTTGAGTAGAGCCACACAACCTGGAACTGGAAGGTAAGACCAACAGCTGGGGAGGGAAATCCGCCCCAGGGTGGCTTGCTGACTTTGGTGGGAAAGTCAGTCCCATATTCCAGAACTGCAGTAGTCACAGGACTGGCCTTTTGGCCCTTTGCAGCTCTGGAATATGGGACTGGCTTTCCCACCAATACCAGCAAGCCACTGTCAGTTAAAATTCATATTAGTGGTCTGCGGAATTTAAAATTATGAGTTTGGTGGTCCCTGGGGTCCAGAAAGATTGGAAACCCCTGGCCTAGAGTTCCACTGGCAAAGTTGGTCTGGGTTTCACAATCTGGATGCCTTGCCAGAGCATCACCCTGTGCTCTGAAGCATTGCTTGGCCATGGACATCGTGAGCGACCCATTGCATCTGGAGGGTGCCACGGGCAGAGATGAGTTTGGGGCGAGACTGCAGCCTTGCAGTCTGGTGAAGGAGCCTCTGAGCACATGCAGAGCACCCTTCGCTTGCGCCTGGGCAGTTGCGTTCCAATGGGGGAATGGTCCCAGTGAAAGGGAAGCCTCATGGATTATGAGATCAGGCCAACAAGCGGGGCAAGGAGGTTATGGTATGGGCGCCAGAATTCTACAACCAGGTGGTGGCCATCCACGCTGGAATGGAGTCAACCTTAGATCTGACTCAAGAGGCCGTCCTGTTGCCCCCTGTCTTTGAAGCACTGTGTTCAGGTCATGGTTTTGACTGAGATTTTTTACAGACTTTTAGCAATACAATTTGGGATGAACACCCTTTGAATGGTGTAGGAGTAGGAATGGATTTCCAGAGAAAAAAATTGCAGACTACAGGTACCAGGAGCACTACTCGGGTGACTCTGAGGACACAGATAAGCCTCCAAGTGCTTCAACAATCCTCTAAAAGGATGCAAATGACCAGCTGTCTGCAAGGAATATAATATAAATGTAAATTAGTCATAAAGCTGTTCAGTATCATCAAAAGTTCTTTCAGTGTCCTCTGTAATTTTTTTAAATGAAGGGGTCGTGAGACAAAAAAAATATTTTTAAGAAATATTCCTCCTTTAATAATCTAGAATAGCCCAGTTCTCCTTTCACCCCCAGTGAGGCCACCAAGCCGCAAAGGTTGGGGACTGCTGATGTAGGAAAGAAAAAAAAATCATAAACTAAACAAATGAATATAACAAATTGCTTGAAAATCCTTTTCTACATATGTGAATAAAAATTCAAATATAGGAACACACACAAATGCACACTTTAAAAAAAATCAATCAGGCATTACTATATTGTTTTTAATACTACAATAATAATTTTATATGATTATTCTGTGGGCTACATCCAAAGCTTGAAAAATCTGTTGTAGTACTTGATATATTGATAGATTCTATTGATAGCAACTTAATAGTTAGGAAACAGAAAAAATATCATTATATTAATAGGCTGGTGAATAACTTCAAAATATATTGAAGAAGCCACAACTCACAAGTTATATTTCCAGCAATAAAAGAATTGTAACCAACTTCTTTGAGGTGTGAAATAAGATTTTATGTTAGGTTAATTTCATTTTAAATTAACAAAAGATTACCTCAAAGCTTTCAAGCAACTTTTCATTTGTTTAAAAAGAGGAGCACATACATAATTATCACCAATTTATATCCAGCTCGTAATGCCAGCATGACAACACATAAGACAATACAATTACACAAATGTTGCTATTATATAGTTACATTCTAATATCTTCAAGTGCATAAGTTGGAAACATTTTGTGACATTTCACAGTTGCTCTCTTGGACTTACTGTATGGACACTTATGCACACCTTATATTTAGAGATTGGGAATAGATTTGATTGCACGGAGTGAAAGATTAAAATCCTGTTACAAAAACAGTCTTTAAGAAGTCATAGAGGCAACAGATTTGAGGAATTGCAGATCAACAACTTTCAAAGGATTATCATTGATTACCCACTGTTGCTTTGATTGCTATTAACATTTATTTATTACTGATGCATGGTTTTTTGGCAGAAGTGTATCATAGAAATAATACTTTTGGACATAGTATGAACATGATCAGCCATAAAAGCCATTATTTATTATCATCTCTTTCCCATGTTACAAAGAAGAGACATTTAAAGCTTCAAACCAGTTACTAAATCTGAATTTATGAAACAATTTGAAATTTATCATTATCATTTTATTTGCTTTAACTATTATGTCACTTTCTAATTTCTAGGTGGAATTTTTATTATTGGAAACCTTGATTATGAAATTTTGTCTGAGCATTTTCTGATGGTAGAAGCCACGGATGGAGGAACACCTTCACTAAGTGATGTTGTAACAGTGAATATAAACATAACTGATATCAATGATAATACTCCAGCATTCAGTCAAGACACTTACACTGCAGTAATCAGTGAAGATGCTGAGGTTGAACAATCAATCATCACAGTATGTACCTCCATCTCCAGCTTTCCTGAGATAGTCCTTTGTGACTCTTGCATTTTAGAAAAACAAAAATTATGCTTAAAAAGCACTGCACGAGAGAATAATACTGTTCTATACTTGCTGATTTTTCTGAAATATTATTTTAAATTGAGGATACAGAATACTATAATGCCCTGAATATTGATTCTATAATAGGATTGAATTTATAATTAAAGATAGATTGGTTTAGAAAATATTTATCTGAAAAGTTAAATTATTTGAAAGAAAATCACTGTCTACTTGGTTTGGTTTTAATGGAGAAATATGTCTCTTAGATTCTTGCAGCTGATGCTGATGGGCCTTTGAACAACCACATTCAATATTCTATTATAGATGGCAACCAAGGAAATCCTTTCACAATTGATCACGCCTTGGGGGAAATTAAAGTGGCTAAACCTCTTGACAGAGAGAAGGTAGGATCGTACGTTATAAGATTATGTCTGTAATGATTTTAACAGTATTTCTAGATATTATCTATTAAGAATTTTACAAGTAATTTCACCCCCTCATTTTGTCCTAATATTGCTTAGTCTTCAAATCCAAAATCCTCAATTCAGTTTTCTTTTTTTAGCAAAAAGTCCATATAAAGCTTCCATTCTGTCAAAAAAATAGAAAAACTAAATTTAGTAGTTCCTATAATTTGACTCCATTAAAATCATAAAATGATTTTTTTTTCTGAACCTAAGAAAGAGACACCAAGGTTGCAGGTAGCTAGTCTCCATGTGAACTGGTTGTCCACTTCTTCAAAGATTTTCTGAATGTTGAGAGAATGGGGATCAAACTTGTTTTCTAAGAAGGTACAAGCAACTTTAAAATGGGGGGGGGGGGGGGCTTTCTCTGGACTTCCAGAGGAGAAATGGCGAAGTGAAGTCGACTTTGCAAAAATGAAGTAAATAGCCAGGGCATAATCCAAGGAACTGGTGAATTTGGAACCTGTCCAGGAAAGGAGAGGGTTGCTGCTATTCCTAAAGTTTGGAATATTCTGGCTGTCGTTTCCGACGCCCCTTTTGTGTATGGTAAGGTTAGGTTTTGCGAGGTGGTTGGCTGTGTGATGTGTTGTGGTTTGGGTACTGTGTATCAGAATATGGATCCACAAACACTGGCTGGCAGTCAAATGCCATGATCCCAAATCCTTAATTTATACCCACACCTACACAAAACAGCTCCAGCAAACATATTTGCCACTATTGCAAATAAAATAGCTATGTAGTTTGGTGAAGAGAGAGGGAGAAAGAAAGGGAAAGATGAAAAAAGAAACGGCTTTCTTTGACGTGCCAAATAGGGGACCTGTTAAATAGAGAACATCTTCTCCTGCTTACTGTAATGATTAGGCTACTTTATAACAGTAGAGATTGTCTTTCATATAGTTGATTCTTAAGCAATTTAGAGATTTAACAGTTAATCCAAGAAGTTGAAATTGCACTTAGTAAACATTTACCAATAAGCACATATACTTTAATACAAGCAACTGAGGCTTATACAAGTTGCATCATCACTGCTAGGTTTTGTGTTAATTGCACTGAAGTAGTCAAAATAGATTAATAGTGTAGATGGCCTATGGCAAGCGTACTATAGGTGGCACGCAGAGCCATTTGTGTGGACATGCAAACCCCAGCCAAACTTACCTGCACTGCACATGCGTGCGCCTCCCAGCTGATTTTCAGCCCATTTGAGACAGTTTTCGGCCTCCCAGAGGCTCGAGGGAAGCCTCTTCAACCTTTGGAGGCCGAAAACGGGCCTGTTCAGCTGAAAAACGATCCTGTTCAGTCTTTCCGGAAAGCCCGTTTTTCGGCCTCTAAAGGCTGCAGAGGGTTCCCTCGAGCCTCCGGGAGAACAAAAAAGGCCTCAAATGGGCCGAATATCAGCTGGGAGATGTGCACATGTGCAGGGGGAGCACATTGGATCGTGGGTGCTGGCATGCGCATGCTTTCAACACCCCACAACAAAAAGGTTCACCATCACTGGTGTAGAGGTTCGTAGCATATTACTAAAACTGATATATAGAGCACAGGCCAGTGTATATGAATTGGCCCTATTGGCCCAATTTTTGTATTGGCAAAAATTGTTTCTTGGAAAGAGAACAAGATTACATTTTAGTTATGTTGTTTGTTGTACATAGTTGTACAACATAGTACTGTAATGGATATCCAAATCATTGTGTAAAGCATCTAGCATTGTTTATTGTCCAGATGCTGTGTTATTCATTTACATGTGTATAAAATTTATTAATGCAAAATGTGGAGAATATGTACTTTTTATAGTTCAAAAGAATAGAGCCTAATTGTGTTAATATTTTTCTGTCTTTCACTCTGAAGATTTCAGGTTACACTTTGACAGTTCAAGCATCAGACAATGGATACCCGCCAAGAAGTAATACAACTACAGTAAATATTGATGTATCTGATATAAATGATAATCCACCCTTATTTTCAAAGGGGAATTATAGCATTATTATTCAGGTAATTCATACATATTATATTCCAGCATTTGATGTATTTTGTTTGTTTTCTATGCTATTGGAAAGCTTAGAGGATTGTAAAACATTTATATAAATTCTCAGTGAGACTTGATCAATTCCAGAGTCTTCGTTTAGATAATGATATCTTTTGAATGTGTATGGATTTTGAGAGTTGATAAAGAATCCCTGATAATGCTAACAAATTAAGAATTCCCCTTCCCTGTATGACCTAAGAAAAGAAGACAGTCCGTTTTTAAGGAGATCCATATTGACAACTTCGCTGCTTTTATTTCCTTCAAAAATGTATGTAGGACAAAGGGGAGAATGTTTTGATTTTCATAGATATTTATTGCTATGTTACTAGTTTTAGGTTGATAATTTATGTAAGTTCATCTTGCAAATGGAAAGTGTATTTCTTATTGGACAGATAAGTAGAGCAGAATTCACAGATTTAGTTTTGCCAACGTGAGAAATGCAGGTCTTCTATTGTTTTCTACCAAGAGAAACAAATCATAGTATAATTGAAAGGGAAAGGAACTATCATAGCTCAATGAACTGATTTTTCTGATTCAATAAGTCACTGGAAATCAGTGATTATCCAAAAAGTGATGCTAAATGTTAATTGATTATATATTCATACTCAAAATGTATTTGTTAAGCCTTTGTTGCTACTCTTAAGTACAGAGCAACTAGACAAGAAATAAATTTTACAACATCATCTGAAAGCTGGTTTTAATATTTGAATTTGCAATTCTCAAAAAGTCAGCAAAGGAGACTTTTACTGTTAGTAATTGACAGATTTCTTTTAAAAACACAAACCCAAGCTTATAAAAAACAAAAACCAGGGATACACCTAATATAGTTGTTGAACAAGAAAACAATGTTTAATACACTTAAATTAGCAATATCAAATTTATCCTCTTGCAAATATACAATAAAGCTGACCATGGGGGCTTTATTAAGGGATGAAAAATATTCTCATTTCCCTTTATTTGTAGCTAAAAATCCTCATTCAGATGCTTGCTTTGTGATAATAGTGCATTTATTTGTATAGTCTCAAAAATAATAATATAGTCATTATAAATATGTCCTGTCTGAAATCTTTAATTTCACTCTTAACAGAATTTACTAGCTAAGCCTACTTACTTTTGGCATGTTGATTGTCAGACAAGAATTGATGGTTGGAATCCTAGCTGGATTGCATCGTAAAATACATGAACCAAACAAAGGATAGGAAACAGTAAGCTTAGCTCTCCTTTAACTGCATAGGAAGTAAAGTGACAGAAAGATTTATTTCAGAGGATTTATTTCACAGAGGGTTATGACACAGACAGGAAGTAATCCTGGATGTTTTGTTGCTGAGACTTTTGTACTTTAGGATTGTCCTAATAGCTAAATACATTTCATCTAATCCAGCATCCTACTTCAACAGTGGTCATTTCAGAAAAATAAAAATAAAGAACTAGAAGTCTTTTAGAAGCAAAACACGGTATATTCTGTTCTTCCAAGTTGAAGGTTAGGTTATATTAAGCAAATACATCAGTTAGGTGATATTATATTAAGGGTAAGAGGGAGCTAGGAAACCTGAGTTCCATTTGAAAAAAGCCAAATAAAGAAACTTACATTTTAGCTAATAAGTTGTAATTTCTTAACAGCCAGAGCTATTCACTATAACATATATTCATATCTTATGTATGAAGCAGTTTTATTTGTTTGGAAGGACTTTAAGATGTTTTCAGTGGATTTGAGAAATGTTATATTATAATTAGATTTAGTCCATTAATTGAAGAGATTGAATTGAAAATTATGGGACTACCTCACCTAACCATTTTCAGTAACGGGGATGGGAGAGGGAGATTTCAGTTACTGAGTCTTACAGTTTTTTATACTTTATACTCTTATATTTTAATACTTTCTATGATCTAGAAAGAACACGGTAATATGTGTAAAAGTAGCATATTTGCAGCAACCTCCTTTGAAATGGAACAACTGGTTGAACTGGATCATTGTGCTTAGTGCTTTATATGTGGTAAAAATTGAAGTCAGGCTGATCATGTTTTCTTCCACTGTACAAAGCCAAGAAGGAAGACAAAACACACCTGCTAAGTAATGTGCAAAAAAAAATGAATTTAAAATCTACATGACTCATGTTGAGTTTGAAAGATGTATCCTAAATTTAAAGTATCTGTCTCATAAATAATTTTAGTAGTTTGAAAGACTGAAATATCCCATTCAATCTGAAACAATTGTTTTGAACTCAGAATAGGGCTTCTTGTTCCATTGTCATGTTACGTGTTTGTAGTTGAAAGTAGCTTTGTAACTATATTAATACATCCACATAAAGCATCCTTTAAGGGCTTGTGTCAGAAGTTTTCTTCTCACTTTTATAGGAAAATAAGCCAATTGGATATAATGTTCAGCAGCTGGTGGTCACCGATAAAGACTCCTCCCACAATGGCCCCCCATTTCTTTTCACAATTCTGAGTGGAAATGAGGATAATGCTTTTGAGATCAACCAACATGCAGTACTTACAACTGGTATTCGGCTACAGCGCAAAGTGAAGGATCATTATGTGCTTCAGATTAAGGTATGAAATGCTATATGTTTTTGAAATATGTTGAAATAGCTGGTCTATGAAAGGCTTAGTACATACTAATATGGTCAAATCATCAATTCAGTTTAGACTGACAACTTTTCCAAATCATTGTCACTACTATATCCTTACTGTTTTATTACAATACAATGTGATGGTCATTCCATTCTAATAAAATTAAGACACTGGGCTTGTTGACCAGAAGATTTACAGTTCAAGACCCAAACACCACCTGACTGAGTGAACTCCCAGTCCCGCCAACGTAGCAGTTCAAAAGCATAAAAATGCAGGTAATAAATAGATACCACTTCATTGGGAAGGTGTCCCATGCACCTCAGTATATAGTCATGCCAGCCACATAACTATGTGGGAGTGTCTTCAGACAACACTGGTTCTCTCGACTAGGAAATAGAGATGAGCTAGCACTCTAGTGCAGCAGAATACTATATTTGTCTTTCTTCCAGAACTCATCAGCCTAGCCAGGGTTACATCTGAATCATTGTGAAACTTTTTATGGAAGGTTTATTTCCAGAAACCTGTCAAATTACCCCTGTAGAGCAATAGAGTCCCCTTACAGGGGAGATGGGTGGCATAAAAAAGTAATCATTTAATCTAGACATATTAATGAATAAAATAATATTACAACATTATCAAGAATGTGTCTTTCATGGATCAGTGGAATTCGTACATAAATAGCACCATAACACCTCATTCCCTTTCAAGCCTGATTTTGGCATCATTCCTACATGATACCAAAATAAATGGTTTTTAATTCTGATGCAGTACAGAATGGCTTATTTAAGGAATTGTAAAAGAATGCTTTTGTAATTATATTAAGAAATTTCTGCAATAGTTTAGGATCTGAACAAAAACTGCTCTTAATTCTGAAAGAAGAAAAAACAATCCAACTGCCATCTGCTGTTTGTGATTGCTATTGCATCCTTGATTATTTTAGTGCCTTAGAGAACTTCTATTCTGAATTTATGATTCCAAAGTCTTTTTTATTATGTATAAATTTTTCGCATATTTAAAAAGCCTGCCTTTCATATAAAGGTTTATAATGAGTGTCTTATACCATTTTACCCCACTGATTTCAAATTAAATGAATTAAGCTATATTAAAAATAGTTTTGAGGAAGCAATTAAACTGTTTCAGTTGTATCAGAGAAGCTTTTATAAATAGATGTTGCTGAAACCTTGTAATAGGGAAAAGTGGCACTTTAATGTCAGGTCTTCTAGCCAACACAAAGTGAACTCTAATGATAGTGGAACCCATCTCAGATGCCTCACAGGCTCAAGAATGAGCAATGACTTCAGACTTAAATTAATGCAAAACAAAACTTTGTTTTGCAGAATCTAAAAAGCCACTTACAGAACTCAAAAATAGTATCCTGCATTATATACAGTGCTCAAAAAAATAAAGTGAACACAAAAATAAGACATCCTAGATCTGAATGAATGAAATATTCTTATTAAATACTTTGTTCATTACATAGTTGAATGTGCTGACAACAAAATCACACAAAAATTATCAATGGAAATCAAATTTAGCAACCCATGGAGGTCTGGATTTGGAGTTACACTCAAAATTAAAGTGATAAAAAACACTACAGGCTGATCCAACTTTGATGTAATGTCCTTAAACAAGTCAAAATGAGGCTCAGTAGTGTGTGTGGCCTCCACGTGCCTGTATGACCTCCCTACAATGCCTGGGCATGCTCCTGATAAGGTGGCAGATGGTTTCCTGAGGGATCTCCTCCCACACCAGGACTAAAGCATCCCCCAACTCCTGGACAGTCTGTGGTGCAACGTGGCATTGGTGGATGGAGCAAGACATGATGTCCCAGATATGCTCAATTGTATTCAGGTCTGGGGAACGGGAGGGCCAGCCCACAGCATCAATGCCTTCGCCTTGCAGGAACTGCTGACACACTCAAGCCACATGAGGTCTAGCACTGTCTTGCATTAGGAGGAACCCAGGGCCAACCGCACCAGCATATGGTCTCACAAGGGGTCTGAGGATCTCATCTCGGTACTTAATGGCAGTCAGGCTACCTCTGGCAAGCACATGGAGGGCTGTGTGGCCCTCTAAAGAAATTCCACCCCACACCATTACTGACCCACTACCAAACTGGTCATACTGGAGGATGTTGCAGGCAGCAGAATGTTCTCCACAGCGTTTCCAGACCCTGTCACATGTGCTCAGTGTGAACCTGCTTTCATCTGTGAAGAGCACAGGACGCCAGTTGCGAATTTGTCAATCTTGGTGTTCTCTGGCAAATGCCAAACGTCCTGTTGGGCTGTAAGCATAACCCCCACCTGTGGATGTCAGGCCCTCATACCACCCTCATGTCTTTTTCTGACTGTTTGAACAGCCACATGCACATTTGTGGCCTGCTGGAGGTCATTTTGCAGGGCTCTGGCAGTGCTCCTCCTGTCCCTCCTTGCACAAAAGCAGAGGTAGCGTTCCTGATGCTGGGTTGTTGCCCTCCTACGGCCTCCTCCACGTCTCCTGATGTACTGGCCTGTCTCCTGGTAGTGCCTCCATGCTCTGGACACTACACTGACAGACACAGCAAACCTTGCCACTGCTCGCACTGATATGCCATCCCGGATGAGCTTCACTACCTGAGCCACTTGTGTGGGTTGTAGACTCCATCTCATGCTACCACTAGAGTGAAAGCACCACCAGCATTCAAAAGTGACCAAACCATTGGCCAGACAGCATAGGAACTGAGAAGTGGCCTGTGGTCACCACCTGCAGAACCACTCCTTTATTGGGGATGTCTTGCTAACTGCATATGCTTTCCACCTGTTGTCTATTCCATTTGCACAACAGCATGTGAAATTGATTGTCAATCAGTGTTGCTACCTAAGTGGACAGTTTTGATTTCACAGAAGTGTGATTGACTTGGAGTTACATTGTGTTCTTTAAGTGTTCCCTTTATTTTTTGAGCAGTGTGTTTAAAATAAGCTTGTCTTTTATGCAGTGTCAGCTTAGAAACTTGCTAATAATGAACTTAATTTGAAACAGTAGCTCTTTCATTCTTATAGTTGTTATTATTCTTTAAAAAATGTGGAATCAGAAGTATTCTATTTCCTCCAGAGAGCTACCAGCTAGTTATCATCTGTTCTTTTGAAATTTTGCCAGTAATGAAAGTTTCCTGTGTAATGGTTCTTCATCACAGCAGAGATACCGAAAGCAGATTGAACTGAATAAATGTAATATACTGTATATTTTCCATTCCTTGGTAACGCTTCTTTCAAGTTCAGTTTTATATAATCTTCATTAATCTTTTATGTTTTTAAAAATTACCTGTATCATGCATCTTACAGTGCTTTAAAAAGTGAGTTAGATTGAGTACAAATTCATTGTTTTTTCTAGGTGGCTGACAGTGGAAGGCCACAGTTGTCTTCTGTGACTAACATTGACATTAAAGTAATTGAGGAAAGTATCCACGCTCCTGCAATTCTGCCTTTAGAAATCTTCATCACAATCTCTGGAGAAGAATATGGTGGTGGTGTCATTGGAAAAGTGCATGCAACAGACCAGGATGTTTATGACACTCTAACATACAAACTGGATCCCCAAATGGAATCTCTGTTCAGTGTTTCTAGCACTGGGGGCAAATTGATTGCCCATACAAGGTTAGATGTAGGACATTACCCCCTAAATGTTACTGTTACAGATGGAAAGTTTACTACTGCAGCTGTCATTGCAGTACATATCAAACAGGTGACACAAGAATTGCTGAATCACAGCATAACTTTTCAGTTTGCCAACCTTGCCCCAGAAGAATTCATTGGTGACTATTGGCGCAATTTTCAAAGAGCTTTAAGGACTTCCTTGGGAGTTAGAAGAAATGATATTCAGATAATCAGCTTGCAACCTTCCGATCATCCATCAAATCTTGATGTACTCCTGTTTGTTGAAAAGGCTGCTAGTTCTCAGCATTCAACCAGAGCCTTGCTCCACAAAATAAATTCCTCTGTGCCTGATCTTGAAGAGATCTCAGGTGTCCAGATCCTTAAAGTTTTCCACAAACTTTGTTTGGGTTTGGATTGCCCTTGGAAATTTTGTGATGAAAAAGTGATGGTGGATGGGAAAATCATGTCAACTCACAGCACGGCTAGACTGAGTTTTGTCACACCGCATCACCATAGAAATGCAGTCTGCCTTTGTAAAGGTAAGGACTATTTCTATTATAAGGTACAAAATCTACTTTCTACGCTCTTAAGCACAAAAACAATAACTGAAGTACAGGGAATATCCTTTGCATAAAATACAAAAATTGACTCTGTCCTATTTAACATCCACAATAATAAGTGTAACCTTATATTGAGCAAAATGTAAAACAGTGAAGAGACTATGTTTTTGACCCCACTATCATAAATAGCTTTTCCCCCAAATCATGCTGACCGTAACTTCTAGGAAATGTTTGGAGGATCTGGACTGTTATAAGAAGTCTCTCAAACATTTAAGAGGTTCATTTTTCCTATCCTTATCTTGATGGCTTTCACAGCTAGCAATTCTATCCCTAAGGATATTCAGTGTGGGCCTTTAAGAAAACATACATTTGTGGTGTGACTGGAGAATTGCAACTCCTTGAAATTCTGCCTGCTGGCTCCATAGGATTTGAAAATGATAAACAGTGTATGGTTTACCTAGATAACATAATTTATGAGTTCTGTAGAGGGATAGAAAAAAAAAAGAGTACAATCTTGGGTGAGTAATTTTCCCAGCAGAATTTGATCTGATAGCAATTTACAACTGAATGATGGAATGATTGTTGGCTGGCTGGCTGTCATATTCTCCTACCTCCTGCTTTCTGACAGCTATCATTTTCATCACCTGTTGTGCCTGAGCAAAATTAGGATCAGAGGTTTAGCTGCTCCTGCTTGAAGAATTACTGACAGACGGAGAGGAGAGGCAGGAATAAAACTAAAGCCATGCTCTGTTATGTGTTCCTCAGATGGAAGATGTCCACTCATGATTGGTATTTGTGAGAGAAACCCATGCCCTGAAGGTACTGAATGCTTAGCTGACCTTCAGGAAGAGAAGTATACTTGTGTTTGTGATGGAAGCACTGCCACCCAGTGCCCTGGTAAGGTTTTATCACTTAATCCTCTTTGTCTAATTCAGATACAGTCTGCAGTTTTAAATCCTAGTTTATGTTTTTTCTTTTAAGTATCAGCTGGGCAAGCAGTGACTTTTACTGGAAACAGTTATGTGAAGTATCGCCTCATAGAAAATGAAAACAAAGAGGAAATGAAACTCACTATGAGGCTCAGAACGTATTCTACTCATGCAGTTGTCATGTATGCCCGAGGAACTGACTATAGTATTTTAGAGGTATGTAGGTCCAAATTCTAAAACATTTTAATTAACAAAAACCTTCTGAATTTCATTCTGTATCTACTTCAGATCTAAATTGCTGCAGACTTAGAATAATTTACTAGATTCCTATAATTTAATCATCAGGTGAATACCCTACATTAGCAAAGGAAATGCTTTAGATGGTTAGCTAAATATTTAATGCTTTTTAGAATATGTATTTTAATATTCCAAGTTAATAACCTTTTTGAACAAAAGTACTCACAGTAGTCTATAATACAGGTGTGAAGCATAGTGGAAAAATAAATGCAATAGATAAAGAGAAGGGGAAAACAAAGATTCAGAGTTACTGAGAATTGACTAGCAATTTTAAATGGCATTAATAATTCCATCTAGATTTTTAAGCTTATATCTGTAAATATTCAGACATCATTCTACTTAATTGCTCTCCTTTTAATATAGGAAGAAATACAGCATACCAATTAACTTGTAAAGTTTATAAATCATTAAAACATCATCTTGAAAAATGAGACATGAATTATAGCAGGGGTCGCCAACCTTTTGGACCTCAAGGACCACCAAACTCATAATTTTAAATCTCAGGGATCACTAACTGGTTCTGTGGTGATGAGGCCTACTTTGTGGGCATGGCTTGGTGGTCATGTGACTGGCTGAGCATGGCTTGTATGTAAATACTATAAATATTTATATAAATATTGATTTTTTTTACAAAAAAAGAGCAACTTTTACCCAAAATCAGGCAAAGCAGGTAGGCAGATTGAGTTGCTCACAGAATTACAGATTCATTCAGAGATCTATCTATCTGTCATCAGCTAGCTCAGTCTGTCACATAAAATTTGCTTGCAAGCAAACTCACAAAATTAACTCACAACACACCATGTATGTAAATATTGAATTTTTTTATTTTAAAAAAGCAACTTTTACCCAAAATCAGGCAGATTGAGTTGCTCACAGAATCACGGATTCATTCAGTGATCTATCTATCTGCCATCAGCTACCTGAGTCTGTCACATAAAATTTGCTTGCTGTGAGTCTGAACTGAATAATAGAAACTTCAGTCCTAGGGGAGATTCAGCTGTGCTTAAAAGCAGAGCCAAAGATCTAAAGACTAGCTAGAAAGCAAGAAATCCAACCATTTCCTGCTTCCTAGCTAATCTAAATCTCCCTGCACGGCAGAACAGCTGATGGTTGTAAAAAGGAAAAATAGCAATTTAGCAGGCAAGTTTGCCAGATAAGGAGTGAGTGGGCGGAAGGATTCCTGTGCACCATGTGGGTGGCGCAGCCTTGTGTTTCTGTGCAGCCTGGATTAATTGCTTTTGGGGGGGTGCTCGGGGGGTGAGATTTCTCTGCAGCCCGCCAAAATTTTCTTGCAACCGCTGAATTACAGTATTTCTTAGTTAACAATGGTAATTAGGACTGGAATTTCCAACACTAAGTGATGCAGTCATAAACCATGACATGATGTAACCATATTAGTTAGCTACAGCAATCTGGCAGTCCCCATTGCCATCCTTAAGTGAGGTTTATGAATCATGAAGACCTGCTTGCAACTTTCTTCCAGTTTCCAATAACCAAAATCAGTAGGGAAGCTGGCAGGAAGTTGCAGCTCCCAGGGGCTTTCAAACAGGCTAGCAGGGATTGCTATGTAAGGGGCTATGTAAGTGGCTGCTATGGGGGGGAGGGGGCATGATTTGATATGTGCAAGTACAATAATGCTTGGGATGACTACTATCAGGTGGTCAAGAGTCCAGCACAGTGGGAGCACAGTAAGGCTTAGGCTGACTGCTGTGAGGCAGGTAAGGGGGCATAAGGGTCTGGTATGGCACAAGGACAGTGAAGCTGGGAGTGATTTCTGTTAGAGGCGGGTGTACAAATATACAATGCGGAACAAGCACAACAAGGCTTGGGGTGCTTTGGATTGTGAAATGATACATGAGGTTAGCATGGCGTAAGCAGAGAGAATCTTGGGGTGGTTGCTACCGGGTGTGGGAGATTTACCAAAGCAACTTGTGACCTTCCTGGCTTGCCCCTGAGTTCACTTGTAGGAAGCCGATAGGGAAAGTTGCAAATGGCAAATATGTGACCATGCAACTATTTTAAATGCAAGCTAGTTGCCAAATTGCAGTCATGTTGCTGGGACAACTGAACTTTGAAGATCAGTCATAGTTGCAATCGTTCAGCACTGTTGAACTTTGAATGAGTGGCCATCAACCAAGAATGGGTGAATCTCAATGGTGTTAGATGAAGCTATGATTATATAATCTAACCATGGTTTGATGCCCTCTGAGAGGATGGGATATCAAGTGTAAAACTGAATTCAGAAATCTAAGAGTTGCTGTTTTTAAAGATTTCAGGGATTATGTCAGAGAAGGCTGTTCATATTCGACATTCTTGTAAGTAGAGCTAACAAGATCTCTTCATGGTTAATTGTTACCTTTCTTCTTTCTTTTAGATCCACCATGGGAAACTTCAGTACAAATTTGACTGTGGAAGCGGTCCTGGAATTGTGTCTGTGCAGAGCATTCAAATCAGTGACGGCCAGTGGCATTCAGTGTCTCTTGAGGTAGATGGAAACTACGCTAAACTGATTCTAGATAGGGTACACACTGCCTCTGGTATTGCCCCTGGTACTCTCAGGACACTGAATTTAGACAACCATGTATTTTTCGGTGGTCACATTCGGCAGCAGGGTATGAGACATGGAAGGAGCCCTCTGGTTAGCAATGGCTTCAGAGGCTGTATGGATTCCATTGTGCTCAATGGTCAAGAACTGCCCCTAAATAACAAACCTCGGAGTTATGCTCAAATGGAAGAATCTGTGGATGTAGCTCCTGGATGTTTACTGACAACTATAGAGGATTGTTCAAGCAGTCCATGCCAGAACGGGGGCATTTGTAATCCACTTCCCACTGGAGGTAAGGTTTGTTTGTTTGTTATTGGTATTTAGCATGGCTTTATTTTCTGTTATCATAAATGTAAATGCTGTACAAGATCTCTTTTATCTCACTGCAACTTTGTATTAGCTGTTTGGAATACTTCCCAAGTAGTAGTATAAAACCAGACCTTCCCTAGAACAGGTGAAGATATTAAAAAAATAACTTGCAATATCACAGGTGCCATTCAGTTCAATTAACATAAATGTTAAATGCCTTGTGGAACAACACTACTGGATCTAGTTTTCAAACTGCTAGTAAAGTAAAGCTTTCTGGACTCCATTGTATTTCAACATTTAAAAGTTTTGATACACTGTCAACCTTTTAAAAGGAATGAGATGTATTATGTTATTTTGATTGTAATACAGTAATCATTTCTGAAATAGCTATCATAATTACAGTTACTTATTCCATAGTAAGATATTAAGCTTTATTAATTGGTTCTTTACATCTTTTTAGGAGTGGTGTATATCTGTAATGCTTTTGTGCTAATTTAACTAGATTTGGGTTTCAGAAAGGCTCCACTGGTTGTCTATTCTGTGCAGAAAAGAATCATTTAGTTTTGTGAGCGCAGTGATGACATGCGTTCATTCTTGGCTTTCGTTGCAGGTTATTATTGTAAATGTGCAGCTGCATTTATGGGTATACACTGTGAAGTAAATATCAACCCGTGTGCTTCCAACCCCTGCCTTTATGGTGGCACTTGTATTTCCATCAATGATGGATTCAATTGCCAGTGCAGAGGGCTATATACAGGTCAGAGGTAAGAGATCTTTTTCTAACTGTTGAAATAAATTTCATCCCAGTATGTTTATCTTCACAGTATTACCTCTATAATATTTTCTGCTCGCATGTGTACTTTGAGAAAATGGTATGTGTGAGCATGCATCCATTTACTTTGTTTGAAGCAGAAAAAGGTTTGCATGTATGTTTGAAGAAGTGGGGTACAAATGAGGACAAGCTTGCATATATAAACATATGTCTTGTTCAGTCACTCTCATGGAGAGTCAAAACCTGCTATGGATTTTGTGGAATGCACATTTATTGGAAAAATCAATATTTGTCCTGCAAGAATTGTAAGAAGAAGAAGAAAAAACAATTGAAATCTATGATATATCTGTTTATGGTATGGGCAAATACATAGGCAGGATAAATATTAATAATCCTGGAATCATATTGTGACCCATGCTATTTACTATACAAAATAACTTTCCACTCCACCTGGCTGAATATGTTGACATTCATAGCTTATTGAGTTTGAATGATTGATTTAGGAAGTAATTGACTATTATTTTTTCCCTTAGGTGTCAGATTGGTCCATATTGCAAAGACAACCCCTGTAAAAACAGCGGCAAATGTATTGATAGCTTAGATGGACCTGTTTGTGAATGTGAGGCTGGTTTTCATGGGGAGAGGTGAGTACCTTTGAACAGTTAATGATTTTCATTGCTCCCATTTACATTGTATGTGGAATAAAAATTCTTACAAAGGGTGGTGTTAGTTATCTACCCATTTTAAAGCTTAGTTCTATCATAAGAGGCTGAAACATAAATTCAACTATGAAGATGGTCCTGGAATGGTCTCTGAATACAGAACATTCTGATTAAAGATAACTTGTATTACTATTTTCATTTGACACATGAGACAAAGACTTGACTAAATTTTAGTTTATCAGTGAATAGATATCTACTGGCTTTTCCTATGCAATCAGCAAACCATGGATAACCCAAGTATAATATTTTTGCTATGGTGTTGAGGCAGGCCTCTGCTTGATTTTGTTTAGAAAACATAACCTATAAAGTACAGATAAGGTTTGTACTTTTACAAGTACAGCACAAGCCAGCAAATTGCTTGAATTTAATAAAGCAAAAGTGTTTGTTGGGATAATAAATTTAAAAAAATAAAAGAAAATGAAGCTTGCTATATCATTTGAATTGACTGTGTTGTAAGATAGCTTAATACTATACTAATGTAAGATGAGCATGGTTTTAAAATTGGAAGAAGAAACATCAGTAAATATACTATGTTGATGACATAGGTATAACAGCAAAGGATCTGCAATTTCTAGTAATGAAAGCCAAAGTGAATATTGAAACAAATAAATAGAAAAAAGATAAAACTAATGATAACTGATACAACATCAGCCTTAGAATTAATAATTAAGTTATCAAAGTAATAGATAGCTTCTGCCTTTTGAGGTCAAGCAAGGTGGATAGCTCAGTTACAGTGGTAATAGGCAAAATTTCATGCAATCAAGACATAGAGTAGAACCTGGTAGAGCATTCATGAAAGCCTTAGAAAAGATGTTCAGGTACCATGAGTATGTACAACCCTACTAAGATCAGAAAATGCAAGCTATGAGATTTCCTGTGACACTATGGAAATGAAAGTTAAGAGATTGAAGGAACAGGATAGGAAGGATATTGAAGCTTTTGAGCTTTGGTGTTTAGAAGACTCCCAAGAATACAATGGACAGCCAAGAAAATAAACAGATCATTAAATAAATCAACACACAGTTTTCACTAGAGGTACTAATGATCAGGATCAAATTATCCTATTCAGACATATTATGTGAAGACCTAGCTCTCTGGAGAAAACTTTAATGCTGGAAAAGGTAGAAAGAAAGGTAAATGGTATGACCAGAAGTATAATTGGTCTCTGAAATTGCATTGCAGGATCCCCATGGTCCTGTTATAAAAATGCAGGCGTTTGGCAGTCTGCCTGCAATTATGACCATCAGGGTGCTTCAGCTCCTTCCACCTGCCTATTTTCCACTCTCTCAATATCTTCACCTTTTTGGATGCTTTGTACTTTACAACAAATTCCTGCTTCCCCCAGTTAACCTTGCTATTGTCATCTTCCTGCTTATGGCCTGAGATCCAGGTGCTGGACAAGGGGGCACCCCTGGGATATGTGTGGTGAGTGCAGCAGCAAAACCTCATCTGCCAAAGGGAGCTTGCCACAAGTATTGGCATTCAAACAAATATATAATTCTGCTTAACACTGGATTATAGCAAATGTGCACCCTTAAGACACCTGTTTGAAAAAATAGTAAATGATGAGAAACATAGGAAACAATGTGTCCTACCAAATTTTAGCATTAGTTTTAGAGTTTTCTTCATGATAATAATAGCTTTTAAAAAAGGGTTTTTAACTGTTGTTGAGTAGGTTAGGAACACCATCATCATGGCAACAAAGTGCTTAATTGTGCTCAGCTCTTTTACCATCAAATAGAGTTGTCCAACCCTGGCAACTTTAAAACTTGTGGACTTCAATTCCAAGAATGAATGGCTGGTGAATTGTGGGCGTTGAAGTCCACAAGTCTTAAAGTTGGACCTCCTCAGCATATAATTTCATCAGCAATGATTTTATCTGTAGAACAGCTAGTTGGAAAAATCCCCTTCTGCTGTAATCAGAACCAATTATTAAATAAAAGGCAGTGTTTCTTCTGATCATAGTGCTACCTTCCATTCCACCTAACCATGCATTAACTTCTTTCTTTTGTCAATGCAGTGCTGTAGACCTGAAATTATGTTCTACTTCTGACATACTCGGGTAGTCCAAGCAATAGTCCCCAGGTAGCAGAAAGCAAACTTATCTCCCCTTTGCTTGTTGGGATGATCACAAACCAATTAGGAAAGTGGATCAGAATGGAAAAGTAACTTGGATGCAATAAGATGACCAGGTTCTAGTTTGCTGTGATTGGCCTAGAAAAGTGAACTTATTTTTTGTTCCCTGCAGGATTTCAGATTACTTTACAGCCCACTACAATTACAGTATCTATAAACTCATGAGTGTGTAACCTGGATAATACATTGTTGGTATTCACACACATATCCCCAACATCTTTTAATGTTTTTGCAGGTGCCAAACTGATGTCGATGAATGCATTGAAAACCCATGCCAGAATGGTGCTTTGTGTGAGAATACATACGGTGCTTATAACTGTACCTGTAGTCAAGGATTTGGAGGAAAACATTGTGTTGAGGTCCATAACAGATATGTTTCAACTTCCTGGAACATTGGCTTAGCTGAAGTAATTGGAATAATCATTTTCATAGTGATAATCTTAGTATTAGTGGGGGTTTTCATTTTCTGTCGCCGAATGATCAGAAAAAAGAGGAAAAGCCAGCCACAATCAGAAGACAAACACCTAGGAACCACAACAGCTTTCTTGCAAAGACCATACTTTGATTCCAAACTGAATAAGAACATTTATTCTGACATTCCACCTCAGGTGCCTGTACGCCCCATTTCATATACTCCAAGCATTCCAAGTGACTCTAGAAACAACTTGGACAGAAATTCTTTTGAAGGTTCCACTATTCCAGAACATCCAGAGTTCACTACTTTTAACCCTGACTCTGTACATGGTCATAGAAAAACAGTGGCTGTTTGCAGTGTAGCTCCTAATTTGCCACCACCACCTCCATCCAATTCTCCATCAGACAGTGACTCAATACAGAAACCCAGCTGGGACTTTGACTATGACAGTAAGTGCTCCTTTTCTTTCTATTAATAATGGTTTGCTGATAGGATGTTGAGACATGTGTCTTGCAATAATATTATCAATCATAGACTAGGAATAAAATGACAGTGCAATTTAGAATATAAGCTAAACATCTAGTAACAAGTCACTTTTTACCACTTATGTAAACTGTTCCCTCTGATAGTTAATTAGAATGGTTGAATGCAAGAAAAATGTGATCATCCAAAAATAGAAAACTCTTTTCTGTATAGTCAGGAAGGCCCTGGAAACTCAAACAATAGATATGTATGTGCTTCTGAAAAAAACTAATGTAGCATTTCCTCCTTTTCATAAAGGATGCAGAATGATTTATACAAATTTATGAGATTCAAGAGTTTGAGATCATAGAAATAAGAAAATTTTCAATTAGAGAGGAAAGAAACATTCTACTTTCCTAGTTTCAGATATGTTAAAATAAGTGTTACTTTAGTATTGAAAACACCAAGAACTATAAAAAGTTGGAGTGAGGAGAAATGAAAAATATTGACTGTTCAAGCCACTTAATTGTTTTATAATATGCATCTTTTAACTAGGGACATAGGATTTAGGAGATGTATGCCATGAAATTAAAGGTCTTCTTTTCCCCAGTATTATGAGGTGTTTCAGATGGAAGGGAAAGAAAAATGGAGCCCTTTCTCTTTGTCTGGCACTTCTACATAACCATAGTTTAAGTTTGGCAATAGTCATTATCCCTAAGTACACAAACTGGGAAGAGGGCATAAGCAGTGGCCAGCAATGCTTATCTATATGCTGTTATCTGTGGACAATTACCCAATCACTGACTTCTCCAGCACAACTTGGAGTAGGAAGCATCCATTCGCTCCTCTGTGTTGTGTTCTTTGTGGAAATATATTGTTTATAGTAGCTAAAGTCTGCTTTCCTCCTTTTATTAATCTTAGGTGAGATCAACAGAAAGGCACACCTAAATAAAATTTGTACATATCTTTCATATTTCTTTTATATTTTATGATGTAGATTGGTTTCATTCTGATGAGTCTTATTTTGTGGGTTTTTCCCCGTTAGCTAAAGTTGTGGATCTCGACTCCTGCCTGCCAAAGAAGCCTCTGGAAGAAAAGGTGTCTCAGCCTTACAGTGCTCGGGAAAGTATGTCTGAGGTCCAGTCCCTCAGCTCATTCCAGTCAGAGTCATGTGATGACAATGGTAGGTACACAACAGATCATTATTGGTCATTACTACATCTTAGTTTTCTCCAGCTTGGGGCCCTCCAGACATGTAGAATTACAACTTTTCTTGTGGGATTTGTGCAATGCCATCAAGAGGGCACCAAGTTGAGGAAGCCTACCATCTCCTTAACTTTCATCACCAGATAATCTGTTTTACACTATCATAAACAATTTCATAATATTCAGTAGATATGTACATGTTCCACATAATGTTAGTTCAGTAAAGTTGTTAAATCAGTTACTATGTATTAGTTTGATAGGTAATTGATTATAGATACAACTAAATAATTCCTTTGCAAAATAATCCTTTGGAAGTATAAACATCAGCTGTTTGATGCTGATGTTAGGCTTTGAACGTCTAAAATTGGATTACAGCTTTATTTGTTTCCTTTTTTTCTCTCCCTTGCTGCTGCTGCTGCCTCAGCTCCCATATGGATCAGAGCAGTACTGAGCGAAAGCAGAGTATAAGGGATTTGCTTGTAAGTCTGATTACATAAGTAATGAAGGAAGTTGTCTGGTGGGGCTTTGTTATAAATGTCTTGCAGTCTGCTTTATGCCATGATAAGGACTAAATATCCCTTCAGTCTTTATCATGGCATAATGTGCTCTTCCTGCGTTAAAAATATTCCACTTAATAAAATCAGACTATAATCTTAACAGGAAAGTTGCCTGACCCATCCAATATGCTCAAAATGTTGTTGTTTTTTAAATTTGACTTAACCTTAAGTATTTCATCCTTTAAATTATCAAAAGCCTGCTATTTTTAAAGCATTTTTGTAAATTTTAAATAGTATATCAAAACACATTTTTGATAAAAATGTTACATCTTAAAACTTCCTTTTATTACTTTAAAAAAGTAAATTTTATTGATTTCTGGCTTTTTAATGGTGTATGTGTATGTGTGTGTTTCTTAGTAGATAATACTTTTTGTAAAATTGCAGAATTTTCAAAATGTGCTCCTGTTTTTTATCACTATAGAAATTATTCTTTCTTTCTGTAAATCTGAATGCTGTTTCCAAATAAGTTAATATAATACAGCATGATAAGAAAAGAAGAGCAATGACAAATATCATAATTGCAGACTGCAGCTGAAAGTATTATGTGGCTACAAACATGACGCAGCCTGTTCAGATAATAATTAAGAAGAAACAGAGAAATAGAGCCAGCAATTTGGCTGCTTATATCAAAGCGTCTCCCACCTTCCATAGTTTAACTTTCATGCTGTGATTTCTTTTCTTATGTCCTACTACTTCTAGTAACACTTTCTTTTTCAATATTGTCAACTTCATCTCATTTTGTATTCCACTTTACACCCAATTAAGGATGCTTGGAGCAGCTAACAAAATAAAATGCAAAAGCAAATTTAAAAGCACAATTCAGAAATGTAATTAAACCTCTCTGAAATACTGTTCCACTTTATGCTTCCTTGTTGCACCTCTATTTCCGCTAACTCTAATCCTAATTGTTTTCCAGCCGTTGCTTGTTTATTCTGAACTAGTTCCCATAAAATTCCTGCCTTAACCTATGAAAAGCAACTTCAATTTTATTCTGTGGGGAGAAAAACCCACAGACATTGCCTTGTCCCTGTACTTTTCAAAAGGTTTTGTAAAATATTCTTCCCCTCTCCTTTCTTTCTTTCTTTCTGTCCCTACCACTGTCTTTTTACCTGTCAGTTTTCCAGGTGTCACTCTAACCTTCACATAATACTTGCTAGGACACCTGTTTCTACATCTTGCCTGCACAAAAGATGGATTATACTGCATTGTATTTACTTCCCTAATAAATGGGTGCTTGCACACAGGTGGCAAGCCACAGGTGATACACATAGTCATAAAACAATCTGTTTGGGGTTAATTGCTCTGACTGACATTCCTCACACTTTTTAAAACTCACTTTCTTGTATCAGTAAATCTAAAGGTGTTTCCTGCAACTTGATAAGGACCTAATTCAGACATAATTCAAAACAAATAGAGCCCAGGTGCAATGTAGGAATTTCTTGATGATGCATATCCTTGTAAATTGATGCTTTTATCCAAAAAGATTAGTGCAATAGTGGAAGGCTTGAATCCACTTCTGTTTGCTGAAAAGTAACTTCCATGTGTACTATTTATAATTGCTGTATTGCATTTGTGTTTGACAATCTATACACAAGTATGAAAAGAAGAATGATTGAGTATAAATGATTGTTAAAATGTATGTGCATGTTTCTCTTTGCAATCCACTTTTAGTTTTGGTAACCTTTGTAAGCCATTCATGTGGCTAGGACTGATCATTCATATTTGCAGGTTGAAAATGTTTTCATTCCACTAGAGACTGTAACTCACTTCAGTATTTCTATATAATCAAAATGAAGCAATGCTAGTGCTAATCTGTGAGGCGGGCAAATGTATGTTTTGTATGGGTGTGCATAGAGAATTGTTTTGCATTGCATGTAATTTTTATAAAATATATAAGTATTACATCAGTTCATGTTGACATAATATTATGTGCTATTTGAAATGGTTGCTAATCATAGGTTTCTTTTTTAACTTACTCCTTCCATACTTTTTACAAGCTTCCCTAGTGACTGTAATACACCTTGTCAATGCTGTTGTTGACTCGGTGGGAAAAGAAGGTATATAGTTTTCATTTTTATTTATTGCCTGCGTAGAACATTGCATGCCTTGTATTTTAAGCAGAAAACATTGGAAGGGAACAATATTTGCTTTATTATTAGTAATGTGTAGATTTAACAATGTGTGCTGTATATACTCCTTGGTATATATTTTTAAAATAGACATCTTTATTTATTTATGTAGGAGATTAAATGTCTAATGTACCTCTGTGTTATTCTGACTTGATTTCCCAAAAGTTCACATCCACACAGAAGCTCTGTAATAATCAAATGGCACTAAATTCAAGAATATGAATGGTAACATTCCACAATCCTCAAGATGCATAAAATGAATGATAGAGGTGAACCAGCTATTTGTGAAGTTCATGCAATCGGGGTTGTTTTGAAGCCAGATACTTATTTAAATGCAGTAGATATTAACTAGATGGCTTTGAGCAGTTCCTTGTATTTCTGCCTCAGTTTACCCCATATGAACTTACATAAACATCTGAAAGTAAATGCACTCTTAAATTAAACATAATCATTTCAACCATGTTTTCTTAGAATTGCTTCCTCTATGAAAAGTAGAGAGGATCTTATCTGAGATTCTTACTTCGCGTTCTGTCTTAGGTTCAGTTTCCTTTTATCTGAGCATTGTCTTAGATAGTGTCTTTCTTTATTACTTGAGCTTATTCCCATGCATATTGAGCTTATGGCCATCACATCTAGTTCTTAGATGGCTGCTGAAATGGCCACTGAAACCCAGAGAGTTCTGACAGCCATTGTAGGAGAGTTTCTAAGAAAACTGAAACAATCTGATCTTGGGGGTTTTAGCAAGATGCTAAGATGCTCCTATCGTTGACCCTAACTTTATTTCTCTGATACAACCCCAGTATGCAAATTTTTTCAGTATTGGGAGGTTGAGATAGCGTTAGTGATGGTTGCAATTGTAGAGAAAATTGAAAGCTTCACTCTCCTGAAAAAAAGAGAGAGAGAAGAGGGATGAATGTGAATGGATGACCCATTCTAAAGGCCTTCTAAATACTGTATAACTATAAAGAGTTCCCTTTTTCTGTCTTCATGTTTAGATAGCAAATGGGCATGTTGACAACAGTGGAATTAATGCATAAAGCATAAGAATTAAAAGTTGGTCTAATAATGCATCTTTATCCACCATGGAAAATCTCCAGATAAATTAGGATTTTGACAGCGGGGAATGTCTAGTTGGGATGTTAATAACTTCTAAATACATCTGGAGGGAATGAGATTGGAAGAGTTTATTGTACTGATAAAAAGTACAAATTATGAAATAGCAAGACACTGATTTATATTTCAGCTCAAGTATTCAGCAATGAAGAATTCCTCCAAATAAATACATCTCTTTGCCCCCACTTCTAAAATAATATTGGTGAGAATGTTATTAAATGGATGCAATCAGTTTGAATAACAAATGGTAATATACATATTCATTTCAGTTCGTATACAATTTAATTCAGTTCTTTGTCAGAATTCTTTCCATTTTGCATACATTTATTCTTTACTTACATGAAAGGAATAATCCAAATGGAATAATCTCCAAATATTAACAGTTCTGCATATTGTTTCATCCTATACCAAAAAAAATTTTAATTTATTTTTATGCATACAAGTGTTCCCAATTTGGAGGAGGGGAGAGAGAATAGTTTGCAATGGAGGAGCTATTTAAAATTAGTGTGTTAGAACAACTATTATTTCAGGTCTTCTTATGTCTCTTGGCATTCAGGTTAGTGCAAGGTGACTATGCAAAAGGACTAAATTCTACATATCTATATTGGCTATTTGAATGAAGCAAACTCCTATAGTATTCTCCAAATGTATTATGCAATTCTCAGAATTCCAAGCAGATGGCAGGACAAGAGACAATGAAATCTACTCTAAACATAGCTGAAAGACATCATATTAGGGTAGAAAGATAATTGACCAATAAGACTATTATTGCAGCAATAACAATATGAAACTAATTGTGTTAATTCGATTTTCTATATATAGAAATACATATATTTGAATATCTTTATCAACAATTACTACAAGTGATATTTCTGAGATACCATTTTCTAAAAGTATTGCTTATGTGGTTCCATTCATGTGATAACTTAAAAATAGGAAGAAGAGGAGGAGTAATGGATTATTTTTCTTCCTGGAAGCTCCCGAAGTAAACTAGGGAAGGCAACTACACAAATTCTCTAAATGCTACAAAAAAAACCTGACCACAAACATGCCCTTCTTATAAATACCTCCATCTACAAATAAGATAGAATCAGTAGGTTGTGGAAAACTCATGTCTTACAATAATGTACATGTAAACACTTTTTTAAAGGGAAAAGCCTAAGGACTAAGTCAATATCTACCTGAATATGGTTAGAATAGATCATGTAGCCATAGTAAGCAGAGCCCTGGAAAAGTAAACAAGATGACATGGGTCCAGTCAGTTATACATATGCATTAGACTTAAAATGTTTTTATTTGTAAAAATAATCAGTAATCATATTAGTCATAGCGGTGGTGTAAGATCAATATGGACATTAAAATAAACCAAATAAGATCAAGCTTTACACTTTTAAAAATTTCCCTAGGTCTCAGATATTTATTATTATTGTCATTATTTAAGTATTGGACTTGTATCACATCTTTCTCTTTATTTGACCATTAAGTTAGCTTGCAACAGTCAAGGTACAAAATATAAGCTAAAACAAATTAAAATTCATGTAAAATCAGTAATTAAATCAGGTAAATTAAGCTTGACCTAAAAGCTTGACCAAAAATGCTTTTACCAATTTCCCAAGTTTTGGGACAGTGGGACCCAACTCTCCTGCCTAAGATATAAATTCCAAGCTTAAAAACCACATACAAAAAGGTATTTTCCTGCATGTCTGATAGTTGAGTGTCTTCATAATTAAGAAGAACATAAGGATATCCCTGGTGATTTGGAAGTTTGTCAGGTTCATAATAAGCACTTTTATTAGATCCAAGGAGGCACATAACTGATTTCGTGCACCTAAAAGTTGGTTAAGATAAAGAATTATCTTTTAAAACTGAGGTTACTTTCAGAAGCCCTTTTTGTAAGGCTATTTGATTAATGTCATCTAGCTACTAATCTAATGTTCCTTCATGGATTTCAGCCTTTACCTCCATAGTTCCATAACCATAATAGATAAAAATGAACATGGATTTATCATGACATCTTGTAGGATTTGGTGCCATTAAGAGTTTTGGAACTAATCAACTGTGTATTTTCCTCCTCTTTTTCACTTCTCTTCTAAAGAGTCTTTTGCTGTTCCTGACTTGGGCAATTCAAGAGGTGACTTCTGCATGTAGATATTCAGTGATACGCATTTAAATGTCCACAGCACTAACTTGACTTTAATTGGTTGCTTAGTGTGTGTTTGTGTTGTAATTCATACACTTTATTGCAGTGTTTTAAAATACACCTTTTTAGAATTTATCATGAATTGGAGAAATGTTATTTTCTGTAATACTACAGTGTTTTTATAATCAGTCCACCTTTATTTTCAGTATATTTTATGTTATATTTGTTCTACAACACAAAGCAGTTTTCAAATTTTTGCATGGTTAGCTTAATATTTGTTTAGATATGTGAATGTCTGAATGCTGTTACTAATACTTTTTAAAAATCTGGTATTCAGTTATATTTTATACTCTATTAAAGAGCTGATTGATCATTGATAATATTAGTGGCAGTAATATTAACCATATTTTTATTTTTTTTAAATCAGATTTATTGGTCATAATCCCAACCAAAAATAAACTTGTTGCTGTACCATTTGCATACTATGCTTATTCGTAAATCTGTTTATTCCATTTTTTACTTTAATATATGGGTATTTTTTTGAAAAAAATAATAATATTTAAGTAAACCTATTTCTTGTATAGCAGGACAATATATCCTAAAATTACTGCAGTCTGTTCTGATCTGTTAAAAGATAAAAGAACAAGAAATTTTTTCCTGAATACCCACTTTTCTCTACAATAGGTACTCGGGATGTGTGTACATATGTGTATTGTCTATACACATACGTATCATGCACACACACATGACATACAAGATCCGTGGTGGTGCAGTGATTAGAATGTAATAGTGCCGGCTAACTCACTGCTCACTCTAGGAGTTTAATTCTGAGCAGTTCAAGGTTGACTCAGCCTTCCTTCCTTCCTTCCAAGGTCGGTAAAATGAGGATCCAGATTGTTGGAGGGAATAATCTGACTACATCCCTCAGCAGTATATAAGTCTAAGTACTATTGCTATATATCGAAATAACTTTGTAAATTTTACATTGCAAATGGAGAAATGCGCAGTTTGAACAATTACTGCATATTTTATACTGGAAAAGCAATACAGATCAGTATGCCAAAAATGGATGGGAAAAAAAATCCTATTTCAAAACCCTTGAAGTCAGAAATTCATCAAAAAAGTATAAGCATTACATGCAAAGAAAGTGCTTTTAGTAAGTGGCTGCCGTGCACCAGGCAATTGGCGGTTGCATTCTTTTACCCAAAGAATGATACTTCCAACCTTGGCAGTTTAAGGCCTGTGGACTTCTACATCTAGAATTCCACAGCTGGCTGAGTAATTCTGGGAGTTGAATTTCACAAGTCTTAAAGTTGCCAAGGTTAGACACCCTTGTGCTATGCCCTTGTATCAACTACATCTTTTCACAGCTTTGCGTCATAAGGTATATTGAAATTAAGGTAGCTCAGCCTTGGATAATAAACTATACATATACTGCATGGCACTTTGTGAACTTGTGGTTGTAACACTGAATGTCTTTGTTAACCATTGCAGGCAAATTGCTCCAGTTATTTGTATTTCTAATCCTGGTTGGCTGAGTTGCTCTTAATGCATTTGCTTTGGTTTTTCAGTCTTAATGGTAGATCAGGAGCAAGATATTCAATCTTTCTTTGTTTCTGTTCTCCAGGCTATCACTGGGATACTTCTGACTGGATGCCAAATGTCCAACTGCCTGGCATACAAGAATATCCAAATTATGAAGTAGTTGAAGAGACGGCACCTCTGTACGCAGATCCAAATTCGATTGATGCTGACTATTATGCTGGCGGTTATGACATTGAAAGTGACTTTCCACCTCCACCAGATGATTTCCCGATTCCAGATGACCTCCCACCCTTGCCACCGGAATATAATGATCAGTTTGACTCCATACAGCAATCCAGGGACGTATCTGCTGTAGGTAGCTTAGGGTCTTCGGTGAGGAGCAGGCAAAGATTCAATCTCAACCAGTATCTTCCCCATCACTATCCTTCAGACATTTCAGAACCTCAGAACACAATAAATGGAATCCCTACAAATTTCCAAGAAACTTTTGCTCCTTACACGGTAGGCTACAAAAGAGACCCTGTAGACAACATGTCCATTTCTGCGTACGCTTCCACAGCTTCGTGCTCTGATATGTCAGCATTCTGCGAAATGGAGTCTGAGGTAATGATGAGTGACTATGAAAGTGGGGATGACAGCCATTTTGAAGATGTGATCATTCCTCCACTTGATCCTCAGCAGCACACAGAAGTCTGATATTCTTCCTCAAAAAAAAAAAAAAGTGCCTGGATGCTAATGAACTAAAAAGAAAAAGGATTGTAGAGAATCTTGGAGAGCTTTCCCCCCCTGGCAATGCTTGAGCGCTATTATTTCAGTGAACTAAAACTGGCATGGCTGCAATGGAATATGCAGCTCATATTAACCAATTTTCCATTATTTTCCCTTCTGCAGTTTCACTAATCACAGGTCTCCTGTGGTGTTTTTTTTTCCTTTTTTTGTACTTACATTGTCTATGTTAGAAACAGGGAAAAAATGCATACCACTTCCTCATTTTAGCATGATAAATGTATTTATATCATTCAGAAACAAATCATTTTTCTTATATTTTTGTAAATTTTATGTACAGTTTTGATTTTGGTAATTTTACCTAGATTTTGTAGATAATTTTAAGGTTTGGTTTCCATTAATTTAGTGGTGTTCTGTGTGCCATTAAACCCTGGGCTGCATTATATTCAGTAATCACTATACAGTAAACCCTTGATTGAACAGTTCTCTATTTAGCAGGCTTACACTGCACAGAATATAATCGACCCATACACTGTATAATTTATGTATACGTACATATAGAATATTATACACGGTGCAGCTGTAAAATCAGATTCAGATTTTACACAACACAGTGCTGTAACAGATACTCTTTCCCCTTATTAGTTCATTAAATCAAAGGTTTACTGTATTTACATGTGTTCTCATAGCAATTCAGTGTTATCACCTCTATATTTTAGTGTAATAACTGATGCATTTCCAACTGTACATAATTTCCAGTTGTAAAACATAATCTGATATTTTTGGGGCAAAAAACATAGCACTGTCTTACACAAGTTTCGTACTCTGGAACAGTATCCGTTTTTCCTTTTCCTGAAAAGTGTGTTGGGGCCCACTGCATTCCTGTTTAGAACCAAAATCACAGCACAGTTTTTATAGTGTCTGTATATTTGTGATGCAGCAGTCTTGTAAAGGTTTTTACTGAAATCTACCATTAGCCAGTCTTTCTTACAGATAATAAATTATTAATAAAATACTCTAGCTTTGTTCACTCTATTTCATACATTGTATATATAAGTAGTATAGATTTATAGATACAAAAAGCGTAAAGTTGCTTGGTACAGCCAATCTTTAGTTGTGTGCAATCAATCCACTAGGTGGCAGAAGGGTCTTGTTCGTTTAAAAATCAAATACATCCTTGATAGTATAGAGATAATAGATAACATACTTACAAATGATAACATAGTTACAATCTTTCATATATTGCCTGTTACAAATACACAAAATAAGACTTGCAAGTTACTTGGTAAATAGTTATGTTATTATTATTAACTGTTGTTGCCTTTAGTTTAATAGCTTTTAGTTTAGTAGTGATGCTCTTAGTAAATGAAAAATTTCAGCTGTTAAACTTTATTGAGTACACAATGTTTTGTATTAATACAAAATTGGGTCATATTTGGATATAAACTATATCTTGAACTGGTTGGCTATCTCTTGTGAGGAGATGAGATCCAGCAGGTAACTATGCCAAGTCACAGAGGACTTTATAAATTGTATCCAAAAACTGATACAGAGCCTATTAAACAGATACCATGTGCAGCCACCAAAGCAACACTGGTGAGCACTTGGACCGCTATAGTTTGGGCCAACAGAATATCCCAGATTTGCTTTGTTGAATAAAAGAAATTCCAATGAAATTATCCTTCATATATTTCAAACAATCCGATTTGATAATCTGAGGTATAGTGTGAGAAAGCTTAACTATGCACTTTTCTTAAACTTTGGATTTCCATATGGTTGATTTCCACCCTTGAGCCACATACAGTGTATGTGGAAATCCTCTTGCAAGCTCTACCAAAGAACATTTATCTTGGTATAACTTCTGGAATAGAATTTCCCAGTTGATTCTGTTGTTTATGTGCACCAAAGGACAAAATAATTATATAGGTAATTATACAGGTAATACAGTTCAATTAATGACCGTTTGAAGTTACATGATAACTCCCCCCAAGTGTTTACGACAAAGTCCTGAAATTACGAATATTGCAGTTGTTCAGCCTTATGATTGTCTGGAGACTGGCACTGCAACATTCATCTATTGCCTTCTCCCCTGCTCCCATCCTGCTGTGCCGGACTCACTTACCTTGCAAAGATCTGTCTCCTGCCGTGGTTTCTTCGCCTTTGAGGGAGAGTATAACAGGACGATTCCCTTCCAGCGTCTGGTCAGCTCGCAAATGCTTTTTGAGTCAAGAGTAAAAGGTTCTGGGGTCCGTGATCTTACGCAACTCCAGGTACCCATTCTCTGGAAAAGTGGCTGGGCATCTGAAGTCAGGCAAGATCAGTCCCCAGAACTTTTCACCTATGGTGTGAAAAGCATTTGCAAGCGAACCGGATGCCAAAAGGGAAATTGTCCTTCTCTCCGTCAAAGGCAAAGTAACCGTGGCAGAGGGGACAGATATTTGCAAGGTAAGTGAGTCTGGCACTGCAGATGGGAGAAGGTATCATTGGATTGGGAACGCCTTGAATGACCTGTTCCATCACTAGGACTTCCATGGTCTTCCCCACCCTGAGATACCTTTTGCACATAACACTCAGGAGTTTGATTAGCAAATGCATAGGCGAAAGCAGGAGTGATCATGTTCAAGTTACATGATTCACTCCTATGAATCCTTAAGTTACTAACGTAGTTAGCAGGGTCCATTACATTTGTAACTTGACGATTACCTGTATTTAGTTTTGACTTACATCTTAAGAGCGTTTCAGGGATGGTATGGTAATATGGGTAGTCCTTGACTTACAACCCTTTGTTTAAGGACCATTTAAAGTTACGACTGCTGAAAAAAAAGCGACTTATGACTGGTCCTTACACTTAATGACCATTGCAGTATTCCATAGTCACATGATCACTATTTGTTACCTGCCACAGAGCTTTCTGGGAAGCAAAGCCAATTGGGAAAGCCAAATTTGCTTAATGACTTCATGTTTCACTTAACAATTACAGTAAAAGAGGTCATAGGTTATAAAATTACGAGTCAGCTAATGACCACAATTGGTTAATGATGTATATTCTGGCCCCAAATGTGATCATAGATCAAGGACTATCTTATGTTAGGAAAAAACCAATATGAGAACATTTTCAAAGAGATTTAGCATCACTGGGAAAATTTTAAGATTAGTCTTGGGAAAATGCTGCTTTCTATTATTCAATTATACTCTCCTGAGAGAAAATAAATCTAGTAAGTGGAATCTTATGAGTTCAGCGATTTTGGAAAGTGCTGTGAAATTTGCAAGGAAGAATTCGCAATAAGGTTTCCTATTCCAATATTAAATATACAACATTGATTTATAACAGGAATAGGAACATTTTCTTGATTTTATAGAGATTTGTAGTTACATCAAAAATGGCATCCACTAAAGTGGCATTTCAATAATAGGGCATAATACAATTTCCACTGCGAAGAACTGCTTTTTACAGCTGGTGAAACGTGGAGAAAATTGCCTACCTGAACTCTACAACAGTGTTTTCAACCTCAGGGGACTCTCCCAGAATTCCTCAGGCAGCATTGAAAAGCAAAAGTGGTTAAATGAAGGAACAAAGGAAGTAAAGGAGAGCAGAAAGAATGGATTAATGCTGTACCAAAAATTATTTCCTGGTTTTCTATATTTTCTTTTCTGAAAGACTTCTGGTTTTTTTTTCTAATTCTCAAAGAAATACTTTGGAACTTTTTGACAGCGCTTAACTTAAGGTAGTGTTCTTATTGTTGCATAACAGTATTTTATTGTTTACCTGCAGTATATGTGGTTGCCCTTAATCCCTGATAATAAATAGCTCCTAGGAGGAGTTCATTCATAGCCTCTTAAATTTAATTGAACTGAGAAAGCTAAAGAGGCTTCAAATTACTGGGTGATGACTTCACAAAACAAGGACAACTCTTACAAAATTATTTGAAGTCAAGATCTTCCTAAGATTTTCCTTAAACAGGCAATTTCTTGTCCAAGCTGAACAAGGATTTTCTTTCAAATATGTAAGCCATTTTTGGCTCATTGCTAATGAATACTGTTTCTCCCTGGTGTTTAGATGTTTTGATAAAAGGAAAATCAAAGGGCAGAGGAGGGAATTGGGGATGATGTTACCCATCAGCAATGTTTATGTTGGTGACATTTACTATATAAAATGAATCATGTCTTGATTACCTGAATGCTTATTCATTAAAGTGCATGCAAAACTGGTGCTCTGGAAAGTAAGGAGCGATCACAGAAAAACAAAATGTACACGGAGTTTGATCCGTCTTCCCAAATGAAATGAAACAACTACATCTTTTAATGAATCACTTAATTACACCATTGTTGAAATACGGCCTTAATGGGTATACACTAACACAAAGAGGCAGCATCAGGCAATTGACATATGTTTAAAATAAATTACTGTAGTTGAAATAATACAGAATGGTATTTCAAGAGACAATTGACTGAGGTTAGATAAAGAGGTACATTTTCCTGAATTGTATTGAGGTAAGCAGTTTTATGTTGTGAGCAAGGGCCACACATATAGCATTATATCCTTCAAAGTAATATATGAATATACTTACTTTAATTACATAAGGTAAAGCTTACAAACTAGAAAGATGAAAAACTAGAGTGAAAAGCATAAAGGAAGAGGAAAAAAGCAGTTTAGTTGGAAAACATGACAGAGCAGTGACTTCAAGGATCTGCAACTACTTGGGGCCATCTTGTTCAGAACAATCTTGCTGTTTGGATCTCCTTGTTTTACCTCACTGAGTGCCTTTTCCCCCCATCCTTCAAAACTGGATCAACCCAAAATGGAGTGGTGGTCCAAATTTCCAGAATGATTTCTGGAGTAAGAAAATTTACACTTCCCTAATTCTATATCAAATTATTCACATTATTGAGTGTTATTTATTTCATTACAGGGCTGTCAAACTCCCAGCCCAGGAGCCAGATGCGTCACATGCTGGCCACGCCCATGTTCAGTTTAGCGAAGGGGGAAAGTCCCAATATGTCATGTGATGCCACTGTGATGATGTTTGACACCCCTGTTTTATTACATTAATTAGAGCTGTGTCAAGCACCGTGCTTACTTTGATGAAAGTGGCAACATCCACTCTATAAGGAATTCTCCCACAAACACTTATGAAGTCTCTTCTAACAGCTTTTTATCCTCTAGAGAAAGATAAATGTAGGTAAGGCCTTAGTGGGACTTCCTCCTCTTTTTTGTCCACTGCTTAATAATTACATATTTCTGTATCATTTCCATCTAATTTGTTCTTCCTTTCATTTCCCCTCCCTTTCCTTCCCTTTGATGTTATTCCCTTGTCTCCTCTGTCTTTATTGTTTACTTTTTCTACTGCAGCAAGATAGTGAGTGTCTGAGACTGATTTGTGTTATTATATGCCAGTAGGAAATTATATGAATTATATGCCAGCAGGAAATCAATTAACTTTATAAATAATCTACTTTATGTTAAAGGTAATTTATTTTAAATTAGTAATTATTTCAATTAATATTTGTCACCTTTATATAGTTGCTCATCTTATGATCATGACTCTGGGCAATGTACAATAAAAGCAATATAAATTTGGAAAGAGAATTCCAGCCAAGCTGTCTTTTGATGTAGATGTGGCAATTCAGTATATGCAGATATATAAACATATATGCAAATGTGTCATGTGCATATATTCATGTCACAGGAAATTTTCTTCCAAGTTTTCCAGGAATGAGGACCGCTACAATTAGAGTTGGAGAAGTTTGGTATTGCACAAAATCATGGCCCACATTTAATTGGGGGGATTATTTTAAAAACAGAGCATCATCTTTCTTTCAGATAAAATAGTTGAACACTGGTCTGAAATAACATGATGTTAGAAGAGGTCCTGAATATTTTTTTTAATATTTTTGAAAGATTTTAATAAGTCTGCTTTCTTGCAAGGATAGCTTGATTGACAAAAACTGGCTTAGTATAGTGATGCATCATCCTTTTTCCTCACTTTCTGTTGCACTGTTCCTCTGAATCTGTGATCAGTACAAATCAGAAAAAAAAAATCCTTGTAGCATAAGGCACGTGTAAGAGCACTGGATGCTATTTTTAGCACAGTTTTCTTCCCCCTCTTAGCAAATGGCATGCCATCATAGGAAACTGCTGCATTTTCTTAGAGGATGTTTTTTACATGTCTATCACTTCCTACTTTTTCATTTGTTTGTTATTCAGCTTGTGAATTATGATTGCTTTTTCTTCCCTTTTTATAGCCCAGCACAGCATCTTTCATTATGTGGTGTCAAGGACTTCAAAAATGACATAATCACCAAATGATTAAGGATCACGGCATTGTGATTGGTAAATTCTCCTTTTTTTTCCTTTGAAAAAAAGAAGGGAGCAAGTCTCTAAATCTCCAAATAATTATATATTGAGCTTACGTATATGACATTATTCTTTCTTTTCCAGCTAGACACCAAAATGAGAAGGAGATTTAGCTCTATGGACTATTTTGTTAGCATTTCCTATGGCTTTTTGAATAATGTAAACATGTTTTGCACATAAATTGAATTTAATGACATGCACCTTTAAAAAATAAACACAATCCGTTTTCTCTCTGAGAAGGGAAAAGGAGTAATTTCCCTGCTATTTTTTATACACAGATCAGACTGTTTACAGCAATGTTTGTCGACATTTTGAGCTTGAAGTCCAAACACCTTAAAGTTTCCAAAGGTGAAAAATACCGGCTTATAGCACTATCTGGCTATCAATTCATAATCCCTATAACAATAATATTCTGCTGCCAATATCTCCACTGAAAAATCAAGCAAGCCCCTGAGAGGTGGGATCGAAAAGATCCCGGTTTCAGATAGGACCATCCTGATGTGTTCTGAGATCACATGAAAAATCTGCCCTGAATCTCACAATCAGGAAAGGTTAATTTGCATCTTTTTGTAGATTCATAAGCAATATTGCATAAACATACACGATCTGATTTTTACTTCTTTTTACAAAGGTAAAGAATAAAAACAAGACCTTTGAACTCTCCTTTGCTGTTTTCTTCCCCCGCCACCCCCCCCCCAAAAGCAGAGGTCTAAGTTGCCTTCTCTGCTCATTCCTCATGCAAAGCAAATACTGTAGTCAAAGGAAGTTTTTGTCGCAGTTTTTTTTTCCTTCCCTCCGTTCCCAATCAGTCTTCCCCTTCCTTACCTATCTGACTAAAAATCGATTTAGAAAGCATACATAAAATTCGCATTTATTATAAATAACTAACTCCTCCTTCTGATCTTCCTCTTGCTCTTCCGTTCTTCTGTTCAGCCAGAAAGCCCACCCGAAGGCTGTCCAGCCGCTACTTCAAGTGGCAAAAGATAGAAAAATTGCTGGGTGCTGTCTCTCCAGAACCTCCCGACGGCCAATCTCATGAATGAACCCCGGTAGGCTCATGAATGAGCGAGCGAAGGAATGAATGGAGGGAAAGCCTGGGAGGAAAAAAAAAAAACCTGAATGGGACCTCGCGCGTCCGCGCCCTCGCCCGCACAGGCCCTCCCCGCTTCCAATTTCGCCGTGAAGTGGAGGCCCTTATTCCCGCGAAGGCCGCAGGAGGGCACTGTGCCCGCGCTGCCCACTCGGACGGCAGCTGGAATCCCCCCTCGCGCCGCACGTGTCTCGGGAAAGGGAGGCCAGACGCCAACGCGGAATGTCACCTGGAGACAACGGTGGCGGCTGTTGGGGCGTCTGTGTGGGGCTTGGGGAGAGGCGCTGAGGTGTGGACGCAAGTGGAGCAGCCGAAGCGTCGGGGCGATGAAGGCGGGACGAGGAGAAGGGAGGGGGGTGGGTGGGGGAATGCTATAAAAATAACTCCAGGGAAGCACATGCCCACTTCGGCGAAACGTCCTAGGCTGAGTAAAGAGGAGAGATGGGGCGCACGACGATGGGAGGCGTCCGGCGCTAGGGCCAGCGAGGAGCCGGCTCTTTGGCCAAGGGACAGGGAGACGGAGTAATGCCGTTCTCCTCCCAGCCCGCCTCGTCCACGTCCAGCGCCTCCCGTAAGGAAGGGCCGAGGAAAAGGGACCGAGTTCTTCTGCTGCCCAACTTGGCATCGCTGGCATGGACGTCCGCTGAGCGGCTCCTCTCAGCATGCCAGCCAATGAGAGCGGGCTGAACGTCTCAGGGCCGCAGGACCAGCTCACCTTGGACAGGCCCCCCTGGGTGGCTTCCACCTTGGCCGTGGTCCTGATCTTCACCATCGTGGTGGACCTGCTGGGCAACTTGCTGGTGATCCTGTCCGTGTATAGGAACAAGAAGCTGAGGAACGCTGGTGAGAAACGGGAAAGCAAAGCAACTCAGCCGCGCTCCAGGCGGCACTGCGGGGAGAGGAGGGGAGGGTTGGGGGGGAGGGTCACTCGAACCCGGGACAATATTCCCCTGCAAGGCAGTAAGGCGGTTTTTTTCTGGCTGTGATTTTGCCCGCCTTCCCCAGAAAGCGATTGCTTGCCTCCCCTAGTGCCCTTCTCTCTTTAATCTGGCAGGCACTCCTGTGCGCACAGCCCGGATCCATCCAGCCGCCCGCTTTTTATTCTCCGGACTGTGCCGGGTGGTTGGGTTCAAGGCAAGTTCTGCAGCTCAAGCTTGCCATCCCCGGAAGTTTGGGGTGGCGCCCTTTCTATGACCTGCCCATAGGATGTATCCTCATGTATTCACCCTTTCCTTCTGTGCATCTTAAGTACAGTATTCAATAGTTTTTCAAGGTTTGCAGGTTGTCCTCGCTGTTATTCCCCAGCCCTGTACTATGCAGAGCATCAGCTTCAAAACCGGTGACAGAAAACAGGGGGCTGAAATGTACCCCCCCCCCACTTCAGATGGGAGGGTAAGCAAGGAGATTTTTTTTTTTTTAGCAGGAACAGGTTTATATAAAACTCCATGCTCATTGGCATTGGTAAGATCTAGTTCCGGTTGGAGTCATGCAATCCAGCAAGAGAGAGAAGCAATACAATTCTCTCTTGGATGAATGAATGGCAAGATGGTCAATTAAGCCATACTCTAATCCAAGGTAAGAAATAGTGGTGCAGAGTTTCTGCCATGCCTGTTTGGGATTCAGCCAATTCAATGCTAACCTATTCTTTGGTCTTTCCCCATCTGTTTAGTTCATTGGGAAACTCTCAGGCAGTTAAACAGAGTTTTCCTTCTCCCTGTGTGCGTGTATTTAAAGAGGAGAATCTCTTGAGCCAATCTGCCTTCTTTGATGCTTGTTCTAATAGAGGAAAGTCCTCTCCTTATTCCCTTTATCAAGATAGCTCAATGGATGCACACATATTCTACAGCTAGGCACTCATGCCTCTCTGGCTCTTTTAAACTTTCATTAAGAAAAAAAAATCTTGCTTGCCGTAGGAACAGAAAACACATGCAGGGAGCAGAAAACACGTGCAGGGAATTGCGTCAGCAAAGCAGACAAGTGTGTTTCCACGCCCCCCTTCTAGAATTCCAATCTTTAGTTAAAGCTCTGAATGAAATGTCTTGCCGGCCTTTGAAGGGCATCACATGGAATGTGAGTTGTTCTTGCACAGTGTTTTGACAATCTGGGCAGATGAAATCTGACAGATGACTCTGGGGAAGCACATATTTTTCCTGTGGTATCCACAAGAGCACCTAACAGACTACAGTGTTTCCCAGAATTTTTTTTTATTTTTATTTTTTTGAGGTGGGGAGGTTTAGAATTAATCACCTCTTTACTGCTGCAAAGTAATTATTACAGCATGAAATCAAAGGATACAGTCTTCCTTTGAGGTATTTGCTGCTGGTGTTCTTTTCATCAGTCTGGGGAGTTCCGAAAACAAGATTACATAGGTTATGTGTGGGAGGTTGTCTCAACTGACTTTAAATTTTGGAACTCTATATTAAATAACATTTTGGGTTACAAAGTGAACTTCCACTTGCCCTATAGAATTCTCCTTGTCTTTCTCTTGCAGCCCTTTCTGCATGCCCCTAGACACATACACACAAACACACATAAACACACACTTCTGCATGGGATGGAGATACCTATTCTACAGTACTGACAAAGGGACAGACCCAAGTGGAAACAAAGTTTTACTTTGATATTGAAAATAAGGCAACAGAAACCAATTCTCTCAGGGCAAATGAATACAAGTGCATTCTATTCCATACACTATATGCAAACAAGCAAATTAGGTTTTCCAGGGCAGGTAGCCCTCAATTAACATTAGCCTGGTCCCATGTGGGACTTGCAACTCCTACCTCACTTCTCCATTGACTTTGCTTGTTGGAAACTGGTAGGAAGTCACAAGGAGGTGGTGAATTAATGATCCACAAATTTCATTTAACAATGGCAACAGGGACTGCCAGGATTGCCATTACTAAGCTATGAAGTCATGTGACACTGTGCTTTAAGACTACATTGCTTAGCGACCAAACTTCCAGTCCCAATTACTATTGTTAAGCAAGAACTCCATGTATAACCATAACAACCTGAAGTGGTAGAATCATAATGTGCAATTGCTTGAATGAGAACTGTGTATTATTTCCTATGTAAAAGTGTTTCCTACCTAAGGCAAGTTTATTTTATTTATTAGTTTATGATCTGACTTTACTTCAGGAGTTGAAGGTAATATCTGTTGTACTTGAATATTTTCCCCACAAAATAGTATTTTTTTGCGTAAGATTGGAATAGCATATTAAATATAGCTTAATATATAGTATTGTGTACAGAATCCATGAATAATTTAATTTCCGTATTTACCTGCATTGCTGATTTCAAAAATAAATCACTAGCCTCTTTAAAGTGCATCAATTGAGAGGCATTCTCAATCCATTAAATGCATCTTTTTCCACATCAAGTGTAAAAAAATTGTTTTACAGGAATATTATAGTTCCATGCTTGGTATTTTAAGCTTGAAGAGGAGTGGAAAGTTGGAATATTTATAGTCAGAATCACACTAAATATTTTTAGACTGTGCAAATGTTGTAATTACATGATGTTCCAAAGTGTATAGGACTGGATAATGCTTAAGGATTCCATGTTTTTATAGGTTTTGTTCTGGGATAGGGGTAATATATTCATTTTTTTATGATAATACTCTATTGGTGCAGCATACCCAATCATTTTCTTGTATTTTCTATCTTGAAATGGCATAAATTGCATCACTGATTTTTATCAACCACACTACTGAAATTTGACAGCATGGTCCAAGATAGCTGCAGGGCTCAGGGCCAGCGGTGTGTTAACCATTAAGCAAACTAAGCATGTGCTTAGGGCACCAGGCCCAAAGGGGGCACCACAAAGTTGAGAATATGGCTTTGTTTGTACAGTATGTACAAAGGAGGGGCCACCAAGATTTGTCAGTGCTTAGGGCACCAGTGAACCTTAATCTGCCACTGCTCAGGGCAATACAGCAATGAATTAAACTATTCAAGATAACATCATTGGGAACAACTAGTGCTTATAATCTTAGAAAGTGACTCTCAATTGGAGCAGAAGACAAGATGAAACAAATTCTAGTCAGAATAATTTCTTTGAAATTAGAAGAGCCTATTTTCTATAGTCTTCCATAATAAAATTCCAAAAACATAAAGACTACCCCTGCTTTTACCACAACAATTCTCCCTTTGCCACAACAATTTTTATAATTTACCATTTCTGGGAATATATGCCAAGGGTAGGTCTAAGAAATTCGAAACATTACTATCACAAGCTTTTTTATATAGAAAGTCACAATGTGTGACTTTAATATGGCTAAAATAATAGAAAATGCTTTAGAGCAATAGTTTTCAACCAGTGATCTGTAGACTCTTATAGGATACAATATCATCCCATTGGAAGTGGCACGAAGGTTTCTTCAAACCTTAAATCTTGAGTTGAGTCTTGATGGTATGTGGCATGGTCAGTGGCCACAAAAGGTATTTAAGTGGGATATGTAGTGAAGAAAAGATTGAGAACCTCTGCTTTGAAATATCATGAACATGAGGAAAATTGTGGCTAGGAGAGAAATGGCTAGGTTGCAACTGGTATTTTGCTAAAAACAAGGTTCTACTTTCTTAGTCTTCTGTGCTTCTGACCATGTTCCATAAGCACTGTCACACATATTTGCTTATTTGTCTTCAACCCAAGTATTGATTTTCTAATTATCTTTTCATTATTGTGGTCAAGGGTGTGCTAACAGAATAACTGTATTCAACGTAAAATGTGGAAGTCTTGTGTTTATAAAGAAATTATCATTGTAATGAGCAGCACAATTCTATGTCAATGTGCTAAAAAAAAAACCACCATTTTTTGCAACTTTTAAAAATATTCCTGAAAATGTTTAGGTTAAGAATTTTCCACTTAAAATGCAGTTTAAATTTTCTATTATCCTTTTTTGGCAAAATAGTGCTAGATTCTTTTATTAAAGCATTTACAGCTGATGAGCTGTTGAGAGAAGAGATTTAAAATGCAAGCTTGACTCATTTTAAATAATTGTTATTAATTAAACTGTAACATTTAGCTATAACTGTTACAAACTCTGACTTCAGGAGTATTTACATATTCATTTACATATCTTGTGTAACTTTATAATTGTGAGAAGACTGTTAAATGAGGCACATCAAAGCAACATTAATTCTCTGTAATACTGATACAATATAAATGCAAAGGATACAGGATATATATCAAGCATAGTATTATTTGTGCTGTGTGTTTTGTGAGAAAAGATTTTCTTTTAAGTTTCTGATTGCTATTTAAAGCATTTAAGACAATAATACATATAGTACGTCTCTGTGTGTGTACATGCACACATGCACACATACTTTTTATTTGTAATGTATTATTTATGAAGAAGGTATAATTGCAGAATAAGAACATGGAACCTGGGTAATTATCACAGTTATTTGGCGACATTTTCACTATGAAAAACCTCACCACATGATGGAAATCTGACATAGATGAGAAGATGAATGAAGATGCCAATGAGAAACATATAAATCGGTGAAGATCATCTCTTTTTTCTGCAAGGAAAACAAACTGATTAAGACCAGCTGGAAGTGATAGCTTGGGGAAATCAATCTATATTTCTTCACTATTTCCATTATGTTACCAAATGACTGAAGAAAATGACATTTGGGAGATCTGCATTTCTTTTATTGATTGTTGAGGGGGGAGACAGAGAGAAAGAGAAATAGCTATGCACTGTGTAGAAGAGACCACAATTCAGTGTTTCTTCACAGCAGCCATAACTTTTGCAGCTAGAGTTGCAGAACTCAAATCAAAAGACTCTGATGCTCTCAGGGTTCTTCCAAGAATGTTGTTCAAGAAAATAATATATTGCAGATATAAAGGGCTCCATCATAGCCCAAGTTGGGATCCAGAAAATGCTCTTTAGAAAGAAGGTGACATGATTGCTAGGACTCTTTGGTTGTTGTTGTTGTTTTTTTGAATATACAGATAGTCTTTGACTTTTGACCACAATTGAGTCCAAAATTTCTGTTGTTGAGTGCACTATTTGTTAAGTGAGTTTTGTTCCATTTTACAATCTTTTTTGTCACAGTTGTTAAGTGAGTTACTGCAGCTAATAAATTAGTATCCTGGGTGTTAAGTGAATGTGGCTTCCCCATTGACTGCTTATCAAAAGGTTGCAAAAGCTAATCACATGACCTTGGGACACAACCATAAATATGATCCGGTTGCTAAGCATCTGACTTTTGATCACAAAATTCTGCAGAGGTTGTAACTGTGAAAAACAGTCATAAGGCACATTTTTCAGTAGCGTTGTAACTTTGGTCACTAAATGAACTGTTGTAAGTCGAGGACAACCTGTACTTTACTGTGATAAATTTCTTCTAAAATATTTCAGGATTTAATTTAATTTTCCTATAACTTGAAGAACGTGCATATATGAATTTTGATGTGCATGAAATATTAATAATAAATAAATTCATTTGACTAATCAACATAATTCTTTGAGTTAAATGTAGGAATTAGAAACGGTGCATTTTTGCATAATATTATAATCATTTGCTTCAGTGTTAAGGCATTAGGCTGGGAAACTACATTCTAGTCCTGCACAAAACTAGCTGTCTGGCCTTGGGCCAGTCACTTTCTCTCAGCTCTAGGAAGGAGGCAATGGCAAACCACCTCTGAAAAACTTGCCAAGAAAACTGCATAGATTTGCCCAAACATCCTCTAAGAATTGGACACAATTGAACAATGTAAAAAAGTAGCATTATAGAACAATATCTTTTTCTGTTAGAAGGATCTCTTTCTCTCTCTCCAAACATTCCATCTACACTACACTACTACACTACACTACACTACTATCCTTGGAACCAGAGGTGGTATTCAGCAGGTTCTGACCAGTTCTGGAGAACCAGTAGTGGAAATATTGAGTAGTTCAGAAAACCAGCAAATACCACCTCTGACTGGCCCCACCCGCACCTATTCTCTGCCTCCCGAATCACAGCTGATCATCTGGGTCTTCTTTTGTTACCCTGCACAGGAGAACGGAGCTGGAAAGCAGATTAGTGGGGTTGGGAGGGAATGGGGATTTTGCAGTATCCATCTCCTGCCATGTCCACCAAGCCACGCCCACCAAGCCAAGCCACATTCACCAAGCCACGCCCACAGAACCGGTAGTAAAAAAAATTGAATCCCACCACTGCTTGGAACTATTTGTTATATTCTTTCTTATAATAGTTAATTCTGACTTTAGTATGAAGGACGACTTATAATTGACTTTGCAATAAGCCAGGGATAGTCAAGAAATGTAAGCCGAGACTGTAATTTCATGAAATATTTTGATTCTCCAGTAAATTATAGTCACTTTTTACAAAATCAACTTATTATATACAGAACGCACAATTTGTTGTTGTGACTCTGTTAGATTTTCCTATATCTAAAAGTATCCTGTTGGAAAGACATGATTTGAGATTTGGGTGGCACGGCTATGAATGGTATGAAAAAAATAAGGTAAATATGGATTTCCAAAATCATATCTGGCATTTCATATTGAAAGCTTGAAACAGGTATAAAACAAAATTGATTCCCAAATTTCTCCATGGTTCTAAGCTTTCTTTAGAAGTTCTTACAAAATTGGTTGAGCTATTCAGACCTACTGACTTCTAAAAAAGAACCTAAACTGAAAACGGGAAAAGCGTTTGAAATGTCAATAATATGTTTATGAACATAATGCTTATGTTCAGGTAATAGAAAGATTTAAACTGGGCAGGAAGAATTTTGGTTTTACAAATGAGAAAAACAATTTTGAATTAGATGTATGTACTAATGACCAGCATGTTATTGCTAAGGTATAAAAACTATTATGAAAAATGAATATGGAAGATTAATATGACAAGAAATAATGATTCAATGGGCACATTTTTTCGTATGATATAATGCTTGATCAAAGAAAAATATGTAGACTAAAGGATTGAAATTTACATTAAATTATAACTTCAAAGACAACTTATAAGATGATGTGTTATTGGAACAATGCCTAAAAATTATCAAAAATGTGTAAAAGTATTGTCAAATATATGTCAGAAACGTAATCAATCTGAATTAATTTGTAATCAATGATTTTTATCTTCATTGGGATATGGAAGAAAGCTAAGAAATAATAGAGTCAGATATGAACTGTAATTCAGAAAATTCTTGGAATAAATGTACAGTGAAAACCAGAGGCTTTTCTTTGAGAAAAATAGCTTAAAATGGGGGAGGAGGGAAAGGTTGTTTTTTATATATGATAATAGCAGCAAGACTTCTGTAAGATATTACCTATTCCCACCATGGAAGAATGACTGATTGATAAGAATAACATTGTTGACGGAAATGGAAAAGTGATTGTTTTGATTAAAGAAAAAGTAGCTTTGTTTCTACCTGGAAATCACATCTGGATTTTTTGCTCAAAACTGAAAGAAATCAAATTTTAATTTTGGAATTTGACTATTAGAAATATTTATGGCCATATGTGTATTATTGTTACTCTTAAAATAAAAAGTTACAGTACTATATATTTGTATCAGTATGGAAGTTACTCGTGTTTTTTTTTTCCTTAATCTTTTGTGCTCCTAATCTTTTCTTTATGACTTTTTTCCTATTCTTTTTTGATTTTCTCTTTTCCTGAATTTAACTCTTGATGAAATTTAATTTAAAAAAAATTTTTTTTAAGGACTGTACATTTACAAACATATCTATGCCATAATTTTGAACTTATAAGCCAACTTTTATTACACAATTTTCTGTTGATGAAAGGGTTTGGTTAAGGAGCCAAAACATTTGGTTACAGTCTATTATCCTGAGATCAGATTAAAGGTCTTGAAACTGACCTTTCTTGGATAACCAAACTTCAGCTATGATATGAACGTCCTTTCTCTCCCTTTACTTGTAAAGCGGACACAAGGCCCTTAGTAAGCAAGAAAATTACAGGCACTTCACTGCGAGACAATTTATGCGAAAAGTGTTTTGGCTATTGTGTTTCTCACATAGCATATTGTATGGTAATGTCTGGCAAATGAACGTGTACTTATTTTTCTGAACAAGAAATTGTTACCTATATAGGGAAATAGACAATTGTATATTTATGAAAAATAATGATGATAATAATCAGCTAATGCTGCATATTATGTGATCCGCATGTGTTTGAGTACAGTTTTTGATATGGGATGGTGTACAATAAAGCTGTGAGCTGGTTGACTGAGGAAGCAAAGAAGTAACAGTAACAGAGTCTTATATGGCTACCTGTGGTTTCTTCTGTATAAGGGGATGCAGATGTACTTATTTCAATTATTTTGCCATTCAGGAATACCAGAGGATTCCTCATGTGCTAATTATGTCCTTATTGCACTTTATTTGGCAACTTATTATTTATAATCAGAGATAAAGCGTTTGATAATTATGAAGATTTTGTTAGTTTCACAAAAATTCAATCGTTATTAGGCTAAGTCTATACTTATAGTGATCAAGCTGAACAGTCTAGCCATATGTTGTGACTGATTTAGGATTTGATAGATCTCCTTCCACCACTGACATCCTGGATTCACAGAAATAAGAGTGGGATGGGGCTTGTGCTGGGCATGATGTGTTAGCCTTGCTGAATAACAAAGCTCTGCATGGGTTAGCAGCATATCACATTACAGCTATTTTTTGAAATTAAAGCTTGCTGACTAAATATGGAAAACAATTCGTATTTGAATATGCATATTCTCTTTTTGAAACAGGACAGCCCTAAGTTCCAGTGTTTCAGTTGGAATTCAATTTCTGTAATTTTCAATTGATCTAGCGAATACAGAACTATAAGAGTTGAATTACAACCAGTCTGGATTGTAGCATATTTAGTCACTTCTACAATTAGTAACATTCTTATGTCTTCTTTGTTATTTCTGAAAAGAAAATAGTGCATACAGCAATCCAGTTTTATTTTTTAGCAAATTAATCATAAGTATATACAAAATCAATGACTTTTGATGAAATAGAATGTATTTAATGGGATTTGATGAGGTGAATGCTATTGCTGCTTTCCATTGCAATATCCATTCTATTGTCACTTCTTGTGACACAGATTGACAGCTATCTGATTGCTTGATTCAACTGCCACAACATATTAAGACAAACATTATCATCTTCAATTGATGCAAGTTTTTCTATCCAGATTTTTCACTAATTTTTGATTTATTTTTGTTTTTTTAACAAATAAACTGATTTTCAGGAAAATAATAATAATTAGTTCTTAATCCAACTGTAGAAATGGGTTTTTTTTAAAAAAAAAATCTTAAATAGGAAAGTGTGATTAAATTATTATTCAGAGCAGTCTGTTCAACTCCTGCAAATATTTGCTCTAATATAAAACAGCATTAATCCTTCTCCAAATTTCAATTTTTGACTTTCATGGCACAATTCATCATTGAAATATAAATATTCACTCACCAAAATTATTGCTTGTTTTAATTTATTTTCTTACTGTAAGGACGATGTGGATAGTTGGGAACTGATATTCTAAAGACATGTCTTCTACATGGGAAATATTTCCAAAGTATTACCAAACCCAAACTGCTCCTAGCCAAACAAAAAGATTGTTAATCAAATTCAATAACTTTGAAAATGAATGAGTGAGGTATATCTCTCTTTCTGATATATAGAATATATACTAAAGTAAATATAAACAACATCAAGGGTCTTTCGTAATCAGAAAGCAACCTTGGAAACAGTCACTTCTGATCTTTTCTCTGTTTCCCCCTTGTGCAAATTTTCTCTTCTCAGAGATACTCTTTAGGGCAGGGCTCTCGATCCTTTAAGCCTGACAGACTTCAACTCCCAGAATTCCCCAGCCAGCTGGGGATAGTTTAGTACTGGATTTGTATCAGCCTAAATCCTGACTAACTTTCATGAGGACTGCATTTTTATTGGTTTCTAAAACTACTCCCAAATTCATTTGAAAGTTTATATGATTAAATGATTTAATCACAGTTAAAGTTGGGGAGAAAGAGGAGGAGGAGGAGAATAGCTCCTGGAGAGGTTAAGGCAGAGGTGGTATTCAACAGGTTCTGACCAGTTCTGGAGAACTGGTAGCAGGAATTTTGAGTAGTTCAGAGAACCAGCAAATACCACCTTTGACTGGAGATTTTACAGTATCTTTCCCCTGCCACGCCCACCAAGCCACGCCCACAGAACCAGTAGTAAAAAAAATTGAATCACCACTGGGTTACAGCCAGTCCTTAGTTTGTGAAGAATAACTGTCAAAGAATAAGCATAATATCTGTACCAAGGCTTCATAAATAATACAAACAAGTCAAAACAGAGAGGAGTACATAAGGGTTTCAAAGGAGGTGCCTCATGATACATTGGAGCATAACAAAGTGTTGCTCTTTGAATCATTAAAGCAGCCACATTTTTTCAAGACTCAGGGGCATACATTGAATGCTATTCCCAGTTGTCTCTGGATGTCTTGTGAAGTTTACCTTTTAACTGTTTTGTACAGCCCTCAAGTGAATCCTACAATTAACAGGAACACATTATAAATGGTCATTGATGGATACCATTTTAGGTTTTCAGTGTGATGTCTCCTTTTCAAATACTTTCATATCTGGGTCCTTCAAACATCACTACACCATCTCTAGTGTAAATATGAGCTGCAACATATGATTCTGCTGATTGCAGCCCTTGAATTAAGTTAATTCTAATCAGTCATTTAAAGACCTAGTAAAGAAATTGAGGTCTATATTTGGAATCATACACAGTTCCTGCTGACTGGCTTTGCAGAACTGTTTTTTTTTTCTGAAGCAAATATGAAATTTTGAACAACAGTTTAATTAATTAATGAAGGACCCTTTTTTACAGAAATATTTGTTGAAAAACAAAAGGCCAGATGCTAGATTTTAATCTACTTCAGAAAATCAAATTGTCATTTTTACTCTCATTGTTTTTGGTGCCTATTTTTGAACTGAAGTAGATTTTTTAATTTTTTATTGCTTCCATGTCATAAAAAATACATTGATTGTTGCCTTGAATTTTGAAGTAAAAAAGTCCTTGTCATTATTGCAGATGTCTTTTGGAGCAAAAATGGAGGAGACTTCTGAACCATCAGAAGGACATTTTCACTTTTAGAAGACCAGCTACTTACATGCAAACTCAGGATCTCATGAGAAGAGAGTGAACATTTGTATTTCAGAATTGCCTTTCATCAGGTAGCGTGAAGGGTAAGCAAATTCCATATATGGAGGGGGTGGGAGTTAGCCACCTTAGACTGCAATTCCTACATCTGTTTACAAGGAAGTAAGTCCCCTTGAACATATGTGGGCTTCACTTTTCCATAGATGTGTATAGAATTGCATCTTAAATTTTTCTGCAAGAGGAGAATAAAAAACTTTCAAAAATGTTTTTGCCGTTCTTTGTGAAATTTATATCATGATCATTTATTTGATTCATTAATCAAGTTTATATGGCTGACCATATAAGTGACACTGGGAGGTGTACAACAATTAAAAAATCTTCTAATGCTATTTCCTGATATTTCTAAAAAAAAAAAAAAGGTTACATTTTCTTATTTTCATCAAATCTTTCCAACGTAGATGGCCTTCTGTATTTTGGGAGACTTTCATTTCCAATGTTCCTGATCACGTTGTCCTGATGACTGGGAATTTTGAAACTGGTGGAGCTGCTATGTCTGAAAACTATTGAATTAGGAAAAGGTTTCCATCAATTTCTGAATTTGAGACCTGAGAGCTGGATGAAATATGATATTTATTTCTTATTGAACTCTTTCTGACTCTCTTCTCCAGTCACCCACAAATAGTAATGCAAGGATCTAAGAATGATCACAACTAGTGAGCTAAATAATACGCAGAAAAAAAGGATAATCATGAATTACGTACTTTTGAAATAACCTGCCAAGCTAATACTTTAAATGACTGTATATTTCTTTTAAAGTTTCTTAAGCAATTTCAACTTTAGGAAAATGAAAATATAGATGCACTTGTGTTTTGGTTTGAAATACATATGTCTTCACTATTAAAACATTTTTCATGCTAATTAGGCACTTTTTTTTGTAGGGAAAGTTTGGCAAAAAATACCAGTAGTGCTGTAAATTGCTTTTTGAGAACTTTCTTTGTAAGCAGAATAATTTTATGTTATAAATTTTTAGCAAATTTGCTCATAAATAATTTAAAGCAGAAGGAACCTGTTTCCTGTTGGTGGGAGAATGATGTTTGCCTTGACATTTTTATTATTCTTTTGCTTATTTAATAACTGGGAAATTTTCATCCTTAAGAATGAGTCTTAATTTTTAGCCCATATTTTCTCTTTTTTTATTCAGGAAAGGGTTTTATGTTCCGTGGCTATGGTATATTGTAATTACTACATATACAGAAACTGGTGGTTCAGTTCCTTCTTTATCATGAACTTTCAGCTAATTCAACCCCAACTTCCCATCTGTAAAACCTATGCTTCCACACTATGTTAATTAATGCAATGCAATCTCTATTTTTACATTATTAGAAATTGCATATCCTCTAACGCAAGTTGTATGTGAGTTTAATGATCCTTGCCAACCAATACATGTGTTGATCAGAGGTGCTATTCAGCAGGTTCTGGAAAACCGGCCGCGGAACTTTTGCGTAATTCAGAGAACCACTGGTAACCTTCCCCCTGGAATGGGGTGGGAATGGAGATTTTGTAGGATCTTTTCCCTGCAACACCCACCAAGCCATGCCATGCCTACCAAGCCATGCCCACAGAACCGGTAGTAAAAAAAATTGAATCCTACCACTTGTGTTGATATCTTAGTACCACTTGCAGTTTCAAGTAATCTTCAAAGGCAGCCCATGTTCAATACTTCATAGTCAAGTTATAAGCTCTGCCCACAGCTAGCACACCAGACAAGCTGAACAAAAACTTTTGTGCATGGCCTCCATTTTCCTATTCAGAAGTATCATGAGTCTGAATCATGGATCTTTTCCTTCAGGGGCAATGCCATTCCTTCCAGAAATGAAAGTGGAACTGATAGGACTGTTTCTGAACATTTCACTAAAGTTTAAGCTCAGTTTACTTTGTCACATCCGCAACTCAACTTCTGCCAGCAATCAAATCAAAATTTCCAAATTGTCTGTGGCTAGCTGGTACTTGACAGTGCAATAGAAACTCTGCCTTATTTATGTCCCTATGACACAGATTAAAAACAGGCAGAATTTTCATTGCCCTATCACAAATGCCAGCTAGATTTTATTTTTTTTAACAGCACCCTCTGGACACAATCTCTTATTTATTGGGTGATACTTTTCCAGCCTCCCCCAATCTTTCACAACTGGAAAAAGAACAATTTTCCCATTGATCCTACAAATTAGGAATAGGAAGCCAGATTTGCAGATGTCACTATGATAGTCTTAAAGTTGTCAAAGAAATTCCAGTTTAGGACATTGCAATTCAGTGGCAAAAACACTATTTTAGAGCTGCAAGGGGTTTTTTTTAAGCCTCTTTCCAACCCCAGAAAAATGGGATTCTTGCACTGATTTATCAGCCATCAGCCATAATCTCCATTCCAAATAAAACTTGAAAGTGTGGCCTTCAGATAAAAACAAGATTCTCTGCCTTTATTTATCTGCCCCACCTGAAACAGAGCTTTATTGAAAAGGGTCTATTGTTATAGTATACATTTTGGGTCATTTCGGTGAGGAATAAAAAACTTTCTGGCTCTTTAAATTTTATTTTCATTCTCTCACTCCTTCACCTTAAAATTAAATGCATCAAAAGATAAAGGTTCTACTTTAATTTTGAATTGAATTTAGGTAGGGATTTTTGCCTTCTCAGAAATAAAATCCACATTATTGAAGATCTGGCTTCTTGTCAACTATGATTAATTAACAGTAAGTCAAATCACCACATTCATTTCCATTTCTTCCCTCAAGAGGCAATTACTTTTCAGTAGTAAAGCAGTGTGCTTCAAATACAGATGTTGTAAAGTGTGAGTAAAAAGAAAGAAAAAAACTTAAATTACTGCTTTAAGTTGCTTGAATAATTTCCTCAAGTGATTTCTCCATCAGGTGGCCTCTAAGTGTGAGTCTTTATGAAATTTCAGTGGAATTCAGTGAATTCACTCTGAAAAGCAAGAACCGAAGACAGAGGCCTGATGATGATGAATGAGACTTCATCGAAACGTTGCCTAGATACTTTGAATCTTACGCGGGAGAAAACCCGAACAACCAAAGATCCATATATATATATATATATATATTCATTCATTCATTCTTATGTTTTCACGGGTATTTATATGTATGGTATTCAGCTTTGTTTGGGTATTTTCCCACGTCTTTATAGTTGTGCTTTTAAAGTTGTAGCAATATTTCAGCAGAATCTCATCTGCCATCATCAGGCACGTGTATTGGGTTTGTCTTCGTTGTATGTGTCAGGCTTTCATAGCTGTTTTGGCTAGCACCAAATGTAAAACAGAAATGGCTGTGAAAGCCTGACACACACGACGAAGACGAACCCAATGCACGAGCCTGATGATGGCAGATGAGATTCTGCTGAAACGTTGCTACAACTTTAAAAGCACAACTATTTTTACGTGGGAAAATACCTGAACAAACCTGAATACCATACACACATACACACACACACACACTGAAGATTCTTAAAGGAATTTAACAAAGAATGTTATACTCTGCTCAGGCTTCATTCAGGTTAAATATTTTTTGAAGATTATAGATTGTTCTTAAAGGGAAAAGTATTCTTCAAAGCTTAATTGTTTGGATATCTAAAGGACTACACTGTTAATATTCTTTTAACTTTCCATTGGTCCTGGAAATGATGAATCACAACATTAATCATCTGAAATATCAAATAAACATTTATTAACCTGTTTTGTGAATCAAGTCAGAAAAAAAAGTAACGTGTGGAATTGTGATGAAGCAATTAAATCTTGGTATTAAATGACTGGTTATGAAAAATTCTTTTGGTATATAGAAAACTAAAATTAAAGCAAACCATGAATGCTATGCCTTTTACTGTGCATTTTTATCACTATTTATATTATTTATAAACTGCCTTGAATAGCTTTCTTCCTTCTTTGGAAGTGTAGCATACGAATATCTTTAATAATTGCATCTTCATTTTTAAAAGTAGAAATGAAGAAAAGAAAAACATCATGGGATCATCGTTCAATGACACTTATCTAACTGTGGACACTTGCCACAAATGCAACAGAAAAAAGACTAGTTCCTATGTAGTAGTTTTGCATTCAAGGCATGGAATCCCAAACAGACGAAATACCGATGGTTATACTGCAGACTACATTTTAACAGTGCAATTCTTTTAATATTGCATGGTTGATATCTGTGAACATTCACAATCAAACTGCAAATGATGAGAGGCATTTAAAATCAGATTTAATTGCTTCTTTATCAATTTCTATTACATTTAGTACATATGCTTTTCTAAGGATGGCTTAGAGTGTTTACAGTTAATATGTTTCAAATATTTTATGTGCCTTTGCCTTATAAAGGACTTTTTTGTTTGAATGCCAAAGAGTTAACTTCTCTCTAGATTGTTTCTACTAAAAGGATGAATTTTTGCATCCAAATCACTCGCACAATTAATGTGCACATGGAAGTTTAAAGATAGAAAAAGAAAGGTCAGCTCACATTAACTCTGGGGGAAAAACAGATGACTGATCAACATTTGAGTCATCGATTCCATGTCCATTCTTTCAGTTCAAAACAAGAATTCTCAGACCACAGTAAAAAAAAAAAATCAATGATCTTTTTGTCACATGCATCTTCATTCCCTGATTAACATTAAAAGGAATAAAAGTTCTACAATTCAAGATGAAGTTACATTGACAACATCGTATATTTAATATCTTACTCAGAATTTTTGCATCTTCTTTCTAGTAAGACTATATTTAAAGTTTTTCATATATCTTTCTGGTAAATATTTTTTGCTTATTTGTTGTATCAGGAGCAGCCGACAATAATCCTTCTATATTTTGTAGATCAGTGAATTATTTGTAAGTTCTTTAGCAAAATACCAAAGTTTTAACAGAGAGTTGTAACTTTAAAAGCCAGGAACAAAATATGAGACCCGGTTCTAAGGAGACTGGAAGCATATTACTGTATAATGTTTGTGATTTTAATTTTTTGTTTCAATCTGAAAATGTAGTTCCTGATTCAAGTCAGTTAATCCATATTCTCATAATAGTTTGTGATAGTCTAATTTTATATTAAGATTGTTAGGAATGATAGTTACCTAACAGTTGGGTTGGAAATACATAAACCAGGATCGTAATTCAATACTGTATCTTTAAGAGAATGCTGTAATTGTGATTGGCTGAGTTTTCTCCAACAGCCATAAGATGGAGCCAGAAACCTGGTTTCTTTCTCCTTGCATTTCCTGTTTTTCTGTATTGCCTGATCATCATTCTACTTGGATTGCTGTGAGTCTTGCAACTGTTAGCAAACTCCGTTTGCTGAACTGTGTTTATAATACTTGACTTCGTTTTTGGATTATCCCTGGACTGATACTAACTGCTTTGACTGTGTATGATTTGGACTGTTTGTTGGACTTCGTTTACCCATTTACTGGAAGTAAAACCTACATTTTACTATTCAGTGTATCTGTATGCTGGTTGTGTGTTATTCAACATCACTCTCACTACGTTTCCCTGAGTGCACTCATTCTCCTAACAGGGAATACCTCAACACTGGTCATGGGCCCAGTTCATACCAGGCTCAGATAACTGAGAGTTAGTGTGAATACACAGTACCTTATACAGACAGCTGTTTACTGTTTAATAGTGGGTTACTGTCCTGGTAAAGATGGCACAAGACCCATCAACAAGTCTATCACTGATAACCTGGTTGGATGGAACAAACTATGTTTCCTGGTTTATGAAGTACAGTCTACTTCTGCGTAGGGAAGGGTTATGGTCTGCAGTTCAGGATCCACCGGATGTAAATGCTTGGGATCCAAATGATGAGGAAGATGCCAAAAAGTTAGCTGACTTTAAATGGAACAACGAACGAGCTCTTTGTAAAATTGGACTAACACTGAGTGACCAGCAGCTAGAGTCCATATTCGTGGAGAAGAGTCTGCTGCTAGGTATTGGGAGAATTGGAAGAGGATTTATGTTCATGACAGTGTAGGTGCACACATACATCTTACACGGAAACTGTTCAGAGCACGTCTTCTGAAAGGTGGAGACATGTTAGCTCATTTGAACTTCTTGAAAAGAACTTTTCAGGAGGTACATGAAAAGGAACTGATTTTTTTTCAGAGCTGCATCAGGTTTACATCATTCTTTCCTCATTGGATGAAAGTTATGATGATTATGTATCTTCTCTGGAAGTCCTGGCCAAAAATGAACTGACATGGACTGACATAACATAATTGTTAGAAGAGACAAGAAGAAGGCTGGAAAGAGATCAACTGAGGGAAAAACTACCACAAGAATATTTGTTTCAACTGCCTATACTGTTAGGAGATGTTTTTTTCTTGTGGAGTTAGGGGACATATAGCTAGATTCTGTAGGAAGGGAAAATGACAAAATACTAGTAATCACCAGAAGACTAAGAAGAATGTTAATTTAGTTATGTCTGGCAATTCAACTGTAAACCATGATTTGTGGGTAGTTGATAGTGGAGCATCGCAGTGCATTACTAGAAATAGACAGAGGTTTGTAAAGATGTCCACGAGTAAGCAACATGTATCATTGGCAAATGGATGGAAGATGAAAGCATCTGGTGAAGGTACTGCATATTGTTCATGTGTAAATGAGCATTTAACTATGTTTAATTTGTAATCAGTTAGGGCTTTAGTTAATATTGGTTATCTAATAATCTTTAGGGGAGATAACTGTATAATAGAGAAAGAGGGTAAAAGTGTTACTGCTACTTTAGACAATGATTTATATGTTATACATGATGACCAATTGCAGATGGCTAACTCAGTTTATAACGATGTTAAGCCACATGACAAATGTATACATTTATTGCATAGACATCTGGGGCATATTAATTTCAAAATGCTGAAGCAAACTGTTAAGTTGTCAGAGGGAGTAAAATTAAAACCTTGTAGTAATACCTGTAACCAGGAGAAAAGTAAGGTTACTCCTGCAAACAGACTTAATGGGTTTAAGACCAAAGAACCTTTAGAGGTTGTGTTTGCTGACATAACTGGTCCTAAGAATCCCAGTTTGGGAGGTGCCTGCTATGTTTTGAGTATAATGAATCATTACTCACGGTACGGTTCCTGTTATTTAGTCAAAAACAAAACAGAAACATTCCAACATTTTTTAATTGGCTAAGGTTTACAGAAAGAAAAATGAAACATAAGGTAATTACCTTAGTTACTGATAACGGGACTGAGTTGATTAACAATAGATTCCAAATGATGTTAACATTGGCTGGTATCAAACATAAGTGTTCTGCACCTTACAGGCCACAACATAACTCGTTTATAGAACGAAGGGAGCAAATGTTACAAGCCATGGTTCACACTATGTTATCTTCAGGTTTGCCTGAAACACTGTGGGATGAAGCCATAATGTGTAGCAACCATGTGTTAAACAATGTGGTGAACACAACAACTGGTGAATTGCCATTCAGTCATTGGCATAGCAGAAAACCAAATTTAAGTTATCTACACACATTTGGAGCTCCAGCATGGGTGCATATTCCCTCACAAGTAAGACTGAAAGGGCAACATAGAGCTAAGAAATTATTTTTCGTAAGTTACAAGGCCAACCATAGGTTGTTTAGTTTTTGGGATCCAGGCACAACTAATATTTACTGTAGTGCTAGTGCTAAATTTCTTGAGCATGCTGGGTAGCATAAACTAGAACAGGATTCTAACAATGATGTAGTTATCAGCACCCAAATAGTCCCTAATGATGAGATTGTTAAACCATCAATAGCAATTAAAAAAGAACAGGCACAGGATGAGGTAGAACAGGAGCAGGTTGAACAGGAGAGTCCATCCGTAAGCCCTGAGTTAACTAGACGTTCAACCCGTGTAACACGACCACCAGATAGATATCAGGCTAGTATTGTATGCCAAGTAAATACAGTTCCTACTAACTACAATAAACCGAAACTGTATCCTGCTAAGGATCAGGATGCTTGGCAGGAAGCAATGGATAAGGAACTGAAATCTTTACAAAGTTTGGAGTTATATGAAAATGTCAGGTTACCACCAGGTAAGAATGCCATAGGGTGTAAGTGGATTTATAAACTTAAGACAGGTATAGATGGGACTGTTTCCCATAAAGCCAGGTTAGTAGCACAAGGGTTTGATCAGTCAGCCAATGACTACGATGAGGTGTTTGCACCTAGTCTGAAGGCTACCACATTACGAGCAGCATTAGTATGGGCAGCAAAGAATAAATAGCCAATAAACCATTTAGATGTGGAGACAGCATATCTTCATGCTCCATTGCAACATGCTACATACACTGATCAAAAAAATAAAGGGAACACTTAAACAACACAATGTAACTCCAAATCAATCACACTTCTGTGAAATCAAATTGTCCACTTAGGTAGCAACACTGATTGACAATCATTTTCACATACTGTTGTGCAAATGGAATAGACAAGAGGTGGAAAGCAGAGGCAGTTAGCAAGACATCCCCAATAAAGGAGTGGTTCTGCAGGTGGTGACCACAGACCACTTCTCACTTCCGATGCTTTCTGGCTGATGATTTGGTCACTTTTGAATGCTGGCGGTGCTTTCACTCTAGTGGTAGCATGAGACGGAGTCTACAACCCACACAAGTGGCTCAGGTAGTGCAGCTCATCCAGGATGGCACATCAATGCGAGCAGTGGCAAGAAGGTTTGCTGTTTCTGTCAGCGTAGTGTCCAGAGCATGGAGGTGCTACCAGGAGACAGGCAAGTACATCAGGAGATGTGGAGGAGGCCATAGTAAGGCAACAACCCAGCATCAGGACCACCAGCTCTGCCTTTGTGCAAGGAGAGACAGGAGGATCACTGCCAGAGCTCTGCAAATGACCTCCAGTGGCCACAGATGTGCATGTGGCTGCTCAAATGGTCAGAAACAGACTTCATGGGGGTGGTATGAGGGCCCGACGCCCACAGGCGGGAGTTGTGCTTACAGCCCAACACCATGCAGGACGTTTGGCATTTTCCAGAGAACACCAAGATTGACAAATTCGCCACTGGTGTCCTGTGCTCTTCACAGATGAAAGCAAGTAAGTGTGTGTGTGTGTGCGCATGCATGTGTGTGCATATGTATTTGCAAATGAAATATTTGAGACATTTCTAAATTGATTTTAGCTAACATATTCTACAGTGCCCATTAAGGTATCAAGCTAAAAATCAGGATCCTGTGAGTTCCAGGTCTGCCTTAGACACGGAGTCAGCTGGGTGCTCTCCAGCCAGTCACTTTCTTTCAGACCTTGGAGGGAAGCAATGGCAAACCACTTCTGAAAATCTTGCCAAGAAAACTTGGGGACTAGTCTAGTTCATCACCAGGGGTCAACACTGACTTGAAGACTCCATCTATCATCTATCAATCATCTATCATCTAGCTAGCTAGCTGATGGCAAACTTCAAATTTATATACCCACTGTTTTCTTAAATTAGTAAAGGTATATTAGAATGCTTTAAATTTGACTTTGTTTGAGAAATGAGAACTTGAGAGTGTGCCATTAGTTCTCACTCAAATGAGTATGCCTTGGCAAGTAGTAAACATTATATGTAATTTATAGCTTGGGGGGGAAAGCTGTGGAATCACTGGCAAAAAATGTTAATATGACTCAAAGCTGTTTAAGACTTTAAAAATATATGTTACAAATATAAATTAAAATTTAATGAAGCAGTAAGAATCCTTCTGAAAAAATCATTCATTGAATTAATGTCAGAGAAAGAAATTTTCAGAGAGATTGAAGATTAATTTGTATAATAGAACAGAATTTGTATTCATCTAGAGAAGTTTTAAAAGCATTTGTTCTGATATGTACAATAACGTACTGAACATGTACATCCATAATCATTATGTCTATTAATATTACACAGTTTAAAATACAACTCAAACAGGACACCTTGATTCAACACTGTTATAGACCTACTGTTATATAATTTATGTACAATTAAACAAATATTTTGTACTTCTAGCATAAATGGATTTCGTGTGCTATCAAAATCAGATAAAGTCATCTGATTAATCTTTTTCAATATACTTCTTGCAGACTGATAAATGTAATGAGCACTTATAAATGGAAATATAAAACTACACCCTAATTCTGAGAATTACTACAAAGACAGATTTTTATATAAAAAGAATATCTACTCTTATTGTTGAAGGAACTGTTTGCAATTGTAAAATGCTAAACGCTTGTTGAACATTGCAGAAGATTATATTGCCTAATTACTCTGTTCAAGTTCCATTTCAGCCTGCCATATTAAGATAAGAAATTTGATAGAACTATAAGATTCTTATCCCTTCAAGTGTCCAAATTATAACACTGTAAAGTCTTGCAGTTCCTTAGGAAATGTGGTTTTGAGAATGAATCCTTGTCCAGCAATTCATCGAAGGAAGATTGGCAGCTACTTCATTGAATTAACAAAGACAAGCATGAACTAAACTAAACTAAACTAAACTAAACTAAACTAAACTAAAAACTGTGGACTGTTTCAATGAAATACCTTTGCAAAGAGTGTTCAGGAATTTATCAATATGAGCTTAATTCAGAGTAAGCCAATTCATTTTGTACAAGTTAGCCAAGATAGTGTAATATTTTGTGAAACTGATTTTCTTACATGATGGACATATTTCTTCAAACTTTTGGAAAGCTGCAAATTTTCTGCTCCAAACAGCATTTGTGGGCTAAGGAAATATTAACCATGAACTTAATGGAAATATTATTTAAAACAACTCCTTAATGTGGCTTAATAGGCATTGCAACTTGACTATGATTACAGCTCTGTAATAGTTTAGTTTCTACGAGTAACACAGATATCTTATTAATAGTTACTTATACAATTTTTTCTGAAATCACAAATAATTATAATGCAATCACTTTATAATCACAATCACTGATTGTAACACAATCACAATACCTTAGATTACATACAAAACAATCAACTGATTTTTTTTATCAGATTTTCAGCTGGGTCCAAGCACTAAGCAGGACAGCAACCCTTTGAGAATGGGGTTCTTTATAATTTACTATAATTTACTATATTTACTAATAATGTAAAATATATGGCCTATTTTTAGATGGACAGATATTTTGTCCATCTAAAAATAGGCCATATATTTTACATTATTAGTAAATATAGTAAATTATAGTAAATATAGTAAATTAATGTAAAATATATGGCCTATTTTTAGATGGACAGATATTTTGAGGTACACATGCTGAAATAAACACTTTGAGTTTAAAGCCATTTACATCCTTTTATATAGCCACCTGCACTACTAGAAGTAATTCCCATCGGCCTTTATGAATTACCATTTAATATGCATGAATTTTTATACATATACAGTAAATGTAGGTTTATAAAGACTTTTGAGGGAGATGTAAGAATTGTGAAAAGAATGTAATATTCCTGATCATATTTTTATTTTCCTTTAACCATTATGTGCCTAAAGACTGGAGGTCTGTTTATCCAAATTGAACTAGGATTATTAAAGTAGAATGATACTATGATAATAATTTTGTAACCCTAAATGTCTACCTAAATTATTTTCTTTCCATATTAAGGCAGATCAAATAGCTTTCAATACATGTGCCCAATTTTATCCTATTTTCCTGTGTATTTTAGCAGGAGTGAATTTTTATCCATTCAGTTAAAATTTTTAATTTCATTTACAGTTTTCACTTTATAAACATACTCAACTTTCTCTAATGTATGCTAAATAACTTTAATTTTCAAAATAATTTATGTAATTTGCCTTTATGTTTATCATCATTTAGTGAATTGTCAAGATCTAGATTTTGTAATTTATCCCAATATGCTTTCCTTTTTAAAGAAACTAGACTTTTCTAAACATTTAAAAAATATTTTTTGTCTTGCATCTCCCACAAATACTTTCTGTGTGATTGTAGATATTTCAGCATCAAAAGATTGTTATGGTGTAATTCAACTTGATGGTTTTTCACACATTTGTTTATTTTGAAAAAGTTAAGTCATTTTTAATGTATGTATATATAGAGAGAGGCAGATTTGGAAATATTTTTCCAAAAATGTCTACTCAATGAAACTTAATGTATGTATGTACAGAAATCAATGTTTCTAAGTAATAATAATATTATATAGTCTTTATAATATCCTCAAATAATTGACTAATAGTGTCTTAGTTGAATTAATCACCTAGAGTTTCTATCATTTCTCTCTCTCTCTCTCTGTGTGTGTGTGTGTGTGTGTGTGTGTGTGTGTGTGTGTTTGTCAGAGGTGGTATTCAGGAGGTTCTGACCAGTTCTGGAGAAGCAGTAGCGGAAATTTTGAGTAGTTCAGAGGACTGGCAAATACCACCTCTGACTGGTGATTTTACAGTATCCTTCCCCTGCCCCGCCCACCAAGCCATGCCCACCAAGTCAAGCCCACAGAACCAGTAGTAAAAAAAATTTTTGAATCCCACCACTGGTATGTGTGTGTTTTCCTATATCAAACATTTTATTATGATCAAAATTATGACTCTAATAGGTTGAATTAAAAATATATTTCTCATGGGAGAAATGAATGGATACATGCACATAAAATCACACTTTGATCTTCAATAAGCTTGTATATAACTTTGTGTTTAAAAATGCTATAAGTTATTTACCAATATATTATATTTATTTTTCAGGAAATGTTTTTGTGGTCAACTTAGCTATCGCTGATCTGATTGTAGCTATCTACCCATATCCTCTGGTCTTGACATCTGTCTTTCATAATGGCTGGAACCTCGGATATATACACTGCCAACTCAGTGGATTTCTTATGGGCCTCAGTGTGATTGGATCTATTTTCAACATTACAGGCATTGCAATTAATCGATATTGCTACATCTGCCACAGCCTCAAGTACAACAAGTTGTACAGTGAAAAGAATTCTGTCTGCTATGTCATTTTAATATGGATTTTGACTTTTGTTGCCATTGTGCCAAACTTTTTTGTTGGATCCCTTCAGTATGATGCTAGGATTTATTCATGTACTTTCTCTCAGTCAGTGAGTTCCACATACACCATAGCAGTGGTCTTTTTTCATTTCATGCTTCCAATAACCATCGTAACATTTTGTTACCTAAGAATATGGATCCTCGTTATCCAGGTACGGAGAAGAGTTAAACCTGACTACAAACCTAAACTGAAGCCACATGATTTCAGGAACTTTATCACCATGTTTGTAGTCTTTGTACTGTTTGCAGTCTGCTGGGCTCCATTGAATTTCATTGGCCTTGCAGTGGCAGTCAGTCCGGAAATGATAATTTCCAAGATTCCAGAGTGGTTGTTTGTTTCCAGCTACTACATGGCATACTTCAATAGTTGCCTTAATGCTATCATTTATGGACTTCTAAATCAGAACTTCCGGCGAGAATATAAAAGAATACTTAGGACAATTTGTACAAGAAAAATTTTCTTCCAGGACAGTTCTAATGATGCTCCAGAAAGGATAAAAAGCAAGCCCTCACCCCTGCTCACACAAAACAATTTAGTGAGGGTTGGCTCAGTATGAAGGGAGATATCTAGTTACTAACAATTACTCAATATTATGTTACATGACACCCAAGTATTACATCCACATACCAGTCCCGTTCTTCAACTTCTGTTACAATACATGGAAACCTATGTGCATATATTGTATGCATTTAGATAAGATTACATGTATAACATTTTGAACCAAGTTAATAATTACATATTCTATTATCACATTATGTATGATGTTATACACAGTAGGCATGTTTTCAACAAAGATACTTGAAAACCATTGATCATAGTTAAGAAAATATGTCAGTTACACCTGACTTAGATAATTAGATAATTTCCAGTAATTCAGTGACACCACAAATGTACATTGCACTCCTAGTCTTCTCTAATGTAAGATAATTGAATTCACAATGGCCTATAGTTGGGTATATGAAGGTATAGAATTGTACCTTTAGGTTATCAACAGAATTATAAAATAATTCACTGTAAATTCTTGTGTAATTTAGATTAGCAAAAAAAGAAGGATTAAAACTAATCCGTTCATTACTTTGATTTCCTATGCTTATCACAGCTTCTTCCAACATTCAGCAGCCTCTTCCATTGCTTGCTATCCCTAGAAGAGATTCTGTCAGTACACACAATTTGTCCATGGATGCCCTGTATGGACAATTACATGTAGAGGAAGTTAAAAAAAAGAGTTTGTGAGAATTAGTTGCTTCTTTGCCTCAACCAAAAGAACATTATAATTTTATGGATCCAAATCTATTTCTGTTGCTAATAATTTGGAGGCACATCTTAGAACCAGAAAAACTTTTGATATAAAGCCTCCTTTGATCTGCCTAAGACAAACTACAAGATTGTTTCCCTTTTTGGTTTTTTGGACATCAGACCTGGATGAGGTCTTGAAAGAGCTGCAAAGTGCAAGGAAAGGCTTTTTTTCTTTATGCTCTGAAGGGGCAGATGTCCTCAAACAGGGTATCCTTAACTTAAAGTTGCAGTAATATCTCCATTTTATTCTGGATAATAAAATATTTTTAAATTGTGGAAATATAATAAAATATTGGCACATAAAAAAACAAGCATTATTCCTTAATTTATATTTTGATAGAATTTTTGTTAAAATTAATAGCACATAATGATTTGGTGCTTTAAGATTAATTCATTTGCATTAATTATAAAGTTACCTGATACATTTACAATATTTTAGTGGTTAACAAACTTTAACTACAGCAGTAATTTTAATGACTCTTATATACTGATTTATATAATAAGATTTTTAGTTCTGTGGGTTTTTTAGAAAAAAACTTTAAATGTATTCATATAATTAATCAAATAGGATCTTCTAAAATGAGTTCATGATTAATTATAACTCTTAGTATTTTAAAAATAGAAGAAAATCATTTTTCCAGAAGAAATTCTGTTTTCATAGAATCAATTTTGGTAAAATTATAATCTCCTTTACATTGTAAATTTATTAATTGTTCCCTTTAAAGTATAAAAAAAAAAATCCAATAATACAATAATCCAGAATAAATATTAGGGTATAAGGCTTTGTAGAAACCAAATGCATATGAATCAGAAATATTTTTTCTAAAAATGATTTTTGAAATAAGAACATGAATTAATTTTAAAAGGCAGACATAATTTGTCTATAATATTCTTTAAAATCATCTTAGTAATAGATGGTTTTTCACAATCCTGTGAACATTTCTTGGATTAGCCTAGCCAAGAATCATTGTACATGCTTTACCATATTTGAAACAGACCAGTTAACAAAATATTTTGTTTTCTCTAAATAACCTTGAAATAAAAGTGGATTTGAAATAATAGGTTATATATTATCCCATTAATAAAGTCTACATAAATATGTCCATGAACACTCCATACTCAATGAATACTCCATATTGTTCATGAATACTTTATTTGAGGAACACAGGCAACCAGGTAGTTATATGAGCTTTTTATGAGCATCTGATTAACCTGTAGAACATCAGAATAAATGAGCAAGTTACCAGATTTAGCATGTTTTTCCTTATATTCTTGGTTTCAGTAATTCATGACCCTTACTTTATTCTATCCTGGTGAATTTTAAATCTATCAAAATATTTAAAGCCAACCAACTTAATGAAGGAGAAATAAGCTTCACCATACAACTATTTAAGCTGAAGAGTTGTGTTATTAGAAAATTCTGAAGTTAATCTGATGCTGCCATTGAGAGCATGCCACCAATTTCAAATGAGGGTGTGGGATGCATTGATCCCTGCTCAGGTATTTTCATAGGCTAGGTATTCCGCAAAATTGTATATGATTAGCTAAGGCAGTGGTTGCCAACCAGTGGGCCAGGGATCAATGGTGGTCCACGAGAAAATTTTGGAGGTCTGCAGAGAAATGTCACCATCAAAGAAGCTCCCCAAAGCAATTAATCCAGGCTGTGTGGGAGCACAAGGCTATGACGCCCACATGGCCTGTGGGAACACAAGGCTTGCGGTGTTGCATTGAGAACAACATGAGGTTGTGAGGGGAGGGGGGAACTGGGCAGAGGGGGCAACTTACCCCACTCGGCCCATGCACCTCGCCTGGCTACGGGGCTGCTTCTTTCCGCTTCTTTCTTCTTCTGCTTTTGGCTGCACACAAGGAAAGCAGCAAAAGTCTTTCTTTCCGTCCCCCAAACTCCACCAGAAATGAATCTTTGGGACCCTGCAAGGCATCCTGCTCCAAGAGCTGTGCCAGCATGACAAGTCTCACAAAGACTCATTTCTGGCGGAGTTTGGGAGAGAGAAAGAAAGACTTCTGTTGTTTCTGCTGCTTTCCTTGCATGAAGCCAAAAGTCTCTCTCTCTCTCTCTCCACCTGAGAACAGAGCTGGAGACAGTATCCTGCCATCCCAAATAAAGAATGATCGATCAGTAGGAAAACGGGGAGGGAAATTTTCCTGCAGACTTTTTTGGGGATTTTCCCAGGGTCTCTGGTCCACAGGATTTAAAATTTAAATTTTGGTGGTCCCTAAGATCCAAAAGGTTGGCGACCCCCAAGCTAAGGGATCTGTACTTTATTCCATGTAAAATTCTTCTATTTAAAAGTACTTATTTTGTGACATCTGCTAATTTGACTAAATGACCAGCAACTCCCTACTGTTATGATACAGATTGGCTAGTGGTAACAAATGATGAGGAAGAAATTTAAAAATCAAGAGGTGTATTGCCGTGTAGAATAAAAATGAAAAATAATTATCGTTATTAATACAAAATCAAAACAGGAAAAAGATGAGGTTAGAGAAAGACAATTACAAAAGTACCATTCCCAGGTTCTCTTTAGGCCTGGAAGTAGCTATACCTACCTGTTGTGATTGGAAGGTCCAATCCTGTTAGGAACTTTGAATCTGATGACTGTTAGATCATGGATTGACGTCAGAACCAGGGAACGTTACTCCCTTTAGTTTGATTTGATTGTGAAATGACTGTTGAATTTCAAAAGGGAATCTTAACAGTTTTGCTTGCAGTTTTGAATGAGAACGTTACTCCCTGTAGTTTGATTTGATCGTGAAATGACTGTTTGAATTTCAAAAGGGAATCCTAACAGTTTTGCCTGCAGTTTTGAATGAGAATGTTACAAGGGAGGACATTTGATTTGCAGGACCGGCCTGAACCTTCAACCTCCTCGGCTTCTCAATCAGGTTATCAGCCGGGAAGTCTTCAGGTGAAAGTAATAATTTAGATAATCGCTGGGTGGATATCAGAAGCAGGCGTCTCCTGACGAGAGAAACCAACGGGAGCACAGGAGGAGGGCAGATCAGTAATTAGACTAATTAGCTGCTGCTCTATAAAAGGAAGAGGGATGACTCTGCACTCTTGTCGGGAACAAATTGTCTGCAAGGAGAGCTGAAGACTTTGACTTGGAGGATTTGGGTCTGAAGTATTTTTGTTTGAATTGGATTTGTTGGAACTATTATTTTGGATTGTTTTGTGGAGGCTGGCCACAGCTGTGATCGGTGGAGACTCCTGGTTGCTGCCTTTGTTTGCGAGGACTGCTGCTTTCAGCCTTATCTGTTTATTTTTGAAGGTGGGACATAACACCTACCATAGTCACCATTCTGGTATATTCATGAAGCTAAGGTGAGGTATCACTGAGGAAAATGATCCATTCCCTTCTCTCAGGATTTAGCTCACTTACAATTTGGGCATTTTAAATTGTTGGGGATTTTGACAGTTATTCTGTCAGTAAGGCTTGTTTTAGATGACCTTAGAGTTTACATATTTCTCACTTCCATGAGAGAAACGTCCATGGTATAAAACTAAAGTCGGCTTTCAGAGATAACTGTCAAAATAAAAGTGACTTGATATGTCTCCATCCTTTGCTTGGTAGATGGTGAATTGTGTGGTGAAATGCACCATTATAACGTAATAGATGGAATTGGCCTTGGTATCCAGCTTGGTATGCTGGATAGGAAAGGAATAAAATATAAGGGGAATGAGGCAGTTAGAGTAGTAGAATTTTGTAACAAGAGCTGGATAGCCCCTTTCAAGAGTGGCAATGGATTTTGTTTTAATTCAGCTATGCTGGAGATCAAAGAAATAAGTCTTCCTCTGCTTCCATGCAATTAGCATCTTTCTATGCAAAAAGAAACCATGCTATGCATTAAGCCCAAAGTATGTAATTCCAGAAGAAGCAGATTCCAGATGAAAAGAAGAGAAAAAAGGAGATTCATAATAATTTGACACTAAGGTGCAATTTTCATTTCAAAATTTTGTAGGTTTCATAGACTGGAAGGAAACTTTTTCTAAACCAAGCCAATTGTGGGACAGAGTTAATTAGTCATCTGAAGAAGTAGGGAGTTTGAAACAGATCATTAGCTTATTGTGGGAAGGTACAATTTAGCAGATCCTGTGAAACTAGGAATTCAGTAACAAGATAAATACCGGCAAGTCAGAAAGAATAATAATCTTTAAAACAGCAGTCACAATCACAGACTGCAGCTTTGTGAACAAAGACAAATGATTGCCTTCTGCATGAATTATACTGAGACCATAAATGTGAAACAAAATATTTTCATAAAAATAAATCACATAATTCATCTAAGAAATTTTCCGAATGGCATAAATTTATTGTATATTAAATTTTAAACATTTCAGGAAATGTGTTAACAATTGGCAAAAAAATGTAATTTGGATAAAGTCATGCATAAAAATAAACCACATTACTTATCTAAGAAACTTTCTCAATGGCATAAATTTATTTTATATTAAATTTAAAAAATTCAGGAAATGTGTTAAAAATAGGCAAAAAAAATGTAATTTGAATAAAGTTATGCTGGTATACAGGTAGTCCTCAACTTACAACCACGTATGAGTCCAAATTTATGTTGCTAAGTGAGAAATTTATTGAGTTTTGCCCCATTTTACAACTTTTCTTGTTATGTTTGTTAAGTGAATCACTTCAGTTGTTAAATTAGTCACACAGTTGTTAAGTGAATCTGGCTTCCCATTGACTTTGCTTGTCAGAAGGTTGTAAAAGGTGATCACGTAACCCCGGAAAACAGCAACTGTCATAAACGTGAGTCAGTTATCAAGCATTCAATTTAAATCATGTCATCATGGGAATGCTGCAATGGTCATAAGTATGAAGAACTGTCATAAGTCACTTTTTTCAGTGCTGTTGTAACTTTGAACAGTCTCGAAGTAAACTCTTATAAGTCGAAGTCTACCTGTATGCTTTTTAATTTATGTAGATGAATGAATAGCACAAAACTACCCTATCTGAAAGTATCTGAAATAGGAATTAAAATAAGTTATATAGATGCTATCAAATTGCAGCTAAGCACAGGAAACACACAGAGAATTAAAAATGCTTTTCTACTTCAGATTTAAATTCAATTTCCAGAAACCAATGAAAATTGTAGCTGGGTAAAAAGTAAGTATCACAGATCTTGAACAAATAATTTTCCATAAACCATGAAAATATAAATTTGCATCCTAGCTGTAGTACAGATATATCCATAAGTTTTTACTATTTGGAACATCTCAATAATGCTGACAGCAATGTAGTATCAAACATGTTCATATTCATGAATAAGTAAAAATTTACCGTGATTGAAAATATTTATTTGCTTGCAATGAATCTGTCATTATTACACAGTAACAGATTAAATATCCACCATCTTTCTACCTACTTATTTGTCTACCTTTGCATCTGGGAATATCTTTGACAATTTCAACTATTAGGTTCAACTATGTTTTTTTTTTTTACTCAGATTGGTCCAAGTTTCCAAAACCTTCATGAATAAAGTCCATATTTAGAATTAGATATGGAATTAAAAAAAATAATAATTTGTATACACATTGACCAAATTATATTCTTCACACTTAAAAAGATGATTCTGAATGTGTATATGATGAAAGGTTGCATGTTTAAAAATATCAACAGTTTCCCTGCATGCAAAAAAAAAATTGTGCTAAGGAACAGTGTGCATAAAAATATGAATATAAGAACCAAATACACACTGGAAAAAGAGCAGATAAATGTATATTTGTAGCAAAAAGTACATGAAGGTGTGATATTTTCATAGCAACTTTTCTTTTGTAAACTGATGTGAAGATGGATTCAGATTAAAGCTATAACTGAAAGAAAACCTGAAATAGATTTATTGTTCTTCTGTATGTGAATGCAAGACATTATTACAGAATCTCTAATGACAGATGGGATGGGGTGAGGAAGAATGACTTTTTCATCTATGGACTGCTGATTCCTTTGACAGTTTAGTAGCTTTCTTCATAAAAAACACACACACACTTAAGACTTTCTTTTTTAAAAAAAACTTCAGTTATCTCTTCATCTTGATATAAAGAGAAACTTCTTTGTGATATATTAAACAAATTTTATATTAATAATTTGGATGAGTCCGGAATTCTGTATTCAACTAAACCACTTAGAATGATTTAGCATTCTTTCCAGAATGTGACATGTTTCCTAAGAGACCTCTCCAGTGAAATTATTCCAATGAATCAATATGATTTACTAAGTTGAGAAGTCAGACCAGTATTAGCTCTCATGCGCTGCCCAGATTTCTTGCTAGCTACCTGTCTATCAACTTAACAGCTTCTAAAGTTAATATACAGATAAGTATTATGGATTTTACAAATATTTTCTGTAAATGCCCTTTGCAAATAGGACATTTGTGGCAGAAAATTCCAGAATGTTTTCTAGAACATTCTGTTCAATGATGTATATTCCATTCACATATTTGCTAGGCTAATCTCCCAGAGCATTAAATTTTCAAACTCCAAACTTGCTTTACAGTGTACTTAAAACTGAAATCTACTATCAGTAATGAACTTATGAAATTTAAAATTATCTATTAAAAATAGGAGCTTTTCTGATTCATTATACATATCTGTCAGAGTATATTCATGAACTGGAATATACAAGGTCAGCCAATGAATAAGCATAGCAACTAAGTCAGCCAATGAGGACTGTTTGGAATCTGAAACTAGAAGTAGCCTAGGCATGGCTCTATATTAAGTTCTGCAGCTCTGAAGCTATGTTAAGCTCTGAGTCTGTCTATTGAAAATGAAACTGCTTCTCTCCTCTGCTGTGTATCTTGCTTGCCTGCTGAACTAAAGTGAAACTAATGTCTGTTTCTGAGCTCCCGAGTTGCTGTTCTGTTCTGAACCTGTAACATGTCTGCTTCTGTTTGAGTTTGCTCCATGTTGGAGAAATCTACAACTGGTATTGTAAAATTTACTATTTGTGTTTATAAAGAAGTTAAATGAAACCTCAGACATCTGTGCTTATTTTCTGCCACTGAATTTATACTGCAATACTCTGAGCAATATCTCACCATTCTGGATCCTTAAAGTGAACAACAGCAATCAGAGGAACAAGAGACAAAATCCTCCTCATAATTGTAAAAATTGCCAATCTTTATACAATTGTCTCAAGTACCTCAAATCAAAGCAGATTTCATTTCATTTGAAATTTGTAAGTATGTGCATAGCTCATCAGCACACAGATATATGAAAGGCAGGAGTAAACTTGATATCAAAAGTGTAAAGATAAGGGGACATATCAGATTTGAGGACATATCAAAAATATAAAAATAAAAAGAGAATTAAGAAAGAAAATAAAGGGAGAGAAAATTTAATATAGGGTAATTTTTAATTATATATTGTTGGACAGGAAGACATAATGATGTGGAACAATAAGAAAAAGTTATGATTGGCTGTCTGGGACTTCGAATAACAGCATTCTAGGCCACAATATTATTTCATAGTCCACCAAATCATTCTATCTGATTTAACAAGCAATCCAGGTGAAGACTACCAATTGAGTCATATATGTATAATCACAATCTAACTTAATTATATAATATAAGCTACTAGTATGTCCCTTAAAAGTATCAATTGCATCAAAAGATAAATCTCTGAATCAAATATATTTTATAGTAACTATATGAATTATTCCTCTGGGAATAATCTCTATGTACCCTTTTGTATAACTGTGTCATTAGAGAACTGTTGTGTAATTGGGACCAGAATTTTCATTGCTAAGCAATATAGTCATAAAATGCAATATCACATGACAATAGCATTTAGCAATGGCAATTCTGGCAGACCCCAGTTACCATTGTTAAGCAAATCACTGTTACATTGTTAAGCAAATCACTAAGCAAAGATTTGCCATGAATACAACTTCCAACTTCCATTGACTTTGGCTATGAAAAGCTGGCAGGAAAGCAAGAACTCTGAGAACTCCTTACAAGAGTCAGGTTCAAAGAATCACTGACTAAGAGAACATCATCCCAAGACCAACCTGTAAGGTGCGATGTAAAGAATCTATCTAATTTTTGAATAAAAGAGCTAATATTACTCTTCTTTCTAATGTTATACAGTTATAAAGGAAAATGTATAGAAATTTTGAAATATAGATTTTTATTTTCAAAACTTTTGGAATTCATATTTCATTTATATTTGCTATCTTACATTTGCCAAGCGATTTAGCCAGAGTGAAGCTGGTAAATAAGAAAGGTCTGACATTTATGTCTCATATATATATACCCATAAAACACAAACACAATAAGTGTAGATCTACAGTTGCTATCCGTCATATCTAAAGGCATTATAATAAGTTCATCAAGGTGCTGATTTTAATTTAACAAATGTCCATCAACACTTTATGTTGGACAAATGGCCCTTTATTTAAGCAAAGAAAACTGAATGGTCCCAGCATAACCTAGAAGATGCAAGGACACTAAAACATGAAATATTATCTCAATATCTTGGGAGTGTACTTTGATTTTGGTAAGGACATGTATTCTGACTGATACATCTAGATTTTCTTCTATTTAAATATCCTTTTTTAATGGTAGCTGTTTGTACTGTATATGCAATGGCACAAATATTTGTCCAATTCAGGACTACTTTTCTGGAAGTGAACTCAATGAAGTAAGATCAATGTCCCAGTGGTGTCTTCCTGAATTTAAATTAAACAGGGAAATTATTTGGCTAATCACTAATTTCTACATCTGATTTTATGTTTTATTTTTATTAACTTAGCAAGAAAAAAAATACAATGCTGTTTTTTTCTACATGCTGTAGCATGCACTAAACAACTTCCATTAACTTTTCCAATGTGCTCCTTTGTCATTTATGTAAAATGTTTAATACTTAATTTAGGTTCCTTTTTTGATTATTTTGTAAATTTTTCATTAAAGTTCAACTTTTACATCTCAGTAAATTCAGAACTAAAAACCATAAGCTGCTGAATTATTGCTTACTTTTGCATCAGTAATTCTAAGAGAGTCCTTTAAATGACCTTGCAAAGCAATCACTTTCTTCTTTTCACCCATCCCCTTGTCTCTTATAACTTTCTACATTGTAAAGCACTTATAAGCTATTTCCTTTCATTTCCCTAATTTTAGAAATGCATTAGCACAAAGTGGAAGTGTTTCATCTTTATCTAAAATCTCTTTCAATTAAAGCTTAACTCCTAATGACTTATATAGATATATTAATGCAATTTTCTGGCCCGACATGGAAGCGATTTCATTTTGTGTTCTTTCAGGTTGCCAATTCTACTTCTTTATCTAGTCTGGAGCTATACTGAGTCATGTTTAGAATGTGTATTTCAGCTGAAGAGATAAAATAGGTAAAAGTGAATACAGAAAGAATAGATTCACACATTTAAAAATATTCATGATGTTGAAGTTTTCAAATTCTATTCCACAAGCTTTCCTGCTAAATTGAAAGAAACTAGCCTAAATCTGGAAAACCTCTGCCAATTAATGTAAAAAATGCCAGATTAAACTGACCAATGATATGATTTAAGAGATAAATATTTCCTCTGTTCCAAAGTCAACAGTACCTGAAAAAGAAAAGTAACCAGAAAATAGTCTTTTCCTTCCCTTCCTTCCTGAATTTTTATATTTATTTATTCATTTCTTCATTCTACTGCAGCAGAAATTCTCATAATTATTTTTCTTCCATTCAATTGTGTCCAATTCTTGGGGACTACCTAAATAAATTTCTTGGCACATTGTTCAGAAATAGTTTGCCATTGCCTCCTTCTTTGGGCTGAAATAAAGTGATTGGCCAAGATCACCAACCTAGCTGTGTGCCCAAGGCAGGGCTAGAATGTATAGTAGGGGTGGAATTTTTTTACAACTGGTTCTGTGGCTACGGCTAGGTAGGCATGACCATGTGACTGGGTGAGCATGACTTTTTTTTTTGCAGCAACCCGCCCACCGCCCCATTGTTTTGCCTCCTGGGCCTCAGGGAAGCCTCCTGGGTGAAGCAATAAGACAGCGAGGGGGATCCTGGAACAGCTGATCATCAGAACAGCTGATCATTGGGAGGGGGGAAAAGAAATACCTTAAGGAGTGACTGGGCGGGGGAGAATGCAATCAGCGATGTCAGGCATGCATGCAATGTCGTATATGTGTGATAAGGACTGGCTGGGCAGAAGGAGAGGGACGGGCAGAGAGGGGCAGGGCCAGCCAGGGGCACAATTTGCCAGTTCTCCAAACTGCACAGAATCATAACAATCGTTTCTATAGAACCCATCCGAACTGGTACAATCCCATCCCTGATGTATAGTCTCCTGGGTTCTACCTTGAGGCATTAATCAATTCAGCAAACCGACTCACATAGTCTAATATGGTAAAAGACAAATTGGTTATTCTAAATTATTGTGATTTCAAAAATGAAAGCATTCCTAGCAGTATCATTTTTATGCAGGGATTCTTCACTCATTAGTAAATTTACTACAGTAAGAGAAAGTAAGAGAAAAAAGATATAATAAATCATTATTCTTTTTCTGACTGCATTCTCTGAGGAGATTGCGGTTACTGAATTATTTTTTCTCTTGTCAGACTGTAGACTACATTAAACTATAAAGTAAGCCATGAACTGGACATATAATAGATGCATTTCAAACACAATGATCTGTTTCAATGTAGGCCTGGGGTTTCACCCAAACTGCTGAAAGCTGTTGCATGAATACAAATAACATAAAATTCCTATGTTATGGCCATTGTTTTTGATCCTATCTTTGAGACACCCCTGTAGTTGTCTTCACCCATTTTCTTTGTAACTTCGGGTCCTTTCAATTAAAGCAAAAAGGAAAGGAAATAAAAATGTATCCCCATTTACTAATAACAGGGCTCCCCCCACCCCCCGATTCATGCTCCTAAACATAATAGTATAATTTGAGAATAAAAGAAAAGCCATTAAAATTTACTATAGAAGTTGAGGTTACTGCTCATTCTAAATTCAAACTTTTGGTTATTTCAAGGCCCCCAAGAAGATGTAAAACATATAAAATGCAGCAAGCTGAAGAATATTCAACATTCTGGCATGAAGCATTGAATGCAACTTTGCTTTGTTTGGTTCAGGAATAAGAAAAAATAGCAATTAAAAAGAATATGTTATCAAAGGTAACGTAGAATGCCTTTTCAGATATTTAGCCAAAGGATCTTTAACCCAGGAAGAAAAATAGAAACTTCTGTAAAAAGACAAGAAAAACGTATGCATCTTCCTCAAAATCAATAAGACAAATATATTTGGATTCTTATTATAGAATCCTATTGCATTGAGTTGTCTGATTTGATTATCCACAGATTAAAAAAAATATATATTCTCTTTATATACAAGGGTGCTAATTTGTATTCATATTTGTAATCTTGATGTATCAAATGCTAAAAGCATATGGAAAATAAAATGTTTTTTTTCTAATACCATGACATAGAAGGCATGGGAAATGCATATTTTTTGTTAAAAAACTGTGTATATACATATGTTGTCTTTCAATTATTATACCAATACTCAAGAGAAACTCACAATGACATAAAATCAACAGTAAAACTGTACAATGTCTTAAAACAGAAGGAACATGGAATGGACTTCTATGACAAAGTGGATGTCAGTCAAGAGATCAGTTTATTCAAAATCACTGACCAACTGGATGAATGACATGAAGAAAGAATTGGAACTAGGCTATCAGAAAAATAATTTCAAAAATAATTTTCTGGAGCAAATGCTAGTGAGCTTGGTGGGATCAAGAGAAAAATCCCACCTCAATTCTTTGGGAGTTTGGGTACTGTAACCTATCAGAGAATCAGGAACATCAGGAACAATGCTCAGGGTGTACAATGTTACCACAAATAATAAATCATGTTTTAGATTTAAAATTTAGTTTACTTTCCAGGTAATTGCAACACAAATCCCTGGGGAATAGCACTAGAAATGTGTACTTTATGGGCTTGGGGCAATAATTATGCCTGGGGGGAAAAAAAGCACAGGCACAGAATGAAAGTTTCTGTTTAGATCAAGATAGAAGATCTGCTCTTCTTTCAAAGATGAGGGAATAAAAGCCCACCTGCTCTTAAAGCAAATTAGGCAAAGCATAGTGGATCAAAAGTCAAATTCCAGATAATTTGTGATTAGTCAGGGCAGATTCTTCTCTCCCTTGTGGTAGAGAGGGTAGATGTAAACTACTGCATTTAGAACCCTCTACAAATGTTCAGTTCAAATTTGTCATTCTGAAGCTATGTGCCTGCGGTCAGTGCTACAGCAGCTGGATCAATAAAGAATGTATGTATTGTGTATGCATGTGTGGGGGGCAGAGAGAGTGTGAAAGAAAGAGAGAGAAATTGATATAGACAGAGTGCACATTAAAGTCTTGGTAAAGAAGAGAAATTGTCCTTAATTTCTCTCTCAAATTTAAAGTCAGTTTGACCTTTCCACTCCCTGAGAGCTTTTTCAGGTCAAACTCAGCAGGATAATATTGCTTTTATTAACTAAGCCGAGCTAGCTAATCCAATGGAAGTGTCTTTTGAGTGCTGAATGGGTCTTCTAAATAAGTTAAAGTCCTTTTTATAACTTTTACTAATTAGCTGTTGAGAGAGAGAGAGATTGAGAGAAGCTATATTTAGAATTAGTCCCCGTTGCTAATTTTTGAACTTGCAAGCTTGTTTTATCAGACTCATAGATTTCATAGACATTGGTACATGCTAAGCTCACCATTTCAGTTTTTTGTTACCTAAATAGGAACATCTAGTTCTAACATTATAAGGTGTGATCTTCCTCAGCTTGACCAACCAACCAGATTCTGAACTTGGATCTTGCCTAGCATTCATTCTTCCCAACTCCAACTGTACTAGAGATATTTTTAAAACTCATAGGATAAAAAAATGTTTAAAATGGATAACAATGGCTTGTGTAAGTTCTGTGGAGATGGCTGGGAGCAGACTTATCCAGTTATTTGGACCTAAAGAAGTGGACAGGATCCTACAGAATGCAAACACTACCACATGTGCATTAGATCCATGGCTCTTCTGGCTGATTAATAGCAATAGTAATAATACTTGGACTTACGTACCGTTTCATAGTACTTTACAGCCCTTTCTAAGCAGTTTACAGAATCAGAATATTGCACCCAACAATGTGGGTCCCCCTTTTTACCTTGGAAGATGGAAACCTGAGTCAACCTTGAGCTGGTGAGACTCAAACTGCCAAGCTGCAGGTAACCAAGTAGCCTGCAGTGTAACCATTGTGCTGCTGTGGCTCTTAAGGTTGTCTGGCAGGTTTGATGTGGATGAATCCAAGTGATGGTGAATTCATCCTTGATGGAAAGGTGTTTCCAGCTCCTTTTAAGACGCATTGGTGTGCTGCTACTCAAGAAATCATTGTTGGACCCTATCATCTGGACAATTTTCACCTAATCGCCACTTCCTCTTTTGGGGAAAAGAGTCACCTATCCATTCAGTCACCTATCCCACTTAGATTATTGCAACATACTCTACCTTGGATTACCCTTGAAATGTATCTGGAACTCCAGCTGTGGTGCAGAATGCAGCCACATGAGCTACATTGTGTAAGCAAAGGGCACATGTAATACCTCTGCTCCATGAGCTGCATTGGATGCTAGTTTACTTATGCGTTTAATTCAAGGTGTTAGTTATGAACCAGACTATCTATGGAATGACCTTTACTCATTACATCAGCCCATTCCACCCAGACAAGTATGGAAGGTATGCAGTGGACCCCATCACTTAAAGAATTCTAACTTGTGGGCTCTGGAGAGAGAGGTTTCCCTGTCATTGACCCTGCCCTCTGGACTATTCTCCCCAATGAGGTGAGAGAAAGACCCTCACTCCCCTGGTCCTCCAAAAAAGATTTAAAACATGGCTCTGTGTGTAGAGACCAAAGGAGCATTCAGGCATGGAGCTGGTTGGTGCCCCAACGGCCCTCCCTTCACATTTTCAATTAATTTTAATAGGATTTAATTATTCTTGCCTTCTTCTAGAAACTTCTAATTTTGACATTTTAATTCCAACGTTTTAATTTTATACACTGTTTTTATATTCTGACATTTTATTGTACAGAATCCTAGCCCACAGGGAGATGGCTGATTGAGAAACCTGAAATATAAATAAATACATAAATAAACAAATCAACAAATAAATGCATATGCATATACACATGTGATAGGACCGTTCTGTTGTCATTCTGAATATTTAACTGTGGGTAAGGTGAAGGAAATCTCTATCTGATGCCAACCTATTTATTAGATAAGCATTCTGATATTTACACAGCAAATAAATGATTGATTTCCTATTTATATACTGCCCCAAAAGATAAGAAACATTGAATTGTAAGTGTTAAGAGTCTATTCACTCTTCTTGTTTTGAAGAATGTATTACCATCTAATGAGCTATTAAAATGTCACTAGAAGGAGAGGCTGAGCTACAAAAAGAAGCATTGTCCAAAAGTGTGGTATTAGTTCAGTTGACTAAATGATCTTTGCTTAGTTCATTCTTTAACGATAAATCCCTGACAAGAAGGAAGACGGTACCTAAGTTTGGATTATAAATTTTGGAGATCTGATTATGGTGTGGTCAGAATAATAAAATGACAGAGTTGGAAGAGACCTTCTAGTCTAATTCCATTTCAGACAAATAGTAGTCCAAGTAGTTCAAGTCCAATAGGACCTCAGGTTATGCATAGGATCTGTCTGGGTACTGCAACCCTATATAAGACCATATAAATAAACAGCATAAGAGGAGATATGTTTTCCAATTTTCTATCTTTCGGTGAGTTGGTGACTAGAAAAAAGACTTCATGTTAAGACATCTAAATAATTCTAGGTGAGCCTATTAAATTCTGGCCATTACATTTTATATTTATCCTGTGTCAGTCTTCCAATTTTTACTACTGAAATACTTAGCTCAATAAAGAATCCAATAGTAAAGTGGGCACATTTTCAAAACAGGAAATTTTTCAATCCTATGAATTTAAATTTTGCTTTGCTTTTCCATATTTAATGGGGAATTGAATGGTGTCACAGTAGAGGCTACTATTAACTTTTAATTGTCTTCTTATGTCAATGAAGTTCACTGAAGCAGTTTTCTTCAATATGATTGCCTCCAGATGTTTTGGGTTTCAATTCTCAAGAACCCCAACTAAATTAGAGCAAATTGAACAATAGCAGCAGAAATCATAGTTTTCCTTTAGGAAAAACATTCAAAACTTTTGAGGAAGGCATTATTATAATAAAATATGAGGGAAGAAGAGAGCGTAAAGTGGGGAAAAAAAGAATCAAGCAGCTTCACAAAGTCAGAGTAAATTGAATTTAATGATCCAATAACCCAGTCAATATTTTCTTTGTTATTTAATACTAATTGACTTTCTGAAAATGTATCCATGTCTGTCTTAATGAAAAAGCTTCTCACGTTAAGGAACTTCCTATGGAACAATAGATTCTTTATTCAGTATGTTTTAGCACTTGATTTCAGAAACATAAGCTTTTATCTGTAGAGCCTGATAAATATTTTATAGTAGAATAAAGCTGTAGATGTCTGCATTTCTGAGTCACAACAGCCAGCCAAGGAAGTAGTATAGGTCTGTTTTTACAGTGCATTCACAATAGCTTTTTTGGCCCAAATATACTCAAAACATAAATGAATATAAACAGTTGCAGGTTCCTTATTCAGCTAATTTGGAGTCTTCTTGTTTTGAAAGGGTCTTGAATTAAATCTCCTTTGATAGCTCCTCCCCAAATTACTAACCTAATCTATGAATAATAATGTTAAGAAGCTAGAAGCTTCTATTCAGACCTCTTTATAATTCTCCAGAATATTGTCCTTTAACCACTTGTTTTCTACAAAACCAAACCTTCAAAATTATTTTTAAATCACTTTTCTGCCTATTTTTATGTCTGAAAGAGACTTTTGGGGGGATCAGAAAGCACCAAATATCCCACATTTCAATCATGAGCTACAAATATTATCCTTTAATGATCATCTCTATTTCTGGCCATAGAACCCTGAATATCTCCTAAGGTTTTGAACCTTGTTTCATCTCAGTCCATAAAACATGCTTATATTGCTGACTTTCCAATGCTTCCTTCATTTCACTTCCGTCTTCATGGCTTTGTTGTTACCTTTGAAGTTATTTTTATCTCAAAGGCTTCCAGCTCTTGCTCCTGTTATTTTATCTTTCACTCCAATGCATATACATCTAAAAAAAGCTTTCATATCCTCAGTTCAACTAATGCTATTCCATCTGCTGGAAATGTAATTGGAGAAAATCAGAGCTGCATTAAAAGTTTTGTCTTTCTGAGCCTATATACCATATGACAAGAGGAGGGATGTGTGGTTCATAAGCCATACACAGCCCCCCTCCTCCTTTTCTCCCTCCCCCAGCCTTGTGCTGCTGAAATTCTGGGGTAACATAATCATTCTTATCTCCCACCCAAAGTTGATTTTTAAAATCTGGCTTTTCCAGAAAAGGATGAACTGTAGACCCATTGATGTCTGTATTTGTACTAGTTTTAATGATTAATCTAATTGTTCTTTTTATTATGTATATTTTATTATCTGTCATCCGCCTAGGGTTTAGGAAGTAGATCAAATTGCATGCATAAACACATAAAATTATAACAATATTTTATTCTAAAATACAAAGCTTTCACCAGGCTTCCTGCATTTATTTCTGACTCTGGTGGGTTTTTTTTTAATAAAATACCAGTTTTTTTGCGGGGTTGTAATTGCAGTGAATGGTAAGAAATGTTGACATGGCAGCCACAACATTGCAAACAAAACTTTGTCCATTTTATATCTGCACTGACGGCCTAAATTAAATAGGCCATAGCATTGATTATATTGTTGGTGCCTCTGATTTGAGCTTTGCCTTCTTCATTGATGCTATCTCACCAGCACCAGGAGCTACAACAAAATCAGGTTTGTTTTCCACCCTTATGTACAGATATGAGAAAGTACGATAGCTCAGAAGCTTGTCAGCTGACAAGACCTTAGTGCCATTTGACGGGGTATCCCTCATTATTTGTCCCAGATTCTGCCAATTTAGGAATTCAAAAACTTGGAAATGTGAGTAGATAAATAGATGGGAAGGAAACAGCATTTTCTCGGCATATAGTCATACTGACCACATGACTAGAGAAGTTTCTTCGGACAATGCTGGCTCCCTTAGATAAGAGATGAGCAATAGCAATAGCACTTAGGCTTGTATACCACTCCGCAGTGCTCTACAGCACTCTCTGAGTAGTTCACAACATCAGCATATAACCCTCAACAACATGGCTCCTCATTTTACTTACTTTGGAAAGATGGAAGTCTAAGTTAATTTTGAGCCAGTCAGGATTGAACTCCTGGAGTGGGCAGAGTTACTGCATTCTAACCACTGCACCATCCTGGCTCCTAAAGTCAGACATGATTAGACAAGGAAATGTTTACCTTTACCTTTTACCTTTATGTACAGATTTATATGGAATTAGAGGACAATTTTAAGACAGAGCCTTAAAAGACAAATCACCCACCACCACAATTTCATATCTCATTCTCCAAGTCCCAAGTATAAGCAGCGCTGAATCATTTGACGTTTTGCATTGCAGTTAAGAGGCAAAAACCTGCCATTTTGTCTCCATTGTAAAAAAAAAAAAAAAACTCCTCCCTAAATGGTACAATTTCATTTTTACTTTCAAGCAGCAAACAGTATCTTCCATAAAAAAAATCTTCTAACATTACTAATAGACAAGAAATAAGTATCTTTAGTTATCCTATTTTGTTGATTTTCCTCTTCCGCGTGCTCTTCTTTCTATCAGAGGAGCGAAGTGATTGCAGGATTTCATCCTTATCTATGAGGAGAGAAGTAACATTGCGGGGTGGAATCTCCATGTCATTCTGTCCGCTACTGTTAATAAAATTGGCAGCTAATTTTGGGAAGGGCGGATTTTGTTGCTATCAACATCCACATAAACGTAATCAAATAAATGTTGAAATAAATTAAATTTAAAAATAAAATTCAAATAAATATTAAAAGGTAATTTGGAGATAAAAGTTAAAACTTCTTTTGATCTTCACGCTGCTAGAATGTTTTATTAAGCCTGACATAAATTATGCATGAGGGTCAAACTGCATATGGCATTATTCAAACTTGTAAATTGAGTTGAGTTTCTACTGAAATGTTTTGCTTCAAAAGCAATTCCTTCCTGGCTTACTAAATATTTAAATAGCAGCATGTTAGGCAATTTCCACCAGAAAACTAACCTGTGACCTCAATCCCAGTTGGGATTGGGTTCTCGATCATGGGTGGGTTTTTCTTTCTTTCTTACAAAGTCAGTTTTATTAAGCACTTAAAAAGCAAGGATAAATATCATATACACTATGGTTTCACATAAATACATTAAATATATATATAACATAAAATTAGTCTTCTTTACAATCTTTACAATCACAGAAGAAAAATATATAATTGCTTCTTGCCTATATAAAGGAATAGATATGGGAGAAAGAATAATTGGTAAAATTGATCAAACTCAGGTATATACTTTTGGGAAATTATGTCTTTGTTTGAATTTTTGGTAATTTTAATCTGTTTTTATATTTACAATTCTTGATATTTATATATTTCACCAGATTGTAAGCTGCTCAGACTTGCCTCGAACTGCAAGATGGGCAGAAAAAATTTTTTTAACAATAATAATAAGGCTTGCTGAAGAGACAAACTGGCCTACTAGAAAGAACAAATAAAAAACAGAAAAAAGACCTAGGAAGACTAAGCATTATAAGACCATTAAGATAGCAGGCAAAGCAGATAACAATAAAACCTGCCAATGGTCAAGACAGGAAAGTTGAAGAAAGAGAGAGCAGGTCTAATTCTGACTGCACAAGACCAAAGCCTCAAGAACAAATGAATACAAAACCAGAATTGAGAAGATAGCAATCAATAACAAGTGCCACCTCTACAAAAAAGCTGAAGAAACAGTGCCCCCCCCCAGTTAGTTGCTGCAAGAAGATCACATAGATTGACTGCAAACATTACAAAATAGCAAGAATGGTTCATTGAGGATCTTCAAGAAATACAATTTGGCTGCAAGCAAAAACTGGAGGTGGATCATAAATTAGAAGAAGCAAAAATGCACTGGAACTTTAGAATTCAGATAGATGGGCACCAGCTGCATAACAACCCAGATTTAACAATTGTCAATACAAAAGATTAAAAAGACTGGATAGTCAACATGGAAGTACCTGGAAACAGCAGAATAGAAGAAAAGAAAATAAAGAAGATAACAAAATACAAAGATCTGCAAATAGAAATAGAATGACTGTGGTAAAAGAAAGGAGGGGTCATACCAAACACAATAATGCTTAATTAATACTTAATTTGTGTCTATAATTCTGGGAAAAATTTGTGTCCATTTTCCTTTCCTTTCCTTTCCTTTCCTTTCCTTTCCTTTCCTTTCCTT
>NW_020769317.1:857889-913204 GCF_900518735.1 Pseudonaja textilis | reverse complement strand
TTTCCTTTCCTTTCCTTTCCTTTCCTTTCCTTTCCTTTCCTTTCCTTTCCTGCAAAGTTATCTTGCTACCTGAACAAAAGAAAAAGATTATATCTCATCTGGCCAATATACAATACTTAATAGTTCTTCAATGAACAATGGAATAGTATAATCTGTATTTGGAAGAAAGAGTCCAGTTTCAGAACTGCACAGTACAGCTTTCTCCTCCAACACCTATCGCCATTTCCCATTTTCACCCCACTTTGCTTAACAATACAAAGACCAGATGCTTTTTGGTTTGTTTTTCACTAACTGTTCTCATTGAAACAAAATTCATATTTACAAAATTTGGGTTTTTTTTCCATCTAGGTCTTTTCCTCTGCATCCCAATTTCCCTGAGTCATCCAAAATGCTTTAGTAAAATGATATGGTTGGTCATGCCAACCTCTTGGGGGGGTCTTATAGGATCAGAGGGGAAAAGTAGAAAGCTATTACTCAGAGTGATCAGAAGTGACAGGATAGGTTGAGCTTTTCAGATCATTTTGATAGGCTGAAAACAGTGAATAGCCTTTAAAAACCAACAAATATATAAATGAAATTGCTCGTTCTCAATTTGTCATCTTCTTCTCTAAAGAATCAGCTAACTCTCTCAGAAACATGTCTAATGGCTAAAGGTAGCAGCTTGAAAAGTCTGGTTCTTTAATGTGAATTAGATGGTTAGATCAGAAAGGACCATAACACAGATGGACCAGAAGTAAAAAGGCATGAAAATTTACTATGTAAAACCAGCCTTACCAAATGGAACAAATGTTATGCCATCAATCAGGGAAATGAAAGAACTTGGCATATCCATAAATCTTAGAGAGGAAATGGAAAAAGAGAACAACCTGATCAAATAAAATTATTTTGGGCAAAAATATCAAGAGCTGAGTACTTCATAACAAAAACAGGACAGTTTTTGTGCAAAAGTTATAAAGTATAAAATAAACTTCTATTTAAATATTATTTTCAAACAAACTTTTCTATAAAACTTTTAGATATAAAAATGCGGTGGGAGGGGGAAATTAGATATAATAACAAAAATGTTCAAACAGAAAAAAATAATTAGTGTCTACATTCTTATACACATCACCGTTTTTCATTTATTTTTCTATACTTGTTAAGATATTCATTGAATTATTAATCCTACTTTCTCTGGAATTTAATTGAAAGAATGTTTGTCTATAGAAAACTGGGCAGTATCCACATGTTACACTGTTCACCATGAGATTCTCATTTGCTTAAACCCATTCGTGCAACTTACCCTGAAAAGAGGAAGATAAGGTTGAAGGAAGGCCACCAGTAGAAGTAACTGTGGCGGGTTGATTTAAAAAGCCAATAGAGAAAAAGGTACAATATACAGTATCCCTCTCTGTCCCTGAATTCTGAATATATATATATATATGTGTATATATATATATATGTATATGTATATGTATGTGTGTGTATGTGTGTGTGTATATATATATATATATATATGGATCTTTGGTTGTTCGGGTTTTCTCCCGCGTAAGATTCGAAGTGTCTAGGCAACGTTTCGATGAAGTCTCATTCATCATCTTCAGGCTTCTGTCTTATATATGAACACATTACAGTACAGAATACACAATACAATACAGACGAACACAATACAGAAGCCTGATGATGGCAGGTGAGATTCTGCCGAAACGTTGCTGTAACTTTAAAAGCACAGCTATAATGACGTGGGGAAATACCCGAACAAAGCTGAGTACCATATATGTAAGTACCCGCGAAAACTTAAGAATATATATATATTTCACTCTGAGAATAGATAATAGTAAATATTCCAAACCAGCATAAATATTATAGACATCTCTTTGCCTGTTTATTTTTTCTATGCATTTGTTACCAAAGGGGCAATAATATTATAATGCATTTGAAAATTTCTTATTATCTTGGCATCACATTACTCTTAGAACCAGCCATTTTCAGCAGCTAGTAGATGTACGTTATATGGCCTATTAAATAAGGAGTTGTTCATTTTATTTTTCATTTGAAGTTTATTGGAAAAGAATTTCAAAACTATTAGCTGTAACTAAAGAGACAATCTTTGGGTGAGATACTCAAGATTGATCTACTGAATTTTAAAATGTTTTTTTTCTTCTCCCTCTTTTTATTTTACTCCCTGAGTCATTGGGCTAATATATGCATTGGCATGTCTTAATAAGTCTTTTGTGGCAGGCACTGATGCTCTCTTAATGCAAGAACTAGCACTGCCCTTGAGAGTCCTCACATAGTGTTGACTTTAAAAAACTTTGCCCCCACCGATACCCCTCTTGTTTTCTCAGAGCATCAGATCTCACTTAATAATCAAATTAGTGGCTATATTTGCAATAGATATTGCACTAGCTAAGAATACTGATTACTCGTACTGACCTTTTCAGCTTCTTAGTTATTTGAATTCCAGAAAAGCTAAAAGGCAGAACAGCTGCAACATAAATCTGAGTGGGTAGTTTTAATAATGCCGTGCTCAAGATTTCTTTCTAAAGGCACAATAAAGGGATGGTTTTCATAAAACTTGGTTTTCCCCTCAAACATTAAGACCACATTATGACTGGTCCCTGATATGCATGGTTGTGCTATGTGGAGTATGATCGTTCTTTTTTTAAAGAATTATTATGACTGTTTTAATTGTATTTTATAGTACTTTTAAAATTGTTTTTTTTTATTGTTGTTAGCCACCTAGGGCTACTCATTTAACTTGTGCAGACACATATATTTCTAAACAAATATGCAAGAAAATTTTTAGGGAAAACATTTCAGTGATAAATAACTGGAGAAAAAAATCTGATATTAAACTCTTTAAAAGCTATGCTATTTATAGCACAATTCTACACAATCTATTCAGAAATTTATCCCATTGAATTTACTGGAGCTGATGTTCAAGAAAATATCCATCCTGATACTGTACTCTTTCCCATCATCCTCAAAATATATCTGAAGCAAAACAAGAAATTCAATTGTGCATTTTTAGTGATCACTCCATAAGTCTAAATATGACCCAACTGAAATTTTGGGACTCCTACAAACATGTGAACAATTGAACAAAGGAACCCAATTTTAAATTACAGTTTCGGTAATCCCAATTATCCTTCTTGTAAGTGAGGTCAAATCACTGTTCCCAAGAATAGGGAGTTTATTAGCAGATTGTTTCCAAGTTGTTAACATAGTCTTTCCCAAGGCTGCATTCTAAGGATCTAAGCCTACACTGCCCACTTCTCATGCTCCAGTCCTCTGGAGGTCACATAAACCTATTTATAAACTGTCTCCCACAACTTCATACAACTCAATGGAGAAGCCAGCAAAAATTTTGGACTGTTCTGAGGTAACAAGGGCAACGTACCACATTGTGGTTAAAAAAAAGAATAAATTAAATTAGATTAAAATATTGTCAACGTAATTATGCCATGTGGAAAAACAGGAAGGGGGAAACACCATAGTCAAGAAATGACACCAAATGTTGGGAAGCAGCAAGGAAGAGGAGAAAGGAAGAAACAGAGGATGAAAGGGCTGTACATCTCCAGAATCACAAGTAAAAAACAGAATAAGGAGACAAAAAAACTGCAGATAGAAAGGAAAATCAACTTGAGAATATGTGACAAACACTAATAATTGAGAGAGTTCCTCAACATGACAATATCTGCTTTCAGCAAAAAACCTTCACAGAAAAAGACTGAAGCAAAGTCCATAACTTGCACAATGTAACATGACTGCTAATGTTGGTGCTATGGCCAGTCTAGCCTCGCTGTCATGCATTTCTATTCGCTGGAGAAACTTCATTTAGTTTGTGCTGTATAAGATAAGCAAGTTGCAACCTTTAGCTAATGTACTCCTCAATTGGTATAGCAATGATGAATCTACTGCAAATGACTTCAGGAAGAACATCAGACCATAGAACTGTATCTTCTAAATGATAACTTTGGTGCCAAAGAAATCCTTCCAACAAGAAATGGATTTAATCCTTCTATAATTATTGAAAGATAAATTCATCATTATGTTGGATGCAACCAGCAAGTCAAACGTATTCAAATGTATTTTATCGATCCTCAAGACAGTCTAGAATTGAGAATGAGTATACTCCACAATGATGGAATTCAATGTGAGACTGTTCAATTATTGGAAATTTTGCTATGACAACAAAACCCCTAAACTGCAGCCCTTCAACTTGCAAAAGAACAAATTCAAGATAGGCCAAAAGCTTTTACTGTCATTTGGTCCTGACCAGAGACCAGCATTTGAACATGAGATAAGATTTAGTACATAACTATCAATGATGTTGCCATAATTACACCAAACCAAACCAAAATTGAACCAACATCATGGCATATTATATTGAAAGAACAAGGAGGTGGTTTGCAAATTATTTCAGAGACCCATCGCTTCTATGAAAGATTTCAATACATGTAGTCCTTGACTTACAACCATTTGTTTAGTGACTGTTTGAAGTTACAGCAGCACTGAAAAAAGTCACCTATGACGGTTTTTCATATTTACAACCATTGTACCATACCCTTGGTCACATGATCAAAATTCAGCACTTGGCAACTGGTTCATATTTATGATGGTTGCAGTGTTCTGGAATCATGTGATCATCTTTTGAAATCTTCTGACCTGCAGAGTAAATTGGGAAAACAGATTCACTTTATATCTGCATTACTAACATAACAGCTGCAGTATTTCACCTAACAACTATGGCAAGAAAGATCAAAAAAGTGTGCAAAAGTCACTTAACAACTGTCTTGTTACCAACAGAAATTTTGTGCTGAATTGTGGTCATAAGTCAAAGACCGACATATTTTCTTTCCTATCGGAGGGGATGGTTGCCATCAACAGCTCCAAATGATGAATAAGAAAATGCATTACCATGCATATTGAATAATGAACCACGAGAATTTAATAACCTTATAAAAGGAACAATATGTAGTTGACACAGCTGCTAAGATTGAAGTCAAGAAGCTATGTTGCACCCAAATTAATCAGGCAACCTTGAGAACAACAGCATACAGATGCCTGACATTGAATGTGTTTGTATGTACTGTTAAATCGGTGGATCAGGTCACATAAGAGGCGAGACGCGAAAGTGAACAATCAGCTCTTTATTTCAGCTCTGAGCAAGGACAGTCTAAAGCGTGTGAGCCGCTTGGCTTTATACAGCCGGCCGGCGGCTCGGCGGCCAATGGCAGCGCTTTGAATCTCCCGCGATCGGCTCAGCCAATCGCGGTAGATTCTTAGTGCTCCAATCACAGGCGTTCCTTGAACCAATCGGATTGCAGTCTGGGTGGACCAATCAGAATGGGAGTCTTCGAGAATGTTAATACAGAACACCCCTCCCCTCATGGTTTCGTCCGACGCAGTGTCGTGACGTAGTCGCGCAGGTAGGTGGGGCTTCGAACCTGCCTGGCTGACCTGCGTGGCTCAGTCGGTGTGTGGTCGTCGGCCGGTTCGGACGGGCTCCGCGTCGCTCTCCACTTCGCTGATGGAACCGCCTGGAAGGGTGAGCCGGGCCCGTCGCCGCAGCTCCCGCCCGGACTACCTGGGTTGGTCGAGTTGCGGTTCCTGTTGCTCTCGCTCGGTCTTTCCGGGCTGGTTGAGCTGGCTTGGCTGTACCTTCCAGGTGAAGATCCCGTCTGCGACAGTTCGAGGTCTGCTGGTGAGTATGGCTGGTTTATTTGAGCGTTTCTATCTTCTGGTGGGGGGTGTTCGGCTTGCGTTGGGGTGTGTGCCGTTGATGATTCCGGCCTGCCGTCGTTTACCGGCTTGGATGTTGAGGCTTCCCCTCCCTCTCTGCTTTCCTTGGTTGCCGTTGCCGAGGCGTCGGGGGTGTTGGCGCCTATTCGGGACCGTAGCTGGTCAATGTGCCGTTTCCAGCTCTTCCCATCTGTTGTTTGGAGTCTGTATGATCGGGGCCCGGTTACCTGTGTTATTTGTGCGGGAACCCAGAGGGGGTCTCCCGTGAAGTTCTTTGCGTAGACCGTGTCCCCGATGTTGAATGCCCGGTACCGGCTGGAGGAATCCGGGGGTTTCTCTGGGTTGTAGGTGGGGTGTAGGCGGTCCAGTGGAGACCTCAGTTTCCTTCCCATTAGTAACTCCGCTGGGCTCTTGTTCATGGTCATGTTTGGGGTGATGTGCTGTATGAAGAGTAGTTTGTTTATTTTTTCCTGGATGTCGCCGGTTTCGATTTTTTGGATGGCTTTTTTGTGTATTGGACCATCCGTTCCGCCCTACCGTTCGCCGCCGGGTGAGCCGTCGAGGTTAAGGCGTGTCTGATGCCCCGTTCGGCTAGGTATTTTTCAAATGCCAGTGCCGTGAACTGTGGCCCATTGTCCGACACTATGACATCCGGTAACCCGTGTGTTGCAAAGAGTCCGTTGAGCTTGTCGATGACCGCTTCTGTTGTTGTTGCCCTTATAGTGCTTACCTCCAGCCAGTTGGAGTAAGCATCTACGGTGATGAGGAATGTATGCCCCTTGGTTGGCCCAGCGAAGTCTATGTGTATTCGCGACCATGGTCCTCTCGGGGTCTCCCATTCCAGGACCGGCGTGGCGGGGGGGTGGCTCTCGACTCTTGGCACCTGCTGCAACCGGCGACCCATGTCTCGATTTGTTTGTCCATCCCTGGCCACCAAGCGTAGCTTCTGGCCAGGGCTTTCATCTTGACGATCCCCGGGTGTCCCTCATGCAGCATTGCCAACACTCTGTTTTGCAGCGCTTCCGGTATGACTACCCAGTCGCCCCAGAGTATGCACCCCCTTTGTGAGAACAGCTCAGTTTGGCGGTTTCAGAAGGCTTTGAACTGCTCGCCGCCGTCATTTTCTGGCCACCCCCGTTCTACCCAGCTCAATACCCGCGCCAGCTGTTTGTCTTTATTTGTTTCATGGGCAATGTCTGGCGCGGTTAAGAGTGGGCTGGGTAGGGTCTCGATTTGCAGGGTCGTCGTTGTGGGCACTGGGTCATCGTCTAGGTCGGGTAGTGGTGACCGGCTTAGTGCGTCAGCGTGTGGAATGTTTTTGCCGGGCCGGTGTGACAGTTCGTATGAGTATGCGGCAAGGAACTCGGACCACCGCGTCATCCGGGGTGACAGGATGTTCGGGGTGGCCTTGTTCCCTGCGAGTATCCCGAGCAGGGGCTTGTGGTCTGTTATGATTGAAAAGTTCCTACCGTAAAGGTACTCGTGGAACCTTTTCACTCCGGCGACGATGGCGAGGGCTTCTTTGTCCAGTTGACTGTAATTTCTTTCTGGCTTGGCCAGCGTTCGGGAGAAAAAGGCGATGGGTGCTTCCTTCCCGTCGGGTAGGGTGTGGCTGAGGACTGCTCCGATGCCGAAGGGTGATGCGTCGCACGTTACCGTGAGCGGGAGGGTTTCGCTATACTGGATCAGGACTGCGTCCGATGTCAGCAGGTTTTTTGTTCGTTGGAACGCAGTCTCTTCCCGCTTCTCCCAGGTCCAGATGGCCGCTTTATCTAGTAACCGGTGTAGGGGTTCCGCCACGGTCGCCTTTTGGGGTAGGAAAATATTGTAAAAGTTAAGCAGTCCCAAAAATGCCTGTAGTTCCGCCTTGTTTGTTGGTGTGGGGGCTTCCTTGATGGCTCTGAGTTTCTTCCCGGTCGGGTGTATTCCGTGCCGGTCCAGGAGGTACCCCAGGAACTCGACCCTCTCGGTGTGGAGTTGGCATTTGTTTCTTTTGACTTTAAGGCCGGCGTCTTTGTATTTGTTAAGCACTGCCCTTAAACGGGTCTCCAATTGTTCTCTGTTAACGGCTGCGATCAGCACGTCATCGAAGTAGGGAACCACCCCTTTTATTCCCTGGAGGAGCCTTTCCATGAGACTTTGGAAGACTCCTGGGGCGACGCTGACTCCAAATTGGAGTCGGTTGCACCGAAAAGCCCCCCGGTGTGTAACAATCGTTTGCACTTCAGCTGTCTCCGCATCGACCGGCAATTGCTGATACGCTTGTGCCAAGTCGAGTTTTGCGAAGACCCGGCCTCCCCCCAGTGAGTGCAGAAGGTGCTGTACTACTGGGACTGGGTAGGCGCTTTGCTGCAGCGCGTGATTGAGGGTGGCCTTGTAGTCCCCACAGATTCTTATGGAGCCATCGGGTTTGATGGGGGTGACTATGGGCGTTTCCCAACGGGCATGGTCGATGGGCTCTAGTACCCCTTGCGCGACGAGCTTGTCTAGTTGCTCGTCGATTTTCGGCTTGAGCGCAAACGGCACTCGCCGGGGTTTGAGGCGGATCGGGGCGATGTTAGGGTTAAGGTTGAAAGATATAGGGGGCCCTCGGTACTTGCCTAGCGAGTTGTCGAAGACCTCCTGGAATTCTTTTACGAGCGTCGCTTCCCAGTCGGCCTCGTCTGTGTGATGAATGCCCATCACCTCGATGCCCAGCGGGGCGAACCATTGCAGGCCGAGCAAGCTGGGGTGGTCCCGGTCCACGATTGTGAGTGGCAAGATGTCGGTGTGGTCCTTGAACGTGACCTTAAAGTGCCCGATGCCGGCCACAGGGATGCGGTTTCCCTGATAGTCTTTCAGGATTAGCTTCTGGTCGTCTAGTTCATTGCGGTGGATGGTAGGGACTAGGCGCTTGATTGTGCGCCAAGAAACCATTGAGAGGTAGGACCCGGAGTCCACTTCCATCTCGCAGGGCTGGTCCTCAATGCACAGGGCCACGTGTACCTTCCGGGCGTCCATGGTTGATGAATGTCCGATGACGACTGTCTGGTGGGTTTCCTCGCGCCGCTGTGCCTTGCTGAGTCGTCTGCTGCGGCTGTCGCGGCTCCACCGGCTCTCAGTCGGTCGGTCTCGGTGCCTGGGGGGGGTGCCGTCTCGTCGTCGTGGGCTGTAGCTCTTTTTGTTTCGGCACACCTTGGCGATGTGCCCCCGCTTCTCACAATGCCTGAAAATGGCGTCGAGAAAACGGCATTCGGAGCGGGGGTGATCGCCGCCGCAGCTGGCGCAATGGAAGCCCGACTTACGTCCCCTGCGGTCCCGGCGGTCGCGCTCGGTCTGCAGCCGGTGGATTTCCTCGTCGTCGTCGTCGTCGGTGTCGGATTGGGGTTCGAGGTCGCCATGATGCGTGGTTGTTTCTCGACGGTTGGGTTCCCCGGGCTTCGCGGCGGTGGGGGTCGCTTCGTTGGTCGGTGGCCGTTCTTTTGTGTTGGCTTGCCTCATCCGGGCTGCTGACTGGCGGGTGGCCTCGGCTGCGGTGGCCTCAGCGAGGGCGTCGGCGAGGGAGATGTTGCCTTTGGCCATCAGCCGGCTCTGCAGCACGGGGTCTCGGAGTCCAAGGACGACTCGGTCCCGAAGTGCCTGGTCCAGGTCGGGGAATTCGCAGGGGCCTCCCAGGTTCCGTAGCTGGGCCACGAAGTCGACGATGGTCTCGCCTTCGCGCTGATCTCGGCGGTAGAAGTCATGCCTCCGAATGAGGTTGGGCACGGTAGGGGCGTAATGGCGTCGCAAGATGGGCTCGAGGTCAGCCCAGTCCATCTCCTTGACATCGGCGGGCTTTGCCAGTGCCTTGGCCATTTTGAACACTGCGGGCCCGCAGTGTGTGAGGAATACTGCCCGTTTCCTCTGGCCATTTGCGTCTTTGAGGTTGCTGCATTCCAGAAACATCTGGAAGCGATCGATATATGACTCCCAGTCTTCGGTTGCTGGGTCGAATGGAGCGGGCGGCAGGGTGCTGGCCATTGTGCAAGGCGCTGATCACCGTTTGCCACGTGCTAGTTGGTCCTCACCTCACAATCCCACCCTCGTCGCCAGTGTTAAATCGGTGGATCGGGTCACATAAGAGGCGAGACGCGAAAGTGAACAATCAGCTCTTTATTTCAGCTCTGAGCAAGGACAGTCTAAAGCGTGTGAGCCGCTTGGCTTTATACAGCCGGCCGGCGGCTCGGCGGCCAATGGCAGCGCTTTGAATCTCCCGCGATCGGCTCGGCCAATCGCGGTAGATTCTTAGCGCTCCAATCACAGGCGTTCCTTGAACCAATCGGATTGCAGTCTGGGTGGACCAATCAGAATGGGAGTCTTCGAGAATGTTAATACAGAACATGTACTGTTACAGATAATCTGTCCGTTGGTGGGTAGACAATTTCTCTCTTGCTATGTAGGAAAAAGTAGCCTGAAATTGGCAATTGGTTGAAGAAACAGATAAAAAAAATTAATACCCCTGTGATTTATTTGATCAAATCTGGAAGGCAAGTCACACAAAGATTTTTTAAAAAGCTTGGTTTCTTTGAACACTTTTCATGAGCATATCTATGCATAGATTGCTGCAAAATTGTAGATTTAGAGCTCTCCGACAGATCATAATTTCTGATCATGCAATTTCCCAATGATAAGTCTTACAGGGATGACAGCAGGCATCAATGGCATAAAAATAGCTCACTGGGAGGCAGAATCTTTGAATATCTATCAGACATAAAGAGACTGCAAAGAATTCTAGAAAGAAGCTGCTTAGCAATGAATAGGCCAGGTGTCTGTAACAAACAAAATATTACAGAAGTAAATTAGAGACAGAAGATGTCAAGGTAGAAGTAATAAGGTTCCAATTTTTTATTTTAGATTTTTATGCTGATAGCAAAATGCACTGATTGAAAACATTTTTAAAATAAAACGTATTTTGAAATAATGTTGTTAGAATGACCTAGAAATAATTAAGTATATGCTGTGCAAAATGGATCTCAGAGTCTAGTGCAAGGCTTGGAATATGAAATAGGGTGTTTTAGCCCAGTTCACATGACGCGTTTAACTGAGTCAAGAAATAATAGTGACTTATGCAGAATAGCATTTTATTTTAAAAGAGTGGAGGGAAAGAGAATGTAAACATTACAGTTAAATAGACACATGTAAAATGTCCAGAGGTAAAGCAGATTAAGATATAAAACTCCTCAGAACTATTTATAGGACTGCTAAAGATAGAACTGATATAAAACTGTAGCAACTTAACAGAAATTCCTATAGAAAAATACAAAACACAATATAAGACTCCAATGACCATATTGACCTGCTATTAATGTAGAAGCAACTGACATAAAAGTTGCCATTTTCCCTCTACCACACAAAAACCAAGTTCCTACATGGAATAGTATCGGGTTACTACAAAACTACATCGGCCTATCCCATCCAATTAATGGGGAACATATGTTGCAAACCACATCAGTTAAAGAATTCTGACTGACGTCTACAAAGAGAGCCTTCTTGTTGTGGCCACCACACCTCTGCCCTCCCAGAAGTAAGGTAGGAACCCCACTCTCCTGGCTTTCCAAAAAAAAGAGTTAAAACATGGGTCTGAGACCTCATGTGAGCATACAGCTGTTGGGCTCATTGGGGCCCTGAGAGCCCTACTTTTGATTTTTTTAATTAATTTTTAATGAAGCTAAATTATTCTTGTCCTGCTTTTAAAAAATTTAATTTCAAAATTTTAATTCTAACACCTTAATTTTATGTACTGTTTTTATATTTTGATGTTTGACAGTACACAACCCAGAAACTCTCTTTAAGGGAAATATTCAGAAATATGAAAAATAAATAAATAAATAAATAGAAACAGTTATTGTCAGAAACAATAAATTAGACTGAAAAAGATACAAATCAAAAGTAATCTTATGCATTATTTCTAGTTCAATGCTTTTTTTTTTATCCACGCTTATAAACAAGACTGCCTCTTGTGAAACAGATTTCCATCAATTTAAATTCCTTCTTCCCTCCAGATCCCTGGAGTTCATCCTGAGCTTCTGGAGAGATGGAAGATGTCCTATTTCTTTTCTTAGTCTGGCTTCTGACTTGTCCCTTTGTTTGAAAGACGTTATTTTTACTTTCACAGTAAAGGCAATATGAATAGTTTGATTTCGTATGCAACACAAGGCCTGCCACATCCTGCAATTGTGGGCTCTCCGCAGGAGTTAAGTGAAATCTGGACACTTCTACTGTAGTTGTCAATGAATGCTCTTTTACTATAGGTGGTGACAGGGAATTATATCCTCCTGAACAGTGGTACAGGGGATCAAGAGAAGGCAGTTAAAAGGCAAACCCCTCCTGGCAAAAACATTGCAGCTTCCCCTCATCTCTCTTTTATTGTGTTTTCCTTTTTATTAAGTGAAATGTGAATCTCACCTTATCAGCTCAGTATGAATTTCAGGCAGAGAACAGAAGCTAGATTGTTTCTTGCCTGAATCCTAAATGCACCAGCACTTCAGAAATACCTCGCCCCCTTTTTTAACCTCAAAGCTGCCTGCTAATTCTACAGACAGAGAGATTAATGAAAATAATTATAGACTTCATTCTTTCAGTAACTTCAATACATGCTGTCCTTCTTTCTAGGATTCTAAATTTGGTTGAAAGCTGGTAGAAATTAATAATGATCTCATTTACATTTCAATAGGGTTTTTTTTTATCATTTCAGTTTATGCTAGTTTGTAATTCACAGCCAAAAAAAAAAAATCCCCTTCCTCTTTCTTGCCTTCCTACTCCCCAACGCTCTCACCTTCTTTCTGGTCTCGTTTATAAAATTCGTGTCTCTGGATAAGATTGGAGACGGGCCGGTGCATAATGAGCTCTCAGTAGCCGGTTCAGATCTGGCCATGCCATCTGCTTAACGTCCTGAGGTTTGGCCAATGCCTTGGACATTTTGAAAACTGAGGGCCCACAGTGTGTCAGGAATACGGCTCTCTTCCTATGATCGGTGATCTCCTGTAGATCGTTGCTTTCGAGGAACATGAGGAATCGGTCAATGTACGATTCCCAGTTCTTTGCAGTTGGATCGAACGGTGCGGGTGGCAAGTTGCTGCTGACCATCTCGTCGGTTGGTCAGTCCTCATTGCCACGTGCTCGACTGGTCTCCTTGTCTCAGTATCCCACCTTCATCGCCAGTGTTAGATCGCGGGAAAAGAGACTCGAGACCAGTGTGACTTTCAGCTCTTTATTTAGTTCTTAAAATCTGTTCTAACTGCTGGACCACAGCAACCTCTTTTATTGATGGCTGCTCGCGGCTAGCAGCCAATGATGGCTCCTTGAATCTCCTGCCGTCTAGACGGACCAATCGTAAGGTGGTAAATACGGTCCAATCAGAATAGGGTAAACAGGCCAATCAGTAAGCTGAATCAGTGGATCAGATTACAGGATTTCAAGTATGTTAATATAGAACAATACTAATCTATACATTGACTAACGTGCAGATTGTATCAAAAGCAAGAGCCACAACCCATGTCACAATAACCATAACCCAAACATCCAAGGTTCATGTGTGTGTGTGTGTGTGTGTGTGTGTGTGTGTGTATGTATATATGTATGAAGTTGAAGTCCACACATCTTAAAGTTGCCAAGGTTGAAAAACATTGTTCTATAATATGCAGAGCAAGAATTGCATTTTGGGCTTGCTGTCTGCCTTATTAGATACAAGTAATATATTTTATATAATATTATTCTCAATATTTTGTGTGTGTAGGTGCCTCCAAGTCCATGTTAACAAGTTTTTGTAGTTTTCCTGGCAAGATTTCATAAGCAGTTTGCCATTGCCTCCTTCCCAGGACTGAGGTAGTAGTGACTGACTCAAGCCCATCTTCTGTCTTTGTTTTGAAAGTAGGACTAGAACTCATACTCCCATTTTCTAGACAGTTGCCTTAACCACTAGATCAAATAGGTTCTCACACCTCAATGCACAAGAAGCCTGACATGGAAATAATATTTTTAGCTATATGATTCTTAAACTCCAGAGTACTAAATAGTTAAACATCCTTATTCTGCTTTGCTTACAAGAACCATTCTGCTGATCAAAATTTGTCCAAGATAATAACCATACAATTATAGATTCCAGCTTTATACACGACAAGTCCATATCAGTTCATTGGAGTTCATCCTAGTTGCTATTAGTAGTAAGTGTAACCAAGCTCCTTTGTTCTGTTAAAATATGACTCCATAACTGAAGGAAAGATATTCATTTTCACAGTTTACTTGAATCTCAACTGATAAAGCTGGATCTCAATAGAAAGCAGTCTATAAATATATTTTATTGATGGTATTTATATCTAAGCTCATATCTAAAATAGATTTTATAGTTTGGACCCTGCCTCCCTGAAAGATTCCATCTTCTTAAAGAACTATTGCCATTCTGGAAATGAAGTTCTATTATTGATCATTCAGTAATGGTACCACCAAGGGTGGGATTCAAAAATCTCAGCAACTGGTTCACTGCTGGTTTCTGGATGGGCATAGCCATGATGGGAGTGGCAAATTGGAACTTCCTTTTTTCTGACTTCCAGTGGGCCTCCAGAGCCTGGGATGGCCGTTTTCGCCCTCCCAAGGATTTGGAGGCCTCCACTGGGCTTCTGGGAGGGCGAAAACAGCCTCCTCCAAACTCTCGACGCCCACCGGAAGCCGGAATCAGGTCCGTTTCTGGACTTCCGGGAGGCCCATTTTCCCCCCTCCCAGAGCCTTCGCGCAGACCCTGCACTTACCTCCATCGAAATGGGCCATGTGGAGACTCCTGGGAGGAGATGGGCAGGGTGGGCGGGGCCAGCCAGACGATTGAAATACTGGTTCGGTGAATGTAAGATGTAAGTTTAACATCGGATTCACCCAACTGGCCCAAACTGATAGAATCCCACCCTGGGTACCACCATTTCTACTGCCCTCTTAAATATATAAGAAAGAGAACCTCACGAATTTTTCCTTTATTCACAACAGGGTGTGCTTCAAATGTAGTAGTGGATGTGGGGGTAGAAGTTTCATTTCTTACTATGTGCATTTATTTTACAATTATTCTCTCTGTTCCATTGAATTCACTCCATTCAAAGCGTACAATCTGGAATGATGCAGCAATTTATTCACTAAACTAATATTTGATCTGCCACGTTCTACTTTCCTTCACCAACAAAGTTAAATGATCAGGTGGCAAAGACAACAAGAAAGGCCGTTCTGCTAAGAAATACAAGGACACCCTAGGCCAGTATCTTAGTGCTTAACCTGCAAAAATCTGGACAAACACTCAATGACAGCAAAAAGAATAGAGAAAACTTTACTTTTGCTGGCATTGATGGTAGTCTGGATTTTATCAGCCCAAATATCTTGAGAAGTCTAGGCCAGGAGTCACCAACCTTTTGGACCCTAGGGACCACCAAAGTCATAATTTTAAACCCGCAGACCAGAGACCCTGGGAAAATCCCAAAAGAAGTCTGCGGGAAAATTCCCCACCCCATTTTCCTACCGATTGATCGTTCTTTATTTGGGATCGCAGGATACCGTCTCCAGTTCCATTCTCAAGGGGAGGGAGAGAGAGACTTTTGGCTTCATGCAAGAAAAGCAGCAGAAGCAGCAGAAGTCTTTCTTTCTTTTCCCCAAACTCCGCCAGAAATGAGCCTTTGTGAGACTTGTTGTGCCGTGCAGTCTTTTGGAGCAGGATGCCTTGCAGGGTCCCAAAGACTCATTTCTGGTGGAGTTTGGGGGAGAGAAAGAAAGACTTCTGCTCCTTTCCTTGTGTGCAGCCAAAAGCAGAAGAAGAAAGAAGCGGAAAGAAGCAGCCCGGTGGCCAGGCCAGGCAAGTGGGGCAAGTGGGGCAAGTTCTTCCCCTCCGCCCTTTCCCCCCTCCCCTCACTACCTCATGTTGTTCACAATGCAAGCGATGCAAGTCTTGTGTTCTGTGGGCCATGTGGTGGCACAGCCTTGTGTTCCTGAGCAGCCTAGATTAATTGCTTTGCAGGAAGTGTTTTGGGGGTGACATTTCTTTGTGGACCACCAAGATTTTCTCACATATGACCAGTGGTCCCTGGCCCACTGGTTGGCGAACACTGGTCTAGGCCATCCAAGACATGCTACTAAATTAGTCCCCTACTGTTGTAGAGCGATGGAACAGATGAGGCTTAGACCAGAGCATACAAGTAACAGTCTTTATTCAGGGAATAAAGGGTTGTCGCATCTGCCAGCTAACAAGGCAGACTGCTAGCGAACAACGGCTGCTAGCTGGGAACATGCATAGTCTTTGAGATACGTGGGTGGATTGCGCTGGCGACCGGAACGTCGTGGTTCGGGGAAACTGCTGGTGGGCATTGAGTCCATGGAACAAGGCTCCGAGGTCGCCGGGGTATCAACTTGGCTTGGCGTGGGATCTTGGGAATGGAATGACTCCCCTCGTTCGGGCTGGCTCGGAAAACCGTCTCGGTCCGGATGACTGGTGATCCTGCTGGGTGGACGAGGTGGAGATTTGGGTTGGCAGTCTGGATCCACTCTAGGCTCACTCTGTTTGATTGGGAATGTCTGGTCCCTCAGGGAGCTTCCTTCTGGAACTTGGACGGGAACTCGAGGGCTGGCCGGTGGATTCGGTTCAGCGTTGGTCAGACTGTTCCGCCGCCTCCTTAGTTGGTCCAGGTGTCTCCGCCACACGTGACCATCCTCCAGTTGGACCCGATAGGATCTTGGACCCGTGACGGCCACAATCTGCCCTGGCACCCACAACGGATCTCCTGCGTAGTTCCTTGCAAAAACTGAGTCCTGCAAGGCAAAGTCTCTGACCTGGCTGTCAGACCCTAACGGGGTGTCAGGACAGTAATGGGGGTGCAGTCTGTCTAGGGTAGTCCTTAAGCGTCTCCCCATTAAAAGTTCGGCCGGGGATTTATTAGTGCTTGTGCATGGTGTTGTATGTTGGCTGAGGAGAAAACGAGACAACTTGGAATGCCAGTTTTCCTGACCGAATCTGGCTAGTGCCTCCTTAGCTGACCTGACAGCTCTCTCCGCCATCCCATTGCTAGCAGGGTGGAAAGGGGCCGTGAGGACGTGTCTGATGCCCAGATTCATGACATACATACTAAATTCACAGGATGTGAACTGTGGGCCATTGTCGGAGACCAGCGTGTCCGGGAGCCCGTGAGTTACGAAAAGCCGGGTCAGGGCTTTAACAACTGCCTGTGTGGTGGTTGTGGGGAGTAAGGCCACATCTATCCACTTAGAATAAGAGTCCACAACCACTAAGAACGTTTTGCCATGCACAGGCCCGGCCAGGTCGATGTGTAACCGCGACCATGGGGCATTGGCACTCTCCCACTTGGTGGGTGCGGCAGCTGGTGGGGCTGCCCTGGACTCTTGACAGGGTTGGCACGAGCTTACCCACTTGGCGATCTGATCGTCCATCCCGGGCCACCATATGTAACTGCGAGCCAATGCCTTCATTCGCACGATGCCCGGATGGCCCTCGTGCAGCACCTTCAATATGGGCACGCGAAGAGTGGTTGGAATGATGACTCTGGTACCCCACAGCAGGCATCCCTGGAGTTTTGATAATTCCTGTTGACGTGTTTTAAATGGGGTAAAGTCAACTGAACACTTTGTTTCCGGCCACCCCCTCCCCACCCAGTCCAGAACCTGGGCGAGTATTTTATCTTTTTTGGAGTGTGCTGCGATGTCATCTGCAGTCACTGGCAGCTTGAGTTCGTTGACTTCGAAGATTGCGTGCACCGGAGCGGGGTCCTCGACTGGGGTCGGCAAGGGGCAGCGGCTGAGAGCATCTGCGTGGCTTAAAGTCTTACCTGGGCGATAGACCAATTTGAACGAGTAGGCCGCCAGGAACAAGGTCCATCTTGTCATCCTGGGGGACAGTACCTGTGGAGTTTGCCTGTCCCCCGATAAAAGTCCCAAAAGCAGCTTGTGATCAGTAATGAGTTCGAAATGGTGGCCGAAGAGAAATTCGTGGAATTTTTTAACTGCCGCTACTGCAGCCAGGGCCTCTTTATCAATCTGGCTGTAGTTTCTTTCAGTCATGGAGAAAGTCCTGGAGAAAAAGGCAATTGGTGCCTCGGAGCCATTGGGGAGTCTGTGACTTAGGACAGCTCCTATCCCAAAAGGGGATGCGTCAGCGGCTAGGACCAAGGGAAGGCGTTGGTCGAACTGCATTAAAACGGCTTCTGAAGTGAGTAGAGATTTGACTGCTTTAAATGCATGGGATTCTATGGGTCCCCAGTGCCACGGAGTGTCTTTATCTAATAACCTGTGCAGAGGTTCAGCGACTGATGCTTTGTGGGGTAGGAACGAAGCGTAGAAATTTAATAACCCCAGGAAGGCTTGTAGCTCCGTTTTGTTGGTAGGTGTGGGTGCCTCGTGGATGGCTTTTACTTTTGACTCCACTGGGTGGATGCCTGAGGCGTCTAACCTATATCCTAGAAAGTCCACCTGTCTAGTGGCGATGGTGCACTTCTCCCGTTTGAGCTTGAGACCATGCTGTCTAAACTTCTCTAATACTGCCCTGACCCTCTGCAGGAGTTGGGGCCTATCCATAGCTGAGACCAAAATATCGTCAAAATAGGGAACTACTCCTGGAAGACCTTGGAGAATTCTCTCCATTAGTGACTGAAAAATACCTGGGGCCACGCTAACGCCAAATTGGAGACGTTTACACCTGAATGCCCCTCTATGTGTTACTATGGTTTGTAAATCTGCTGTGTGGCTGTCGACAGGGAACTGCTGGTATGCCTGTGACATGTCTAGCTTGGCAAAAATGGTGCCGGGTTCGAATGTGTGCAACAGGTGCTGGATGACTGGAACAGGATATGCGCTAACCTGAAGATAACGGTTGAGGGTCGTCTTATAGTCTGCACAAATTCTCAGACTACCATCCTTTTTTAGTGGGGTGACTATGGGGGTCTCCCATTTGGCGAAATCTGTGGGATCTATTACCCCTTGTTTGAGAAGTTTGTCTAGTTCCGCGTCCAATTTGGGGCGGATAGCGAAAGGTACTCTGCGAGATTTTAGGCGGACAGGAACTGCCTGGGGGTCTACGGAGAAAGAGATGGGTGTGCCATTATAGCAACCCAGCTCGCTGCTAAAGACGTCAGAATAGTCTGAGAATAATGTGTCTACATCCGAAGTTGAGACAGCATGAATCTCTGTTACACTAAGGCCAAGAGAGGGGAACCAATCTAACCCCAAAAGACTAGGGAGGGCACCATTAACCACCACTAAAGGCAAATGGCCTTTGAAGGTTCGGAATTTAACAAGGAACTTGCCTTTCCCGAGGACAGGGATGTTCTTGCCTTGGTAGTCTCTCAGGGTGAGGTGGCACTTTTGTAGCTGCTTCCTGGTCAGTCTGGGTTGAATCTCCTTCAGCGTATCCCAGGAGATGATTGAGAGCGCTGAGCCCGTGTCTACCTCCATGCTGCAAGGTTTACCTTCTAGGGAAACAGAAAGTTTAATTTTATTTGGCGTTTGGGAAGTGTGGTTAGCGTGGTAGCAAGTATAACAGTCTTCTACTTGCCTTTGGAGGCCGGGAGATGAAGAAAGTTTCTGAGGAAAAGCGCGTGCTGCCTGGCAGACTCTTGCAAGGTGGCCTTTCTTGTGGCAGTTTAGGCAGCTGGCGTTTCTGAACCTGCAAGATGCCCGGGAGTGGGCACCTCCGCAGGTTAGGCACAAAGGGATCTGTTGTGGGCCACTGCTGTTTCTCTGCCTAGCTCCTACCTGTGGTTGTTTCAACTGCTTGAGGCGATGGATGTCTGAAAATTCTGTGGGGTCAGCTTCGGTCATCACCTCTTCCGAGTGGACGGTGGAAGTACCAGGCTTGGGTGTGGTGCCCTGAATCTCAGCTGCTGACTGGGCGGAGAGTTCAGCAGCTAGGGCTTCATCTACTGCTTGGGAAAGATTTAAATCTTTCCTGGCCAGTAGACGTCTTTGGAGCCTCAGATCTCTTACCCCACAGACGAGTTGGTCGAGAAGCATGTCGTCTAAATAATTCTTAAATTCGCATTGTAGAGCTGCTGTCCTCAGGGCGACCATGTACTGGTTGATGGACTCCCCCTCGGCTTGCTTCCTCATCCTGAACGCGTAGCGTCTTGCAATCTGGGAAGGTTTAGGGGAGTAGTGGTTTGAAAGTGTTTCTTGTAGTTCGTTCCACGGAACGCTTCTGATGTCACGTGGTGCGAAAAGTGCCGTGGCAGTGTCGAAGACTGCAGCCCCGCAGTAGCTAAGGAAGTACGATTTCTTCCTATGCTCCGCGGCATCAGCTAAACCAATGGCATCGATGTAATGGCTGAAGCGATTCTTGTAGGAGTCCCACGTCTCCTCGTTGGGTTTGAATGGTTGAAATGCCGGATTGGCGTTCATCTTGGGACCCTCGGTGTCATTGGCAGACTGAACTATCTCTCTGGGTGGTCGTGCCCCTAGGGCTTGCGCTTATCGTGAGAGCTGGCGGCTGCGGCTACAGCGCCCTAGACTCACTCAGTGATTTCGGCTCTTGTAAGGGCAGTCTGTATTTCGCGCTCTCTGCGCTCGTTGGCGGCTGCAGCTAACAGCGCCGTAACTGACTTCAGCTTAGTGACAGCAGTTTGGATTTCGCGCTCTCTGGGGAGCGTCGGCGACTGTGGCTACAGTGCCGTACTTCGCTTGTGTGACTGAATTCAAACGGCAGCGGTTTGAATTTCGCGCTCTTCTGTGAGCGTGGGCGGCTGAGGCTTTCAGCTCATATCGCAGCGGTTTGAGCTTGAGCTCTCTGTAAGCGAGGCAGCTGCGGTTCAGCGCCGTGGCTTCGCTAGAGCGATTTCAGCTCTTTTGAATGCGAGTGCTTCTGGCTAGCCTGCGGTTACATCCCATCCTCGTCGCCAGTGTTGTAGAGCGATGGAACAGATGAGGCTTAGACCAGAGCATACAAGTAACAGTCTTTATTCAGGGAATAAAGGGTTGTCGCATCTGCCAGCTAACAAGGCAGACTGCTAGCGAACAACAGCTGGCTCTGCTCGACAGCCGGCTTTTATAGCCGACTGTCAAACGGAGCCAACCAATGGGAGCTGCTGGTGCTCCCGCTCAAACAGCGGACCTGGTTGGGGACTCCAACCAGTCCTAAAGACATAACACCTACAATGCATGTTTTCACAAAAATGATTACGGTAATGTAATTATTATTATGGACATATAACAGCAGCTTAGCAAAAAGGATTAGGAATTATTCTTCTGCAGGGCCGCAAGATACAAATATCCAATCTATCCTTTCCAGGGTTCCTTGAGCCACAGGCAGCAACATTTAGCAGCCTCCTTGAGGTGCTTCTTTTTCCCTTCCTTCTACAATAGATTCTCATTTTCATTTAGCACATTTAATATTATCAATATGTAAAAAAAAAAAAAAATGAAGAGGAGGCCATTTCAGGATATTATAGTTCTTCAAAGGTTTGTTTTCAATCTATCTCTTTCAAAAAATATAAATATAAATTTTCTCAGTAAATCCCAGTAGCCAGTTTACAAGAATAATATTTTTATTATCTAGGTTCCTTTCATTGAGGATTTCCTGTTGGATTTCTCGGAAGTCTTGAAATAATGCTAGATGATCTTTGTCCAAAGGAATACAAAGATAACTATGAGCTGCCTTCATATATTTCAATATTGTGGTTTCCATTCCTAATGCTTTATTCAAATTATTTTGTTCATTCTGGTTAACAAGATGATAGGTTTAGATGTTATGGTACAGTATTTCATTCTAGAAAGCATTCACTCAGTATGGTTGTCTGGCTCCCTCTAGTGTTAAGAAATCTATATAAAGCCCTAGGAAACTAGTATCAAAAGTGGATAAATAAATCAACCCTTAAAATTAAATATTGTTGCTTAGTTCCTAGGAATATGCCTCATTGCTTTGCAAAACTTGCTTCAGTGAACTGTGGTGTTATATGAAAGGTTCTCAGAGGTTCTTCAGTTATGCGGTTGGTAATGAATTTGGTAGTGCTTTTTTTATGAATTTCTTCTCTTCCGCTACACTATGCAAATAACTGGAAGTGTCAACTATGTTCCAGGTATAAGAATGAAACTTAGATTTTGCAAGAAAGTTTAAACTAATTGATGAGATTAATGATCAGTTATCACTCTTCATTTGACAAATAGACTAAAGAATCAGATGACATACAGGGAATATATCTATTCAAATCTGCACTTTTTAAAAATGCTTAGCAAGTAATGTTGATCAATCATTATTATTCTGCCCAATCTCCCTTGTTTTATACAGAAGCAAAACTTATTCTCTTCTTTGATCATAAATTTTATACTGGAAAATCCACATTAATTTTTCTCTCAGCTAAACTATTGGGGATAAGTAGCCAAAATCAATTTGCATAATAGGGGTATAAAAAATGAGAATAATACTCTCGCATTTTTTACTCTGAATAAATGGAATTTATAAAACATCTTCTCACCAAAAGAATGCAGTGTGGAAACCAGACCCTTCCCAGTCTTCCTAAAAAATGTTGATGGAAAATCTTATGGATGCAAAAATGCACAGCGTACCACAGATTTAAAGCCGGGAGAAATCATGGAAAATAACTGGAGGGTTTGATTGGGGAAAGGGGTTGTTTGTTTGGATTTTCATTTTGTTTTAAGATTGTTTTTTTCTGCTTTTAAACGTGTTTCTATATAACTTTTAGAAAGTGCACTATTTGAAATGATCATATTAAATATTCTTTTAAAAAAACATTGCATATTAAAAATGTAATGATGAAAGTGAAATTGAGAAAGCTACACCATCATTTACTTATTGTCCTATGTGTTATCACTGCACAGCACAGTCAAGAAAACTTAATAAGGCACAAAGAAAGCCAATTGACTGGTGATTTCTTTAAACCAATAGTGGTGCTATATTTTTAACATGGCCACAACTTTGCTGTTAGTCAATTGCATTGATTGGACAGAATCATTGAAATGAGAAAAAGGCACTTTTTTTCCTTTCGGCTCATTCTTCTGGTAATTTTGAAATTCAAATCACAAAAAAATGAAACTGAATGTTTGTACAACTACTGTTCCACTTTATCTCAATAGAAACCGCAGAATTAATTTTGTGTTTGACTCACTTTGTCCCCTTCTGCAACACTCACTTGCCAGCTGAAAAATCACTTGACTTTAGTATTTCATTATCCCTGATCATCTTGACTTACCCAATTTATTATAGCTTAACAAAACCTTTCATTTCTTACTAGTATTGATCCCAAGAGTGTGAGGATAGAAAAAAAACATAAATTGCTTTTTCCAGAATATTTATTTCTTAAAATATTGACTTAGTAAGGTCAACGCTGGTCCATCTGGACTTTCTTCTTTATTTCAAACTTTTCCAAACTGCAGTATTTTTCAACAGGATGAAGAAAGTTCATTTACACTGATTGGCAGCAACCTGATTGCCTAAAGTAAATTCAACTGAATTTGAAACATAGTCTTTGAAAAGAGATCCAGGAAGGCAACTACAACTAAACTAGTACATTACAAGTTTATATTGGTTAGGGAATATAATATAACAAATAATATGATTTCTTAGAATCAAAAAACTTGGTGGCTATAACCAAGAATACTGAACTTCATATTTTTTCTGTGTTTGAATTATTCATAGTTCTTTCCGTTCCATTCATGAACAAAATGGAAATGTATGTGACTTCTAAGCCTAAAACATATTTTTTTTCCTTTCTGATCTAGAAATAATGGAGAGGATATATGTGGACTGTTATCAGGATGTTCTGTACATCACTACATCAAGAACAAAGTGGGTGAAGTTTCTGATCCATACACCGAAATCTGCGTTAATACATTTATTGTGTTCACTGCTGGATCCATTTGAAGTCCAGTAGGTATTTTTAAGCATTGCTGAAAGTTTTTTTAAAGGATTTTTATTTCAGTGATCTCAGGCACAACATCCTTAGATGGTACATCGATAATCCCTATGTCAAAATCCTAATTCTATTTCATTGACTTGGTTTTTAGAAGCTTAATTAATGGAAGTCCCAAGAGTTTGCTATCAGTGCGCTGAAGAACTGTTTTTCCAGCATTCACTCATCTATCTGCTGTTTATAAAAGATTTGACATCTGCTATTATACTGAAATTGCATACTTCATTTGGGAGTCAGTGAACTGTTTTTCTCCTTTCATTGCCTGCTATGGTTCTGATTCATAGCCTTGTTTGCTTCCGCAGCACAGAGCAAGAGGGAGATTTTTGCTAATCAAAGAGAAAGCATCTGATGAAGCAAGGCAGATGAGTGGCAATTCTTGAGGTGACATGTATAATTCATGTAATTTCATCTTGGGTCCTTGAGTGCTAGCAACACTGGACTAAATAAGAGTTTTCAGATGATGTGCATACACACATTCTGTACCACAGAGACAGTTGAAATTAAAAGACTCATATATCTGTGGCATCTTTGACAATTTTACAATTTCCATTGGCACTATGAATTTTAGTTATTAGGGTGTTGTATTTTTGCCTCTAAATTTATTTTGTACCATTTATTTCTGTAAATATGTAAATGGATACATATAAAAATGACATAGAGGACATCCACTCAACCCAGCCAAAAAGCAGAGATGCTTTCTGAAGGATTCCAGCTTAGATAGTATGCACAAAATTAGCCATAACAAACATTTCTAAGAAGAATGGTCTCAAAACAGGAAATAGTTTTCACAACAAAAAATGGTCAAGTAAACTGCTTGGGCAAAAATAAGCTTGTAAATATGGGGCAAATAACTGATATCTCTATAGTTTGGATCTTGAGTTTCTACAATGTGCCATTTTTCATGGCAGGTGAACTCTCAGGACAGGATGGTCAGTAGGAGGCATAAAACTAATTGTTGAGCTATAACTCCCAGCAACCCTAGCCAGCAATAAGTATTGTTGGTAAATATAGTTATGTAATATAGAAGTCTCCACAATTTGCTCTGATTTAGAAGATGGTGCTTTCCCAATGCAGATTGTTGAATGTCTTTTGCACATAATAAACAAATGTGAATATTCCTGGTTTTGAATCAGAAAATTTGAGGGTAGATAGTTCAATTGCTTAGTAAATCTAACTATTTCTAGAATGTCATATTCTGAATGGCCATTTTCCTTTTTTTTTAACAAAGAGGACTCTCTAGAATGGATTTTTTGAAGGTTCAAAGCTATTTTACCTACTAAAGTGTATGTGTTATAAAGGATGGGGAAATTATGTGTATCTGCATTCTGCCACATAAGGAATAACTCAATTGAGATAATCCTTCCTAAAATACAGCATATGCCATCTTTCTTAAACTAGGTTTGTTCCATAATTTGTGTCCTTCATTCAACTGACTGGCAGCTTAAAATCTAAATTTTAATTGAATTCCCATTAAATTCATCTCAAAGAAAGAAACAGCTCTGCTTATTTCTACAGTACTGAATATACCATCTTCATATTCATAATATAGTCTTCGAAATATATACACATTGTAACAATGAATTATATTACCATGAAATTAAGCATATAAAATTTAGTTATGGCTGTGTGTTCAACAGGTGAAGAAATTAAATTATTGAAAGTTCTTTGGTTTTCCAAAATGGAACATTTTCTTTCCTCCTGTAATCATTGAGGAATACTATAACCACCTTCTCTTCCTCATTTCATTTTTTCTTTGTCACTACACTTCCCTGTCTAATCCTTTATTTAATCATTCTTTTAAGCCAGTTTTCAGTTATTGAAGTTTAGTTTTCTTATTAAGTTATTTTTCATTCTCTCTCTTTGTATCTTCGTCCCAGCAGGTACAATCACCATAGAAAACAGCAATTGTTTAGATTTATTGAATCCCAGTTTGAATATAGTTGTCCTTTCAGTACATTTTCAGTTTCAGCTCAACTAATTAGAAGAACATGTTCATGGCCAACACAATTTTTCAGCTAAGGTTAGGAGAGAAGTTTCTTGAAGTAATACTCAAAAAGGTATCAAAAGTTGTCTTGTAGCCCCTTGATTCCAGAAAAATATCCACGTGTAGAAAACAATAATGAGAAAAATACCAAAGGTAATATCAGAATTGGAAGGGACCTTGGAGGTCTTCTCAAGGAGGAGACCCTACCCCATTTCAGGCAAAGGGCTGTCCAGTCTCTTTTTAAAGGCCTCCAGTGATGGATCACCCACAATTTCTGAAGGAAAGCTGTTTCACTGGTTTATTGTTCTCACTGTCAGAACAGTGAAACAAAACATACAAAATAGCTTACCTTTACATGCTACAATAGAAAATTTACTTCATGAAGTCCTCATTGTCTCCTACTTTATACCTAAAAGCATTAATCTCTAACCAGCAATCTTGTAATAAACTAATTATACAATCTAAAAGACAATTTCAGGGGCGTTTAGCTGTTCCTGGGCTACTCTGAATCATGAGAGTTCATGTCCTGATTGGCTGTTAATGCTTTCACTACTCATATTTTGATCTTCTCTCCATCATTGGGACGTAATTTTTCTTGTCCACCCTGGCATACTGTATTACTTCCATATGGGCTGCATTCAAATGAACCTATGCACTTAGCCTGAGTATTGTTCATGCATTTCATTGGGCTCAATATGTATGGCATTTAAGAAATAGTTTATTTGCTGGGCAAGCCATTAAAGATGTTATATTCTGACCCTCTGTGATTCAACTAGGCCTTGGTTTCCTTATGGCTTCCTTATGAGGAAGTAATGAATTCTTACAACGTTGCCTAGATTGCCTTCTAAAGAAAGCATGTGCTTTCTTAATATATAATCAGGTTTACCAAGTAGAATCCAATGCTTAGTCTGGGTCAATACATTTTAGTGCATCTATGCCCACTTCTGAGCAGGGTAATTTTATATTAGAGCAGGACTTTGGAATCCCACTCAACATTGTTAATAAAAAGGGGCAATGCCCAACAATCCTAGCTTTGTTCATTCAATGTAGTGCATCTATGGTTAAGGAAAGGGCTCTTGTAAGACTATCAGACACAGAATCTAAAATTATTGAATCATATTATTACTCCTTTAAGAAGAAGATGAGTTAAGGGGAACAGATAAAATAAGATCATACAGAAAATACAGTCTGGAAGGCATCCAAGAGTGAATAATTACAGTGTTGGGGAATATTAATGTCTGGCACTGCATGCATGATTAGAGTAGACATCATGAATACTTTGCAGGAATATACCACCCTCTCGCAATGACAAGTTTCCTAAATTCCCTTCTCAATTGAAAGAAGAGCTAAAAGCATTTTTTTCTCCATTCAACTGAAGAAGAACTATTAGGAGAAAAAAAGAGGAGAATTTTTCTACATGCCATTATCCTAGACTAAGTTTATTATAAAAGCAATCAATCATTTTAAAGATAATATCTATGCTTTAATTTCACATCTGCCATATGCTTTCATACGGTTAGGTTTCCTCTGTAATTTATTTGTTCTTTCCAAACACAGCATGCATGAGGAATTTATTAATAGCCCTTTAAGCAGATGAAAATATGTGGACTAAATGCTTCATCTAACAGCATTTTTCTATCAGGAATGCACAGTGAATAGCACTACTTTTGCTGCAGCTGTGAGCAAAATGTTAAGCAATTAGCATTAATCACAGCTCTGAACAAAAAGTTTTTTCTTTCATGTATGCTTGATTCTTAAGGATATGCAGGTCCTAGTTTCAATTGTTCCTGAAAAGAATGCTGTACATTACTTTGGGGGGAAAAACTATGCAGCTTCAAACCTTGCCTGTCTAGCATCCCATATTCATTAATTTTGTAATCAGTTCAACCTCATATATACAGAAAATCAAAGTTGCACAGTTCTGTGATGACTTGCAGTACATTGTTAATACAAGACCTCTCCTCCTGCTAAGTCATCAAATTCAGAAGCTACTGAAATGCTATATTAGAAGTAAGATATTATCTGGAATAATATAAAAATGGCCTTAGGGTATAAAATGAAGCAGAGACAGATTACCAGGATTCTGCCAAGAAAATTCAATGTCTACAGAAAATATATCCTTCTAACAATTTAAAAGATGACTGAACACACAGACTTCATTGACATTTCAAATTTTGACTATATGCTCCACAAGCAGACTGAGATGTTCTATGCATTCATTAGCAGAGTTGTTATTGATGGGGCTCATTGTACTGGTTAATGACCACAATAAATACTTTCATTTCCACTTCACTGAGGCTTATTTATATGCAGATCAGTGTTGACATAAGTTGTGGATGAAACTACAATCTTAAAGTATTCAGAAGTAATAAAATGGTATGTGCAATGCCGCGCCTAAATGGAAAATGGTATATAGGTAGTCCTCACCTATACCTCACCACAGCTGAGCCCAAATTTTCTCTTGCTAAGCGAGTTTTGCCCCATTTTGCAACCTTTCTTGCCACAGTGAAACACTGCAACTCAGTTCATGAATGTCTTTTTGCATACTAAAAAAGCAAATAATAATCAGATACAATCTGATCCACATTCCAAGTGATGATCTGGTGAAAATCAGAGATAAATTTCATGGATTTTATTTGACAAATATAGTGCCTGAAAACTGAGAACTCCCAGACATGTACAATTCTGTTACTGTAACATTACATAAAGGTAGTATTAATACTCATGGCTGGTGTTTCTTGTCAAAGGACTGATATCATCTTTCTTACTTTTATTCTCCGCAGAATTGGAAGGGTCCCTTCTGAGATGCTTTCTCCACACACACACCTCACACTCCTCCTTCTCGTTCAGATTTTATTAGATCATTGTCTAGAACAGGGGTCTCCAACCATGGCAACTTTAAGCCTGGCAGACTTCAACTCCCACCAGTTGAAGTCCGCCAGGCTTAAAGTTGCCAAGGTTGGAGAGTTTCACAGACTTATTCCCTCATGTGCCATTATAGTAATTCAGTTAAAGCCAATTCACTTTGAGGGCTGACTTCAAAATGTTGTTCAAGATGTTTACACACAAACAAGTCTATTTAGATTTAGGGAACCAATGCATAGCTCTACACAAAATCAATATGTGCATATTACCATAACCAGATATATAGCATTCAGGTGTCACCAACTACTGTGATATACTTTCTATTATTCTTACAATTAGTACAGTCATTGATTAGATAAAATATATTCACATTAAGGAAAAATACATTTGTGAGTTCAAAAATCATTATATTATTTCTATTGTATCATTGAATAAGTATATCAGGCTCTTCAGAATTAATATTTTCACTACATTTCTAAGATGTTTCTTTAAGAACTTCATATCTCTTGGTCAGAAATAGTCCATATATATAGTCCATAAATATATATAAAGTTTTTCAGTTTATATGGAATGTGTATGTGGTGGGATTCAAATATTTTTACTACTGATTCTGTGGGCCTGGCTAGGGGGGAATGGCCAAGTGGTCATGTGACTAGTTTGTTGTGGCTATGTGGTCATGTGATGGGGGGGTCAAAAATCTTTGTTTCTTTTTTTCTTTTGCAGCATTACGCCACATTTTTGACCTAGTGGGCCTCAGGGAAGCCATCTGGGCACTGAAAAAAGAAGCATTATGAAGCCTTCTAAGGTAATTACAACAGCAAGAAGGGGGATCAATTGTGCCACATGATTTAGATGAGCTAGAAAGCAAGAAATCTGATGGTTTCCTGCTTTCTAGCTCATCTAAATTGTGCAGCACAGCTGACCGTTGGAAATACTGGTTCAGCTGAACTGGTAGCATTTTTTTACTACTAGTTTACCCGAACTGGTAGCATTGTCTACTACCAGTTCAGGTGAACTGGGCCAAACCAGCAGCATTTCACCTCTGACAGATAGATAGATAGATAGATAGATAGATAGATAGATAGATAGATAGACAGACAGACAGACAGACAGACAGACAGATGAATTTATCAGAAATGGTCGGATAAAGTAAATTTAAAATATACACATTTAAATATGAGTGTGCATTTTTTCCAAAATTTTAAAATGATGTGAAAACAAGATAAAATGGGCATTTGACAAACCCCCATGAAATGAGTAGCATGCAGAATCCTCTGCTTGATTTAACTGTTTTAATCTTCTAAAGTTTGTTCCAGAATCCAGCCTACAAATTTAGCCACATTGGTGTAAACACCTGGTTGTCCTGGACGAGCACATCCTTCACCCCAACTGGTGATGCCAACTACATACCACCTGTTCTCAAATTTACATGACAAGGGACCACCTGAGTCTCCCTGCAAAGAAAAAGAAAAATATCTATAAGCTTAATAAGAGAAGATTAGTGAAAAAAAAGCCTGAACAAATTCTTCAAATAAATCATTATTATTCAAAAATATGTTTTCCGTACTCCTTACCAAAAAGACTTTCACAAATGCAAAGATGATCAATATCACAACTATGCTAGTGAGTTCCTAGCTTAAAACAAGACACACAAACAAAATAACCCAAGGCTAAATATTATCTTCAGGGCATATCGTGGCCATAAAAGAGTAGAGAGAAAAAAGGGTAGAGAGAAAAAAGCAGCCTTAGACACTTGTTCTTGAAGTGCTAATTCTTATCCTAACCTGTTCCCAATGGAACCGTTCTAGGGCTATTATTGATGGAGTAACTGCACTATGTTCCAGCCTATGTGCCAGATTAACCATATGATCTGGTATTTCAGTAGAAGAAATGTAAATAGATTGGTATTCTGATGTTTGTGAATGCACAAGATGACTAGAATAATATTCTTAATATAAAGTCTGGGATTCTACACTGAGATGAAAGCCTGAAGAATTAGCAGCATTCCCCAACTGTCAGAAATGAGAGAACAAAGCTGCTAAATACAAAGAGGTAATACTTTTTTCAGCCGAGCTATAGTCCTAGAAAATCACTGCAAGCTTGAAGATTTTTTTTAATAAAGTAAGCTGATTAAGAAAAAAGACAGGAAGAGAAGAAATAGTAGCCAGTTTTAAGGAAAGAAATGTTCAAATTCCACCAAATTCTAGGCAATCCTTATCCATAAGGTTATTTCTCTAAATAGTACAGAATAGGGGATAGGTCATCTAATGGCAGTTTCTATCTCTTTTCTGCTACTGTTACTCACTGTACATAACAAGGTTAAAGTTAGATTAGCCAATGGCCACTCCCTTTGGGACTGCCATGTTGATTACACAAAGTATATTTCTTTGCTTTTTGATATACAGAAATATATATAGATGATGTAAATTCCTGCCTGCTGTTCATATCTTTCTCATCCTACTGTTACTTGCCTTGTATATTGGGGTGTTTTTTTTGCCTTGTATATTGCCAGTTCACTTGTGATGTTTGTGATGCTTAATAAATAAACTCAAAATATTGTTTTTGTTGCCTGTATTGAGTGGTGTCTGTACTTCTTCTCATCTGGATATAGGGATTGCCTGAGACTTTATATTTATTTATTTATTTTTATCCCATCTTTATTATTTTTATAAATAACTCAAGATGGCAAACATACGTAATACACCTTTTGTCTTCCTGTTTTCCCCACAACAATTCAGTGATGTGCATTGGAATGAGACAGTATGACTGGCACAAAGTCATGCATGTTTTCATGCTTTCATGCCTGAGGTGGGATTAGAACTCACATCCTCCTGGTTTCTAGCCCAATGCCCTCACCACTAAACCAAACTGACTCTCTATTTTGCCAGGTACAATTTAACTTTGAAATTTCCATACAAATTTTTCAGAACTGATTCCACTTTCATGCATGCACTAGTCCTACCAATTGATTTCCATGGCAATTTTCACCTTCTCCAAATTATTAAGTAGGACCACAGACCATTAAGCAGAATCTGGTAGCAGGGTGTTTTTTTCCCTTTTATATAAGTCACTTGACAAATGTCAATAACATAATTACAGGGCTTAGAAGGACAAAAAGCAAAAAAAAATGATATTAGCAGAAGGATTTGGTTTTTTTAAAAAAAAAAACAGGTATAGGAGTAAGTCCTGTATGCTTTTATTAGCAGCAACTTCAAAAGATTATCTGCATGTTATATGATGACATTTGGTATAATTTAATATTTATATCGCTACTTGAAAAGTAAAAATAAAAACCAGGCTCTTTTAAAAACCAACCAAACTCATCAATAATCTTTTATTTATTCTCAGGGAGTCTTGGGTTTAATAGTGTCAGAAGGAAATACCATGCAGTTTTTAATTAAACTCATGTTGTCTGCATCAAACTCAGGTTTTCCATATTTCTTGGAGAGGGTACACAGAGTCAGAATGATACACCGAGTCAGAATGAAATAAAAGACATTATTAATTTACCTGGCAAGCATCTTTTCCTCCCCCTGAGTAGCCAGCACACAACATCTTGTCAGTTATTCTGTGGTCTGGGTATTGAGACTGACATTCTGCATTTGGTATTATGGGAATTCTGACTTTTTGTAGCGTGTCCTCAATTGAGCCTACAAATTACAAAGGAGAGAAATGGAGAGAAGGTTGCTGCTAGTGCAGGAAAGGTCAAGAATAATGCAAGCGTCAGGTATCAGCAATTGTATGTGAATGTGAACTAAGAATCAGTTAGAGACTCCTGGACATCATCCCAGCTCTGAATTAATTATGAAGCCAAATTTTCCTTAGGACATCAAGCAAAGGGTGGGAGAACCAGAGTTTTTTCCCCTAGCTATCATACTTTTCAGTCCATTGCCGCTCTTGACTCTATGTCGAGGCTGACTCGTAATGCGCTGCTACTCACTACCTGACAACAGATACTGAGGAAAGATGAAGGGGGAGGGGTGATTGGAATGTATGGGGAGCTGGGAAGGAGGTAAAGAATTTGTGTGAGCAGTTTGCACCCTGAGAAAATCCCATCACTTCAAGATCACCTGACTGGAACTTTTCAAGCAGTGCAGACTGTTTCCCCGAACAATATGATTGAACTGGACTGGTGGACAATGGACACAGGGTAGCCTGGGATTTTAACTATGCTACCTTTCACACCAAAACCTCAGAACTGCCTTTGCTTCTTTTGTACCTACATGGATCTATCAGTAAAGTTATATTCTTGGTAAAATAATGTCCCAGGAGTTTCTTCTGCTGCATTTGCCAAAGGGAGGATTGACACTGTAATCAACTTGTTAAGTGAATGACTGCAGTTGTTAAGTTAGTAACATGGTTGTTAAGTGAATCTGGCTTCCTCATTGTCAGAAGATTGCAAAAGGTGATCACATGACCCAGAGCACTGCAATTGTCATAAATAGGAGTCAGTTGACAAGCACCTGAATTTTGATCACTTGACCATGGGGATTCTGCAACTGTCTTAAGTGTGAAAAATTGTCATAAGTCATATCCTAACTCTGTAAACCATTTAAAGAGTGCTGTAAAGAACTTGAAGACAGCATATAAGTCTAAGTGCTATTGCTATAAGTAACCTTTTTCAGTGCCATTGGAAGGGTCACTAACTGCACCGTTGTAAGTCAAGGACTACCTGCATTGGCAATTTTAATGGATCAAATCAACTTATATAATTTACATAACTTATAGCACAATTATATTGCCTCCCCTAGTTTCATGTACTAAAGAGATAAACAGGGATCTAACAGAAGAACATATAATGCCCCAGAAAGGTACAGACTGCTTATCTATAGACTTCGGAAAAAAAATCTAGTATATGTGGAAGTATGTACTATGAGGATGTCTGCATAACCCTGGAAGTCACTTTGGTTAGTTATTAAGTACATCCTCATGTCACCTAATTCCCACTTTGATTATGTCATCCCACATGGCTTATCTAAGTTTAACTTGTTACCTGTCTTTTCCTCTTAGCGTGGGCCTTTGGATGAGAAAGCTAATTTTGAGCAAACTCCATGTGATTGTTAAAAAATATTCATGAATAAAGGGGTGATAAAATGGCAGTTTCATTAACTGAATGGTGTACTGCATCATGGGTCATGCTTGTTGATTGTTTTCAGGCATAAGATTAAACTATGGTTTCATATTAACTGCTCTAGCCAGAAACTTCCACATTTCCTTCTCTTCCAATGTTCCATTGATAAGAAAATCAAAAATATATATTTCTTCTTTAAAGTAATCAGAATTGTCCAATACATTTCAGCTCAGGAAACTTTGTAAGTTTAAAGTAAGATTTAATTCTAACCAGAATCAAACATAATTATGAAACTTGTTTGTTCTTTACAAACAATCCATAGAACTTTTTCCCCCCAAGATGGCACTGTGTGGCATTATTTCAATTCCCTGATTTATTTTGTGTTATTTTGTATTTTGCTTTATTTCAATTAACATCTCAACTGATACATTTGATTGACCATAAGTTAAGGAACAGATTAAGATTCTGTTGTCACTTTTTTTTGTGGAGCAATAGGGAGCTCCACAAGTCGTTCAAACTTAAGTCATTCAAACTTTTCTCCTTGATTTGGTATCCATAATAGAAGGAAATAAAGGATATAAAATATGTTTCTAGGAGTAATTAATACATCAAAGCAGTTGAAAACAAGACAACCTTGTTAATTCAAGTGAATTATCAAAGTTCATTCTTATAATAGCTTCAAAGCGCTGGCCTGCTGTAGGCATACTCTACATGGCAGACACCCAATTTTATATGTCTCAATTTCTTCTGTCTGATAAACCAGAACAGCTTTTCATTTTCCCTTACAAAATCTGAGTGATAGGGAGTCAGAAGAAGCATCCGTGCCCTGGGGGCATGTTAGCTGAAATATGGCTGAGGAATGGTTACTGACAGTCCCAACTGTGGCTACTGTTTTCGAGAAATTGAAAGCATCAAGTAAAATAGTGTATGCATTGAAAAGATCCTTTGCCTCCTCCCTTACATCTTACCTGGACAGATTAAACAATGTAAATAATACTTTCACTTATCTGCCAGAGGAGTTGGAGGAAGTAGCCCAAACGGTAAACAGATTATCATAATTTGTGCTACTAAAATGGGAGCAGACAGATACTCTAATTCTGTGGGCTACAACAATATTAAGCTAAATGAGATGACTAAAGGAAGGTTGTAAGCAAACAGAAATGGATGTAAATCCAACATCTACAGAAGATTATGTTGATATGTAAGGACGTGGTTTCATTTTTCATTGGTCTTATAATGTCCTTAAGGCTGGTTAAATGAGTAAATATCTGGCTACATTCCCATTTTTAAAAATTATGATTTCAATGCTATTGAGATGACATCTATTTATTTTCATTTAAAGATTCTATCATATCAGATGGGGGGAGATGATAAGAATAGCTGGGATCAACATATAACACAACTAAAACCTCGCTAAATAGCATCAAAAATGAATGCACTGTCTTCAATACTCTTATTTTCAATGGGGAGAATCAGCAGATAGTCAGGCAAACTCCTCTAACACTTTGCTAAAGAGTACAACTAGAAATGCTATGTGGGCTGGAAAAAAAAAAATTAAAATGCTGTCTCTTTTCTGTTTATTTGAAGATCCACTGAACGTCTTTTTGCAAGCAATTGTTAGGAAGTACTGTGCTGATCCTGATCCTGATTACACCAGATTTTTAAAACACGTTAAAGTATCTGAAAATTGACAAGCCATCCTAAATAAATGCAAATAGCCGATCTTTTCTTTAAGTAGTCCTCGACTACCTTAGGGCTAAAATGTTCATCACTAGGCAATGTTGTTGAGTGAGTCATCTCAGATTTTGCTACTTTTTGCTGCCTTCTAAGCAAATCCGGCCTCCTCCATCAATTTTGGAACCCCCTACAAAGGTAGGAGAGGGTAGAAGAGACAATGCAAGCATCTGAATTTTGATTACAAGACTGTGAGACAGGATGGTTCTGTGCCATCATAACTTTAAATTGTCACTAAAGGAACAGTTTTAAGATTAGGACTTCCTGTATAATATTGTCAGTTGCGCAGATATGTCAAACGGTTATCAGGAGCACAGGACAATTTTAGGGTGTCTTTACAGAGGTAGTATTCAGCAGGTTCTGACCAGTTCTGGAGAACAGGTAGCGGAAATTTTGAGTAGTTTGGAGAACCGGCAAAGACCACCTCTGACTGGCCCCACCCCCATCTATTCTCTGCTTCCCGAGTCCCAGCTGATCGGCTGGGTCTTCTTTTGTTGCCCTACATAGGAGAACGGATCCGGAAAGCAGATTAGTGGGGTGGAGATGGAATGGGATTTTCCAGTATCCTTCCCCGAGGAGTGGGGTGGGAAGGGAGATTTTATAGTACCCTTCCCCTGCCACGTCCACCAAGCCACGCCCACCAAGCTCTGTCATGCCCACCAAGCCATGCCCACAGAACTGGTAGTAAAAATTTTGAATCCCACCACTTGTTACCTATATTGCTCCTTGATAATAAGTACATTACTCTAGTATGAAATTTAGAAAGGTAATGTACTGTTCAGTGATATAATTCATCTTATAAATTAAAGCCTTTCCTATGGTTCATATGCAAATAGCAATAATAATAACAACCTAATATCATGTCATATTTCATCAAGAAAAGTAGTCAGTGTTTCTTGAGGTTATTTTTCAGTACCTCTCTCTTTTGTGTAACCCCATCCGGTGACCCAGCATTCGGTGTATTCCATATTAATTTCTTCCTGGGAGGGCAGGCATACTGGTTGCTGTAAAACTACATATTCATTTCAAAAGAATCAGATAAATAGAATGCTGATAAGTTGAAAAATATATGGCATCTAAGCATAGAGGAACAGTTTTGCTGTATCAGTCCTAGCCCAGTGTTTTGTTTCTCACAAAGGCCAAAAATATGCTAAAGCAAGGATCTCCAACCTTGGCGACTTTAAGCCTGGTGGACTTCAATTCCCAGAATTCCCAGCCAGCTTTGCCAGCTGGAAAATTCTGGGAGTTGAAGTCCACCAAGCTTAAAGTCACCAAGGTTGGAGCACCCTATGCTAAAGGACAGTTGTAATTCAAAGATGGAGTCACATCCCTGTATCATCATTGTTAACCCTGAACTGGTATTTGAAGACAGGCACTCCCCAGTCCAGAGTCTAGTAGTTAAGGTACCAAGATAGAAAGCAAGAGACCATGAGTTCAAGTCCTGCCTTAGCCATGAAAGCCAGCTGGGTGGCTTTGACCCAGTCACTGTCTCTTAGCCCAGAATAGGAAAATGGGTGATTTACGAGGTTTGGTGATTTACGATGTGCTTCCCTGCATCACTGAACCTTGTAAATCACCGAACCGGTAGTTATTCCTGTCGGATCCCACTCCAGAAAGAAATGTTCAAACTCTGTCTTCAGAAAGGAAAACAGAAACTGATTAAGGCATATGGAATTATGCACAGCAGGGACAAAGTAGGCTGGGAAGGATTTGTCTCCCTCTTTAAAAGTATTAGGACCAACTAAGCTGCATCCAATGAAAAAAATCAGAACCAGAATCTTTGTAAGATAAGTTGTTGATGAATTTATTTTTGTTCTCATTCTGATAGGCCTCCTTTTCTGAAACAAAATCTTTTTAGCATCCTACTAGAATGCCATGCTATTCGTGTTTTGCTGTTTTTGGTTCATATTTTCTTTGTGGAATGAGTTTTAGTTAAGTTTCAATTACTGTGGCTTATCTAAAGAAATCTGACCTTCTTGCCTTTTCCTTTCAATCTTTTTTTGAAAAAAATCACCTTATTTTTAAGATGTTTCCACTTTTCTTATTCTTATTTAAAGTTAACTGTGTCTTCTTGGATTATTTTGCCTTCTTGGACCATATTTCATCTAATATACTCACTTTATTTAGATTTGGAGAACATCATCTTGATTAGGTTCATTTTTCATGGTAATTTATTAGATTTGGATTTAATACAATGATTCCAAGGATGGCATATTCGATTGACGATTATTAAGCTATGAAACTGCAATGTATGAAATACTAAGATAATATTAAAGGCTTTGTAAATAAATGTATACATACCACTGAAATTCAAAGGTCTGTCAAGCTTTAATAAAGCAATGTCATATCCTGCCTCTGAAAATTCATATCTAGGATGAACAATCATTTTTTGGATTTTGAAGGAAGTAGTTTCATTTGTTATTTCAGACTGTTTCAAAATGCTACTGTAAACCTGCCAAAGTTCAGCTAACTGAAAGCTAAAGGGAAAATAAAAACAAGGAAAATTAAGATTAAATATATAGAAATAAGACTGTTTTTCATAATTCTAAAGCAGGAGTGTCAAACTGGTGGCCTGCAGGCTGGCATCATGTGCAAACCACACCCACTTCAGCTCTGTGAATGGGAAAAACGCTGCAAAACATCATGTGAGTTTGACACCCATTTTCTAAACTATTTCTCAAATGCAGATTAAACATATTTAAATGTTTAAACAAATTCCTAAGTATTCCTAAATACTTTATTTTGAATCTTTACTTATTCGGTTGTTTTCTTTTCCATTCTCATAGCAACTAATTTCTGACAATTTGTGCTTTCATCTTCTACCCCATTACACATTAAAATTATTGTCTAACCAATCATGAAAACATTACAAACTGAACAGCTTCACTAGGTCGGATCAAAGCAGGGGTACCAAGCTCAGGATCCGCGGGCCAGATCCAGTCTGCGAGGTGGTTAGATCTGGCCTGCAGGGCCACCCGAGAAACAGTGAAGGTCCTCAGCCTAGCCCAGGACAACTGGGCACTGATCTGCAACCTGGTGGCATCCATCCAGGCTGAACTGTAGCCAGCCTTAGATCCACAGCACCACCTTGGCCCCGCCCCTTGAGTGTGCACACAGGAAGCAGCGAAGCTCATGGGGCCTGGCGTCCCTTGGGTTCTGAGCACTTCCCTTTCACCCAGGATGCCAGCCATTGCGTGCTCACTGCCTCTTATGCACATGCAGTGGATCTAAGGCTGGCCACACTCTTAAGCAGTGGTGCAGATGGACGCCACCAGGCTTGCAGATCAGCACAGAGCCCTCATCAGCATTCCATGCCCTGCTCACCAGTCTTTTGTGTGTGTGTGTGTGTGTGTGTGTGTGTGCGCGCGCGCGTGCATGCATACATGCTGGGGGGAGATGTCTGGTAGCAGGGTCTCTGCGCTGACACCACTGGGCTGGCCCTCCAAGAAGCCGGCATGGTAGTGGAGATTGCACTAACAGCAGGCAGAGGCAGGGGGGAGGCAGGTGATGTGGGCCACCAAATGTGCCTGCTCCATCCTACGTGACTGGGAGGGAGCAGGCAGCTGCCCAACACATTCCAACAGGCTGAACTGTCTTCCTCCCGCCTGCTGGAGAACTCCACCTGCTGGAGAACCGTGGCTGGATTCCCTCCCCAATCCCACCCAGCCCCCATAGGTGGCTCCACATGAACAACATCAAGCTGGCCATGCCCCCCCCAGGGCCATGCTCCCCAGCTATGCCCAGTCAGCCACACCCTCCCACCATGCCTCTGGAGGACAAGCATAACGAAATTGAGTTTGACACCTCTGGATCAAAGGATTATTTTATCCACATTTTTTATCCTAATGCCGTCCAGATGTGTGCCTGTAGTTCCCATCATTTTGAATCTATGAGAGGGCTATGAGCACCTCCCAGATATTTTGAACTTTGTTTTATATGATGCCTAATCAGCCAAGCTAATTGCATGAGGGCTATGGTATAAAACATGTGAACAATACATTTCATGATATAGTACACCACTGAATTATTTCATGTAATTGTTTAAATCATGCAGTTTAAATCACATAGACAATACTTGTATATATCAGTTCTGGACTAATCAGTTCTGAACTAATCTTTACCAGGAGTCCTAGGATTCATATGTAGTGATGTCTTTAATCAGAACACGTTAATCAACAGTAACAAAAGCTGTCCTGTTATATGATTTCTCTATTTCTACAATGAACATAGTTCACTCACATTTCGAAGCAATGGGCAGCTGTCAAAATCCATTGGTCACTGATGATTGAACCACCACACTGATGGATCTGAACAGGGAGCATTGTATGTAAACTGACTTGCCAAGGCCATTCACCAAGAGAAGAGTTTGATCCTCCAACAATCCTTGACTGTTTCTTTGGTTTCTGCACACAGACTAAAATGACTTTTATCACTACACCAGGTTTCATTCAGTGTTTTTGATACGATATTATAAGAATTCAAATCTAGCACAATGGATGGTACACAAAAGGAAAAACTTATTTGAAATTCCATTAACATTTATCAATGCTAAAACTTACAATGACCAATGTGTTAGTCAATTTTATTAATAAGTATTAGACACAAAGAGCCCAATCTTTTGCCATGGGGTTCATGGAAGTCATTTGGAGAACTGTATAGAGCAGGGGTCACCAACCTTTTGGACCTCAGGGACCACCAAACTCATAATTTTAAATCCCAGGGACCACTAACCGGTTCTGTGGGCATGGCCTAATTTGTGGGTGTGGCTTGGTGGTCATGTGACTGGCTGGGCATGGCTTGTATATAAATATTATAAATATTTATATAAATATTGAATTTTTTATTTAAAAAAGAGCAACTTTTACCCAAAAGCAGGCAAAGCAGGCAGGCAGGTTGAGTTGCTCACAGAATCATTCAGTGATCTAACTATCTGCCATCAGCTAGCTCAGTCTCTCAAATTTGCTTGCCGTGAGTCTACACTGAATAATAGAACCTTCAGTCCTACGGGAGGTTCGGCTGTGCTTAAAAGCAGAGCCGAAGATCTAAAGACTAACTAGAAAGAAAGAAATCCAACCATTTCTTGCTTCCTAGCTTATCTAAATCTCCTGGCACAGCAGAACACCTGATGGTTGGAAAAAGAAAAAATAGCAACTTAGCAGGCAAGTTTGCCAGGTAAGGAGTGAGTGGGCGGGGAGGGTTCCCGTGGACCATGTGGGTGACGCAGCCTTGTGTTTCTGTGCAGCCTGGATTAATTGCTTTGTGGGGTTGCTCTGGGGGTGAGATTTCTCTGCAGCCCACCAAAATTTTCTCCTGGCCCACCAGTTGGCAACCGCTGGTATAGAGTGCATTAGCTTTAGGAATTATACAAGTTCTTATGGTCAACAGTATTGCAGAAATGAATATATAGAGCTTTTGATGCTATCTGAGCTTGGTTGTTTGCTTGCAAATGTTTCATTATCCAATTAAGCAACATCAGTGCTATCGTAATCATGTTATTTAGTCAGATAACGAAATGTCTGCAAGCAAATAACCAAGTTCAGAAATCACCAAGAACTCTACAGTTCAACCCTGACCTGTATGTTTAGATGATAATATAAGCGCTCTCTCTCTCTCACTCTCACTCTCTCTTTCTTTCAAAGTATATGTCTAATAATCTAAATCAGGAGATTATCTTAACATTTGAGGTTGATTAGGAGCCTAAGCCCTCAAAAGTTTCAGCCTAAATGAAGTTCAAAGAAGTTGCTCTATGTGAAATGTATTAAGAAGAGCAAAAACATATCAGTAAACAGCAGCTGATGCATTAATCAATAGATAGCTTGACCTATGATATAACTATTTGCTCAGAATTATTTGCTGAAAGCTGTGTTAGAAAGTTTAGGAACAGGAATACGAATTTTGAACAGCTAGATTCTAGTTTATAAAACACTAGAATTAACAAAAATAGAAAAGATATCAAGAAATCTGAAGTTAGTATATTTAAGATTAAATGCATTTTTCTTCTTTTCTGAAATGCTGCACAAATGAAAAGAATCAAAATCTAATAGCCACTAATGTGCAGTAGAAAAGGCCAAGACAAAGTCATTGCCACAGAAGGCAAATGGCATGTATTTTATCATCAGACAGAGAGCTGAGCTCAAAACACACACTTTGCTTGCAGAAGACCTCTACAATTTATTCCTTCTCATTTTCAGCTGAAACCTGAACACAAAATAGGTCTCAGGGAAAACTGGAGGTTTCTTGTCAGCTAAATTTAACAAATACCTTCATATACTATTCATATAAACAAGCAACAAAGGGTTTTTTTTTTTAAAAAAAGGCTGTATTCTGCCTTAATGGCCACGCATCTATGGCACAAGGATCTCCTGGACCCTATCATCTCTACATTATCTTAGATATCAACAATAAACATATAGTTTCTATGTATAAAATTCACAATTTGTGCAGCTTTTCTCAGTCCTGGAAATCTGGATAAACATGGATTTGGAATTTGGGCAATGCTGGTTAAATTTCCTTCCCCAAGAGCTCCACACTAAACCATGCATAAAGGGGAACAAAATCAGAGGCATAGTTAACAGCCTTTTCCAAACTCTATGGTCCCTTGATATGAATTGGATGGAGAGCACAGGCACTGACATTTGATTAGTCAATTTGGGATCTAGATCTAAAGCAACATTAGCTGAGTTTTTCAATTTTGTCTAATGAATGTTAAAAAATTGTGTTTATTCATAAATTACTAGTACAATACACTTGTTGAATTGCTTTTACTACTTTGGTAGCTGTAGAAAGTTAACACAAACCCCTCTCCTAATATTCTAACAGTTAACACAAACCCCTCTCCTAATATTTCTATTCTAAGAAATATTTAAAAGGCAGAATGTTATACCTCCCTGGATGAGAAAAGGAGAAACATGCTCTTGGAAAGCAGTCCCTATCTTTATTAGCCCCAGAAAGCCCCAGAAAGACTGAGCCATTTTATCTACAAGACAAAAGACATCTTATATACAACACCTTCAGCTCCAGGGTGATAGGAATTTCCAACGCCCCTTCATTACATCACTCAGCATGATTCAACCAAACCTGGGACTCGAGACAACCTAAAAAGTTACCCCTGCTTGGCTCCATGGGAATCTGACAACCAATCAGGATACATTTCTTGCCATGGGAACAGATAGCAAGTTCAAAGCCCAACAGGGCTATCTTCCCTCTCTCACCCATATGCTCTTTTTTGCCCAGGACCTCAACATGATCCTGTCCACCATTAAACCATCTTTCCAAGAGTCTCCACGTTTCCAGTGTCTTTCTTGGAACTGAACCCAAATGTACATTTCTTCCAACAGTAGCCATCAAATGTGAAATTCCACAGGCTGCTAAAATGTCAACACTTGTTTATAATTATTAGTTACAGTGATACATCAAATGCCATTACTCACAAATGAATTATTAAGTATTATGATCTATTGTCAAATAATAAAGAAACTAAAAATACTAGGTGATGAATAGTAATTTAAAATAAAATAAGTAAATTTAAAATAATAAAATAAATAAACAAAATAAAATCATAAGACACTGACAGCTGCTTTGGTGTAGTGGTTAAAACACCAGATTAGAAATCAGGAGACTGTAAGTTCTAGTTCTTCCTTAAGCATGAAAGCTGGTTTTGGGCTGGTGATCACTATCAACCCGATCCACTTCACAGGATTGTTGTGGGGAAATGAGGCAGAGGAAGGTACACTATGTATGTTTGCTGCCTTGAGTTATTTACAAAGTAATAAAAGTGAGATTAAAAAAAATCTAACAAATAAGTAAACCTGATGTCAGCTTGTAAATCATTAAGGATATTAAAGACTAAACAATCAAAGACATGAAATGTCAAATCACAAGAAACAAAATTAAATGTATATTTGGCATCAGTGGCCAGCCTCCAAAATATTCACAATAGTGAATCATAAGGAAATTCAGAAATGAAATGATGGGAATAATTTTCTTTAATTTCTTTGGTGTCACTAAATATTTTAAATTCAAGTTATGAAACGTTGGTAAAATGAGAATTTCCATCCTTGAGAACAATTTTTCAAGTTGGAGGTCTGCATTTCCCCATAATACTTGCAGGGCTCCGTGACATGATAGTACAAGACTGGGAGAATATTAGTTCAACATTTCTGGAAATGATCAGGTTAGGGATGATACAAGTCTTCCCAGAATGAATGAACATCTCCTTTTCTTTCCTATAAAGGCAACAGAAGAGGACTGAATCGGATACTCACCAGGGCTTTTGCTAGTTTGGCACAGTCTTAAAGAATAGCCTGAAACTATTTCCTTCTCAGCCTCAATATTATCTGGGGACCCATTGGCCGACATTCTTAAGTAGCATTTACATTTGCTATACAAGAAATAAAAGAAGCAATATCATTCTATGAAAAAAAAAGTATTTTTTTTTTCAAAAGGGAGCATAGAAAAATTCACATTAGGGTTATTTTGTAAATGAAACAAAAGCACATACCCTTGTTGGTTGCATTGCATTTTACGGAAAACATAAGTAAAAAATTGGCAGCGAAGGGTCATTGTACAAAGTTGTTGGCAAGCCTGGTGCCCACTGACATATTCCACACTCAATTCTGTCCCATGGAAGCTTAATTCAGGGTAGGTCTGGGAATGGCACGCTGCAATCATTTGGTAAATATTGTGAAGAGACAAATTACAGGCCAAAAACTGGTCATGCAATTTTACTTTAATTAGAAGCATTTTGAATCATCTTAGCATTACCAGGTTCAGCTCTTCGGCAGTTCAGGAGACTGAATCCTGATATAACATTTTCTCTTTTTGTAATTTTCTCTGGTTTTTCACTTCTTGAAGTCATCATCAGACAGGTATATCTAAAGCAAAAACACCAAATAATCATGGTTAATATTTGACTGTTTCAAGCCCCACATAGCTGGGCAAGAACACAGATTTCAAGGAGGTATCTGTAATAGAAATTTGATATAAATACAGAACCTTGGAAAATGTAATAGACATTTTCTGGCCACAAAGGTCAATGAAAGTGGAGTTTTTTTTCAAGTTATGTACAGGGGTGGGATCAGACAGGGTTAACTACCGGTTCAGTGATTTATGATGTGCTTCCCTGCATGCTGCGCACACGTGTAAATCTTTGTCAGCTTGCTGCCTGGACAGCTGAGCAGCGCTGCGTGCAGGGAAGCAGCGTTTGTAAAAGCACTTTTTTCCTGCTTTTTCAACCACAGCTGTGCCTCGCATGGCAGCTGAGGTTGAAAAAGCAGGAAATAAAGGTCAGGTAAGAGCCCGGGCAGGCGGGTGGGCCAAAACAGCAACAGACATAGAACCGGTTCTATGTCTGCTGCTCTTCAGAGCTACTGGTTCTACAGAACCGGACAGAACTGGTAGAATCCCACCCCTGGTTATATAGCAATAGTACTTAGACTTATATCCTGCTTTATAGTGCTTTATAGCCTCTAGCCTGCTCTAAGCGGTTTATGGAATCAGCATATTGCCCCCAACAATCTGGATCCTCATTTTACCCACCTCAGAAGGATGGAAGGCTGAGTCAACCTTGAGCCTGGTGGGATTCGATCTGCCAAATTGCAGACAGCTGGTTGTTAGCAGAAGTAGTTTGCAGTACTGAACTAACTACTGCGCCACTGAATATAAAATACATCTTCCCAGATCTCTCTCCATCTAAGCTTACATGCCATTTATGGGTTAACCTGACAACTGACTTGCCAGCTAGCTATAACATTTTTTTTTACTTTTTGAATCTCTGTTTTCTTCCATTCCTTTCTTATCTCTCCACAACTTTTCATAGATTACTAATGCTTCTGAGTCTCTTTATGTTCATTTTTTTAATCCTAGAAGTCATGGTTTGCACTGGATTCAGGAGAAATCCTATTAAGAACAAAATAATACACACAGTACTTAAGTTCTGTATCTTTTACCTATATACTTATGATTAGCAAGGATGAATCTGTGTCACCAGCAGATAACATGAGCAATGAGCATGCTTAGTCCCTGTGTGCCTGCAGGCCAACTGAATATGAACCAGCAAAATTGAATCCTAGTTGGGTAAACTGTTTTGGTGTTGAACGCAGTACTTCTAAACAAAGTTCTGGAATTGCAATTAGTGCATTAGGGTGAACGTTAAAATCTATTCATGACCTTTTCAAAGTGTTGCAATTGACTTAAGCTGATAAAAAATTGAGAACAATGGTTAACTGGGAATCTAACCATTTTCCTACCCTGTACTCATGTCCTCAAAGAACTGTCCTCTTACCAGCCTGTTGATATTCATTTAATTCTGTAGGAAGACTTTCTGTAGGAAAACAACACCCAACATGGGTGCTGTTTTCCCCAGCTTTCTTTAGTTTCTCATTTTGTTTTATTTTCATATGTGTTAGTGTATATCAAGGTCCATCCCATCCCTGAAAGGACCTAATGGTAAAGACTGCAACAATGACACCATTAAAACCAACCTCTTTAACACATTCTTTGGCTCAGTATTTGTAAACAGCAATGGATCATGCCCAGTATTTCCTAGTTGAACCACAGACAACTACAATGACCTAATACATATCAATTTTACAGAAGACAATGTTGAAAAAGCACTATGCAATCTAAAACCATCTCTATCTATTGGACCAAATGGAATATGTGCCTACTTCTTAAAAAGGCTATCCACTGCCATAGCCGAACCTCTAAGCATAATCTTTGAAAAATCTTTCAGGAGCAGCTCCTTGCCAAACCTATGGTCATTGGCCATGGTCGTCCCCATCTTCAAAAAGGGAGACCCCAGCCTAGTTGAAAATTACAGACCAATCTCCTTATGCTGCGTCACCTGTAAAGTCATGGAATCGATTGTTAACCAATCCATTATCCTCCATTTAGAGACAAACAACCTACTCTCCAATAAACAATTTGGTTTCAGGAAAAAACTATCCTGCAATCTGCAACTTTTACACTGCAAAAACATATGGACTACACAACTCGATCAGGGCAAAGCAATAGACGCAATCTACATAGACTTCTGTAAAGCCTTTGATTCAGTGGTACACGACAAACTACTCCTAAAACTAAAATCTTATGGTATCTCTGGACAACTACATAACTGGATAGAAGCATTCCTGTCAAACAGACAACAAATGGTCAAAATTGGGAGGGTGACAATAGTGAGAACAAATGACAACTTCAAATCTCAACAAATAAATTATCTGTCTTACATATTGGCAAAAAAAAAATCAGAAAATAAAATACAAGCTGAATAGTCAGGACCTTGTTGATGATCCAAACTCTGTGAAGAATCTTGGAGTACTCATCTCAAATGATGTAAGTGCTAGAGCCCACTGTAACTACATAGCCAAAAAGGCATTGTTAACCTAATCCTGCACAGCTTTTTCTCCAGTAATATCACACTACTAAATAGAGCATACAAAACATTTGCTAGACCAATATTTGAATATAGCTCATCAGTCTGGAACCCGCATTACGTATCTGATATTAATACAGTTGAGAAAGTCCAGAAATATTTCACAAGAAGAGTTCTCCACTCCTCTACTCGTTGCAGAATACCTTATGCCACCAGACTTGAAATTCTAGACCTAGAAAACCTAGAACTACGCCGCCTTCAGTCCAATCTAAGTATAGTACATAAAATTATATATTGCAATGTCCTACCTGTCAATGAATAGTTCAGCTTCAACTATAACAATATAAGAACACACAATAGATAAAAACTCAAGGTAAACCGCACCAAACTTGATTGCAGGAAATACGACTTCAGCAATAGAGTGTCAATGTCTGGAATACTCTACTTGACTCCGTAGCTTCTTCCCCAAACTCCAAAAACTTTAACCTTAAATTGTCTACTATTGACCTCACCCCTTTCCTAAGAGGTCTGTAGGGGGCATGCATAAGCGCACCAACATGCCTACCATCCCTGTCCTATTGTTTCTTTTTTTCTTATATGTATCCATTTCATGTATTCATAAGCATGCTTATATTTATACCTGTTATCTTTGACAAAATAAAATAAATAAATAAAAATAAAAAATAAAAATATATGTGTATATTCTTTTTTTTCCCAGGTGAACATCTTGATTTTATTCTTGTACATTTATAATGTAAGCTAAGAGCCAGAAAGCTTTGCGAAATTATAATGTCTGCGAAAAGAAATTTGTGTGAGGTTGCTAAATTTTGATCAGATGGGCAGAAATACCTGCTGCAAGGTATCTCATGTCTCAGAACCATAGAAGGTAATAGAGTGAATACTGAATCTTCTGAAAGTTGTCATGACATCAGGTTATCAAACTATACTCACCTCTGGCTTTTTATTTCCCATTCACTGCTGAAAAATGTAAAGAATAAGCAGTTTGGACGGTAGGTACAAACTGTTCTACATGTAAATTTATCAGGGGTCAAAACCTTTGCAACAGTAATTCCAGAAAATGCAAAATGTTGAAAAAGGTCCATTTGACAATCTGCACAGAAAATAAATTGGCAAAGTCATAGTAGTCCATGCGGTCATCAAAATATCAAAAAACATATGGATTGAGAGATTTCAGATTCTGCCAGAATGTATGAGAATCATGACAGAAAACATTTGAGTGCATAGAATAATCTATCTCAACTTGATGTTCCCAGATGTGTAGACACTTTGGAAGAGTTGCAGTCCCTGTACATCTAAAGGATGCCATACTAGGAAAGCTACAATATATAATGTTGGTCTACTGGACTAATCTCACCATAAATGCATAACCTTGTAATTGCCTATAGGGTCTTGCTATAGACCTTGTAGGGCTGGGAACTCGCTCTTTCAGGCAAATACCCAGTGTAGTCCATCAGATATCCTGGAATTGCAGTTGCAAAAATGTTCAGCCAGTCCCAACAAATCTGGAGGGTGCCAAATTGGAAAAGTGCCTGGTATGACACATATTTACACAACATGTCTTGAAGCAGGCTAGGATATACTCTATTGCCATGCTATTTCCTCTTATGATAAAGCAACTTACCTGTTTGGGCAAGTTGGCATGGTTTCAATGAAAATCCAGAGACAACATCCCTAAGCTGCCTTATATGAGTTGGGGTTCCTGTGCTGCTATATTTCAAGTAGCATTTCTTACTGGATAAGAAAAGAAAATATGCTATTTAATGCAAACATTAGCTCAATGACATCAGGCTAAGCGTGCAGACTCATGTGTTTTATTATAAACATATTGTGACCTGGATACTATATGATACACAATTTGCTTGGATTTGCTTAGTGCCTGTATGAATTCCAATCATATGATTATAGCTGAGTGCAATGGGTAACCACCATTGGTGGTATTCTACTGGTTCAGCCCGGTTCTGCCAAGCTGGTAGCAGTGATGAGCAGCGGACACCAAACCGGTTCTCTCTGCCGCTCTGCTGTTGGGCCCTCCCACCTTCCCGGGCTCCCATACTCACCTTTATCCTCTGAATTTGAAGCGCAGCTGCTTTGCGCGGCACAGAAACGTGCCATGCAACAGCTGCTGAAGCAACTGGGAGAGTGCAGGCTTTCAGGAGGTGAGTTAGAATACCTCTGTGCCTGCGCAAACTCCTCTGTGCCTACGCAAAGTGCATGTTTGGCATGTGCGCGCATGCCCACCCAGCCACGCCCACCGAACCAGTGGTAAAAATATTTGAATCCCACATCCCACAAATATTTGTAACCACAGTCATTGTGACTTATTCAACTGCAGTTAAAGCTAAACCATAGCTCTGGGTAAAATATTACTCCAACATCCAATGTCTTTTTAAATCTTTCATTGTGCTACAGAATACAAAGAAATTGCTATGCTAGAATATAATGTTAAAATTTATAAGAAATTACATATTATAATTTAGAACAAAGTATAGCAATTAGAAGAGCATCTGAACCTGCCATTTTATGAACTTAATTTCAAATCCAGTTCTGAACATGCTACTGAAATGGAGGCAGAGTTTGCATTTGATAGCTGAAAATCTTGCATGTCCCTGCCTTTCTTGATGGATGCTTCAGATCCAGCTATCCCAAGCTCACTTGTGTAGGGTGCACTTTGTGTTAATTCCCACAAGCAAGTAGTAGAGATAATCCTCGACTTACGACAGTTTGTTCAGTGACCATTCAAAGTTACAATGGAAAAAGTGACTTACAGCCATTTTTCACACTTAAATTTCTTGCAGCATGCCCATGGTCCATGGTGATCAAACTTCAGATCTTGGCAACTGAGTGATATTTATGACAGTGTTTCAAGGTGAACACCTTTTGTGACCTTCCGACAAGCAAAGTCAATGGATTCACTTAACAACCATTTTACTAAATTAACAACTGCAGTGATTCACTTCACAATTGTGGCAAGAAGTAAAATGGGGCAAAATTCACTTAACAAATGTCTCACTTAACAACAGAAATCTTGGGACATAAGTCATGAGCTGCCTGTATATCAAAGCACTTCTGTAGGATCAAGCTACTTGTATTCTCTCTTTGGTCCAATGACACAAATCCTGAATATTATTTATTCTTATTATTTACCGTAGGGGTGCACTGTGAAATGATTCTAAGGTATATGTAAAAAAGTAACAGTGCTTAGCATTGGTGCATGTCTGTTGACAGTGATGATAATTGTCAGCAGTAGTGATATTGTAATTTTCCCCTTGCATATCCAGTCCTTCATAGACTTTTTTACTGCAAGCTAGAAAAAAGAAAGAAAGAAAGATGTGGAAGAAAATCCAACATTTTTAGGAAGGAAAACTCTTCTCCTAGAGGACTTTGAGTACAATACTTGAAATTCTGGAAAGGTTTCAACTCAAGCTTCCAGCTAAACCTTTAGCAAATTTTCTGATGCAAGGAATATTGAAATAAATGGATCAATTATTAGATTTGCTATAAAGTCACTTGTAGCACCGTTTGTTCTTTTCATTGTTTTGTAAAGTCTCATAAACAATTAGGTCTTACCAGTAATTTGAGTGCATTGCTTCAGAGAATGACCAGAGATTATTCCTTCCCTGTGAATCTTTGGCAATTCTTGAGTATCGATTTCTTTCAGAAAGCAAGAAAACCTGATAGTTGGAAGTGAGATACATTATTCATACAACAGGCGCTTCTTACATTTACTTATTTTCTTACTTACTGGTGTTATATGACCCTCCCCCTCCCCAACCCAACGATGTAACTTCCACTGCCACCCACTCTTGTCTTTTTCTTGTCATTATTTATTTAGAACTACTTTGCATTTCCTTATTTGTTCTTTTATCTTAGAAAGGCCTTTTCACATCCCTGTCTTGCATGCAGGAATGTACACATAATTCATCAAATAATCTTAGCATTACCTTACAGTAGTTTTTACCCAACTTCCAGGTATGTAGGAGAACAAAAGACATCTTGGGTGATAAGTGCACACCTTCTGACAATAATCTGCAGTTGGCGTATAAACCCTAGATATGTCTCCTCCTTCGATATATGTGTGTCTGTACATCTCAGACATACATTCTGAGGCAGAAAAAAAAAAAGATGCCGAGTGTTAACTGGGCCGTGAAGTCAGAAGACCTAAGTTTAGTTAACGCTGGAAGGCACTGGAATCCTATGCAGAAATTCAAATATCTTGTACAGAGTGAGTACCTTTTCTACTTAGAACTCATACTGTATGTCAGCCAGAGTCACTTTCTCTGAGATAAGTGGCCACATACATTTGATTAATTAATAAATACCATAAAAATGTTGGCGAGTGTCTTGGCTTAACTGTAGATTTAAAGGAAGCTGACTATGGATGTGCTTGCCCCAGGTTAATTTAACCACGGTTTTGCTTTAACCAAATCTTTTGAGTTTCCACAGCTTAGAGAACCATAAGCTAATCTTATAAAAAACGAGACTGACTAAAATGTGGCTAACTAATTCTTGATGCAGTATATAGTGCAAGAACTGTCACCAAAGGGCATGGACAGATTTAGAGATTATTTAAATTTTTAAAGAATCCTCTTCGCGGATGATGTAAAACTATTCAACACCATGGACAATGCTACTGCTTTTCAAAGTGACCTTGATTATCTGTCTGAATGGTCAAACAATTGGCAACTCCAAATCTCGACCAACAAATGCTCTGTCCTACACATTGGTAAAAAAAATCAATTCACAATACAAACTATGCAGATATGACCTCGTTGATGACCCTCATTCTGTCAAGGATCTCGGAGTACTCATATCTAATGACCTAAGTGCCAGTGCTCACTGTAACAGCATTGCCAAAAAGGCATTAAGAGTTGTAAATCTAATCTTATGAAGTTTCTCCTCTGGAAATATTGAATTGCTAACTAGGGCATACAAAACCTTTGCTAGACCAATATTCGAATACAGCTCATCTGTTTGGAATTTGCACTGTATATCAGACAGTAATACAATTGAGAAAGTCCAGAAGTATTTCATGAGAAGAGTACTACACTCCTCTGCTTGCGACAGAATACCCTACACCACCAGACTTGAAATTTTGGGCTTGGATAATCTTGAACTTTGCTGCCTACAGTTGGACTTAAGCGTACACAAAATTATCCGCTACAATGTCCTACCAGTCAATGATTACTTCTGCAACAATACAAGAACACACAACAGATACAAACTCAATGTTAACTGCTCCAAACTTGATTGCAGAAATATGACTTCAGCAACAGAGTAGTCAATGCCTGGAATGCACTACCTGACTCTGTAGTTACATCCTCAAACCCCCAATCCTTTAACCTCAAAGTATCCACTATTGACCTCACGCCATTCCTAAGAGGTCTATAAGGGGCATGCATAAGTACACCATCATGCCTCCCATCCCTGTCCTCTTGTCCCCATTTAATCGTACCTATTTTCTGTATTCTTTACTCTGTATTCTTATACTTATACCTATTATTTTGTAAGCGATTGACAAATCAAATAAATAATAAATAAATTATTTGAAGACTTAATATGTTATTCATATATCCAAATTTTTGGCAAAAATTCTATGCCAGGGTGCTAATTCAGAATGTAGGAAGCAACCTTTCCTTTTTAAAAACTCTTCTCCTTATACTAAACAAAATTTCTTGTTTGGCTGCAAGTTCCTTAGCTGAAACAGAAGTATTTTCCGTGCATCTCTATTTTCTCACTTCTTTCAATTTTTTTAGTATTTTTTAAAGTTACTATCAAATATAGAACATTATTGTTGTACAGGCAAATTCAAATGATTTTTTTTCACATCAAAATTCAAAACACTATAGCACTTCCAAAATGAATAAGAAATGCATTTATTTTACTTTTAAAATGTATTTTAATTTTTTTTACAGTAAAATTTTACTGCCTGTCCCTGTTACATCATTAAATTTTAACTTAACTCTAATTATTTGAAAAGTTTGCAAATTAGAAAATACAACAACTAGTTTCAAATGCATTCTTTTTCATTTTATCCTGGATTGGATAAATGCTGGATTGGAATATTTTTCTAATTATGATTTATCAATAAAGAGACATAAATCATCGACACAGTCATGTATTAGAAAAGGCACTGTGGAGCTGAACTTTCTCTTGATTATTACTTTTCATGTTTTTCATAACTTCCTACAAGTACTAAATTCATGAAAAATATTAAATTCAAAAATTATTGATCCTGTCTCTAAGGATATTTGCACCTGAATAAAATAGAAATGCTAAAGAAAGAGGCCCCTGGCCATAGTCCTTGGTTAAATCTTGTAAGTAGCCACTAGCCTTATTATTTCTAGTATATTTAGATCAATTCTAGGTGACCCAAGAATGAAATAATAAGCATTAATTTTCTCCCCTGTAGAGGTGTAGGGAAAGATTTTGCAATCAATGAGTAAGATTATCAACAAAATAATAGGGAATGCCCCAATTTAGGATTAAAATCAGTCAATTATGCCTTATTATGGTAGGACTTTTATTACCCTTCAACTCTCATTCTATTTCTTTTTTAAAAAAATATTCTCTAATGGAACAAGGTATTGAAAATGTAATAAGGAGAACTGGCAAAGGCTATTTGGTTCTTTGAATTCAATTGAACATTTCAGCCAAGCAATAAGTACATTCAGTACTTCATCTACAAGAAGTTGTCTACCATAGATGTATGAAGATGCATGAAGTGAGCTGCAGGTCACAAAAACTTATCACTTTTCACACAAAAAAAAATTAATAATTGAAAATGATGCTACTTCTGAAAAGTCCCTCTGAACACACAATTCTGTAAGCATTTAAGGTACAGGTCTTGAAATATCCTATTTTTTATAGTAAGTTATACCAACGGTCCCCAATCTTTATGGTTTGGTGGACCAGTAAAGTGGGGAGAGGGGAACTGGCCTGCATGTGCACTGGCCAGCTACTCACGCAGTCCAGTTCCAAACAGGCCATAGACCATTAGTGGGCTGCAGCCTGGGTATTGGAGTCCCCTGGTTTATACTATATAGATAGTGCACATTGATGGCCCTGTGTATGGTACTTACCATTACATACAGAAGAAAACAATGCAATGAAATAAAGTGTTTGAAAGATCCAAAACATCCTAAAAGAAAAAAATGCAACAATATATTTTAATTTCATTTTAGTGTGTAGCTGCCGGTTTTTGAATGATTCTACATTGAGTTTTAGTTTTACATATGTTCATGCCAAAGTCAATTTGGTTCAGTTTTACCTGCAGCCACTTATTATACATGTCTATGAATCATAATATAGATTTGAACAAAGAACTGTATTGCATCATAATCTATAGGAGGGTTGTATATCAAGAGTATATTACTACTCAGATTCACAAACACTGAATTTACTGTTTATAAGGTGTCAAACTCAAGGGTGCATAGATCGGGTCCACGGCCTACCCTGGAAACAGCATAGGATTGACTATGGTGCCTCTGCCAGCGAAAATGGAGTCAGGAGGGCTGCACACGGCCCTCCCAGGCTCTGTTTTCGGCTGAACGGCCTCCTGAAACCCTCTGTCAGCAAAAATGAAATCCAGGCAGGCCGCATGCAGCCAAAAACAGAACCTCAATGAGTGATGTCGAACTGCCATGCCTACCCTTGCCATACACCCCAGGCCCCCCAGGTGCCCAGGTCAAATACAACCCTGATGTGGCCCTCAATGAAATAGAATTTGACACCACTGTTATAAGACATTCGTTTTCAGTGAAAAATGAATGTTTTATTGTTATTTGAATAAAAGTTTTTTAAAGCAAAACTTGTTGTTTTTTAATGTTTTTAATCCTGTAAGATCTATACTGAAACCTACAGTTTCAGAGCTCTTTATATTTAGGAACAGTTATATAAGATTATTAGAAACATTTTCTATAAGAGTAAAAAAAAGAAGATTGTCTGCATCTTTAAAAAAAACATTTTCAAATTATTCCAGATCATCTTTGTAATTATTTAGAAAAAAAACATTAATATGTAAGAATAATGATTTTAAAATGCAGCTATCTATAAACAATTCTGGTGTTTTTAATTATTACATTGCTAAAAGGTATTATTGTTAAATGATTGGCTGCAAACAATGTCAAATTTAGCTCCTGCAGTAAAATCAGTTTTCTGTAATATTAGAAAGCCATCCCTTTTGAATAGAATTCCATTACCTGGAGCAGTGGTTCTACTGGTTGTAACTTTTCTCTGTAAACAAGTGCTTATATTCTTTGCCAAAAAATATATGAGGAAAAGAAGGAAAAGGGGAAAAAACTGTATTCAAAAGAAATGAGAAAAAACAGACTAGTTTCAATTGTGCACGTAATACCAGCCCCTCTGTCAATGTTTAGCCTAATGTTTATTTTTTAAAAAAATCTTGCACAATAAACATTGTTTCACCCTTTGAGGGGAAAAGTATATAGTTGGATTCAATAAATACCAGCACTGAGAGAGATTTGCTCTCCACAGTTTAGCATCAGAAAGGTAGGTAGGTAGGTAGGTAGGTAGGTAGGTAGGTAGCAAGGAAGGAAGGAAGGATGGATGGATGGAAGGAAGGAAGGAAGGAAGGAAGGAAGGAAGGAAGGAAGGAAGGAAGGAAGGAAGGAAGG
>NW_020769317.1:794731-857879 GCF_900518735.1 Pseudonaja textilis | reverse complement strand
AGGAAGGAAGGAAGGAAGGAAGGAAGGAAGGAAGGAAGGAAGGAAGGGGAGAGGGAAATCTATATTGAGAATGCATTATAGAAGCTATGCATCATTATGATGCATGTTAAAAAATGGGGCTTTGCATAGCTATGGCCACCATCTTTGCTTTTTTGACTCCCTGGACACCCATGGATAGATGGGGAAAAAGATAAAAGGAGAACAGAAAGGCAAATAGATATTTTGCTATCTAATTATATCTGTATAATCAATATACTTCTTTCCACTCTTTGTGTGTGTGTGTGTGTGTGTGTGTGTATTTCACATTTTGATGAAACCATAGCCAATAATAATAAACTAAAGAAAGTCAATCCAGAAATAAAAGAGTTACAAAAATTTTGATGAAAATGTGGTCACTGATAATAAAAGTACCTAAATGAAATGATTAATAGAGTGTTGAATTGTCCTGTGGTGAGTTTTCCTATGAATAGTTGACCACAGCAAGCTATCCCATTGGCAAGTTGGTTGTGGTAAGTTGATCAAGGTGAGTTGACTGTGATGAGTTGGCCATGTCAAGTTGTCCTAGAACCCCATTAATTAGAGATATTAATCACAAATCAACATGCTATATCAATTACGTGTAAGTGAAGAGTTTCTCTAATTTAGATACCAAAATTTTCTTGTAATATCTTGATTTCAGAAAGATTTCCAGATATAGAAAAAATAATGAGAAAAGTTGTAGATGAAAAACATCAATTATAAAAAAAGGCTATATCGAAAATCTCTTATACACTACAAGCATACACACACACTTCATCTCATTTACAACATGCCCATGTTTTTCACCCATTTAATTATCATCTAAAGCTCTTTTTTGTCAAACTTGTAAAATATTGATATAAATGTAAATAATTTGGGTATGTAGTTGTTCTTTGCCAGTTTTCAATCATGGATGTTCATGTATTGACTCTTGTTTCTTTTATCCATCAGTTACACCCTAATTTTCTCTTGGTCTTTGGTACACCACAATTGCTTTGGTTCACCTTAGGTGTTGCATTTCAATGTCCTTGTATCAGGGGTGGGTTTCTATCGGTTCTGTCCACTTCTGTAGAACCAGTAGCTCTGAAGAGAAGCAGACATAGAACCGGTTCTATGTCTGCTGATGCTTTTCTCACCCTCCCACCTGGGCTCTTACCTGATCTTTATTTCTTGATTTTTCAACTTCAGCTGCCGAACGAGGCACGGCTGCAGTTTAAAAAGCAGGAAAAGAGGGCTGTTTCAAAGACTGCTTCTCTGCATGGAGTGCTGATGACGATTTACAGGTGCGCTACTCGCAGCATGCAGGGAAGCACATCATAAATCACAAAACCTCATAAATCCCGAACCAGTAGTTAACCCTATCGTATCCCACTCCTGCCTTGTATACTCAGGTGGACTTACATACAGGAGTTTGTAAAACTGAATATTCATCCTGTAGTTCATTAAGCTAATCATCCATTATGATCACCAGAAAAGGTAATTTGATAGGCAAGCCTGCTAGGTTACATCCACTCAAACCTGACTTCTACCCAGTTCAACTAGCCCATGATTTCTTATTTGCAAAATACCCTTCCAATATGAAGATTGTATTTTATATGGACAACACAGGCATAATATTTGACAAATTGCACTAGTTGGTATGTACATTAATCTTTGTCAAGGCCCTTCCCTGGATAATTCTGCCAAATGCAGTTGAAGGGAAGACTTTCTTCAGTGCTACTAAGGCTATAAAATGGGAATTCCCTTGAAGGCTCACTTATCATGCAAATTGCACCATTTTTATATATAAAGTTATTTCCCCAGAAAATATAGAATGAAATAATATGGTGTCAACCAATGTAGCTGAATACAAGATAACAAAAAACTGAAAAATAGTTAAAACTAGTTAATTCATTGTCCCTAGGTCTGCTGATATCCATCAACCGAGATGGTTTTAAAGATTAGATAAACAAGAGAAGTAAGGCTGATCAGAAACACTGTATGTTCTGAAAAACTGTGCTGAGTAGTCAGGACTGAAAATTGCAAATGATGTGTCCACTGTGGGTAAATGAGTGACTATCACTTCCTGAGTCAGCACTGATTAAAAATCAAATAAAAATGCATACTGATTTCAAGAAGCATCACTCATGGAATGAGTCAATTATATTAGCAGGAATTTGCCTGTGAAATTTTGAAGAATGTTAAAAGAAAATTTATAAATATCCTTTAGAATTAAGAGTTTACACTTGTTTAGCCTGAAATTGTGAAAAGGGGACAAGATGAAATAAAGCTATTCTACTACTGTTGCTCTAAGAACAAAATTTTATCAAGCAGACTGGGGTTTGTTTGATTGCAGGGTTGTAATGTTTGTCTTTCTGCCTGAAAACAGCATGGCATGTATTTGCAGCAAATCAAGTTCACAGTAATTCTAGAAGGAAAAGGCAAGAATTGGAACAATTACTACAGTTGATGAATAAGACAGGATTTATCAGTTTTGGGAACTACCCAAAGGAAGGTACAATGAACAGGATAATCTCACCAACTGAGCTTCTTTTGGAAGTGGGACTTAACAAGCAGTGTTGGATAATTGAATAAAAATATATGTTATACCATATCACTATAGTAACACTAACAGATTTGTACAGAAAGGTGGTCTTTTCAGCCATTTTATTTCAAAACCATTTGAACAGGAGAATGTTTATTTTTTATACAAAATGACAATTAAGGCTGTTACATAGACATATTCAGGATTGAGGCACATAATAATTTAAGAATCCAAAAGTATCTTTGAAAAACAAATGACTTTATTGCAGCACTTTTAATAATTTTGCACAATTATATTTTTGGGAAAAAAAACTGTTTTGCATAATTGTTTATGAATCAGATGTCATACATTAATCCTGTAATACAATATGCAACTTTTCCATAGGCTCCATCAAAGTTGTGCATAAATTTATGCATGGTGCTTAATATAACCAATTCACTAAAAGTAGAAAATGGAATTTTTGTAATAAATGGAATTTTCTTTTTTTTAAATAGTTGCAGAATACGTTCATTGATCTATTATGATCCCAAAATATTTTTCCTGTCTTGTTGCAGACAGTTCTGACCCAATCAGCACACAAAATTAAAGGTTTTTTTTTATCCAAGTTAATTATTTTATACTTAAGACTGAAGTCACTGGTCACAAGGATGCAGCACATTATTGTATTCATCCTTATTTGGAAATTAAGGCTTTGAAAGTCAGATTTTCTGTATGGGTTCAAAATCTTTAATGGATACTGAATTAATGCACTTTTGCACTAATGTAATGACTATATACATTGCATTAATTTCATGAGTCATTCAGGTCTTGAAGCTTTTTTTGTCATTTCACTGAATTTAGTGATTTTAAAGACTTCAGTAACTCTTCAGAACTGATTTTGAGTAATTATACATAAACTATTACTATGGATAGATCTACTACATGTATATATTTACTATATATATTAGTGTGTGGTGTATGTGTGTGTATATACACACATGCACTCAAATATATATTATTTGATTAATAGTATTTTATCAATAGTATTCTTTTTTATTGGTAGTATTATACAGTTTGTACATGACTAGCTCTTACCTCTAAGTCAAGTTATTTATTAACAAGTTAAAAAGCATTGACTGCATCAGAAATCCTTGAGGAACTCAATTTTTTATTTCACCCCTATGAAATTTCCCATTTATTCCTACTCTTTGCTTTCTTCAGGGCTCCTAACTTTCATCATGAACCTTTAATGAGAAACTTCATGAGCAGAACCAACAATCTAACATGGCAGTAGTAGGTTTAACATAACATCCTTGACAATTGTTATATTACTATGCTGTTATATAGCCATATGTATATATGGCTATATATTGGTGTATTCTATTTTGTTTTGGTATAGTTAATTTTTGAGCATTGGTCCACAATCCCAAAACTCTTTGATTGTAATTGTTTTCTAAAAGCAAGTTACTTTCTTCATTGCCAGTCATCCTTATTGTCCATCCATCAAAATCCATGGTTTTTATTGATGAAATGATAGAATGTACTACTCCTGTAGTTTCTTATACTAAGAGCTAGGAGTTGGTCTCTTTTTTAGTTGAATCCAGATGCCTTTGCTTGGACGAAGAATCAGTTCTGCAACCATACCAACATCCTCATATTTCTGCTTCGTTTCAATCCAAAAATGTCGCAATATGGTTGCTAAAATTATCTTTTCTTCTACCAGGGCAAAGCGTTGACCTATATATGAGTTTCAAAAGTAAAGGCATTAACTGAACTGTGATACTAAATATTTATTCTCTAGTGATAATATTTATCCAATGTAATTCAACAACAGTCAAGATAACAGATTGATTGGTTAAGGCTGCACAATACATGAAACTCTAATAATGGCTCAGCCAAAACATCACTGAGTGATATTAGGAGATATATTCTATCCTTATTAAGCAGCTAGCATTATTATACAGATGTCAAATCAAAGCCATTCCATTGGGTAAAGCAGCGTAATAGGAAGTAGACAGTACTATGGTAAACACATTGAAAATAAATTTTATATCCTTCTAACATTCTCTTCAGCTGCAAAACTTCTTTACTGTGAGACTTTTCAGAGGATTGATATTCCATCATTTTACTGAGTCTTTGTATCTTTGGGGTTATATCACCCATTGCTTTCAAACATATTGAAATTTTTTGTAATCACTAAACCGGTAAAACCATTAATGAGAATAATCCATGCACTTGGTTGTTCTCATTAAACATGATTAAATTATAATGATTACCCATATGTTAACATCATTGGCAATGAAGTTTGTTTGATGATAAAGGCCTCTGCTCCATTTAGAGGTACAAAAGAGAAGAAAGGAGCAACGAATACATGAATCTTAATTTATAAAGAAATTATTCATATTGTAGGAAATAATGGATGCTGGTTCTATCTCAGCAATATAATGACAGGCCTAATTTTTTCTAGTGCAAAATACAAAATATTAGACTGAAATTACTAGTTAAATAAACACACAATGTCTTTTTATCTATATCTTATGCACATTTTACTCCTAAGCAAAAACAGAGAAAAGTAATATAATTATTGTAGGAATTAAAAGAAATATATAAATTATCTTTCTGTTCAGTGCTGGATTCCATGAAATAATGGCTTAGACATGACCACCACAACTCATTTAAAAACCTCCAGTCCAGGGATATCCAACATTGTTCTAAGCAAATGCTCCACTACTTATCAACTTCAATCATGTGGCCATACTTCCATTGCCCTTTGACCCGCCTTCCACTTCTAAAGAAAATAAGTTCTGCCAATTCTCAAACGTATCAGCTTTTTAGATATTTGTAGTGTTTTTATTTCTGGTCTTAGACTGCTCTTTTAGAAGCTACATATTATCTCTCTTTTAATTATTCCCCATACCACTAGGTTTCCAGATCGTTGTCATTATTTATATGCCTTTGTTATTTTCTGCATAATTATTTTAAAGTGTGATGTCTTGAAACATCCTTCTTGATATTTTCTTCCAAGAAAGCAAGCATGAATTGTGACACTTCTAGGAGTTACTCCAAATGTTTATACTGTCTGGTGAGACCACATTTGGAATACTGCATCAATTCTGGTCACAATACAAAAAGGATCTTGACCCCTAGAAAAAGTGCAGAGAAGAGGAATAAGATGATAAGGATGATAAGGAAGCTAAATCATACATGAATGATTGAGGAAACTAGGCATGTGTAGTCTAACAAAGAGAAAGACTAGTGGTAATGTGATAGCAATCTTCCAGTACTTGAGCACAGACACCGAGAAGAGGGGCTGGATATATTCTCCAAAACACCTGAGGGCAGGACAAGAGCTACTGGATGGAAGATTACTAAGGACAGATCCAATCTAGAAGTAAGGAGAAATCTCTTGACAGTAAGAACAATTAATCAGTAAGAACAATTAATACCTTTGAAGTTGTGGGTGCTCCAACACTTTCAAGGGGAGATTGGACAGGCATTTGTCTAGAATTATATAGGGACTCCTAGCTGAGGAGGGGTTGGACTAGAGAATCTCCAAGCTCCCTTCCAACTCTATTATTCTATGTTCTAATTATTACTTCTTTGGGGGAAAATGTCATCATTACAAGAAATATCATTCTTCAGAGAACCAAGGGATATACAACTTTGTTCTGTGTACATACCAATGCAATTCCTGGGCCCAGCAGAAAAAGGGATATAAGAATATGGGTGTCGCCCAGCAGAATTCTCAGGAAAAAAACGCTCTGGTCTGAATTTCTCTGGCTCTGGAAAATTGTCAGGGTCTCTATGCAATGCATATGGCAGAATCATGATATTGGTCCCTTTTGGTATCTTATATCCTCCTGCCAAAGAACAACAAATATTTGTCATCCCATGATAGCAATAGCATTTAGACTTATATACCATTTCATAGTGCTTTATAGCCCTCTCTAAGTCATTTACAGAGTCAGCATATTGTTCCCAACAATCTGTATCCTCATTTTACCAACCTCATAAGGATGGAAGGCTGAGTCAACCTTGATCTGGTGAGAATCGAACTGCTGAAATGCTGGCAGTCGGCAGTCAGCAGAATTAGTCTGCAATACTGCATTCTAACCACTGTGCTACCACAGCTCTTTAAGTTGATAAAGTCCAATAGCACAAAACTTCTCCTTACAACCTGTTCGGAGTACCTACTAATATAGCATTCCTCCTTCAGAATACGGGCAAAAATTGGAACAGAAGGGAAAAGACGAAGTGCTTCTTTAATGACACACTCCAGATATCGCAGTTTTTTTAAATCTTCCATTGTGATGTGATGGTCAGAATCACCTGATAAAAGAGCAAAAATATGCTAGCTCAATAAGGTAATTACTACAGAAGAGTTATTAACTCGGATACAAAAACATTTGCATGCTTGTGGTAGAACAGCTTTAATTGCCAAAATGTGTTAGAACTGACTGGTAATGTCCTTATCAGAGAACACTATGTACGGCACTGGTCATCTAGCTTAGATATAGGCTCTATCTATTTATAAAATGATAAATGAAAGTCTTGTTTAACCAGAATAAGGACTAGGAACTGGGCATGTCTAGCCTAATGAAGAGAAGTCAAGCTAGCAATATTTGAGAGGTTGTCACAGAGAGAAATCGTCAACCTATTCTCCAAAGCACCTGAGGGCAGGACAAGAAGTAACGAATCAAATGCCATCAAAGAGAGATTCAACCTAGAATTAAGAAGAAATATTATTAAGTGAGAACAATGAATCAGTGGAATGGCTTGCCTCCAGAAGTTGTAAATGCTTCATCACACTTTGGAGGTTTTCAAGAGATTGGACAGCCAATTTTTCAAGAATTGTATAGGGTATCTTGCTTGAGCAGGGGTTGGACTAGAACAGCAGTTGCCCAGTGGTGGGACATGGAAAAATTTTGGTGGGCTGCAGTAGAAATGGCCCCCAAAAGCAATTAATCTGGGCCATGCAGTTTTCGTGCCTCCCAGCTCTCTGAGGGTTCCCAGAGTCAGGTCCCTGAGATGCATGCGCCAACCAGCTCCTACACCCGGCAGAGGCGGCAACAGCAGTCCCCTCCCCAGCGCCCTCTGTTAGCTCTCCCCATTAGTTCTCTAGGTTTGAATTGCTCCCACCTCTCTTTCCTCCCCTCCCACACCCACGTGCAGGCAGGAAAGGAAAGGGAGACGGAGCTGTGCACAGCTCTCCACGCTCCCACCCCTTGCTGCCTCTCCCAACATCGAAGCCTCGGAGATGCAGGCAAAGCCACCACAGCGGTAGCGCCCTGAGTTGCCTTAGCATACTCAGTTAGTTAAGAATCGGCTCGGTCTCCCTTTCCTTTCCTGCCTGCACGTGGGTGTGGGCTAGAAATTCAAAGCTAGAAAACTAATGGGGAGAGCGTGGGAGCGTGCATCTCAGGGACCTGAGCCGGAGGGCATGGGAACTGCAAGTGGGAGTATTTGATTATTTCGAAGAACTCCTGGAACATGGTAGAGTGGCACTTTGTAGGTCTCAGTGAAGGAGTGAGCTTTGTTTCATTTCCTTTCCTCCCCTGGTAATGTGAGACATGCTTTCTCTCTCCCCCCACCCCCAAATAATCACTGGCTATGGTTGGGTTTGTCAGCAAAGTGCTAAAGCGAGCAAAGTGCCCCCAGGGACACCTTTCCTTGCCTATCTGCAGGTGAGGCTGCAGATCTGAGCCTCTCAATCCTCCACCTGGGATCTGAAAAGAGCTCCCACTTTCTCCCCCTCCTCTTCCCCAATTAATCACCAAGAACGACAGTCCTTCTGCAGGCAGATGCCTGCTGAGAAGCCCAGGCGCTGCCCCCCACGGACAGCAAAGCCCCCTTTCTGCCTCTGCTTCTCCTAGCGGCAATTGCCCGGAGGCCCCTCAGCTCAGACACACAAACACACACAGACACACACACACGGCCCACCCTTCTGTCTCTTTGGAAGGTGCCAGGTGAGGGGAGGCTTTCAGCCCAGAACATTTTATTTTGTTATCATTAAGCATTTACATTTTTGTTATAATTAAATAAGTGTGTGTGTGTGTGTGTGTGTGTGTGTATCACGTATGTATGTGTGTGTGTATATGTATGTGTGTGTGTGTGCGCGTGCGTGTATGAAATTTATATTTAACATAAAAATTATATTAAATATATTAGCTTTTAAAAAAATGTATTAGTGGTCCTCGAAATTTAAAAGTGTGAGTTTGGTGGTCCCTGAGATCCAAAAGGTTGGCAACCCCTGGACTAGAATATTTTCAAGGTCCCTTCCAACTGTGTTATTCTGTAATTCTGTATCAAAGTCTAGGGATCAATCTAATGAAGATCATAGTCTATGTGAGAAACGTGGAATGTGAGAAAAGTGAAAGATAAAGAGAATGAAATGAAAGAAAGAGAAATGAAGATTTGCGTACTTGTGAAGCTAAAGGAAGGGGGAAATATGTAATAGTTCTAACCAAGGGGGCTCTGTCTTGTGGAATTGAATTAGTGAATATATGTCAAAAAGAAAAGATATCTCTTTAATTATGAATGAACAGGGGGTAAAATCTATGATTTTGGTATATATTGGTGTCATCTCGAAGTGTTGTGGGTATCTATTAAAATAGGAATTCATAGGCTGGTGACAGACTCATGCTATACCCTAGGGGATTATTTCACACTGAAAGTGAAATAATAGGTTTCAGGAAGTGACTTAAGATAAAAGAAGATAACGTGTCCAGGAAGGATGGGAAATTGAATGAGTACAATTGCAAACAACTCCCATTAAGAATTTAAATGGGAGAAGTATAAAGAGACCAGTATGCAGTTGTTTAAAACATTGAAGAGATTTGTACCAGGAAATGGGAGAAAACATAACTAAAGAAAAATGCAGATTAGTCTCTAGAAATCATAAGAACTCTGACAGAAAGCCTAAACCTCAGAACAAGCTGATGTTTGTAAGATACCCAAAACAGCAAAAAGGGTTCTTTGGATATGCTAGAAATAAAGGGAAAGGAAAAGAGAGTGTAGGTCCATTAAGAGGAGAAAGTGTTGAAGTAGCGATGGGTGAAAGTTAAAAACAGTACTTCTGATACCGAATTACAATTAGTTTGCAACTGTCTTTTCTTAGAGCCCTGGTCAGTCATTGCTATGTCCCTGGTGAAACAGGAACAGCACCTCTGGGTAGACAAGATGTTAAACTTAGCTCATTTAATTAAATTCACATTTCCAAAGTAAGATGGAATACCTGTCAGGAAACTAGTGAAGGAATACATGAAGGAATAATGATCTTTGAGAATTCCTGGAGGACTGTGAAGGCCCAAAAGATTAGAGAAGAACAAATGCCATTCATTTCTTCAAAAGGAGAATTCAGAAGAACTGGGAAATTACAGAATTTGACATCTACATTGGACAATGTCCTCAAAGAAATTATTCAACATCATGTTTCTGAGACCTTTAGACAGGCAAACTAAAACTAACAGGAACCAGCATGGGTTTGTTGCAAACAAATAATGCCAGGCTAACATTATCTGCTTCTTTTGATAGAACAGCTAGCTTAATAGATTAGGAAATGTCAACAAAGATTTTAAATGGATGTTCCACTATATTATCCTTCATAAAGTAGCAGTATATGGGATAGTCCTTTTCAACTCTATGATTCTATGACACTACATAAGTTTTAAGGTCATTTGTAGTCCTAGAATCAATGAGAATAAATAACTTCTTAAAAAAGATCTTTTGCTTTGAATGCAAAGCTGGAGTATAAATCTATTGAAGTTCATACATTTATACTAGACAACTCATGCCCTGATGGGTTATAATTTCAGAGATACTTCCTTACCTAAACAGAGAAACAAGGGTGAGTAAAAAAAGCAGTTTAAGAAGAAGCAACTTCCAACTTCCCACAGAATCCATTCTTCCTTTCTTCCCTCCCTCCTTCTTTCTTACAGCCTTTACCTTCCTCCCTCCCCTCTCTTCTTCTCCCCTCCCCTCCCCTTTCCAGTAGGCAGGTAACTGGCTGCAGTTGGTTAGGGGAGAGAATAAGGAAATGCAAGACTGGCTGAAAAACTGCCACTAAATTGAAAATAAAATTCATGTGACTGTGGCAGTCAGTAGCACTGAAGCTGCCACAACATCTCCAGATTTCATTTTGTCAGGAGTCATGGATCCCAGACTTTGCACACATTCTTTAAGTTAATCTACTTAAGATACCTTGGTCCAAAAATTGTTGCCCTAGGATGCATTATTTCACTTAATTAAAAGTCATGACAACAAGAGTTTTAGCAATATATAGATTATAGAGTTAAAGACTGATTGCTGAATATGACAAATCTATCAGGGTAAAGCATGCATGGGAATAAATATAATGCTTAGTGAATGATTCAGCATTAAGCAGAGAGAAATACAAGGATATGTAATGTTTCACTGGCTGTTTTAGTGTATTTATGTCAAATAAATAATGAATGTGATAACATTGAAGATGTATTTGAAGTTGGGGACATGAATATTTGTGCATTTTTGTTGCAGATAATGCTGTGTTGCTGGCCAATGTTTTGCAGCAAATTTTATATAGATTATGTATTTTGACAAGGAATTTGTGTCTGAAAAATAGTGTATCAAAAGTCAAAGTGGTTGTGTTTGACAGAAAAAAATAGATAATAGAAACTTAAATCTAGAAAATGAAAAAATAGAGTAAGTAGATGAATTTGTGTACTTTGATAGAACATTAACTAAAGACTGGAAAAAAATGGGAAATCATTTCTAAAGGTGGAGAAATGTGTTCTGAAGAATAAGTGTCTGTCAAAAGAAATTAAATGACTTCATACAAGTGTGTCCTTCTTCCTCCTTATTTAAAGGAGTTTAAAGAACAAAAGACAATGTAGACATGACACAGAAGTGGTTGAAGCAAGGATAATCTGCAAAGCTAGAAAGGTATGTAAAGGTGTTAAATAACTATATTTCTTTTTCATCTTTTAAAATGTCTTACTATTTCTTTCTTTTTCTGTGCTTTATAATGCTGCTCATGCAAAAAAACAAACATATGCTGTATGTACAGTGTTTTGAAGCTACCTTGATATGGCCAGGAATAGAAATTTTGATTCAATATCTCAAAATATTTTCAAAACCAGTTTTGACTGAACTGTAGTTTCAAAGATCAGAACACGAACATCTTAATAACATTTCTATCAGCATAAAAACCTATCATAATAATAATACTACAATCTATGATTCTTCTGGCATTTTCTAAGGCCTCATGAGTTAGTAAATTGGTATTTTGATTTTTATGGTTATTGTTAATAAGGAAATTGTCTAACTTTCTACAAATGCTCCTCTTAAAGAAAAACAATGGAACTCCCTTGATGGTCAAAAGGCATAATATTTATGGATGATCAAGATTACTTTTCAGATGTCAGCTTTCAGAGTTCCTTATTCCTCTGGGTATAATATTCCTGACCAGAATAGAATCTGTGTGAATTCTATTCAACCCCAGAATTATACTAAAATGCGTAAGAGGAAAGAAACATTTACCAAAAACTTCATCCAGTTCACTGTTAACTTTTCTTTGAATTTCTGGATGACTTGCAAGTAAGTAAATAGCCCAGTTCAAGGCAACAGCAGTGGTATCATGACCCTAGGAGGAGAAAATTCAAACTATAAAACTTTATTATAAATTTCTTAACTTGGTATCTTGTCAATGAGTTACAACACAATTACCAACAGCAAACCCTTAACAGCCATGCTGGTTGGGATCTAAGGAAGTTGTCACTCTGATACCTCTCAATATCATTAGGCCAAGGAAGCCTGCATAACTGTATGCCAGTTGATGCAGTTCAACCAAAGTCAGGCACACAATTTTCTCCCTGAAATCAATGGTCATCACAATACTTAGCTTTGGCAGGTTTACAGCAATACTTTTGCTTTTAAATAGCAATGCTGGAAGGACAACATGAAATTACAATGCAAAAAGCAATCATGAAAGAAACCTTGATTCAAAAGCCAAAATTTAAAGGGGGCAAAAAAGGATAGAGAGCTTGATTAAAAGGAACGGAGTATTTTGACTGTGTAATATATATGTGCTCACTAATGGACAACTGAACATTAAGGCTGATCTCTTGAAAGACTTGTAGATAGCCGAAGGATTGCACAGATCTATTAAATATGGTGCAGCCTAGAACAAGATCTTGTTTTATTTTTTAGTTTATTTTAATTTTGCTGTTTCTACTGGAGGGAGAAAGAAGGAAGCATGTGGGAGTTCCCGTGTTTGCATTCTCTCTCAAACATAGGAACTCCTACATGCTTCATAAAATAACAAAACATCAAAAGAAGGAACTTTAAGTGAAGGCTGCAGTTAAATTTAAAAATTTTGGAGAGGTTGAAAGCAAGGTAAAAAAATAAAGAGGTGATGCAGAGTCTATTCTCAACAGACATTTTGGAGTTTTGCTTGTTTGGCTGCTTCTTCTTGACATGGAAGAAATTAATCTTTATTTTTTTCAACTAAATAAAAAGACATGGGACATGATATACTGACAATGATTACCAATTGCTGTTGGAAGAAGTCCAGGAGTTACAAAATAGAAACTTGATGGGGCAAGGACAGGAGTGGGGGAGGCACAGACACAAAACTAGGGCTCGAATTTCCACCTTTAAAATGGTCTCTTCTCAGTTTTTATCGTTGTCATTATATAGCACTTATTTACATCATAACCACCTGGCATACTCATTATGGTTAAGGACTTTGAAAATGGATATGCCAGGTGGCTATGATGGAAATAAGTGCTATATAATGAGTCTCCCTTCTGGGGAACTTCCTTCCTAAGAGAGCCTAGTTCAAGCCTTATTCTTCCAGAGGGTGTATAATCTTATTCTTGGTCACATATTATGTGGATTAAAAAAAAACTGGTCTCTAAAATATTAGCTGCTCTAAGGATGTTTGCCATTATAGCAGAATGTAAAATAAACATGGTTAAGTGTTAGCATATTACAACTGGTAGCCTAAGGAAAAAATATTTTATTATGCTTTGTAGTCTTACAGAAGAAAACAGTGGCATTCAAAAGAGAAATGATCTGATTTCCAGTGATCTCTTTGCAGTTGTGTTCTGATCCCTTTATACCTCAAACATAAATGTATCCACTTCCTCTCGTATACCAATGTAACTCAACTTCTCCCCATCTTCATCTCTGGCATCCAGAAGCATATCAAGGAAAGCTTTCCTCTCTTTGTTCTTTCCCAGGTGATTGTTGCTGGCAGCACCCTTTTGATATCGCTCCTGTTGCTTTATTTTGCACAGTTTTTCTTCAATAACCTGAGGGAGTGGGGAGAAAACACCATTTAAATATAATTCAAGATATGCTATGTGCAACACCATGCAAAAGTACAGGTAGTCCTCAACTTACCACAATTGAGCCCAAAATGTCTGTTGCTAAGTGAGACAGTTGTTAAGTGAATTTTGCTCCATTTTTATTACCTTTCTTGCAACAGTTGTTAAATGGATCGCTGCAGTTGTTAAGTTAGTAATTGATTTTGCTTTGCAAAAGTTCGCAAAATGTGATCACATAATTCTGAGGCATTACAACCATCGTAAACATGAATCAGTTGCCAAGCATCTGAATTTTGATCATGTAACAATGGAGATGCTGCAACAGTCATAAGTCTGAAAAATGGTCATAAGTGACTTTTCTTAGTGCCACTGTAACTTTGAACAGTCACTAAATGAACTCTTGTCAGTCAAGGACTATCTGTAATGAACAGTATCTGCTATTCTTTAGGAGGAGAATATGCATTCTGATGGTAAATAAAGGGAAATCAACCACCAGCATTAGGCAGACCTAGATGGGCATTTCCTTGCTACCTAACGTAGGATCAGGCTCAAGCTATAAATCAAAAAATTGTTCTGTAAAATCAATCTGAACAGAACGACATAGGAGAAACTGTATCTCAATGAACAGAACCTCTTGTTCCATTCATCAGTATATTGAAAAACTCATAGAAGTTGGTGCTGTAAGTTGAAAAATTTTAAATGGATTGGGTAGGACCTTTAAGGTGCTCACCAATCTCAAGGTTGCATTCTATCTATCTAATTCAGGGGTCTCCAAACTTGGCAATTTTAAGACTTGAGAGTTGAAGTCCACAAGTCTTAAAGTTGCCAAGTTTGGAAACCTCTGATCTAATATATCTATCTGCCAAATTTAGAGATATCTCTAAATCTCTGAAGATTGTTTGGAAATGTAGAGTTCAGATTCCCTGTAATCTTACACCTTATCAGGATTCAGATAAAAAGCTGTACTCAAAAAAAGACTCGAAAATACTTGATCATAAATGGAAGGATAGGCAAAGGGCTTTTATGAGTACTAGGAAAATATCCCAAATCCCCGATATACCCACATATAGAGACTTTTCTGGTGGTGACAAAGCAGTAATAGTAGGTTTAGATTGGATAAATTATTGGTCCAAGAAGCTCTAGATTCAAACGGTGACACCACCACAAAGAATAGACATTTGACAATTTGGTCATTATTTCTTTATAAGGCTAAGGTAGGAAACATTTTAAAAAGCTACGTTACTGAAGTAACAGAAAAATACAATGAATCAGATGAAATGTTTTAAATACTAACGGGTGTTTCACTGATAATGGTTCATACATTCCTTCAAAGCTGTTCTCTCAAGCCAAACTCCCCGCTCACTCATGGTTTTCTAAAAGTAAATGTGCTTCATTACTGTGCTTTGCACAGCTTTTGGGATGTCTCTCAGTTACCTCAGAGAACTGTTAAGTTGCTGTTGGTGGAATAGGGAGAGAAATCCCAGAAGTGACACAAATTAGGCTGCTGCCTCTCTCAGGGAGAAGAATCATATAGACTGCCGTGGTGCAAAGCTCTCATGAAGATAAAATGAGACCACCCCCCACAGGCCTAATACTCAGATTAATGTCAAATACAAATATAAAAGAGGCATGACTGCAAAAGCTGGATACAAATAAGTTAGCAAGCTATGACAGGAAGAGGCATTCTGGAACTCACTTTATCTGTAAAGCTATGAAGTATCTTCAGGTTCATGTGATGTTGCCTTCCTTTTCCAGATATATTGTACAAAATGTTGGGCCAAAGCCATGGTGATTTCTGTCTCAGATGAATTAAATCACTCATACTAGAGTAACAAACAACAAAGTTATATTACTTTTGTAGAGTAGTTTGTTGGCTATTCATATGCATTAATGATATTACCCATTTCTGGTAAGAGATATCTTCAGAAGAAAAACAAAGTCAGGGAACACCAGGAACTTAGCGTGTAGTAATTTGTTATGTGAATGTATAGTGTACTTTTTAGTTAAATGTTAAAAGACTAGATAATGAACTAATTGACATCCCTTAGCTGGCTTGGTCTTCTGCCATAACATTTTTTTGTAATCACCAAATGTGCAATGTGATTTGACACATAGCTTGCTAGCAGTTTTGTCTCATTTTTGTATAATGTTGGAATAGGAATTGTGCAGTCTACGGTATATATGTAAAACTAATTTGTCAGTTCTGGGACTCACTAACTGGACTTCATTAATTTCTAACTGACTGTTGGAACATATTTATCTATTGGAATATATGAATATATCGCCATCTTTACACTCACCTTTGGACAGCTTTGACATAATCTGAATTTTTGTTCTTTTGTGCACCAATATTTTTGCCCATAGCTGTTTCTAGAGAAATAAAAAGGAAGGTTGTGGCCTGGTTCACATTAGTCACAAATCCATAATACTGATTGCCTAGTTTTGACTAGTTATCTCTTGTGTGTTCAAGAGTTATAATCCTTAGAATTTTGATTTAGCATGTTTATGTACTAAAGCAATTGTGATTCACTCAGTAAGGCATGGTTAAGTAACCTGGATTTGGAGTAATGTATGACCCTAGCTGTTAATGAAATTCATGACATTCACCAGCTTAGAGGGTTGAGTTAATTTATTTCCAAAGACTTGTCCTATTTTAACTGAATGCAGTGTGAAACAGAATATTTTGAGTTTGTTTTGCTGGTTTTTTTGAGGCATGAATTCTGCAGAGCTCCATTCAGAAGGAATTCTTGCTCCAGCTTTCCTCCTAGTTTCTGAGATTAAGGTCCTATAAAAGAAATACTATCAGTAGATTGTATTTCTCTTTGGCTCAATAGAAAAAGTTGCTATCTTGTTGTCAAATATCACAATAAATTCCTTTCTGTAACATAAACAGACAGATTTTTAGACTTTATTTCAGCTTTTTATATAGTGTTACTAGACAATAATCAAATCTTACCACAGATTATATCAAGGGTGCATAATACAATGTATAAACTGAAGTTGAATGGATCTTTGTCCAGATGTTGTTCAAGATTTTGAACAAGGATATTGGCTTGTTCAATCATCACCTCAAGGAAATCTACTAAGATCGTGAAATGGAAAGTTGGAGTTAACATTTTTCTTCTGGAATGCCATTTTTTCCCAGTGCTGCAAAAGAACGAATTAAAAATAATAGGGCTGTGCCAACCAAATCTTTCTTCTACACTACTATGACAGATGAGAGAAAGAGGGAGGAGGAGGAGGGAGAGGGAGTTACTGCAGATAAAGACATAAGATAACTTTTTATTTGAGCTTCATCAGATGTGAATTTTAGGCCCCAGATTTCCTAGCAACAGCAGTGTAGGCTATGGACTTTTAGGGAAGTTTACACCTGCGGGGGGGAGGAGGGGGGGCTTCCAGATCAAAGAAGGCTGCTTTCAGGAGCCTTACAATATAATAAGGGGTGTGCATAAGTGCACAATCATGCCTAACTTTCCTGTCCTATTATCCCCATTTATTCGTATCTATTTCCTGTATTCTTATTCATGTTTATACTTTTATCTATTATCTTGTAAGCAATTGACAAATCAAATAAATAAAATAAAAATATAGTAGCTTTCAGAACTCTGGACTCATACTTGTATTCTTAAAACTTCAACAAGGAATTTAGAAAAAACTCACTTCCACTGTAGATTAACTGCAGTGCTGCTCTATGTAATTTCAACAAGTGATAGCTATTAGTAACTAAAAGAGAAATCCACTTAGGTTCTGGTTAAAGTCCACCTATATAGTGAATTTTGATTATACTCTCATCTCCCCTTCAACATTTAATATCTTCAACTCTATTTTGATAACAATGATTTAACTGTAGCAAACCATGGCTTATAGCAATACATGAACCCCGCCACTTTATCTCTCTCTCTCTTTTCTATTTAGTCTTAAATTAACAATTTGAGGTATTTCTCTCAGAAGAACAGAACTAAAACCATAAATTCAGTATATTAAAATCACATTTAGGATTGACTCATAAAACTCATGACTTCCATAAACAAAACCTGATCAAAATATTGTTTTTCTTCATAAAACCCAGGTGTTGAATAAACATAAGAAGGACTTATGTTTGGCCCTATACATTAAGACCCCACACACACACATATATATCATCACATGCCAACATATAACTGTTCCACTAGCAATGGTTTGGGGATGGGTGACATTTTGACACATTTATATGGAGATGTGAGGTATAATTTCAGATATGGCAATCTCAGATCTAGCCTCTTCTCCTTTTGCCAGTGTGTTTACATATTCAGGAAGACTTAAAGAAGGATAGAGGTAATAGCTTAATCAGGTCTTAAGATTTCCACAAGACAGTGGTTCATCACATGATTCAAGACCATGCTTTAATTAACAGCAAAATAATCAAATTAAATTTTGCCTCACCTTGTTAGAAGTCCTGTTCCCAGCCAAGGTTGAAGAAATCGATAGAGATAGGACTTCTCAATAAATGTTGAATTACGCAACACTACCTGGAAAATACACTATATTGTAACTTTAAAATAAACAGGAATTGATATTTTCTGCTTTATCACTTTATATTTATGTGAAATGGGAGAGAAAATCAGAATTCTGCATCAATAGCCCAAAATCCGACAATTTATAATCTGCATTCATTAGGCAAATCAAATTAATTCCATGTTGATTGTTGTAAGGCTAATCTCACACCAGAGCATTAGCATTGGTCAGAGCCACTCAATGTTGTGCTATATGAAAATGTGAGATGTATTTCTTATACCTGCTCAACAAAACTATTAACAAAAATGTTGAACAGTATAAGTAAGAATATCAGTCTGCAATCTGATCAGAATTTTTTTTCATGTAGTATGTATCCATTAAGTTATAAACCACTGTCTCATCACACCATCAAAAAGTATTTTGACAATTGCTTTGCTCATGAAAATATTTTCATAACCTACTAAACAGCTAAACCAAAAATTAAATGACATTAGTCTCACAGGAATTCATATATTAAGTTCAGCTGATCACTGGATTGTTTTCAAGATGACTGATTGATTTATGTTGACTGATCTGTATTATTAATTTTCCTTAAAGAGGAACTATACTCTCTTTCAACCATCTGATATTTTATCTATTTTCCAGTTCTTCTTAAAACAATAACTAGAGGTAGAGCCAGAATATTTGCAAATTCTTTAAATATCCTTGCATCAAAGGATCTTTTGAATCCAGGAGATCTGAACTCATTCAAAATAAAGATTGGCTGAGATTCTGCGTGGTACAGAATAAGAGAAAATTGGACAATCCTATCTGCCATTCTACAGCCAAAATTTCAGTGCTGGAGTCAGGAGCTATATCCAATCTATATCCAACTTTTCAGAGCTGGTATTTGGCTCCACAGTATCAGAGATACTAGGTTTCTCAACCTGGTCTCTCCTCCAAGGAAGATGAGTCTGTCCAGGTCATAGCAATAACAATGCTTTGCATACATGCTGGCTGTGGTTATCCAATTTATTCATCCATGCAGTTACATTTGTTTGGAGGGGTTCAAATCTATGTTGATGAAGTAGTGGGTATGATTCTTGATCTTAAATGGTTGGTGTTAGCCTTTGAATTCCTGATAGCTTAAGGCCTATTGGAGGTATTATGTCACATGTTATAAAAAAGCCCTTTTATTAGAGTGAGACCCTTCTGAATAAACCATTGACATTGGCAGCTAGTTTATCTGAAACCTAAGAGTTGTATCTGGCAATACAACCCAGCTGTGACATTTGCTGCCTGGAAAATTGTTTCTTGCAGCCATTTTGGGAGCACAATTAAGATGCATCTGTTTCCTTGAGTCTTAATTTATTGTAGTAATTTAGTAGTAGTTTATAGTAACCTGCAGTTGTTTTAATTTATACTGATGAATGTTTACTTTTGTAATGCATTCTATTTACACACAAACACTTTGATAATAAAACTGGAAAAAAAGGCAGGCTATAAATCGTAACATTGTTTTTACCATTAAGCCAATTTATTAGAATCATGTGATAGTCTGAATCATCTGCTACACATATGGACTAGGTTTGAAAATACAGTAAGAGTAAAAAAAAAAATTCACAAAAATTGTGAATTCACGTTTCAATTCCTAGTATGAATATGTTCTTTAAATTCTCCCATACAGTTATGCATTGTTTCTGGATAGCACTAGAGGGCCCGCTTTCATCCCATCTTGTAAAGAGGCTTTACTGGTGAAAACCTGAGATGTGAGCTTTTCCAAGGCAGCACAGAAGACAGTGTGATCATGCACTGTCTCAAAGATTATTACTTATGCCTTCACATGATTTCTATCTTTAAGACCACACCCTACATTGCATTTTTATACGTACAGCCAGGTTACTTTTAATAATAGAAATTAGGAATGCAAAAGATATGCCTAAGAGACTAAGTACTCTTAAGCATTCACTCATGAGGATGTATTAGATAGACCCGCTATCATGACCATTCTCCCCACCACACTTTACTGGCAATCACATATATGCATTCCTGCCAACTTTATCTTTAGTGTATATACTAAATATGACAGAGCCAATGATTAATAGCACCAAACTAAAAACCAGATAAACATGATTTCTAGTCCAGCTTTAGACCCAAAGCCATCTCCATGATTTGGGCCAGTCACTTTCTTTCAGCTTGGGAAGAAGGAAATGGCAAACCATTTCTGAAAAAATCTTGCCAAGAAAGCTGTGGGGACTACGGTTCAACACCAGGGAACAACAGACTTAAAGGAACAACAACAACAACAAAAAGTAAAGAATCAGAGCATCTCACTTCTGTTACATTTACAATCACTCTAAGCTTTATGAAGAATTGCATTATTAATTGATGTCATTTATGATTTATAGTTTAAAACAGGATATTTAGTTTTGCTATTATATAATAACATTTTTAAAAACCCATGTGGTTTATTTTCTGTCAGTGGAAAATGACATTGGCCATTTAACCTGAGATCATCCAATATATAATATGTGTGTGCACTCACATGCATATGTATTTCAGAATTGCTAAGTTATTCTTTTAATGAATATCCCAAGTTTCATGCTACTTTAGGGTTCTTCACACTATTAAAGATGTAACCCCTTCTATACTTACCCATTTGCCTATTAAATACAATTGTTTCTAGAAAAGGGCAAACAGGATTTCACCAATAACTTTCTAAACAGAGACTTGGCAAGATATTTCTATTAGGTGATTGTCAAGAGAATCAAAATACTGGCCATCATCCTCACCTGTAAGAGACCTAGAATACTCTTGCATATGCATTGAGAATAAAGAGGGACTCACCTCTACAGTGTCTTGGTGATATAAGATAATGTGAGGGAATGGTCCTACCCAAACTTTTAGCAGTGGTATACAGCGATATTCTTCTGAAAATTTAATTACCTGTTTCCAGAAACCTGGAAAATATACATTCAATTTACAAATGGCAAGTTTATTGATCACTGTTATTTTAAATAAAATATTTACATCTGATGAGGTTTTTTGATCCTCACAAGACAAGACAACAAGATTTGCTAAGTCTTGTGCATGATACAATTTTTAAGAAACTTTTTTTTAAAGAAAAACAAGATTAAGGGCATTCTTAAGTGTGGTTAATTTAGCCGTGATATATGTGATATGCTGAGTCTCAATTATTATATTTATCAAATAATCATTTTTAAAAAAACAAAGCGTCCTATCAAATTCTGTACCTGTCAACAGTGGTGTCCCCCAAGACAGTGTTCTAGGACCAACTCTCTTCATACCCTACATAAATGACTACTGTGATCATATTAAGAGCAACTGCGTCCTTTTCACTGACGATGTAAAGCTATTCAACACCACAGACAATACTGCTACCCTTCAAAAAGACCTTGACTATGTATTAGAATGGTCAAACAAATGACAACTTCAAATCTCAACAAACAAATGCTCTGTCTTACATATTGGCAAAAAAATATCAGAAAATAAAATACAGGCTGAATAGTCAAGACCTTGTAGATGATCCAAACTCTGTCAAGGAGCTCAGAGTACTCATCTCTAATGATCTAAATGCTAGAGCCCACTGTAACTACATAGCCAAAAAGGCATTAAGAGTTGTTAACCTAATCTTACATAGCTTTTTATCTGGTAATATCACACTACTAACTAGAACATACAAAACATTTGCTTGACCAATACTCGAATACAGCACATCAGTCTGGAACCCACATTATGTATCTGATATTAACACAGTTGAGAAACTCCAGAAATATTTCACAAGAAGAGTTCTACACTCCTCTACTCATTGCAGAATACCTTATGCCACCAGTCTCGAAATTCTAGACCTAGACAACCTAGAACTACACCGTCTTTGGTCCAATAGTATATATGTATATATTTATATTTATATATTTATATACTATCCATATAGTATATAAAATCATACATTGCAATGTCCTACCTGTCAATGAATACTTCAGCTTCAACCATAACAATACAAGAGCAAACAATAGATATAAACTCTAGGTTAATCGCACTGAACTTGATTGCAGGAAATACGACTTCAGCAACAGAGTGGTCAATGTCTGGAATACTCTACCTGGCTCTGTGGTTTCTTCTCCAAACCCCAAAAACTTTAACTTTAGACTTCTACTATGGACTTCACCCCTTTCCTAAGAGGTCTGTAGGGGGCGTGCATAAGCGCACCAATGTGTCTACTGTCCCTGTCCTATTGTTTCTTTTTTTTTCTTATATGTATCCATGTATTCATAACTATGTTTTTATTTATACCTATTATCTTGTAAGCAATTGACAAACCAAATAAATAAATAAATAAAATTTAAGTATTTTAAGAATTAAGTAATTATTTAAGTATAAGTATTGACAATGCTGTAGTGCTGAAGTAAGTACTTTGAATAGAATATACAGGATTTGTCTCAAACTGAGAGAACTGCTAACCTTGCTATTTTTACTTTGCTTTGCAGATCCCGTTCAAAGATACCACAAACATTCCCTATGATTCCCAGTTAAACTGTTTGTTTAGTTTGGAGAACTTGTTGAAAGTAAACTCAAAATAACTGTGTTCTGAAATGTACTCTGTTATTAATATTACCAATCAGAATTAAACATGGATTGGATTTCAAACGAAAATAAATTTTCATGAAGTTTTATTGCAAAACACACCTAATGGTACAAAAGTATGAAACAGACACAAGGTTGTTTTGTGATCCTACCAAGTAAGCAAAAGGGTAGCTAAAAATGCTTCTTTGTGAACTTCCATTCCAGTGCTTTAAATCTTATCATTAATCTCTTAAATTGAATTTTCAATGTAAAATGCCTTGAGACTCGGCAATGATAGGAGTTTAAGAAATAAGTAAATCTAGCCAATCTAAAATCATTTATCTTGGTCGATAATCAATATTTTTAAGAGAGGGCCGGAGGGAGGGTAGGTAATCTGGAGAAATCATCTAAGAGCTGCTTTTCTTTTTCTTCTGGCAAACTGGACCTTGCTCTGATTTACGAGCTTAGTACATAAGCAAAGTTCAGATTCAGGATAGATACTGACAAGCAAGTAATCTAAAATTGGGCATATAAGGATTTCATGTAATGAGACACTATTAAATTATGAGAAATACGAATGTTTATTCTGTGAATTAAGTAAACTGGCTTCAAAAATGTTAGTTAAAGTTCTTAATAGCCATTCCCCCACTGGTCTGCAAGTAGCACTAAATAACCTAGAGACGAAGTGTTTACAAGTCAAACTGCAGGCCTACTAGGCAACGATAATGTTTAAAGAGGAAACAGCAATCAACCCACTTTAGATCGACACTTACTTGGAAAATATGCAGGCCAGCCAAAGTCAGCTTTACTTGAAGCTTCTATTGACTTTAAAGCAACCTTTTATTTCTTTTCTAGTTATCTTGCGACATAAATTGAACAAATCTGTTTATTTAGAGTGCTTAAACAAAATCTTAATAAGGCAGGGTCACTTTCACTTTGAGAAGTTATCCTTTAGCGCAGGGATGTCAAACTTGCAGCCTGTGGGCCAGATGTCTCACGTGCTGGCCACGCCCACCTCCATTTTAGCAAAGGGAAAGTCGTGATACGTCACGTGACAATATGATGCAGAGTTTTGACACCCCTGCTTTAGAGCTATTATGTCTCAATACAAACCCATAAAATGACAAATAAAGCTACATCTGGCCTATCCCATTTGAATATAAAATATAATTCTGGATACTTCTGACTTCTACCTTCCTAAGTTAGTACATCTGCACATTCTCAATCTATTCTACCCTGAAGACTCAGTAACCACTGTTAAAAACTACTATATTTATGTAAAAGTGCCCTGTCCTGTTATAGCTTTTTTTTTAATCAGTCAGTCCCACAAGATGGATCAGACCATAAAATCAACTTTTCAAGAATATTAGCATTACATTTTATTGAGATGTTGAAGTACGTTATAATAACAGAACCTTGCAGGTTTGATTGTATTTCCCTCCTTCTTATATCCCATTGAATCAGAGAGGCATTTGCCTGACTCACTTCTGATTATTATATTGCTTCTCAGAACTAAAATGTTTCACTCCACTCTGCCTCGATAATGGTTCTTGCATATGAGATAAAAATTATAAGTTACTCTTTTATAATGGAATTTATATAGTTGGACTAGAAGATTCTCTTTGGCTCTATCTGACGCTTTTCTGTTAGCTTTTTCTTTTTCTGCATAAAATCCCCATCCTATAACCTAAAATGTGTTCAGTCATAAGTACATGATACATTGTTATAATCTTCTTGGAGAATGGGAAAATCTGCCCCGGCTAGGAAACAAGGGAATATCCTCCCAAAGTAAAGCCCAAAGCCCAGCAGTAAAAGAAAGACACTGAAACACAGAAAACAATGTCTTGCTAAATCTCAAGCTTATCTCAAGTTTATCTCATTTTAGAATATAAGAGAATAAGGAGTGTGTGGGGAGGGCATCTTAGGCGTGGCGTGTTCTGTGAAGGGGTATAAAATGTATTGTTTGAATATGGAAGCTTGCTCTTCTTGTACCCAATCCCCTTGAGAAAGGACTTGAAGGCCCGTTTGCAAATGCTTATTTTCTTTAATAAACCTTTGAATTGTGAACCAGGCTTGTTCCTGTGTTGTGAGTATTGAATAATTCAGTTACATCTCACACATACTTCAAAGATTTGCCTTGCCTTCTACATTATCAATTATAGTGAGACCAATATTGTGATATCTTCAAAATACTAGGTAAAGGTGACAAAAGTAAGCCAGACAAATCAAGTATACAGTATATATAAATATCTTGCAGTTATCTTGAATGCCTTAGGTTCCTGAGGTACTCACCTAGTCTGCTGAAAAGGCAGAAAGAACTATTTTTTAAAAAAATTCACCTTTATTATTATAAACAACTCAAGACAGTGAACATACTTGCCTCCAGAAGTTGTGGTGCTCCAACAGTGGAGTTTTTGAGAGATTGGACAATCATTTGTCTGAAATGGTATACAGACTTCTAGAATTCCTTCCAATTCTGTTATTGTTACTCCTTCCCCCTATTTTTCACACAACAACCCTGTGAGGTGTGTTAGCTTAGAGAGAGAATGACCAACCCAAAGTCACCTAGCCAGTTTTCATACCTAAAACCTAAGGCAGGAACTACTTTTAGTAGTTTAGTGTCTAGCCTGGTTCTTAACCACAAGGCCAACTGATTCTCCAGTTAATTACCTGCAGACATTTCTAGTCAGGAAGGGAAGAATTCATCCCAGCTACTACAGAACTCTGAGGCCAGAGCCTTTCCCTATTCTTTTATGAGACCTAGATTTCGTCTTTATATAGAACTTTGCTCAGCTGGATAGAATTCAGTTCAATTTCTCATATCCTTCTGAGTTGTAAATTGTGTCGCAGGAGCAGTTTAATGTTTAGAACCCAATCTGATTAAGGTAGAAAGACTAGGGCTTAACGCTCAACAATTATATTATGGTTGAACCCACAGGTTCATTCCTTTTCATAGTATGCGATGCTTTCACAGTATAGCTAAGACAGGTTGAAACAAAGCTGAAGATCTATCTCTCACTTTTCTTTTCTCTTGTGTACATCAAAGCCTTCTGCTGCAAAACAATCTTGGGACTTCTTTCCAATTATCTTTTTTTCCCTGGAAGAACTGGGAATATCATTTGATCAGCTAAATACTTATCTTTCATATTAATTCTAAAGTTCCATGCAGCTTTTTCATTAATGTGTCTCAATATCTGTGTTGAATCTATGCTATGATGAAGCGTTAAATGAAGGGATCTTTGTGGCTCCAAGAAAGTGGAGATGTTATCACACTTTACTGGCCAACAGCTATGCCAAGGTATGGGAGTCAGAATCATTACTCCTCTTTTTTATAAACAGAGCTAGAAAATCAGTTTTCTCTTCTCTGACTCCACCACCAGAAACTAGATTTGATGTGACAGTCTGTGAAACTGAAATACAAATTAATACTGGAATATTATTATTTTGTGTACTTTTGCTACACCAGTTCCGATTGATAGGGGTATGTGATATTTTGGAAATGGGAAATGTCATTTGTTTCGCATTTATCCATAAGCTTTAAAATACCTTCTATATATCGTTGATGTATACACTTCTATGTGTATTCATAACAGGAGTAAGCTTATCTATTTTATGATGCTAGTTTATAATAATGTTAACTAACTAGATTCTAGGGCATCTCAAGCACATTAAAAAGAAATGTTTTATTTTCCTTCCTGCCCTGAATTTGTCACTTCGTTTGGGTCACCAGCTTTTCAGTTTCAAGATATACCCATCTAGCTGAGCTGTTCTATCACCCTGTGTAAATTAGCCTGATTCTGAATGCAAAGAATGGTTGAAAGTGCATAGAACAGTTACCCTCATTTTCAGAACAGAACAAGCTACTAGGATAGTGATACTGAAGCTGAGATGCAGATACAGAATGGATGGTAATTTTAAACCTGACTTATACTAGGTGTATAACGTGCAAAATAATTCATTATGAAAGGGCTACTTCGTTCAGATGATTCGTGGGCAACATCTAACTCCCTCCCGCCCCCCCTCCCGTTGTAACACTGCGTTTTCTCCCCCGTCTTCCATCCTAACAAACTTTCACATTTTCGTTTCGGTCCCAAACGCCCTTTCTGCTTCAGCCTTCCCTCCGCTCCCCGCCTCGGCGCTCGCCAGTTGACTAAGGAGGTCGGGGGATTCTATAGCCCGAAGTGTCGCCGCCACCGCCGCGGTTCGCCCCAAAAATGGGCGGGAAGTTTTTACCTTCGGCGTCCCTATCGAAGAGCAGAGAGTTACCCAGGATGGGATACCAGGGTTTTATCTCCGGGATGGCGTTCATCTCTTTCCATTTCCAATAGTTGAGGAGCGCCAAGAAGGAGAGGGCGGCGGCCAACAGAGCAAAGACCGAGGCGGTCCCAACCGACCACCCGAAGAAAAACGCGCTGCTGACCAGAGCCATCCGGGATTCCACTTCCTAAAAGCTGAACTGCGCGCTAACGAGCAAGGTGGTTTTGCAGACGGGAGTTCAGAGATACAGCCCGGAAGGCTTCGAGGAGCAGAGGAAGGAAATTCTGGAAGAAAGCGAGGAAAAGCCCAGCCAGATCTCTAGATCGGCCGTGGAACTGCGGAACTTCAGGTGGGGACTCTGCGATTTATGTAACCCGAAGACTGCTGCGAGAAAGGGGAGAGGCAAGCGCGACAGAGCCACGACTCCCGCCCTTTCCAACTCCAAGGCGTAACCAAGTCTTCACTCGTGCTGCAGCATGTAAACAGTTACTAATCCATGTGGCTCTTTCCTTTCCGGTGTGGCCCGTTCCATCTCTAGAGAACAGAAACTGGGAAGGACCCCTCCTCCTGCTCTCTATTGTCGTTGCAAATCTGCTCGGGTTTTCCTGCTGCCTTTCAACTGGGGTGTTTGAAGCTCTACGGAGGAAATCGTGGTGGTCGGCGGTTTGTTTTGTTTTAGGAGTAGCCCAGCTCCGTCTACCCCGTGTTGCATTAGCACTATTCTGCCTGTTAGTTAGCAACAGGTACGGGTATGTGTATAGACATACCCACGTTGCACACACACAAATGTTGCAGTACATTAAATGACTGCCTATTAAACCAATGAACTCTCTATTGTAGAATCCATACATTCCCCGGGGGCACTTTTGTAGTTTCTGCCATGGGCCTTCTCACCCCTTGCCCACAAATTCCTTGCTTCCTTGCTCCTGGAGGAAGTCAGCAGTCCCTCCTCCCTTCCCCCGATGAAATATTTGGGGAAATATTAAAAGAGGCGGGATAGAATATTTCCCCTAAAGAAGAAATGGAAACAATCTTAACAAAGACAGAAAGCAACCCCCATCTCAAGCAAAAGCATGAAGAGGCCATTCTTGAGGAGATTTGGTAGAGGGTCTCAGGCTTGAGCAGGGGATTGCACCAGAAGACCCCCAAGGTCCCTTCCAATTCTGCTATTCTGTTATTCAATATGTACTTCTTAAGTCCCACAAAATACCCTAGGGCAGGGGTCTCCAACCTTGGCAACTTTAAGACATGTGGACTTCAACTCCCAGAGTTCCTCAGCCAGAGGGAGTGCTGATTGGCCCATAAAGTTTCCTGCCAACTCTAAATGTTCTAAGGTTGTTGAGAAAAAGAAAGTCACACAACTAACTTCCAAATGCTTTTCAGCAATTGAGAGCAGGAAATGCTGCCATGAAGAAAGGCTGAGTTAATATTCTACAACAATGGACCCCAACTTTGTGGGCACCAGGGACCGGTTCCATAGAGAAAGGATTTTCTGTGGACTGGAGAGAGAGTCGTTTTCCATTCTGCCTGCACCCCCTGGATGGTGTTTGGCTTGTTTGCACAGCCTGCTTGCTGGCATACTGCTGATCAGAACCAGTCCATGAATCTGGAGTTGGGGTCCCTTGTTCTACAAGTTATATTCTACAAGATCATAAGTCATTTCTTCATGGTGCTATAATATGAACAGCAGCACAAAATAGCTTGTATGTGAACAAAGGACAAGTTGATTGGTAATTTTTATGAACATCCACATTTATGAACAAGGGTTTTGCTGTTGCAAACCAAGTGGCAACTAAAAGTTTTTATCACTGAGCTTAAAAAGTGTTTATTTCTCAGTAAACAAATATATTCTTTTTTCCCATTCTCTATCATATTATTTTTTATCTTTTGTATTTTTTTCTGTGGCAGCACTGAGCAACATATTCTTAAACATTCTATGTAAAATCTTCCTACTTTATATCACGATTTTAGTATTAATAAAGTTTTTACATCTACACATTAGAAGAGACTTCTGGGACCGTTTATGGAAGGAAAGGTTAATCCTCCCAGTGCACTATAATCCCAATGAAATTTCTATCCAATTTAAATAACAGCAACATGCTATTAATTGGTCCTTTGTGTTTATTAGATGTAACCAAAGACCTGATTTTTATCTTCCATTGCACTAGTCTCCATTAGTGGAGATTTACATCCAGTTGTTTTCTTAGACATAGTCCACGTCCCTCTGTCATGTATCTCTTGAACTTACCCAACTCCATTTTCAAACTGAATTATTTTCCCTCCTACACTTCAGCTGCCTGGGAACGTCAAGGTTCAGAGATACAAGCTGAATGCACAGCTGACTGAGGGAAAATGTTTTGTGCTCATTTCTCTATACCCGGGTCCTCAAACTTTTTAAATGGGGTCAATTCAGTCCCTCAGACTGTTGGGAGGCCTGAACTGGCTGGCTGGGTGTGGCCAGGTGGTCAGGACTGGGTGAGTGTGGCCAATTTAGCAGTCCATTTTGCCAATTTAGCAGTCCATTAAATAATACACACAAACTAAACTTCAATTTGTTTTGCCCCTGGGGGTGTTTTATTTGCTTTTGTTTGCATGTTGCTCTTTTGTTTAGGAGTCTAGTGGTCCACTTCAGGAAACTGTTTTGCAGCAACCCATTTTTGGCTGCAGTACCTCTCTGCTGTCCAAAAACAGGTATTTCCGGAAATACCAGAAGTAACTAAATGGGCCCATTTTTTGGCCTCCAAAGGCTGCAGAGCTTCCCTTGAGCCCCCAGGAGGGTGAAAAGTTTCCCCAGGGCTCCAGAGGCACTCCGGAGACTAAAAATGGGCATTTCCGGTATTTCCAGAAGACCCGTTTTTTGGCCTCCCGAGGCTGCAGAGGCTTCGCTCGAGCCTCTGGGGGGCCTAAAACAGCCTCAAACGGGCTGAAAATGAGCTGGGATGCATGCCCATGCACACTGCAGTTAAGTTGGGGTTGGCGCTTGTGTTAAGTTTGGGCTGGGGCTTGTGTGCCCGCACAAATGGCTCTGTGCCACACGTGCCATAGGTTCGCCATCACGGCTTTACTTGGTTTATGAATGCAGAGAAGGAAAAATATACAAACACACATGCACAGTTTGTCATTTTGGTTCAGTAACTCAGCATGCAGTCTCAAAATGTGAAATATGATGTGTGGTCTGGAGTTTTGAGTCATTGATACAGCAACAATTATCACAATATTTTTACTATAAATGCCTTAGGAAAACATTTATTCGCATTTATTTAAATCTTATCTAAATGTTGTTACCTACTTCAACTTCTGTTACTTATTTGATTTATATAGCTACTAATTTCACATGCGACTTTAGATAGCTTATCATTATATATCTTTTTCATATTTTTAATGATGTCATTTTGTATCACTTTTAATTGTTGTAAAATTCTCTGGATGGTATCTAAAGATCATTATTTTAAATAAATATTTCCAAAGAAACACATTCATTGGGTGTGAATCCGGTCTGATTTAAAACCTTCTTAATGCTGCAGTGAAGCTGCCTACACAATTCTTGAGGAGGCAATGAGTTCGTCTTAATTTCAAGGTTGCACATTTTACCATTGTATCTTATTCAATATGCAAATTTGCTTTTCAAAGTAACTGGGTAAATATTTTATGTATTTTTATCTGCATTAAAGCTAACATACAGATTTTTAATAGTACATACAGTTTTGGAAGTGCTTTTTTACTAATACTGAATGCATTTATCATGTTAAACCACTTAACATTTTAAAAAAACTTTATTTCAACATATAAATTACACATATATATTTGGAAAGGCTAAATTGGATAAGTTATCATAAAAATACAAATTTAAAGTTTAGAAAGCAATTTCTAAACTTTAACATTTTATATATATTTTCACAGATTCATTAGATTTTGAAGCATATTATTAGGCTGCTGAATGAGTAGACAAAAATATTTGATTTACATTTGACATTAACAATTTAGAAAACAAAAACCTGAAAATTCAGTAACAGGTTCAGTTTGTGATGATAAACTCATCTGCATTGTTTTCTTGCTCTTGACTTATTAATAATTGTCAATAAGTGAAATTGCTCTCTAAATTACCCTTCAATAGTCGCAAGCTGAATAAACAGAAAAAAGGCTGTTTAGGACAGTCGAAGGGATTATATTTTAAAAATGGGAACTGAAAACTATCTAGAATAGTATGTTGTTTGAAGACATTTTATATAACTGGCAGGTAGACTGAAAATTATAGCGACTATACAGCAGAAACGAGGCAGGGAAGTTTCAATTCTAATTTCTACATATTTAAGATATTCCTGCTTCCAAAGAGTACAACAAAATATTTCTTAACTAAAAACACTGTTCAGGAAAGAATATTGATTCCTTCTGCACTGTCTTTTAATACTTATTAATAGAGTTAACATACTAATTAAGTAGCAAGATAAGATGGCTGGTGCAACGATTAGTGCTGTGGTTAGGGTTAGCATGTGCCGCACCTAGGTAATCTGGAAAGAATCTGGGACAAATTGGGCACTCCTAACTTGCAATGGTTATCAGGGCTCTGCACATAACACCTTATGAAACTTCCCAAGTGAAATCTTGGAATTGCACCGCAGTTGCTAAAGGCAGCTACACAATTCAGAGCATTAACAAGTGGTTGGCTGGTGCTATGTGGGTGTAAAAGGGCTGAAGCACTTTCAAATTTCCTTTCAAATCTAAAGCTCCTCACATCAATCATAACCGTAATTATTATCATTGAAAAATCACAAAATAGATATGATTACAAAAGTGTCAATCTACTCATCTCTAAGGGTATACACCATGGAATTATATTAACATACTGAGTTCAGTTTTTATTCTGGTTGATGTATGCTTTCAGCATGTGCATACAGTACGTGTAACTTTTATGTGCATTTTTATTTATTAGATTTGTTTGTTGCCCATCTTGTTTCAAAGGAACTCTGGGCGGCTTACACCATTAAAAGCATTAAATATGTAGAAAACAATAAAAATGGAATTTCAAACAAATATACAGTTATAGTTAAAAGATGGGAAGGAGAGAACAGGATGCACTGGGGGGAGGTTGTCTTCATTCAACCACCACCTCCATTGTGATGCCAGAAGCAGATCTTTAGGCTCTTGCGGAAGGTCAAAAGGGTGGGAGCCAATTGAGCTGCAGGGGCAGGACGTATGGCAGAGAAGACCCTTCTCCTGGACCCCATCAGCCAAAATTCCTTGACTTGAGGGCCCCCGCAGCATGCATGTTCCGCCAGTATGGGTGGGATGAGCCAGTCCCAATGGGGCAAACAGTTCTTCAAATAACTTGGACCCATGTTATGCAGGGATTTAATAAACCAGTAATAAACCAATACGTTGATTTGCATCCAAAAGCAAACCAGCAGCCAGTGTAGCTCACGGAGCAGTGGTGAAACATGGGCCAGCTTTGGAGCTCCAAGAACTGCCTTTGCTGCTGCATTCTGCACAAGTTGAAGCTTCCAAATGTTCTTCAAGAATAGCCCCATGTAGAGGACATTCAGTAGTCCAAACACTGAAATGCATTTCAAAATGTATTTATATTTTCTCTAATCTGTGAATCGAAAAGGATATTTAAAAGGTCCCACAAGCATGTTTCAGGGGCTTTTGGAACAAGGAAGCTATGCAACTGCAAATACCTTTTTCTGCAGGAAACAAACTAAATTTTAGGTAAGAATTGTTTGCATTAGGGCAATATTTTGTGAGGGTCATGTTTCATTTTATATCTTTGTTTTTAAATAAGCGTGCTGTTTTATTTCAGAAGATTTTAAGAAATAGTTTGCAGAGGAATATAGAAATGTTCAACTCTTTAAGGGAAGAAAAGCTGAAGACATTTAAAATGCAGAAGAAAGCAAAAATCACAACCAATTACTATTTTCAAAGATCTTCTGAGAGTCACAAAATGAAGCCTTGGACCTATATATAATTTGGCTTAGCTATAATTATGAATTGGATCCACATGAGAAAATAGGAACATAAAGGGCTCTTTCTTATTCAGTTTAGTAGAAATTTATACTTTTAAAAACCAAATGGCACTCCACATTCAGGCAATATGCACACATACGGAACGCTCAAGAGTCAGCATTTCAGTACTCCTAAAGATTGCTGCGTTATTGAGGATTTTGACTGTGTGCCAATAATATTTTCTTCTCTTCTTGCTCCTAAATGTCATTAAGCAACTTGAAATCTTCTCCTAGAGAGAGATGGATTTTTTTGGAATGACCTGGCATGGAACTGTGCACCTGTAAGAAGAAAAAAGAATCAGGCAATAGAGACTTAAGTAGATACAGTCCATTGCACCCAGAAGATACAACCCCGATTTTTTTTTCAGAAGCTTACTTTCTAGTGTTGTTCTGTGCTGCAGAGAAGGCTAGTTTAAACCAGGAAAGATAACCAGGTTCTGTAATTGTGTGCCCTTAATTCTGTCACCAAGAAGTGTATTCTAGGTGGTACTTGTTTACCAATCACTCATTCAATGACTTCCACTATACTAAACAAGAAGTATTTATGACTGGTCCTCATGCACATAGCTTTCCCAGCAACCCCACAGTATGAATGTGATTCAGGTGCTTTGCAACCATGTTGCATTTACAACAGTTGCAGCATTTTGTAGTCACCTGATCATAATTAGCAACTTTTCCTGACAATCCAACCTGGGATGGGCTTCCCAGGACCTTCCCATTTCCTACAAACCCCCACATTCCTTACCCATGAATCCTACCACTTCTTACTTAAAAGATATTCAATATTGCAAAACAATGGCATCTTTGTGTTTTTTCATCTTTCAACACATCGTCAGATTAGCCTATGGGAGTTTTGCAGTTCACTTTTTCTTTTATTTGGAAAAACGTTTTCACTTCATATGCATCTCACTCATTGGGAAAAATATATTTGGACTAGAAGGTATTCTGACACGGTACTAGTTATGTTGCACAGATGGTCAGCTAAGTTTATAAGATTTTGAAATAGCAATAATTAGTTTGGGTCCAGAAAGAGGAGGAAAAATATTGCTTATTGTTGCTTTTGTTTGCATATAATCCCTAGAAGAATGGTATTTTGGTCCAAGAGTTGTAGTATATAGAAAAACAGTCTGCCTGGCCTCAGCAACCTACTTGAAAAAAACCAAAAGTATTTCCAGAATGCATGTAGGACACTAGTTCCTCTGGGTAGATGAAGTGGCTCTGCAAATATCTCAACTAATAGGATTAGAAAGATTAAATCCAATACCAAATTAAAGCTGGAAGCATATTAGCAACCAAGACAGTACCTGTATCACAGGTCTAGTGAGTTCCTGGCACATAGTCCCGGATAATAAGTACATTATTTAATTGTTGCATTTTACACCAATTGTATGTTCAAATGGCCTTTAAAGGTAGCTCCACGTAGAACACATTGTGGATATTAAATCAGGATAGGAGATATAGCAATAGACTTATATACCACTCCATAGTGCTTTACAGCACATTCTGAGCAATTTACAGATGTAAGCATATTGCGTCCATCAATCTGGGTCCTGATTTTACCAACCTCAGAAGGATGAATGGCTGAGTCAACCTTGAGCCAGTCAGGATCGAACTCCTGGCTGTGGGTAGAGTTAGCCTTCTATACTCCATTCTAACCACGACAGTAAATATGTTTTCTGCTATAATCTGAAGGGATATTGAGCTGATAAATTGATTAGCAGTTGATCATCACACTGTATTCCTCAAATATGTATCCTTCAACCCTAAAGAAATCCATTATTGTCAACTTTTTTAAGTAGGAGTTGGCAGGAATGGAATGTACTTCAATGACATTTCATTATTGCATCAGACACTTGAAAACCTATCAACTTTCTCCTCTGTTTCTCATATTACAATCAAGGGAAATTGTTTTGAATTTGGTTCTCATGTTTTCTACCTTCCCAGCCCTCGGATATCTGTTTTGTTCAGTATTCTTTTTCCCCTTCTTCGAGTCAAACCCCCATTTAATCACAATCAGCAAAATATTTCGTTGACTTCGAACTCTCAAGTGCAACATTTCTCACTAAAGTTTTCAAGGAAGTAGTATCCCTGTAATTACCCACACATCTGAAAAAGGCTGACCTTTTCATTCAGGCTTTTGGCCAGCATATGAAATCAGGATTGCTTTGATCAGTTCGGAAGATGATCTACACAAGAACCAAATGTGGATTACAGAAAAATTATTTTACTGGACTGCCAAGCAGGACTGGGCCTTTCGGTACAGTATTTACCATCACAGGATTTTAATGGGAGATGACTTTTCACTTTGAAATGCTTGGTCTTCTGTGTTCTCTTCCTGCTGCCAGCATGTTAAATATAATAATTTTGAAATCACTCATTCCTATAATCCTAAAGCATCTAGTCCTATACTCACTTTTGAAAAATATACTTAATGAAACAGATCTTACCTGTTACTATCCCTTGGCCCATCCACAACTGATTAGCAAGATCCATAGAAGTTACTGACCTTTTCTGAGGTGTATCTGACTGAAAAAGATATATGGTGCTTTAAATTAGTAATATGCTTTGCTTCTTTTGATAATTAGATATTAGATTAGAAGCAAGGAGATCCAAGGTCTTGTCCTACCTTAGTCACAGAACACATCACTCACTCACAGACCTAATTAGAATCTGGCTCTGTGATAAATCAACTGATAAACAAACCCCTTGTTTCATCATGCTTTGATAGCTTCATTGTAAAAACAATACTTGGGAAGCTCTGGTCACAGTCATTCATGTCCTGGTCGCCTTCTGGATGGATTACTATAGGATATACTATGGTACTTAGGGCTGTCCTTGAAGAGTGTCTAGAAGCTTCAGCTGGTGCAAAATGTAATGGCATGGCAATTATGTGTGCCCCAGAAAAGTACACATACTACTGCTTTGCAAGTTGACTGTCACTGAATACAACTCAGGGATTATGGTTTATCATAAACCATGATCAATCTCAAGTCATGGTTATTGATAATCAATCTAGTTCGTTAATATACTTTGTGAACAGTTTATAAACTATAATTACTGATTAATAAAAAATGACAAATTAAGATTAAGAGACAATTAAATGAGTAACTGACAAGTTCCAGACATATCTGTGAGAATAGCACATTTGTTACTCATTCATTGCAACTTTTTTTTTTTTTTTGATGGAGGAGGCAATCGTTTGCCTTCAAGTCAGTGTTGACTTCTGGCAATTGCCTGGACAAGTCCCTGTACTTTTCTTGGTAGGGTTTTACCATTGTCTGCTTCCTGGGACTAAGACAGAATGACTGGTCCAACCTGGCTTTGTGCCTAAAATGAGGCTAGAACTCACAGTCTCCCAGTTTCTAGCCTGATGCCATAACTGCCAAATTGACTCTCATCCCATTTTTACAAACTTTCAAACCTACCCGGAATGTATGAGTTGTGTTGGGCCTTGAAAACTGATCTATTAAGACAGTTCGCTCCCTATGAGGTCGTCGTTCCAGACCGTGAGGTACTGCACTGGATATTCTGCTGTGAAGATGTTTTCCTCTATGCTGAAAATGGAAAGGCAGAAGAAGCAACCAGTTACTGGGTAAAAAAATTCTAAAATGTTATTAGCAGTTGAAGTGAATACAATTATTGTAACCGGGGCTGTGACATTATGTAACATGTGTACATCTCTTTCCTTGAGAGCTTAAGGTTATAGATATGTCTGTAGAGGTAGTCCTTGACTCAACCACAATTGGGAGCAGAATCTGCATTGCTAAGCAAGGTGATTGTCAAATGAGTTATGCCTGATTTTATCTATTTTGTGACAGTTGTCAAGTGAATCATGCAGTTGTTAGGCAAACCAACTTCTCCCATTGTTGGAAGCCAGCTGGGAAGGTCACAAATGATGATCACATGACCCCAGGACACTGCAACACACTGCCAAACATCTAAGTTTGAACATGGGATGCTGCTACAGTTGTAAATGTGAGGATCAGTTGTTACTTTTCTCAACTTTGATTGGTTGCTAAATGAATAATTGTTAGTTGAGGACCTCCGATATAACATTCTGATAAATTCTATATACAGTATCCCTTCCTGCAATACTGCTGTGCACCAGAGCTCAAATAGTTCTGAAAGCTAACGTGTTGTAAAACGTATTGTAAAACTGCTGATTGATGAGCAAAATTCCCAAGAGAGGATTTGAACTTCATAAGAGTAAAGTCTGTTTTTTTTATATTATCATGAGGATGAAGCTGGTCATATCCTGCTGCCTGGTGGTCAATGCAACTATTTTTCAACTGACTTTTTATTGTCTCCTCACAAATGACTAATTTTTCAACCAGCCTCTGAGCACCTAGGCAAGCAAGTTCTAAAATTACCTATTTAGACTTCTTCAAAGGAGCTTCAGATGAAGATAACATGTTTTAGCATGTTAGCCGCTCAAGACTAGAAAAGGTTATTGTGTTTAAAGAATGCTATAAATTCCAAAGGCTGTGTAAGTGGAGCATACTAAATTTATGATCATTTTTTTTCAAAAATATGGAATTGCCATGCATGGGAAGGACTTCTCACTGTTTTAATGAGAAGATTAATAGGGGTTGTTTTGCCAATGGAATAGTGTCACAAATACAGTTAAAATGGAACTATTTGGAGTTGAATAATGTACCCGGTTTTACCATCCTTTGCTAACACAAACTTCTTTAATGTACTTCCAAGTGCAGCTCCAAGTCTTGTCCTTTATACCTTCTCTATCAGAAAACCAGACTAGAAAGGGAACTCTGATCCCACAGGCTGCATTTTGTCTAGATTTGCAGTTCAAGTGATTAAAATAGCTGGCCTTATAATGTGTATTAGACTATTAGAACTACAATTTCATAACTACAAAGCTTAACGTACACTCCAGTATTTGGTAATAATGTTTTTAATGCAAGATGTACTGGCTTATTATGTAAATTTTCATAGCAAGAAAATTTGTGTTAATGTAACAGAAACAATAAAACTGAGAAAGCTGGAAAAACAAGTTCATGCTAATGTTCAGAACTTAAACTTCTAAAATCAAACACCATCTACTAAATTATATTTTCTTCACATAACTCATTCTTTCTATGTGAAAAACTATAAATGATGTAAAGAGTGGCCAAAATTCTATTTTAAAAAAATCTCTCTTATTTTAACCTTGATCAAACAAACCAAAATTATATTCCTTTCTTTAATAACAATCCTGATTTTTAATTCATATAAATGTTATTGTAGGATCTTTCTTTTTCCCATTGAAAAGGCTTACTTGAAGTTTGGCAAATCTGATGTACCGTATTTCCCCATGTATAAGCACCCCCTTTGTATAAGCCACCCCCCCAATTTTTGGACTGTGAAGTTTTGAAAAAAATATTTTATTAGAGAAACAAGTTATGAAGAAAGAAAATTTACAAAGAAACAAAATTCGACGTCTAGATCTACAACTTCGGTCATGACGCCGAAAGCGGTGCGGGCGACGCTAGCAATCTACGCATCGGAACGAGAGTAGGAACGAAGCATTCAGGCCGATGCCTAGCGTATGCATTTCTATTGCGTACTCGCACTCGTAATCGTATCATCACGTACAATTTTTACAAAAAAGTATAGCATACTGCTGGAAAACCAGTTTATTCCTACTTTATTATTTTATGCATTTTTCACGTATAAAAAGTGTACCTGCTTTGTATATGCCACCCCCCTACTTTTTGGGCTTGAAAATTTTGGAAAAAAGGGGTGGCTTATACATGGGGAAATACAGTAAATTCAGTAAAAAGACATTATTCAGGTCATTGTCTTGATTTGTCGTTTATGTTTCCCCCTTTGATTTTCAAAGCTTTAACCAGCTTCTTTTATATATCTAATAAAAAATCTTTATTAGATCATTCTCTTGGCTTCTCATTTATTATTCCACTTTCATTGTCTTCTCTATATTGCAATCCAGACTTTTTCCTATCACTTGTAGGTTCAGTTTAGATAGCTTGCTATTTTGTAATCCACACTTTTTAAAATATATCTAATCTTTCTGATTCCACTATTTCTACCTCAAACAAACAATATCAATTAAATATTGATATTGATGACATTACAGCTACTAGTTATTGGTGTCATTCTTCAAAGATCTTGTTGAATATTTCAAATGTTATGGCATTTTGTGTGATTTTGTAAATCCCAAACTTAATCTAAACCCACAGGAGTTAATTTACTTAGTCTAAACTAAAGGTAGGGTTTTAGTTTCCCTTTTTCCTGGAATGTAGTTTCCTCTAATATCCAATTTTTTAAAGATTTATTTTTTACCCTGATTTTTTTTTCATATTTAAATCAAGGTGGCAAACATACCTAATATTTCTTCCTTCTCCTACTTATCCAACAATAGCGAACCAATGAGTTATGTTGGCCTGAGAGTGAGTGACTGGCCCAAAATGATCCAGCTGGTTTTCATGCCTAAGACGGACAAACTCACAGTCTCCTGCTATAGACCAACACCTTAACAACTACACCAATTTAAATAATAGTTTCTTATCTCTGTTATGAGTTACAGTAGCCAGAATAGTTTTGGTTCTCATGAAAGTGGTTATTTTATATTGTTAGTTCCAACATCTTACACAGTAAACGTTTCAATATTCCAAATATTGGTCTGGACCCTTAATTTGTTTATAACTTTCTTGATTCAAAATCTTGTTTAGTTTTTGTTTATTTCACATTCTTTAAGTTCTTAAAGTTATGGTTAATTTTTCTTTTGTTCAGAAACAAAATTAGGTTTACCAGGTGACTATACAAACTAGTCATTCCAAAGACTTCTAATACTTTAAAATATTTAAATAAGTTTTCAGAGGGATTAGAAGTATAATTAGCATAGTATCCTTTTAAAAGGTCTGCTGCAATTATGAGTTTATGATTGATCTCTTTGTCTCCTCACTCAGACCCACTAGAAATTGCTCTCTTGCAGTCCCCTCATGAGGAGCAGCCATCCAAGCACATATGAGTGATTTCCCATCATCTCCTTCACCAAATAGTTTTCAAAGAACCGGGTCAATCATTGGTTCTTTAGTCTTTGCAACAGTCACGAATGGAGATGTATTTAGGCAAAGCATACTTGCTATATATAGATCTATTTTATATAACTGAATAATTTATATAACAGACATAAGTTTTAGCTTTACATCAATACTATTAGGCACAGAGGAAAAGTGCATTGTGTAAGACTGCTTAAGGAAGTTTCATAGCTGAAAGAAACTATGAACGTGTGGGTGGATGTGTACATTTTGGGATTATGCAAAGATTTGATTAAAAGTTTTATTGGCAACTTCATCCAACAACTGGTCACAATCAAGTTGAGTTTTTCTTTAATTTGATGTGTACACCCTAAATCCATGATGGAGAAGCTATGGCACATGTGCCAGAGGTGGCACACAGAGCCCTCTCTGTGGGCACACGAGCCCCAGTTCAGCTCCGCCATGCATACGTGCACACCACCCACCGGTCAGTTTGTCTTCGGGTCTCTGCTGTGCATGCTCAGGGAATAGGGGCATATGCAGGAAATATGCATGCATGCATGGGGGTGAGATGTATGCACGGGGGACGCACGCATGTTGCATTTGGGGGATGTGCGCGTATGTGCGCTTTGGGCACCCAGTGCCGAAAAGGTTAGCTATCACTGCCCTAGATTCTATAGAGATAGAGAAATATGAAAACAAGTATTCAATCATTCATGGCCCAAATAATGTAGATGTCTTACAAAACTTAAGCGTAGTCCAGGGACTGAAAGGTATTGATCAATGGTGTCTGAATTTATGGGTGGCAACTTGTTCCGGACAGCAGGTGTAAATGGAGATGGCAAACGATCTAAGGTAGTGCATCTGTAAGAAAGCAGCATGGACACAGGAATTAACTCTTATTTCAGGTCCTTAAACTGCTACACTTTAATCCAGTACAGTGAATAAATAACAATTCTGTTGCATATATAGAGATATTAAATATTCAATCTTCTCTAATATAGTGACTTTCAAAAACTGCACTTCTGGAAATTCTGGATATTATAGTCCTAGCACATCTGGAGGGGTCAAACTGGGAAAGGAGAATCTCTTTGAAGCACAAGACATCCACTTAAATAGTGCATATCTTTCCACTTAAAAATCTGGATCTTATTACTTTAGTTCCTCATACCTGCTTAGTTCCTCATACAGGATTCTATCATTACTCTTATTATTCTTCATATGTCTACTTTGTATTACAAGTACACAAAAAAAGAGATCTGCATGAGCCAAATTTACTACACTGCTAAAATGAGTAAATTTTGCAGGCTCGGTTACATTCTTTAGATTAATTTGCTTCTAAGATCACAATGAATCTAATTTTTATAGCTTGAAGGATAGCATCTTTAGACTATTTAGTTTTCTTCTAAATGCAGTGTTTGTGTCTCAGAATCACAAAATTATTTCTCAGTGCTGTCCAAATTCTATCATCTGAACTCAACAGGATCAATATAGTAGGAAAGAACAGAAATAAGATCGTACAATTTTGTTCCTCGCAGGACCTCATCACTGTAAACATTGGGAGTCTTTAAACGTAGTTGGTCTTGTGCTAATGATGGTAACCTACGATGGCCTACTATTTTCTTAGACGATCCAGGCAACACTCGAGGTAATGCTGAGATATTGCTATCAGTCATTCGCCCCACTCGATTCTTTGATGAATTAATACTGGAACCCACACCCTGGAGCTTGTCTTCTTGTTCATACCTGAAAAAGACAGTTTCAACCAAACATCACTCCATTTATATAAGATTAACGTCTTAAGCAACCTGAAGCTGAATAATAAGTGGATCAGCATTCCCCAATAAAGAAATGCATAAATTGGAATCAATTCCAATTCCATTGGAATCAATCCAATTGGAATCAATTGGAAAACTAATTCTGCACCAAGTGAGAAATCAAATAAGTTCCTAACCAACCTAGCTGACAACTTTGTTGTCCAAAAGGTAAAGGGTGAAACTAGAGGGATTGCCATACTGGACTTAATTCTTACAAACAGAGAAGAAGCGATAGAGGGAGTTGAAACTGCAGGAACCTTGGGTGAGAATGACCAGGTCATAGTAGAATACAACATAACACAAACACAAGCAATAGAAAATAATGACACCAGAGTCTTGGATTTTAAAAGAGCTGATTTTAATAAACTCGGAGACAACTTGGGAAAGATTCCATGGATGAAAATCCTGAAAGGGGAAAACAACTCAAGAATCTTGGGAAACTCTGAAAAGTACGATCATAGAAGCCCAGACCAGCACAATGCCACTGAGAAAGAAAAACAAGAAATCCAAGAAGAAACCAGCATGGCTGCACAAAGATCTCTCTGGCAAATTGAAAGAAAGTAAGTACAAGTACAAAAAATGGAAAGAAGGACATACAACTAAGGCAGAATATCAGCAGATAGCCAGAATCTGCAAAGATGAAGTCAGGAAAGCAAAGGCTCAGAACAAATAAAGGCTTGCAACAAAAGTCAAAAATAATTTTAAAAAAAGTTTCTTCCAACATATAAATAACAAGAAAAAAATCAAGGAAACAGTTGGTCCACTAAAGAGAGAAGATGGCAAGGAAGTAACAGGCAACAGAGAGAAAGCAGAACTGCTTAACTCATTCTTTGCATCAGTCTTCACGCAAAAAGAAACTATAGCTCAACCCACCAAAAACATAACTGTAAAAGACAGACCAGAAATAAAGTTAAAATAAGCAAAAAAAATAGTAAGAGAAAACCTGTCTGATCTTGATGAACACAAATCACCGGGGCCTGATGGATTACATCCCAGAGTTTTAAAGGAGCTGGCAGAGGTCATCTCAGAACCACTGCATCATATCTTTCAAAAATCCTGGAACACCAGGAACTATGAGAAGACTGGAAAAGAGCTGATGTGGTTCCCACCTTCAAAAAAGGGGAAAAAAAACAGACCCAGGAAACTACAGACCAATCAGCCTAACATCAATACCCGGGAAGATCCTGGAAAAGATAATAAAAAAAAGAGATCTGCCAACATCTAGAAACAAGTAAAATAATAACTAGCAGTCAGCACGGGTTTGTTAAGAACATGCCAAACCAATCTTATTTCATTCTTTAACATAGTGACTAAAATAGAAGACCAGCAAAATACTATGGACGTAATATACTGCTCAAAAAAATAAAGGGAACACTTAAACAACGCAATGTAACTTCAAGTCAATCACACTTCTGTGAAATCAAACTGTCCACTTAGGTAGCAACATTGATTGACAATCAATTTCACATGCTGTTGTGCAAATGGAATAGACAAGAGGTGGAAAGCAGAGGCAGTTAGCAAAACATCCCCAATAAAGGAGTGGTCTGCAGGTGGTGACCACAGACCACTTCTCAGTTCCTATGCTTTATGGCTGATGGTTTGGTCACTTTTGAATGCTGGCGGTACTTTCACTCTAGTGGTAGCATGAGACGGAGTCTACAACCCACACAAGTGGCTCAGGTAGTGCAGCTGCTCATCCAGGATGGCACATCAATGCGAGCTATGGCAAGAAAGTTTGCTATGTCTGTCAGCATAGTGTCCAGAGAATGGAGGTGCTACCAGGAGACAGGCCAGTACATCAGGAGACGTGGAAGAGGCCGTAGGAAGGCAACAACCCAGCATCAGGAATGCTACCTCCACCTTTGTGCAAGGAGGGACAGGAGAAGCACTGCCAGAGCCCTGCAAAATGACCTCTAGCAGGCCACAAATGTGCATGTGGCTGCTCAAATGATCAGAAACAGACTCCATGAGGTGGTATGAGGGCTCGACGTCCACAGGTGGGGCTTGTGCTTACAGCCCAACACCGTGCATGACGTTTGGCATTTGCCAGAGAACACCAAGATTGGCAAATTCACCACTGGTGCCCTGTGCTCTTCACAGATGAAAGCAGGTTCACACTGAGCATGTGACAGACGTGACAGGGTCTGGAGACGCCATGGAGAACATTCTGCTGCCTGCAACATCCTCCAGCATGACCGGTTTGGCAGTGGGTCAGTAATGGTGTGGGGTGGCATTTCTTTAGGGGGCTGCACAGCCCTCCATGTGCTCGCCAGAGGTAGGCTGACTGCCATTAGGTACCGAGATGAGATCCTCAGACCCCTTGTGAGACCATATGCTGGTGTGGTAGGCCCTGGGTTTGTCCTAATGCACGACAATGCTAGACCTCATGTGGCTGGAGTTCCTGCAAGACAAAGGCATTGATGCTATGGACTGGCATGCCTGTTCCCCAAACCTGAATCCAATTGAGCACATCTGGAACATCATGTCTCGCTCCATCCACCAACGCCACATTGCACCACAGACTGTCCAGGAGTTGGGGGATGCTTTAGTCCAGGTGTGGGAGGAGATCCCTCAGGAGACCATCCGCCACCTGATCAGCAGCATGCCCAGGTGTTGTAGGGAGGTCATAAAGGCACGTGGAGGCCACACACACTACTGAGCCTCATTTTGACTTGCTTTAAGGACATTACATCAAAGTTAGATCAGCCTGTAGTGTTTTTTTCCACTTTAATTTTGAGTGTAACTCTAAATCCAGACCTCCATGGGTTGCTAAATTTGATTTCCATTGATAATTTTTGTGTGATTTTGTTGTCAGCACATTCAACTATGTAATGAACAAAGTATTTAATAAGAATATTTCATTCATTCAGATCTAGGATGTCTTATTTTTGTGTTCTTTATTTTTGTATATTTAGATTTCAGCAAGGCATTCGACACAATAGACCACAACTTACTTCTTAGTAAGCTAGAAAAAAGTAAAATAGATAGCACCACCACTAGATGGACTCGCAACTGGCTGATGAACCATACTCATCGAGTAGTCCTTAATGGTTCTAAGTCTACGTGGAGGGAAGTAAGTAGTGGGGTGTGCCACAAGGTTCTGCCTTACTCTTCAATATCTTCATTAATAACTTAGATGAGGGAATAGAAAGGGAACTTACCAAATTTGCAGATGATACTAAGTTGGCAGGAATAGCTAACACCCAAGAAGATAGGCTCTAGATCCAGATGGATCTTGACAGACTAGAACACTGGGCCATATCAAACAAAATGAAATTCAATGTAGAGAAAAGTAAAGTCCTACACTTAGGCAAGAAAAAACAAAAGTGCACATATAGACTGGGTGAAACCAGGCTCAATAGCAGTAACTGTGAGAAGGATCTTGGAGTCTTAGTGGACAACCAGCTAAATATGAGCCAGCAACGTGCAGCAGCTAAAAAAAGCTAATGCAATCCTAAGTGTATTAACAAGAGGGATACAATCAAGATCAAGTGAGGTACTAATACCACTCTGTAAAGCCTTAGTAAGACCACACCCAGAATACTGCATCCAGTTTTGGTCACCACATTATAAAAAAGATGTTGAGACTCTAGAAAAAGTACAAAGAAGAGCAACCAGGATGATTAGGGGACTGGAGGCTAAAACATACAACGAACAGTTGCAGGAACTGGGCTTGGCTAGTCTAGTAAAGAGAAGGACCAGGGGAGACATAATAGCAGTCTTCCAATATCTGAGGGGCTGCCACAGAGAGGAAGGGGTCAAGCTATTTTCTAAAGCACCTGTAGGCCAGACAAGGAATAATGGATGGAGACTGAACAAGGAGAGATTCAACCTGGAAATAAGGAGATGGTGAAACAGAGGCCAGAGGGCGACGCACGCATCAATTTCTTGCCTGCAGAGAGCTTTCCGGATGACTTCTGACAATGAAACACAGGCCGGGTGCAACATGTGCGAGCGACAGCAAGCGGCCACAGAAGTGGACCGGCAGCAGAAGTGGACAGGGTGGGGCTATCAGTGCCGCCGCTGCAAGGTGAATCAGTATAAGACACCGCCCTCCCCCCCAAAAATAAGACCTGATGCCTTTTTTGTTGGCAAAAAATATATAGGAACAGGTCTTATTTGTGGGGAAACACGATATTTATCAGTATTCAGTTGGGGGGACAAGTTATATATATGTCTGATTTGCTTTTCATTTTATGCATTCTTGTTTGTGTAGTCTTTAGTTGTATTTTGTTTTCATAATTTTTTCTTTGGGGGGGAGTTTTTATTTTAATATTTTGAATAAAAATAAAATTGATGATCTACTTCTATCAGGTATGTTATTCCTTTTATCATTTTATAAACCCAGTCAATAATCATAATAAACTTTAACTACCTAATTAAAATAAATAAGGCCAGAAACAAATAAACAAATGTAACCTATACAAAAGTGTGATTTTATAAGATCTTTGTAAAACATACTTTTCAATGAAGCTTGAATGTCTCTGTTGTAGTGGTTTAGCTTGAATTGTCATGACACCATTTAAATTGCCATGTGAACTGCTGGAGAAACGGTGGGCCTAAAGAAAGCAACAGAAACAAACACAGATATGCCATTCAATATTTGACATGTTTTTATTTATCTTTTAAGTACAGTAATGTGAATCTTATCCCTTTGTTCCAAAAAAACATTGGGCTCTTTAAACTTATTTTAGTATTTATTTATTTCTGAGTATGTCACAGAAATAATGCAATAATTAAATTATTTTAAATATAATTATTACATATGTTATGTTGTATACATATAAAATGGTGTAATGGAGCATTTGTGAAATTAAATTCAAGATATGAAATAAATTAATATTTAATTTATTTTTATTTCTGTTAATCTCTCTTGCTTGGCTTATTCATACATGCACATATTTTGAGCCTTAGACATGTTGATAAATTACCCTGATTGTATAGATATTGATATTTTTCTTTCATTAAAGTATTGCAATCTACCACGTTGCTCAAAGGTCAAAAGACAAAGAAAATGAAAGAAAGAAACCGTCCTAGGCTTAAGCACCTAAGAACCATGGAAACAAAGGGAACAAAGTAAAAGAGAACATTCAACTAAATACATGAAGGATAGATTGTTCATTCTTAGCATGAAAATTTTTCATATTTTGATGAAAAGATATTAGTTTACCTGGGATTGTCCAAAATGCAGACCAAAAGACATGGATCGAACCTCTGACCCTCTGGATGGAGGAACACTTGCTATATCTAACATCACACGGGAAGGTGGAATATATGACAACTTATTTCCAATAACTTTTGATTTCTCCGTATGCTTGTCATTTTCTAAATTATTAATACATAAAAATAATAAATATACATTCATGAATCAGATAATATCAGAGCCCTCTTAGTTTGCTTCAACTTTGGAAGTAATGCATTATTAATAATTAGTAATAATTGTCACTTTCTCTGTTCAGCTGCCAGGATGTTACGATGCTGCTTCCTAAGGTTGGTAGATAGGTGGTTTTCTGGAGGAACAGGAAGGAAACTGAAGCTATTCTATCAACAGCACACCAATATTCTATTACTTTCATGGCTCAAGATTGGGAAGGTTTTGTTTTTGTTCAGATAGAGATGATGCATGAAGGGGTTCAGATTTAAAGGAAGTCCTAATCTCCTAATGGTTTGGAGAAGTTATTAGGGCTATAATTTATTTATTTATTTTACTTTAAACAATTATATAGTCACCCATTTAAAAACCAACTCTAGGTGGCTTCTAATTCTATTCTATTCTTTCTTTTATATATACATATACATATACATATACATATACATACATACATACAAACATACATACATACAAACATACGGATGTGTATGTGTGTATTTCCAGCATAACTCTGGAATGCCTTGAGCAATTTCAACCAAACTTGGTACACAGATGACTTACTCTCTGGAATCAAATTCTGTGGGGGTAAGACACCCCTAACACCCCTGGCGTGTGTGTGTGTGACTTAAAATGGCTTCTACTGTACAGCATAGTGGACTTGCCATGGTAACAGCTTCACAGTACTCCACAAGGGGGCTCCCTCTTGTGGAGAAATAGAAGACTTGTGATGCTGTGCAAGAGACAGTACAACAGTGCGAGTCCTGACTACAGATTTTCCTGTCTAATACAGGATTGGGATAAATAAATACCTGGGCAATGCTGGGTTATTGGCTAGTCAAATATAAAAACCGCAATAAAACTAAATACATCAAAACATTAAAACCAACGAAAATTTTGCACCAAGTCATATATCCTCACTGGGGGGAAAAGTCAGGACTTCAAAGTTTGGTGGGAGGCCAGGAGAATCAAGGTCTGCTTAACTTCAGCAGGAAAGAGACTGCCACAGAAAAGGAATACTGTTGACTACTTTGGAACAATTTATTTCCACCTAAACTGGCATTTTTATCTCAGCCCTAGTAGATCCCTAGCGCAGAGATTAAAAGACAGTAGCTTCTGAGGTGTCAATCCTTGCTTTATGAGCTTAAAGGATTTCTTTCAGAGAGTTCAAAGCAAGGATGCTGTAAGATGACAGAGCTATCCAATAGGCTAAAGCCCACATTAAGGTTTATGCTGAGGCTCTCAAAGTGACAAAGCAACTGTTTTTTGCCATTGCCCTTGCCACTTCTGCACACCCAGAAGAATCATTTTAAGAGGTTTGTTATCAAGGACCTATTAAAATGGAAGGAGAAACTTCATTGCCTTCTGTGGCATGTCTGGTAGATACCTGCATGTTTGTCCTAGCTTTGGGGTTTTGGTTATAACAGATCCTAGCTATCCATTAAACAGTACTTGCTTTGAATAATTTTCATTCATCCAGCCTAAGGACATGGACAAAATTCTTGGTAAGATAAGACCAATCCAGTCATATTTAACTCTGAAATTATACAATTTGGCATGGACAACTTGCCACAGCCATTTTGCCATGGCCATAGCCATCTCACCACAGCTAACCCACTGTGGACATTTCTCTCACCATCAAACCACAGCCAACTCACTCAGCCAACTCACTGTGGGACAATTCCATGCCAGATAAATCAATGCAATGAATGTTATCCACCACGGTTTCTTTGACTTTATTTCCATTGACAAAAATTGAAAGAGGGTCAAAGAAACAGTGGCAGATAACGTTTATTGCATTGGGTTATCCTGCATGGAATCGTCTGTGGCAAGTTGTCCCAAAGTGAATAGGAAGTGATGAGATGGCCACAGCAGGTTGGCCGCAACAAGGGCAGAAGTTGGCCATAGTGTTGGCAATGGCAGCAAGTTGACCACGGCAAGATGGCTATGGTGAGTTACCCTAAATCCTCTTACCTCTTCTGCCTGATTAAGGCAACCAGGTAGAATGGTTCAGCCTGCCTTTAAAATGTTCTACTTACTTGTAATAGATGATTCCCAGTATTTTCTTATTAATTCTTCCAGTATTTTAATTATATTTTTCCAGATTTGATCAAATACTTCAGCAATCACAGCTTCTTTGATGCAGGAGTTGGGAGAAACAGGAGGAATGCCATATTTAATCTGTTTTTGGGCAAGTTGAGCATTCCTTTGCTCTAAACCTTCATCATCACTAATGAAAGAAGGAAATTAACATTTTATTACTAAGCATTATTAATTATTAATAACTAAACAGTCAATTTAATCAAAGTCCCTTTTGATCAAATACTGCCCCACAGTATTATTTCAGAACTTGTCAAATTATAAATTATGATTTTACCACATTTAAATTCTACCAAGACTCAGTGGTAAATGCATGTGCACAAAAAGCTATATTTTGTGCACACAGAAAACATGATCCTCACAATTTATACTATACAAATTGGCCTTCAGTATCCATCACTTGATAACATAATAACAATACAGGCAATATTGCAAAATATTTTCCCTCATTTGATTTTGAATTGAATAAATCCAATAGAAAATTTCTAGTTCTTTTCAGAAAAGCTGCTATATGTACTGAAGCAGTAGTGCTATATTAATAATGTGAGATTAGTTTTGTATATATTTCATATATTCTCAGAAATTTTCAAGACAAATGATTTTATAGTAAAGGTTTCTGACAAATTCATGTCATGTTCTTTTGCCTAACTGACTAATTCCAATAAAACTAGGGAAAGCATGCATGATTGACATGAAATTCTTCAACAGCTTAATTGCTTAGGCATAAAACATAAAAGTGATTGGTAGAGCTGTTTATATCATTGCTTTGCTCATGCAAACAATCTATTCAGAGAATAAACTTTTATTTTTTGTCTACCTAGTCTTAAAAGCCTCTGATTGTTAAATGACAAATGACATTTGCTAGTTTTTAACCACATGTGTTTAAATTAGCTAACTTTATTATGAAGAAAAAGCAAGTAAAGGTTTCATTTTGAAAACAGCTTCACTCTAGAACAGGGCTGTCTGCGGGCTGGATGCATCATGCGCTGGCCATGCCCACACCTCGTTTAGCGAAGGGGATATGTTACATGATGCTGCCGTGACAACATGAGTTTGACACCTCGGTCTAGAACAGATTATCAGTCTCAATCATTGACATTCACATTTAAGATAAAATAATTTTGCCTACAATTTTCTGCTAACAAAGATGTCAAGTATATGTAGATGATTTCATAAAAAGTCTGATTTTTCCTTAGTCATCATTATTTCTTATGAAAGCTATTAAAATTGAACATTTACAGTTCCTTCTTGTCAAATGCAAGATATTCTTCCATTTTTCCTTCTGCATCATAAATTTCTTCCTCCAAGAATGAATATCCAGGTGATTCAGATAAAGAAAGATCTGATAATTCGGGATGGAATGCTTTGTGTACTGGAAAAGCTGCAGGTACCAGTTTTGATCCTGAGATGCATAACCTAAATTACGGTACACACACAAAAAAATAATGCTATATTTTTTTTGTAAGAATAATACTAGAAGCTATTAGGATAATTATTAAAATTTCCAAGCATAATACATAGAAAAAACAACTTATATCAACAAAAACATAAGAATAAAACTTCTCATTAAGTAAAATTCTAATGAAGATTAGCCTCTTACAGCCTTTAATGTGCTTTGAACATCTTACAGAACTTGCCTCACCTATACTCAGATGTTTTCCAACTACATTTGTACAGATGCTAACTTATAACTTTGTTAGACATCTCTAACACATTTCTGATTATTGTTTGGTGGTAAGTACCATGTCACACCTCATACTACTAATGTAGCTGGCAAAATACTGCATCATAGGACAACAATTTGGAAACAAAGTACTTCAAAAGGGCTTGCTTACAGAATGTGTCCAAATTCTGAAACCTGTGACTGCCATGGAATTGAAACTTGGCAAATTTGTAAAACATTTTATGATATAAAAATCCTCAGAAAGCATTTTATGACATGATACAAAATGTTATAAACACTTTCTGATGTCTGACTATGCTATATAATTCAACACGGGATATTTTAAAGAGAGAAATATCTCTGAATGTTTTCTTAATTTTTCCAGAACCTTTCCAGTGAAGGAAGTACATTACAAACTCTGCTATTGTTGAGGGCATTGAAGAATCTGGTAAGGAAATTACCCCTACCTGCTGAGGGTTGTAAGGGGAGGGGAAATAGTATTTGCCTATATTACATGTGGAAAGAAAAATGACCCAAATTGTCTAGTTCTCCTATTCAATCATATAACCCTGTCTTCAACAAAATATAAACCTAACAATATAATAATATGCATAACAATCACTAGCATATTTCATCAGTTATTTTATTTGTTGCAAATGCAATATTTCTGAAATTTAATTACTGTATAATCTATTCTAAAATTACCTTTCCCCATTATTAAAAAACCAATTAGTGCATGAAATACCAACATGCTGCTTCTATTCAGTTGAATGTGGTTATTTAATACATTGGGAGTACCAACTATAACAATCTTAAAATGTCAATAATATATGTCAATGAATAAATAGCTATTAAATTGATGTTAACATACTCTTTCATACTGGTGTTGATTTCACTCAAACTAGGTACAGATTTCGAATACATAGAACTAGAACTTCTGCTCTGGTAATGCTGAAAACCCTCATCTTTTGGAAAAAGAAGCTGTTTTCCCAAAATCCTGTTTTAAAAAAATGATAATGAAGTAAGGAAATTTAATCTAGGCAGAACAGTTCAATTCAACTTGATATAAGACCGGAAACATAGAACCAGCAATCAATGGCAGCTACTGTTAAATAACTCAAACTATAAGAGGTTCAAACTATAAGAGACATGTAATTTAAGCCAATGCGAAAAAGGCAAGTTAAGTATATTGAGTAAAAATGCATGCAGAAAATAATAATATAATCAGGGACTCAGATAAAATAAATTTTATATAGACTTGCCTTAAGTGAAGTGATCTATTTGTCCAGTCTTTGCATTCTGTCTTTAGATTTTCAGTTTGGGAGCTCGCTTTTCCTTCAAACAGCATTTCATCCACGTCCCAAAACAACTGATGCACTCTCTGGGTATTCGCTTTATCAAACTCCTATGGATTTTAAAATTAAGATTCTGAAATACTATTTCCACATAGCTTTGCAGCTGAATAATATTACAGTACTGTAGATATTGGGAAGTGATGAGCCTGATTCTAACCTGATTCTAGCATCTTCAAGGTAAAGATACAGTATCCTGAATCCATCCAAGGAACTGCTAACCCCTTTCATATCTACTCAATCCATCTGGGCATCACACAGTTTAGAGAATGCACCCAGGAAAAGAAAAAAACACAAACACAGCAAAAGGGAATAAAGAAACAGAGAAATAATAACAGGAAGGAAAGAAGCTTAAGAGAAAATACCTTTGGGACACAAGAAACCAAAGATTAGGCTAAATAAGAGGGAAAAAAGAACAGAATACTCCTTGAATCTATTCAAAGATCTTTAACAGAAATGACCATAGGTGGAATCTTCTGTATAGTGAAATACAGGCAATCTCATTTAGTAGTCGCTAAGCAAAACCATGACTGTGCATACGAACTTCAGCTTTCCTTTGCTTTACAAGCCTGCCGTAAATGTGAGGACTATTGTAGTCTTAGAGTTATAAGTATAAACTGTCCCTAAATGAGGCAGCTATATAGACAAGGACTATTTATAACATGTGTGTCAGCATATGTGAGTTTGTTTGTTTCTGCTCCCCTCCCTTTATAATGAGTTTGTGTCTTGTGTACTGGATATTGTGCTGCATATTCTCTGCTCTGGGTGAGGTGACCAAACAGAAGTGTGAGCTGAGAATCAGCAGTTCTCCGAGCCAATGCCCCATTGCACCTCCTATAGAAATGCCTTGGAGTGATTTCTTCTGTTTTTATCAATTACATCCAGACAAATCTGACCCTTTTTTTAAGCTTTCTATCATCATATTAAATGTTGTAGACTGCCAGCTGCCAGCAGAGCTGGTGGCAGACTTGGACAGTGAGGAGATTGGGGAGGAACTTGGGCCAGTCCTGGAGTCTGGGGAAGGCTCTGATGGGTGCTCTGCGTCAGAGGCAGAGATGAGGCTAAGGCTTCCGACATTTATCAGATGCCTTCGGAGTCAGAAATGGGGAAAAAGAATAGCTGGAGCCTGTTCCAGATGCATGTATGTGCAGAGCTGTCAGGAGAAGGGAACAACTAAGAAACAGGGGTTGACTTGGAAGAAAACGCACAAATGGACATTGAATGGCCCCTCTCATAGGGAATAAATAGGAGCAAAAGGGGAGGGGTGTTTGCAGGAGACAATTAGTTCACTTATTATTGTGAAGATTTGCTTATCTGAATTCGAGCCTCATAGAGACTCCTTGCCAAGTATTTCCTTTTACAGTGTTCCGACTGGAAGCTCTCGGCCTGGCAACTATCCAAGGACTGATAAGGTCAGCTCTTGCACTTAAACCTGGGAAGGGTTATTGTCGGGACTGTTCTGGGTATGAATGCCAGGAATTCACATTAACCAAATTTAAAAAATGGAGGGCGGGGGCACAAGGAGTCTGTTTTGTGATTCTATTCAGCCTGGGTCAGAATATTAAATTTGGTCCAATTCTGCTTGTTTTTCAAAATTATCCTACCAACATACAGGAAGACACAGTAAGTCCCATTATATAATTTATTTCCAGAGATCCATTAGGTTGGGAATTAAAAGGGTAAATAACAGAATGAATGTTAGATTATGTAATAAAGAATAGGAACAACAATCAATTTAGGAAATGAACGTGGCCTTGAATATAAAATCGTTTTGGAAAAAGTGGATCAGAACATCACCAAAGGAAATAGAGTAAATGAAGGAAATGAAGAGAAGAAAAAGAAGAAAAATCCTGCTTAAAAGGACATTCATGGAAGTGGGTGGCATTCTTCTGCCAAAATTAGAAACAAACTGACTTCAAATCCAGTTGCTGGAAATGAGGGCAGGAAAAGATTATTGTTTTTGTGTTCTGCATGTAGGTTTCTACAAATTGGCCTTGATGACAAAATGATTTAGCTAGATCTCAGTTATTATGAGCTTTTCCTTTCTTATACAGCTAAAATAAGAAGGGAGGAAGGATTAAGAAAAATTACTGACAAAGAGTGACCAAAGGAAATACATGCACAAGATGAGTGAAATTAATTAGAAGCATACATACATACACACATACGTACATACATACATACATACATACATACATACATACATACCGTACATACCGTACATACATACATACATGACATACACACACAAATAGGAAGGATTGGTGACATGAATCAGCTGAAAGAGAATGAGAGAAGTGCTTAGCCAAAGATAGAATGAATGGAACGAAGTTTAAAATGAGTAAATTCAGAAGAAACGCAGGACTTGTGAAGAACAGGAGTTATTTAACCAATGTGTGCTGCAGAACAAAAACTACATGGAAAGAGCTTTTCATCGTTGACAATTATGTTTTAAAAAGCAGAATTAGGACAACAAGCAACAGCAGGTTCTAAGGGAAATAATACCAGAAGAATTTATATTCACTAGCAATGATTATTAAGAAAAAGGTAACCTTAAAAGCAGAAATAGAAGATTATAAAAAACGAAGCACAGCTGAGAAAAAGAATGGCTAAAATAACCTATAGTTTAGTCCAAGAAGGTCAAATAAGCATAGGACATGTACATTCTTCTCAAAGTTTGCTTATCATCATGACTTTAATATAGATAAGTCCTTGCTTAACAACTCTAATTGGAACAGGCAACTTTATCGCTAAGTGAGATGGTCATTAAGCAAAACATCATGTGATGCTGCATAGTAAAAACAGTCCCAGAAGTCCTAGTGGTCATTAAGTGGACATGGAGTCATTAAGTGACACATCTCATCATGGTTACCTGCAACTTCCTGCCAGTTTTCCCATTGACTTTGCTTGTCAGAAGCTGGCTGTTGCAAATGCTGATCATGTGCTGCACAATCCATAAAAATGTGTGACAGTTGCCAAGCACCCAAATTGTGATCATGGCCGTGGGAACATTGTGGCAGTCGTAAGTATGAGGATGAGTTACTTTTTTCAGGGCCATTCTACCTTTGAACAAATAGTTCCTAGGAAAGGACTACATGTATATTCTTTTACAATGAGAAATACAATTGTATTTTTATTTTATTTTTCTTCCTAAGTAAGAAAATGTGTAAGGTGATTTAAAAAAACCTTTTAACCCTAATAAATATAAACTATATTCCTTCGTAGTTCTTAAATAGAGAACCACGATTTAATGTTAATTTGAGGTTTTGTTTTTTTTGTTATTCTTTTCTGTGCTTTCAAGTCAGTCCTGACTCCTGGCAACAAGTCCTTGAAATGTTCTTGGCAAGGTTTTTCAGAAGTGGTTTGTCACTGATTGCTTTCTAGAGTAATCATCCTGTTGGCTAAAGTGGGACTGGAACCCAGGGTTTCCTGGTTTCTAGCCTAGTGCCTTAACCACTATACCAAATTGCCTCTCAAAATGTTGGTTAACAACCTAGATCTTTTATCTGGAAAAACTGTGATTTCAAAAATACTGATTAATTATCCAATATTCAGCTAGACTTTGTCAGTTAAACTTGGAATGGACCAGAATTAATGTATCAAAATTGAAAGTAAGAAGAGATAAGACTGTGAATCTACCTAAAAATAACTTCTATTCAAACAAATATTAAGCTCCACTGTTATCAGAAATCTCCACCATATTTTTAAACACATTTTATACCAACTTCACTAATGAAGGTTGACCTACATCATCGCCCCAGGAGTAAACAGAACTTCTTTCAGTAGATGGGCCAGTAGTATAGCTCTGTATCCCTGACCAAGAGTTATTCAAATCTGTGGGGGTTGTTTGTCCACTTGGTGAAAGTGAGGAAACAGAAGCCCTGTTGATAGAAACAAAATTTAAATGCAACGTTATACATCAATAAAACATGACCAGGAGATCCCAATGCAGTAAAAGATTAATAATTAATATGAATCTACTAGCAACTGTAGCAAATACAGGTGTTCTTGGATTATATGGCAGAAAAGCAATGACTATTTCATTGGATAGTAGAATATACATTTGCATATTCATTTCCATATGCAAACCTCCATGACAGATTTGCTGTAAAGGAACAAATTTACATAAGTCTTACACTTAATTGCTCTCCCAGGAGTATCTCTCCTGGGGCACCTATGGTGGAAGAGGAGCGGATGTCACTTACATTGCTTCTACTCCAAGACACATATTTTATAATTAGGTAAACGATGCCATTGTTTTTCTCAATATGGATGCTTTGCAATTTTATAAGTTGTTGTTATTTCATTTTAGTTTTTATATTTTAAAGCCATGTAGAGTTGCAGCCATGATTCTATAAATGAAATAAAATTTAAAAAGTATTTTTGTTTTTGTAACAGATTTTGATATTGTGTGCTATGGATTTAAATTCAACAGTCTGTATACCTATCTAAGTAGTTATGAGCTGCAGTCTTGGGAATACAATTAGCAAAATTAATGGAACTTCTAAGCAGTAGATAGGGAGGGAAGTATCTATCTATTCATCCTTTTATGAGATTTTTTATCTGGTAACTAGTTTGTAACTATATCTTCCAAACAGCCTTTCATATGTAAATAATGTTTTTCAGGTCTCTCTACCTTGATCCTTGGTGGTTCTGTGGATAAGTTTTATATTAACTTTTTGGCTATAATTTGAAAGTGTTTAGTCATCAGGGTAGTTTTTCAACCTCCTATCTCAGTCTACAGGAAGTTTGGCTAGGACTGCCATATCTGTCAGCAACCACAGGTGTAGAATTTTGTGGCATGTTAAAAGCTAATAGGTTCATTCAGCTGTAGGCAGACATACATATTCAGGACAGAAAGGAAAACAAATAAAGGTGAGGTCAAAAGTGCAAAAGATATTAATGTGCTCCTGGTATTAAAATAACAGAACCTGTTATTTACAGGACTGTTACAGGAGGGAATCTGACATTATTTTAATTGTATCTTTTACCTAGTGGTAAAAGTGGAGGTGGAGAACACAAGATGAGCAGGATAGTAAAAGTGGCTTTGAAATCCAAGCCCAACCATTTTTACAGTATGATCACATACATGTCACAAGATCACATATATGTAGAAAATTACAGGTCTTACAGGATGATCCTGTATCCACCTCCTCGCCCATTTTGTTCCCCATTCCTACTGAAATCCTAATGCTTATCTTTACTGAAGAAATAAATATTGTGTATTTCTTCAAATATTCATAGTAAAATGGCTCTTGATTCCAGTCCCAATTCCAGGCCTCCAAAATACAGTGTACATAGTATTATGGCTGTTCTAGCAAGACCTATTTTGTAGAAGATTCCTTTTAAGTTCATTTTCAGTGCTAACTATACAGTGTTTCAGGCAAACATTTTTCACGCACTAACCACTTGAATCTCATGCAAAGCGTAGGTCATAACCCAGAACTATCATATCTGCTTTATATCAAATCCAAGCAATATTTCAAAACTGTGTATTTCAAGTCATAGGACAAAAATCTTCCTTCTAGAGCTTGTGACTTTTTAATTTCCAGATAAGCCACACTATGAATTGTTTTAAAGATATTACACTATTGAAAATTGCCATGCTAGACTGAGAGGGGCTTGGGGAAGGAGAAAATGTAGAAGTGTTTTGCTCTTTGAAATAAAATCTGTCTTCTCATATCAACTTATCCTATGCATTTATTCACTTTTAACAATAAAATGGGATAAATATTGAATAAATATTTATTGCAATTTTAGAAATTAATACATACAAGGAATAGTTGTCAATTGCTTCTTGTACACTTTTTGTAAAAGGCGCTGGAAGGCGATATTCATTTTTTGCTTGAAAATGATGGTCCACAAGTCTTTTCGACAGCCCTTTTCTAAAAGAATTAGATGCAATTAATTCTAATTTAGGGCTTTTTCATTCATAACTTCACAATGTACAGTTGATGAACACTATTATCAGCGTATTGATGATATCTCACCCCATGGTGACAGAAGATCTCACCCGTTTTGTGTAGATGTTAAACAGGAACAGAGAAAGCACTGACCCTTGAAGGACCCAGCATAGTAAGGATCAAGGGTCAGATCGCTTGCTACAGAGCTCATTCTTTGTGTTCCACCAGGAGCACTCTAGACATAACTTGATTTGCTTGATCTCTCTCAGTTATTCCATGTGTCACGGGGCTTGATCAGATCCATGAGTCGAGAGAGATCACTTATTTAATCATATCTAAAACTTCAGCTACACTCCTATTCCAGGTGAAATTAGGGTCTCAGCAGGTCTATGCAGATCTTCACTTATAATCCCCGACTCCCTCTGAAACCCATCGAGGTCCATCAGTCACTGAGGGAAGACCAATTAATTGGTTCCACCTCCCTGCAGAGAGGTACAACCCTAGAGAAGTTCATAGCTATCAGATTGTGATAGGATTGTGCAAGGGGACCAGGGTTAGGTCAACCAATTCCAGATCACAAAGGCACTGCTTTGACAAGAAGACCAAATCAGGTGGGTGATCATTATTTCTAGCCTGGATGACTTGGGACAGGCCCATGGAAGTCATGGCTTCCATAAATTCGAGTTACTATACCTCCCAGGGAAAGTCTCCTGAACCATTAACCAGGTGAAGATTGAAGTCTCCTGAACCATTAGCCAGGAGATCCAACAACAACCCTGAATGGTGCTAGGTGCTCAGGCGGAGAGGCTGCTGCACACCTGACTACTCCTGAGCCCAACCCTAAGAAAAAGGGGCTCATCATTGGTTACTTATGGATTACATTATAGCACAGAAACATAACATTACTGCATCACATTAAAACAATAGAACAATAATTGTATGGTTTTTTTTAATTATATAATTTTTAAAATGCATGTGAAATATTTTGAGCATTCACAAACAGTATAGATATGCAATATTATCAAAATCAAGTAAACTTACTGTTCATGTATTATACCATAATGCTTATCCACCTTATTTTTGAAGGAGATAAAAGTCAATAATTATTGTATTACATCCCCCTTGCCCGGCCTGTCAAAATCAATAAATGGGGTTAGAAAAATATATAAAAAGTACCCGCTTTGGGGATCCATTTTTCTTTATAATTACAAGATGTACCAAGTATAAAGAATGGGGTAGCATCCAGCATCTAGTCCTTAAAGCCAAGCTATATAAATGCACTTCATGCACAATCTGTAGAATTTCTCTCCAGAAATTATGGCATGATAACTCTAATAACTTTGAGATTGGCCTTGATGCAGAAAGGATATAATTCTATCATTCTTCCAATATATCTAAATTTTTGTTCTGTAGCTCATATACGGAAGTGCTATACCTATATACAAAATAATAAATCTAATAACATTTTTAAAGGGCAGTTACTGTATATTTAACATTTGGTGCTGAATATACATATTAAATAACTTCTCACAAAAATGCAATTTTTACATATTACCATTTAGATAAACATCTATGAAGTACAAGTTGTATATTTACCATGGCCCACAAAATTGTTACTAATTAACCTATTCTTCCAGAGGACATTTTAAGGAAAAATATACTACTTCCTTATTAGATTCCTTATTAGTATTAGATTCTTCTCAGGAATATATTCCCTTGTATTAAAACCGCATATGGATTATCATAATACAGTACATGAAAAGGAATAAAACTTAACACTCTTAACCAAACTGAAAGGTTTTTCCATTTTCGTTCTACATAGATTGACCTGCACTATGTGACACTGTTTACATCATAAGGGGTTTGTTACTGCTTGTTTTTGATATATTTGCTCTGAATAAAATTGTCAACAAGGCAATGAACCTTAGCCTTGTCCTTAAACTCTTAATGAAAAAAAATAATGCAAAATGTCACCTAAAGCAAACTATTTTGTTTTTAGACTTTCCAGGTTCATATTAACAGCCCTCCTGTTTGCAGTGTATTAACTTACACCTTCAGAATTGTGCTGTGATATTCAGCTCATTGTAGAAAACGCATTATTCACAAGCAAGCAGCCCATCAACATAAAATCTGAGCCACAACCTCATGTATCCAGAGAAGCTTGCTTCCTTAACCCTCCCTTCACAAAATGATGGGATATAGAGGAGCTGAAATGAAATGCTGTAAATATATATGCCGATAGGAGAATAATCAAACAGTAGAATACACATATGTACATATATATACATGCATGCATCCACACCCATCTTGAACTAGCACACTGCATCCTCATCCCTCCTGACTTACCCTATTACAATCAGTTCTGACTCCGTCTCTGGCTGATGGGGGCTAGCAGCACCAGGCAGGCTGCAGGGACATCGTACCCCACTAGCAAAGCGCATGAAAAACACAGTCCAGGAAGCCTCCCTGCTCCTCCCTTTGAACGAACTCAGCGATCTCAGCCTCACTCTCACTTATTCCCAGTGAATCCTTTCATTTCTGCATGTGGTTGTTTCCTTCCCAAAGAGAGACTAGTGAATATGCATGCATGCCAGTGCCTTAAAGTGTGCAGTGTGGGAGTGTAAATGAAAGAGGAGGAGAAAGAAGGAATGGCTGCAGTTTTAAGCTTTCCCCAGTGTCTTTATACAGTTCTGTTTCTTCGTATATTCTCTCCCAGAATTCTCTTTTCAAGGCACGGTTACCAGATACAAACACATCTTTGAAATATTCCAAAACAGTCAAAATCAAAAGAAATAAGCAATGGAAAATAGATCTACACATTTCACCATAGCATTTAAAATCTTACCTTTCTGCAAAAAATGACTGATTTCTGTATTTCTAAATCTGCTGTTTGGCTATAATGGTCAGATAATTTATTTTGAAAATGAGGAAGGCCGTTTTGTATTTCTAGTTTTTTTAAAAAAATTCATGCCCTTTCTCTCTCTCCCACAAAATGTTTTTTAAAGAAGTCTCTCTCTCTCTCTCACACACACACACACACACACAAAACACACACACATTTCTTCTATATATTCATAATTAATTTGTGATTAGGTTAGCGTGGGACCCTTTATACCATATATCAAGGAAGGAAAGAAATTAAATAGGCTGGGGATTCTTTTATACTCATTCTTATGTTCTGCTAACTGAAGCACAAAGTTGTCCTACTGATCATTTTTACAGGAGATGACCTCACACTGCAGCCCTTTTCCCACTTCCCAGCCTACCTTGGAAACAGACTAAATTCATGTTTAACTGTTTCATTTTTAAAGTAAATTGCTTTGTCTTCTTTCAACATATGTTTTAGCATATAAATGTTCTATGATATATCCTTCCCCCCTGGTCATTGGAACTGTCATCCATCACTTGTGGTACAGAAGACATCGGACATCTGATAGGTGAGGAAGGAACCAGGAGTCACAAAGTGGCATATGTGCATTGTAACATTCCTTATAGGGAGCCAGTTTGGTCTAGAGTCCAGGCTAAGGACTGACTGACTCTCTCTCTCTCTCTCTCTCTCTCTCTCTCTCTCTCTCTCTTTTTTTCATACTGCTCTGACTCATCTAGAACAGCATGGGGGCTATGTGAGGATGCTTTTTGTGGATTTTAGTTCTGCGTTTAACACAATTCTTCCATGTAGACTAGTGTCCAAGCTTCTGGACCTTGGACTTTCTAATTCAATCTGCCTTTGGATTATGGATTTCCTGTCTGGCCGCTCACAGAGGGTCAGATTAGGTAATCATACATCTTCAGCCCTTATTCTTAACACTGGTACACCACAGGGTTGCATGTTGAGTCCCTTACTCTATACTCTTTATGTGCATGACTGCATTCCCACTCATGCTAGTAATACTATTGCTAAATTTGCAGATGATACAACAGTGGTGGGACTCATCTACGGGGGGGATGAGTCTGCCTACCGAGATGAGGTGTACCGGTTGCTTTCATGGTGTGGAGACAATAACTCGGTCCTCAACACCAATAAGAGTTTATAGTGGATTATAGAAGGAACAGATCAAACATCCAACCCTTGCTTGTCAATGGAGACTGAGTGGTGCAAGTGGCCAGTTTTAAGTTTCTGGGTATTACCATAAAAGATGACCTGACCTGGGGTGCTCACATTGCAGCACTGGTCAAAAGGGCCCAGCAGAGAGTATACTACCTGAGTCTTCTCAGAAAACAACAACTGAATGAGAAACTGCTGGTGACCTTCTACCACTGCACCATAGAGAGTATCTTAACTTACTGCCTCTGAAGGAGGATGTTCCACAGAGCAGGGCCCACAGCAGAAAAGCTCATCTTCTAGTCCCCACCAGCCAACATTCTTTGGCTGATGAGATCTGCAGCATCTGCAACTGAAGTAAACTCATTCTGCTCAACCTGGTTGGATGGGTAGAAACTCTTAAAAAAGAAGCAATCCCGTGTAGAGAATGTTACAGTAGTCTAAACTGGAGGTTACAAGGCCATGAGTTACTGTAAGCAGGGTCTCCTATCCAGGGATGGATGCACACCATTCAAAGGTGTGCAAAGGTATGCCTAGCCTCTTTCAGCAAGTGCCAGAAGCCCAGGAGAAACCTCAGATTTTGCTCTGCATCTCTTTGTGGAAATTCAACCCAATCCAGAACCAGAGATGGAGAAATATTGTTTCCAGTGATTTCAAATACCCACAGCCATTTTGTCTTGCTAGAGTTGAATCAAATGCAGTCCACAACAGCCTCCTGGGGGGATTGGGATAGGATGTCCACAGCATTACTCAAGGGGTCTTGTT
>NW_020769317.1:782509-794721 GCF_900518735.1 Pseudonaja textilis | reverse complement strand
GTGTGTGTGTGTCCCTGCGTACAGTGTATGTGTGTACACACACACACGAGAGGGAGGGGGGAAACCACATTCACTTGAAAGAAAGCCTGCACCTGATTTTAAAGCAACCTTTTTTCTTCTTTAAGCACATTTTTAGCTATGCTGGAATGACCAGCTCTTTTTAAAGATTAGCACGACCCTGACCTTGGCTGGGTTAAAGAAGCTAAAATATAGTCAGACCTGGTTGGTATTTACATGGGAGACAATTAGGAAATCTTTGGGCTATTGGCCAAGTGGAAAGTCAAAGCAAACGTACCAGAGGAAGATAGAGGCTCCCTCCTATTGCTTCCATATCATCATCAGATGTTGAATTTAATATATGGAAAGTTTGTTTTTCCTTTTCTGGGCAGAATATTCTTTAAGTAAATATTATTTCTGATGCTTTATGTCCCATTTCTCTTTAACCTGCCAAAACCTCCTATCCACTTATAGGACAGTACTGACTGTATTTATAGCTATTATGAAGCAAATATTCCAATTCCCTTTCTCTGCAAATTCCAAATAAACATAAAATAAAAATGTCTTTCTTCATTGCTGGAATGTCATTTAAATATGAATATAGGAAATATATTACCTCTGCAGTATCCATGCACTATAAATGCCCAAATGTCCAGTTCAAACCTATTAGCCCAATGGATCCCTAAATGATTAATGCACAGAAACCAGTCTTCCAATCTAGACCTGGTGCCGAAACTTTTATGCAGTAATTGACTTTAGGTCAGCTTTTGATACAGTATCGAGATCTAAACCATGGCATAAGTTGAAGAATAAACAATAAACAAACTATTTTTGCTGCTCATTAAAATACATGAGAATGCAAGACTGAAGGTCAGGTGCTGTAATCAAGGATATGTCATAAAGGAAATGCCAACAGGGAGGCAAGTTAGACAGCAAAAATAGTTTGTTTATTGTTTATTCTTCAACTTATGCCATGGTTTAGATCTCGATACTGTATCAAAAGCTGACCTAAAGTTTACTGGCTCCTTTTATTAAACTGTCGTATAAATTCATTAGTAACTCACCCAAGTAACTCTACCTTCCATATACATTTATCACTGTATGCTAATGGTGCAGTATTTCTGTCACTGACTACCACTGGCCTTAAAAGAAGAGTCTTGAGATCCCTTGTGCAATATTCTATAGAGGAAGAACCAATAATAAATTACTCCAAGACTAAAAATTACGCTTTGTCCAAATGCCCAAAATAGACAAGCTAGACTTTGGTGGCTAGTTCATTGAACAGGATAAGATTTTTAGACATTTAGGGATAGATTTGCAAGCTTCAGGAAGCAGAAATGCCCACCTCCATTATGTATCGCATAATGGAAAAAGAGTTGCACACACTATTCCAAGTTATATTTCTAGAGCAGCCCAGTTTATTTCTGTTGCAATTAAGTTGTTTGTAGCTAAAGCCAAGCACAGTTATGATATGGGGCACAATTAAGTCCATGTAACAGCACGATTAACTTAGAAAGAAATCAAACAATGTTTTTGAGAAGTATCTTCCAGGTTGACCACTGTGTTCCAAATTGAGTAATTCAATAGGCAGCAGGAATCAATAAACTTGAATTCAATTTCTGGATAAATATTTTTACTTACTGGCTAAAACTATATCACAGTCCTAGTAGATGACCTATCAACTTCAAATCTTGAGGAAAAGCTATCCAAAAGAAATTGAGCCACTATGGATTTACACTGATACAATCTTAACTTTAGGGTCAGATCAAGCTAGAACAATATTAAAACAAATTATCTTAAATGTAGAAGGCCAAACAGAAATTGCTGCTTTTTCTAACAATGTAATTGTAAATAACCAAATTTTAGCACCTAAACCAGCTTCTTTATAACATAGCCCCCAAATTCAGGAGAGTTCCATCTTTAGCCCAATTTAATGTTCTCCTCACACTTTGGAAGGAAAATACAGGATTCGTTATATATTGCCACTGTTACTTGGGTGCCATAGAAACCACAGCCCATGTACTTTTCTGTTGTCAGGGTCATTTCGGCAGTTGATTACCACCACCCCCTTATCTAAATGTCCAAGGTACTCTGATGATTTTAATTACATTATTTGTTACACAATCAAGATAGATTTCTCTCTCTAAAAATAGCATAATTCTGCTACTTTATATGTAAACTCTGCCTATAAATGGTTGCCAGCAGTCTTTGATGTTAGGCGTTTTACTTTGCTTCATGTGGCTGAATATATATTTTATTGGTCAATGACAGAAATCAAGTTTCTGAATGACTTTCTGCCTGACATAGGTGCCAGCCCAATCTATAATAGTACTAAAAAGTCTAGTATTTGTGATTGTGTGTAACCTTCCTTTGGATGAAACGCTGTATCAAAGGGCAACAATTTTTGAATCCTTGTACCTCAAGCAGACTAACTTAACAGAATGCATCCAAAATCTGGGACCCATGACAGCTGTGGGATTAAAATTTGGCAAAGTTCTGATTGCTTCAGTGCTACTACGCTGCCATGCTGCTCCACTGCCCCCCCCCACACCCATGGTCACATGACTCCCATTTCAAATCCCTACCTTCCTACAAGGGAAGTCAATGAGGAAGCCAACAGGAAGTTGAAAATCATTCCAGCTCTTATGTTTCTTTGCCTGCCTGTAATCATTCTATTTCTTTGTTTATGTAAGGAAAAATCTCTGAAACAATAACCCAAATGGGTCATGGGTTGTCTGGTGGCATGTTAAAGCATTCCAAATGCATGCCAGCCTCCAGAGTTTCACAGAATTTAAGTTGTGTCTAAGTGTCAACGACATCATTTGCAACTGGTGTGTTGTTTAATTGAAATGACACAGCAAAGAGGAAAAAGATTATTCAATTATACTCCCCATGCTAGTTTTTTCAGCTAGTCCCTTTTCTTTCCTTTTCCTCATTTAAAAGAAACAGAGAGCTATTAATATCCTGCCCATGTGTGGCACCAGCAGTAGGCAAAAGGCAACTTTGCTTAGTAAAATAGGACAAAGGGGGAAGAGTCAAATGATCTCAGCCCCCCTCACTGAAGTTCATTTCACTTTAATCAGACTCCTGCTACACTGCATATGGGTGGTAGTGCCACATCTAGTGAAAACATTTTTTTCTTCAGGTGCAGAACTAGAAATAATTCAAATAAAAGTTTTCACCATTTCCCTGGATTTATGTAGCTTCTGTGATCACCCTTCAATAAAGAATTGAACTGAGAATTAAGGAGAAATTAGAAGAAGATATGCATGTTATGTGTATGAACATATGTCTTGAAAGGCAGACAGGTATCTAGAAAGGCAGATATCTATGTGTGTGCATAGATATGTAATCTTAATAAATATTGAGCCCAAAGTTGGCCATAGATATTTTTCTGGTAAGGCAAAGAATAAAATGATATTTTTCCCATTCTGATATAGATTATGATGAACATTTCTTATGGTTAATCTTAACGCAGGTAGTCCTCGACTCAAAATCAATATTTGACCCTAACATTTATTTTGCTAAGTGAAGAATTTGTTCTGAAATTTGTTCTTTGCCCCATTTTATATCTTTTCTTGACACATTTGTTAAATCAATCACTGCAGTAATTAAGTTAGAAACATGGTTGTTGAGTGAATCTGGCTTCCCCATTGATTTTGCTTGTCAGAAAGTTGCAAAATGTGATCACATGATTCCTGGACACTGTAACCTTCATAACAATGAACCAGTTGTCAAGCATCCGAATATAAATCATGTGACCACAGGATGATGTATTGGTCATAACTGTGACAGTCGTAAGTAATTTTTTCAGTGCCGTTGTAACTTTGAATGGTCACTAAATGAACTGTTGTAAATTGAGGACTACCTGTACTTAAGAAAAGAAGAGGCACAGACATGTCATTGCAGTTCAGATTTCTACATCCAAATCAACATATCACTAAAGCAAAATAAGGATGACGGGAACATGTATGTATCAAGATGTCCTGATGAGATAATGCAATGCCACCACTAGATGTCAGTGTTCACATACATATTACATTGCAGCAAAATCTACACAGAATAGTACAGCCATTCTCATTTCACTTTTTCATTAAATCAGGCCTGATATTTCTCTTATCAGCCTTTTGATAAGTTAATTTTTAAAGACAATCTAAACAAGAATTAATCATTATAAAATAAATGTCATCTAAGTAAGCCTCTGTTTTGTTAAAATGTTCATTTTTTAAAAATCTGGGATTATATTTTACATGAGAAGGAAATAATTATTAAGGCTCAGTTAAACTTTGAAATTTGAGTGTCTCCTTAAAAAGCAACTATGTAATTCAATCTGACAAATCTTTTGTGGTGAATTGGGTCCTTGTTGATCTCAGACTACAGTTGTACAATAATTCTCAACTTTCATGGTTTGACCTAAAGAAACAAATTTTAGCTTTTTTCTATATAAATGTCACACGTACACGCCAGAAAAATATTTTCTGTGCTGAATTCTGTCACATGTTTTAAAATATAAGTTTGAGTTGGATTATATTTTTAAAATGATTAAATAAAATATGTATTTATAATAATAGTACTCATTTACACGTTTCAGGAACAAAATAAAAGTTTATTGTCTATGTAATGGAAATGAGAAATTAATAAAAAGGAATAAAATACTATAATTGCGATAGTTGTCAGGAATCACCAAGCTATCTTAATATGGGTTTTCTAATCTTGTTTTTTCATGTAGACAGAAGGACAGAGGTATCATTCAACACCTGCAATATATCATAAACTTGTGACTGATTTACTACAATCCAAAGATGACAGAACAGCATTTTCACTATAATGTAATTGTGGAATAATATTATTTGCTCAAATACTGTCCAGTAAGCTGAACAGCTATAAAATGGAATTCTAGCATCAACATATTCAGCTATTAATTTTCAAAATTAATTTATATGCCTGATTGCCATAAGCTTTATTAAATAGTTTTTCTTGAAAATCTATATTAGGAGAAAATATTGATAGCTTAATTAAATACCTAAATATGTTACAAAAATGTAGCTAAACAAAGGTATTAAAAAGGAATAAAAATAAAAGGAATTCGAACTATACAAATAGTTGTCAATTTACAACCACTTGTTTAACAACTATTCAAAGTTACAAAGGCACTGAAAAAAAGTGATTTACTATGTGGTCACATATCTGTGTAGTCCTTGCACTTTGCACTGTGACAGCATCCTGTAGTCACAGGACCAAAATTTAGGTGCTTGACAACCAGCATGTTTTTATGATGGTTACTGCATCCTGGGGTCATGTGATCATTATTTGTGACATTCCCAGGAGCTTCCAACAAGCAAAGTCAAAGGGGGAAGCCAGATTTGCTTAACAATCACATTATTCACCTAATTTCCGCACCAAAAAAGATCATAAAATTGGACATGGCTCAATGCAGCAACTGCATTGCTTTGTGGTCGTAAGTAAAGGCACTACCTGAACCATGAAAATGAAATAAGAACACCTGAGTATAAATTTTTGAAAGAAACAGTATTAATAATCCAAAGATAATATGATCACATTTTACTTATATTAATTATATGTTTCTATTATGCTCATTTTTATTTATAATATTTATAGATAGTACTTATAAATGGAAATGTGTCAATGGAAAGTGATTGTTATATATTTCATATGTAAATAATTGATAAAAGTCAAGGAAAATGCAATCAGCTTAATTAACTGTTACAAAAAGGAGACTAATTAGTATCTTGGTAGAGGTGTTTTATTTCTTTGGGATCAGATAGGAAGCATTTACTGCAACAAGATCAGGTATCCCTGAAACAGAAGATAATGGGTTGAATAAAAAATATTGGAAAAGGGCCATGTGTATCGAATAATGTATGAAAATCCAGTCTTATAATCAGGTGGAAGCTCAAATATTGAGTCTGTTCTTCATTAAGCTCACCAATTATAAGTGCTATTAAAGCCTGGGTCAGAATTGGACCTTGTTTAGAACTCCATGCTAGGGTGAGGGAACATAGACTGGAAATGAGTTCAAATCCTTTCTCACAACATTCATCACTTGAATGAACTAGGTTTCATACTTCAGTTAAAAACGGATGGGTCTCATTATATCGACATTTTAAATTATATTCCCATTGACAGAACAGACTAAGCTAGTAATTGCTCTTTCACCAAAAAAGAAAGAAAAAAGACAGAGACTTGTGGTACTTTAAAACTATGTATTTACTACAGAGTGTAAGCTTTAGTGAATTAGAATTTTCTTCATAGAAAATCATAGAATTCATAGAATTTTCTTTTGGATATATGGGGTAAAGACTTCAGTTAGTTAGGGATTTGTAGGAACATAATTGCTGCAGAAGAGGGGAGTCAGATCAATTCAGGAATTCGGCATTTCAAACAGTGAGAAATTACTGCTTTAAAAAAGCAAAGCAAAGTTATCAATTAAAGGCATAATAAACATAAATATTATTCATAGCACTTTCCATTCTATATAGAATACTTCATAATAGTAACATTTCAAATTATATTTTTAAATATACCACAAAAACCTTTCATAAATTGAGTTGACAATGAGTTTATCTAGGTTTTTTAAAATCTAACTCAGCAGATGTCTATTCCAGATTTATAAACTGCTATGAAAGCAATAATACTTGCACTGTTCCTCACAACAACATTAACATACAGAGAAGAGAGGTATTCAATAGATTCAGTACAGCCAATTTTGCTTGAGTTCATGAAAATGCAAGACCTTGCTGAGCTCAGACAAATTTATTATTTCCTTTCAATGAAATCCAAGTTGCCCCTGCAAAACACTACAAGTATGCTTCTCTATTACTTTCTCCTTATAATAACAACACACAATTGAAATCTTGCTGTCTTAATTGAAGAAAAACTTCTTGGAATATGTTTTAGAATTACATGAATGTGAAATAGTTTGTGAGTACAATTATCTTTAGTAAAGATAAACTGCTAAAGTTGAGTTCCATTCAGAAAATAAGATACATTATTTCCTCAAAAACAGCCCCTGAATTTCTCTTCATTCCAAGAGAGGAAGACAATGTTTCACAATATGAGATGCCATTAATGAATATAGCTTGTCATTCAGGGTTAATGCAATCCTGTGCACTTGTAGTGGAGTGTTGGTGATCTTGGTTTAATTTCACTAGCCCTCTGGTCCTCATTGGGTCATTCCTATGGTGAGAACTCTCTGTCCTTTCTCAGTTTGACAAGAAAATTATCAGGGAAAATTGGATGGTAGAATTGGGAAAAAATCATCCACTACAAGAAATTAGAAGAAAATTCTTCCATTTCACAGCCCTAAAATTAACTAAGATAAAAATGTTTCTCCATCTTCTTTGGGGATCTCATTAAATATACATGTACAGCAGCGGTGGGATTCAAAAATCCCAGCAACTGGGCAGTGAACCGGTTGTGGGGTGGGTGTGGCCATAGTAGGTGTGGCCTACCGGAACTTCCGGGAGGGCCGTGTCTTGCCTTTCCAAGGGTCTGGAGGCTTCCTTCGGGTCTCTGGGAGGGCAAAAACGGCCTTCCCCCGGGCTCTGGAGGCCCTCTGGAAACCGGAAACAGGCCTGTTTCCGGACTTCCGGAAGACCTGTTTTTCCCCCTCCCAGAGCCTCCACGCAGACCCTGCACTTACCTGCATCGAAAATGGGCTGCATGGAGACTCCTGTGAGGGATAGGGTGGGGTGGGGAGGCCAGCCGGTTGGTTCAAATACCAGTTCAGTGAACCAGATACAAATTTAATATTCGGTTCGCTCGAATCAATCCGAACCAGTAGAATCCCAACCCTGATGTAGAGTGCACAGTGGATGATTTATCTTCTTTCTTAACTACTGTTTTTGCTCCATTAACATGCAGGTAAACTCTGTTTTCTCAATGATCACAACAGTTAAACATGATTAGAGACACAAAACCACTGTAATTGAAAAACTGCCCTCCAGTATCCAACCTTTTGTTTTGGAGGAACAGAGCCATTGAGAAATGACAGAGGTATAATTACTGCCTGGTCCCATGGGCAGTCTGATTTGAAACCTGGGTATAGGATGAAAACCAAATTGATGACTGACATTACTGTTGAGAAAGTGGCTGGATTGCAATTCTAGAATACTGTACCCTTAGATTATCTAGATCGGGATGTCAAACTCAAGGCCTGCAGGCCAGATGCGTCATGTGCTGGCTCCACCCCTGCCTGGTTTAACAAAGAGGAAAAAAGTCCTGATACATCATGTGACATTGCCATGACAATATGACACCCATGATCTAGACCTTTAGAAAATATTTAGAGTTCAGGATTAAACTAGGGTCATTGGTGCTGTCTGAGCTTGATTGTTTATTGCAGACATTTAATTACCAAATTAGGTAACATCATCAGTGCTGTAAGGGAATGGGGTTTACTGTCTTTTTATATACTATTGGCTTGTCAGTGTGGGTGGGCGTGTTCTCGGTGGTTTCTTGATTAGGGTGTTGCTTGCTGTTAGCATATTTGTCTGAGTTGGTAGTTCCTTGTTGATTGAATTATTGTTTACATTTTGACTGTTGGTCTTGATGTTAATCTCTGCTCACCTGGATATTCATTGTTGGGAGATGTATCTAGACCAGGGGCCTGCAACCTTAAACACTCAGCCATTTGGACCTGTTTCCCATAGAAAAAAAACACTGGGAGCCACAAAACCTGGGTGGGCATGGCCAACTCGACCTCACTCACTCCAATGTAGTCACATGACACTCCCCCAACCACACCTACCAAGGTTTTGTGGCTCCCGGTATTTTCTTTTCTCTGGGAAACACGTATGTCTCTCTCTCTCTTTCTCTATCCTTCCTCCCATCTCTTTCTCCCTGTGTCTGTTTGTCTCTCTCTCTCTCTCTTTCTGTCTTTCTCTCTTTGTCCCTCTCTTTCCGTCTATCATCTCTTTCCCTCTCCTCTTTCTGTCTCTCTGTCTCATCTCTTTCTCTCATCTTTCTCTCTCATTTCTCTCATCTGTCTCTCATCTCTTTCTCCCTCCTTCTCTCTCTCATCTCTTTTATCTCTCATCTCTTTGTCTCTTTCTCCCTCTCTCTCTCATTTCTCTTTGTCTCTTTCTCTCTCATTTCTCTCATCTCTCTCTCATCTGTCTCTCTTTCTGTCTCTCTTTCTTTCTCATCTCTCTCTCATCTTTTTTCCCTCTCCCTCCCTCTCATCTCTTTCTCTCTCATGTCTCTCCTTTCCTCCCTGCCTCCCCCCTCTGTGTGTGTGTGTGTGTGTGTGTTCCCTCTTGAACCATTTCCAAAAACAGGCAAGGGTTGGGGGTTTTGTTCTTTCTTCTTCTTTGGGTGCTTTTTACCACACAATTTAAATCAAGAGTCATTTCAGGTTCCCAGATAAATGAAGCTCTTTCATCTCCCTGCTGTGGTTCCCTGATGGCTGAACCCACCACTGGCTGGCCCCACCTCTTGCCCTCCCTGCTCAGTCACTGCTTGCCTTCCCTGAGAAGGTAAGGGTGACGGCAGCAGATGGAGACTCACTTCATATTCCACAGCAGGAGAAAAGCGTCCCTCTATTTGTCTCTTCTTCCTGCTTTTCTTGGTGCTGTGCACCTTGGCCACTTTGGGAGACATGCGACTTTCTCTCCGCCCTGTGACACTGGTTGGCCCAGCTGCAGCCGATGCTCCACATCGTAATGGGCTCCAGGAGGAGGAGGGTACACCGTACTCCCCTATTATGAAGTGCACTAAATTTAAATGTGCTGTGCAAGGCGCTGCAAGAGCAACGAGCAGGCCATGGAGACAGCAAGACCAGTGATGAAAGCTGCAGCAGGGCCAGGCCAGTGTTTCGGGGTGGAGAGCAATTCGGGCATCTCCCCAAGCAGCTGAGGTGTGCACAGCACCAACAAGGGCCGGAAGAAAAGGCAAGTACAGGAGCGCTTGGCTCCCGCTCTGGAATTTGGAGCGAGTCTCCATCTACAACCGTCAACCTTACCTTCTCAGGGCAGATGAGGAGTGACTGGGAGGGGAGGGCAAGGGGCGGAGCCAGCTAATGATGAGACTGGGAGCCATAGCAGAGGGCCCAAAGAGCCACATGCGGCTCTGGAACTGCAGGTTGCTAACACCCAATCTAGATCTTTTCCAGTTAGGCTTTGCATGGGGTCACAGTATAGAGGTGGCACTGATTACACTTGTAGATGTCTTGTGGAGGAGCCAGGATGAAGAAAGTTATTTTCTTGATGTTTCAGCAGTTTTCAATATCATTATGATAATCTTTTGGACCTACTGTGGCAAGTAGCAGGTACAATGTTACTGCAATTCTCCACCTTTCTCCATCATTGGTACCAGTCAAGTGTTGATAAGCGGAGAGAGGTTGCATGAGATATCTCTGATCTGTAGAGCCAAAGAGCACCACACAGTCACTCTTTATGATGACCCGGGATTGGGCACGGAAGCAACACAACTGGAACGAAGGTGTAACTCCCCTTTATTGCTTCAACTTTCCCCCAAAAGTCCCACAGTTCTTGAAACTCCAGGATCAAAGCTCCAATAGTTTCTGGCTGCTATTAGTCCAGAGGAGCAGCACAGTTCTGAGAGCAGCCACAGTTCAGGGAACTTGGTCCAAGGGAGTCCTAGTCACAGGAAGAGTTCATGAGGCCTGCAGCACAACCCGGAGCAGAACTGTGCCATTGCGAACTCTCACATAGCCAAGCAAGGCAAGCAGGGCAAGGCAAACAGGATAAGGCACAGCAAAATATCCAAACATCAGTAACAGCACATGAGGCTGGAAAAAGGCAACACTTGTTCCTGACAAGTGACACCCCAACATATCTCTTTAAACCTCATTCCCCAGGTGAGTCTTGTGAAGAGGGGCAGGGTGCCTTCCTGAGTCATCGGGTCACCCTGTGCTAATCCCCCCTCATCTCCATTCTCCATACTTGGGGATGGGGGGAGGTAATTGCTCATTGCCAAAGCTCCATCACTCTTCTGCTCCACTGCCTATCCTCTCCTCCCTCCTCCCTTAGTCATCCTGCACCCTTTCTCCTTCACTGGTGACTCTTCCCAGGCCCAAGGGACCCGGGACTGCCTCGTCTTGCTCCTCCGGTCATTCCTCCAGGACTAGAGAGGCTGTGCCATCTTCCTCTGTCGGCCCTAGCTCCGTCTCATCCTCATCCTCAGACACAGGCTCCAATGGGGCCATGACACTCCTCCTATTTGGTGTCTATAAGAAGCTGCCAGCTCAGAGTTATATCATCAGTAGATTTATGGTACTCAGTTATGCTTTGCATAATTGGCCCAACCAAGTGATGCTATTGAAGTGATAGCCAAGTTCCAAGATAACATGAATAGTGAATTCATTACAACTAAATCTGCTTCAAAATATGATGGAAAGGTGTTTTTAACAATATGAGAAAAAAGAATAAATTTAAATTGTATCAATAAACTTGTTTATTTTATTTTTAAAGACTGTTACTATGACAAGCTTTCCATTCTATAATTTCTTCATTAGAACTAAACAAGGATTTCATTTGTAACACACTAAAGAGAGAATGACCTTGAAGAACAGAAGGAAGAGTGGTTACCAAACAACAGATTAAAAAGGATCCAACCCAGATCAAAAAAATAAGTAAAGAAAAAGCAGACAATTCCTCCCTAGCTTACACTAAGATGAAGGGAGGAAAAGAGGGAGGAGTACATTTAGATTGGCAAGATTCTGTTACTATAGCTGTTACAATAAAAGAAATCCTAACGTTTATTCATTGGTTTCCTTTGAATGGCTGACACATTGCTTCCATGGGAATACAGTAAAAATGCAACCAGTATGAATAAGTAAAAGTTTATACTAGTTAAAATTAAGAAAAACATACATCAGTTAAATCATCATATATCATGATATATTTACAATAAGTAAATAATGTAAGAGCAACTCTTCTACATCTATGCAGTCCTAAACCTTTATGCCATTATTCTGCTGAACACCTAATTCTCAAAGTACTGTCTAATAATGCCTACGTACATCTACCCATGTTAATACAGGCTATAGTATTATTATCCTTTTTATCTTCCTTATTAATCCCTCTTATTGGTGTTATGATTATTATCACTTGGTGGTTTCCATGTACACTGAGAGCTTCTGTGCCAGAAACAAATTCCTTGTGTGTCTAACCACACTTGGCCAAATATTCTATTCTATTCTATTCTATTCTATTCTATTCTATTCTATTCTA
>NW_020769317.1:756435-782499 GCF_900518735.1 Pseudonaja textilis | reverse complement strand
TATTCTATTCTATTCTATTCTATTCTATTCTATTCTATTCTATTCTATTCTATTCTATTCTTTCTGTTCTATTCTATTCATTTTACTTTTCAAGCATTTGGGTCAAATCTATGCTTCATCTTCTTTTGGATCATTTTCAGTAGCATAACAAAAATTTTACTTTTATAAAGTAAATTAGTGTTAAACTTAATACATTGTCAGAAGACTTTCTGAAGGTCTTTTTAATCAGATAAACAGATGCCTAGCACACACATGGCTGCCAGGAGAGCATACACTGAAGTCTATACAAATTTTACTTGGAACTTGGGCTAAGAAGAACTATGATGATAAATATTTCATTAGGACATTTCTTCTAAAGCTTATGTGGGATTGTCTAATTAAAAAAATGCTAATGTGATAGTATAGCCTTTCTTTTTCTAAGAGGTGTATCTTATTTCTTCTTATATAACCTTTTCCTTTAAATGAGCAGTCAAGCATGTTTCTTTTTAATAAAAATATCAATTTGATTCTGTAAAACATAACCAACATAACCAAGTATAAAGACAATAGTCATAATAACAAGACTTACTTTGCAGAAAGTGTGGTTAAAAAGCAAATCAGCAATTGATATAAAATATAAAAGAGGAACTCATCGGTATAGAACTGCTATATTTTAAAGGGATCCCAATTGATCATATTTAGATCCACTGATATAGAATGAATTGCTATTAATCTAAGGGTAATCCACATTGTTAGAACTACTCTAAGTAAAAATTCAGCTTAAATGTGTTTGTTGATGGATTTAGAAATTAAAGGTTAGGAATGGCTTTTAAAATAATGTATTTCATTAAAATAACTTTCTATTTATTGTGGGCCAAATGCAATACAAATAAATTGAAATAAAAACCAAATTGCTTAATAAATGTGCATTGAGATTAGATTACATCTAAGAATTTTTGACATAAGCAATCAAATAATATAATTTCACACTGAGAAATTGACCTGACCTGAAGATCTGCGACAGGCTGCAATGGTTGGCCACATAAATATGCCCAGTGGTTCTCTATTTGGAACCTATCAAACACCCTTATATTTTCAGATTCCTTAAATAATAAATATTGTCATGATTCAGAACAAATAAACTTCATCTTAAGAATGCCTCTGCACTATTCTGACAGACTTTCTTAGAAATTATAAATGGTGGAAGGATGCAGCCAAGCAGTGGTTTGTTTGGCAGTATGCCATGTGTCCAGACTCCAGCAATATCCAAATGTGAACTAGGTGGATAAAGAGGAGACATCTAGAATAGTAGAGAGAGATAAGGAACAAAGTCGGCAGCTTGCTTCCTAGGAAATGATTTTTTAAAAAAATTACAGCCCTAACTTACTTGAGTATATAAAAGCAATCCCATTAATTACAATCAAGTTTATTCTAAAAATCTTCAGAATGAGATTAAGAGTCTCCATGAAAAATATCAGGCAAATGAATTCCAGATTAATTGAACCAGAACCAGTATTTCTCAACTTGGATACTTTTAAGATGCATTAACTTCAACTCTCAGATTTCCTCAGCTATGTTTATAATCTTAAAAAGCAGGTAACAACAATTTCTTTATAACAGATGTACAAACGTCCATCTCATTCTAAAATTATTAAGATCATCACCATTTTTTTCCAAATTAAAAGATAAAATAATGATCTCTTTATGGGGGAAAACTCTGCTGTTATTAGCATTAAATTTTACCATTAAATTAGGTCTTCTAAGGTATTAATCTGAAATTAGTATGGTTTCAAGTTCTTATGTTAGTATCAAATTTTAATCCAAATTGATAGCAAGGCAAATTAAAAAGTACAAAAGTTCGGATTATTCCTTTATCTCTTTGAATCCTAAGTAAATAACTTATTTATAAATCTGGTGAAAACTATTGATTCAAGTGTGTGAAGGATCTCCTTTTTTTTTTTTTTGAAGTTCTGAGCAACAACTGAAAAATTATTTAGATTTTTCTGTCTGCTGAAAGCAAGTCCTAAAAAAAAAATGTCAGTTCATGTTCAATTTCATTGACCTCAAGAACTGAAATAGAAATTTGCCAGTCTAATATACAGTGCTCTCACATCAGCAGTTGCAATTCAACCAATACTCAACTGATTTTTGCAAACCCTCTCTCCCTCCCTCCCTCCCTCTCTGCTTCCAGAGGAATGCACTTAGCTTCTTTATTGATGGAAGAACTTGACTCACTTACCAAGCTTCCTTTCTCTCAACTTTCAATTAGCAATGACATAGAAGAGAGTTCACACTTATAGTTTCTGTTGGTATTCTGGCACTTCTAAATGGCTGCAGTATTGTTGTGCAGTTGTGAAACTGGAATACAGCCACCACCGTAGGACTTGTAGAGGGTTGCCTGTATTATATTTTGTTTGAAATGTCATTCCTTGAATTATGGAACATGTCCTCCTAATGTAACTATTCAAATTCTACTTTGAGAAACAACAGGAAAACTGTAAACCTTTACCCCACTGAAGGATATAGGAACATAAAATAGAATAAAATTTGGAACTTGATGGGATAAAAGAGGCTTTTCAGATTGGGAAATACTAACAAGAAAAGACAAGGAAAACAAGGGCCATTATTGTATTTATCCAAGTTTACTTCTCCCCACCAATAAAATATTGGGAATCTAAGAGGGCCCTCCCATTATGATGTTATTATTTGCAGAGAGAAAAATAAACTTTCTGGAAGTAAAGAAAGTTTATCCACCAAGAAACTAGCAGGCTAAGATCTCCATCTGCACAGAAGATTGAGGAAAGCTAAGTATTGATGGATAACTAAACTGCGTTTTGTTCAATGAGACTTGTTTAGTAATAGTTTACAGCACCACCAGAACAGCACAACAATGCCAAATTTGCTTTATCTCCATGACAACCTCATCTGTTTCCCACACATAAAGAAACATAGCAAAGAGAATCAAGACAATGTACCATTGCACCCAACAGGTCTGCCTTGGTCACAGCAAGGGCTGGTTTCCACTAATTTTAGAATTACAGTCCAATTTGCAAGCTACATCTGTTATCAACTGATGGAGGGGAGAAATTTTTTACTAAACCGTCATTTTTTTCTACAGTAATTTAGTTTAAAGAAATCTAGATATATGACTTTGCTGAGCCAATGATGTATTTTCTTTTTAAACATCAAGGAATTTTAAAACAAAATTCGCCAATAATAATGTCAATGTGAAAGCTAGCTCATATTGGTTCCTGCCCCACAAGGATTGTGACTTAGATGCCAACATACCTGTCATGTATATGCAGTTTCAGTTTGACACATGACAGGTTGTTCTTCCATTTCCCGATTCTTTTTGAGGCCTGAATCTCAATACAGTAAATGGAACACCAGGACCAGCAAGTGATTCTCCTGTGATCTTTTGAACCATTTAAGTAAGACTATGCATCATTGTTACTGATCCCCAAACAGGTTGCTAAAGTTTCAGGGCTCATTTCTCCTGGCCTTCATCGGCACCTTTTCAAACCATGGTCTCCTGAATTCTCTACAAGAGCCCACTTATGAGTCAGCATAGGGAAGATAATCTACTGTACCAAGTGGAATAGGGTTGTGAAGACTTTGGATGCCCTGCAACCCTTAAGGATATCCTGCAAATGGTAATTTACTGTGATGTGATAGTAGACACATATACCTAAATCCCTCTGTCTTCTTTCCAAAGCTGGGTCTGATCAGATCCTTAGAAAAATAGGAAATGATTCTCCTTAGCACCTGACTGTAAAGTAATGTCGACCAGCATTTGAGAAAGGAGCCGACCGCTATAAAGTTCCCGCTCAGGTCCCTCAACTTGCCTGGGCAAAGCAGTTTCTTCCCGGGGATCCGCGTCCGGCGCGCCCTCTTCGCCGATGTCGGGCAAAGTCACGAAAAGCAGCGGTTTGCTCGCGGGCGCGGCCCAAGCCCCGGGCTCCCTGGCCGAGCGCGGAGAGCTGCTTCCACTGGCGCAGCTGCCACTCGCCAAAGGCTTTAGCGCCGCTGCCCCGGACCCGCTGCTGCCCCCGGGAGACGCTCGAGCCGCCGCCGCTACGCTTGTAAGAGAGGATCCCCCAGCGCAGGCCAGGACAGTGCAGCGAACGGGCAAAGACGGGGCCCCCGACGGGGACGCCGAAGCTGTGAGGAGAGGCTGTAGTTTCGACAGTGGGGCGCCGGGGGCGGGCGAGTAAGAGGGCGACGAGGAGGAAGAGGCGGCGGGCTTGAAGAGTTTTGCGAAGACGGTGGCCAGGTCGAGGACCGCCACCTTCATGGTGCCGCCGCTTCAGGGCGCCAAGACGGACTTCGGCAGGCGCGGCGGCCAGAAGAGAGGCGTCGCGGCTGGGTCGCTTTCTCTTGGCCAGTGGCGGGGCTTCCAAACGGCTGGGGACTGAGCGCGAGGGAGAGCCAGCCTGCCACCCGGGTTACCTAGGCCTGCCTTTCTGCCTACCCAGGCGCCTGCCGAGGGAGGGAGCGGCGGTTGCTAAGCTAAACAAAAACGGAGCAGAGAGGAGGTCATTGGGCGCCGAGCAGCCCGCGCTCGCCATCGGGAGCGAGGGACGAGTGGCTGCGCTTCCAGGCTTTGAGGAAAAGATTAGGTGGGGTAGAGGAGCCTTGTGGGGTTGCTTTTCCTCCCGCCCCTGAGGTGCCACCCTCTCGTGGACCGATTTCTCCCTCGTTCGCCTCCCTCGTATGCTTTGGAAATAACCGCCCGAATTAGCCTAGTTCGCAAAAGGGACCGAGGACGTAGCGTTGTTTTTCCCTTACTCGCGGACACGTCTTTAAACGAGCCGTCCGTTTGGGGCCCATTAGGAAACTATAAGCCGGAGTAGAATTTCTCCTTTCTGCCCGAAACAGAATGCTTCTTCTGTGAGGCTCTGCCTTGGGATTGCGTTGGCAAGCAGACAGCTTCTCTTTAGCAGTTATTTCCATTTTCGTGTGCATGCAATATATGTATACCGGTACTTTTACTCCGCTCCAATCCTTCCTCCTCAGAGCTCATTTTACCTGAATGTGGTAGGGATTGCGGAAAAGAAACCAATCCTGGAGAGAGTCTATTCATTTTCTCAGGAGGCCTAGAATATTGCTGGGAGCGTCTAGGAGTAATTGCTGAAATAGACGGCCGTTTCAAACAGCATTGTTAGGATTTTTAGACCCTGCTTTGGGCCCTCTCACAAAATGGCTGTCCCAGGGTCCTCTAGCTTCTTTGCAAAATGCTTCTTAGACAAACTGTTCAGAATGCATCCTGCCAATGATTTCTAATATCCCAGATTGCTTTGTAATTGCACAATTTAACACTTAAAAAACGTTTAAGGTGTTCTAGTCTTAGAATATTATTCCCTAACAGTAATTCTTCAGCCTGTGCATAAATAAGGTGGTAATTAATTAATTGATTAATTAATATGCATAAGCACACCAACATGCTACCGTCCCTGTCCTATTGTTTTTTATTTTTCTTATATGTACCCATTTCATGTATTCATAACTATGTATATACTTATTATACCTATTATCTTGTAAGCGATTGACAAATCAAAATAAATAAAAATAAATGGTTGAAATTGGCACTTTGCTTCACATATGCCAGCTGATTTTATTTATAAGACTATAAATAATTTTAGTATTTAATAGTCACAAAACAATTGGATATTTTTCTATTATTGCTTATATGGAAAAATATCTTGAGTCAATGTACAGAAGTTGATCTAGTTCTGAATTAAATATCTTTAGACTAATTCAGGTTAATAAGAATGATAATACGTCAGGTCAGTGTAGCACCCTAGATTAATATTGGGTTTTATAGATAAGTTCCACTGTCACTTTAAAACTCTCCATCAGAAAGTCTGGAAAAATGTCACTCCTGGCGACATCAACACATCACTGTATTGCTTCCTGCAGCTTTTTGCAAGTTGTATTGCACTCTCCAGTATGTCCCATTTTCATATACGAAAAATCAATTTGTGGAAAAAAATTACTTCTTTGTTCTTTCTAAATTTTATTACCAAAATATCAAATTATCTAATTAAACATGCATATCAATTTTATTTTATATATGCACTTTTGTTTAAAAATGTCATCAACATGAATGGAAGCTAAAGATTTTCTAAATCAAGCCATAAATCTTGAAAGTATATGTGCTGTTGATTAAAATACATTCAACACATTATCTATATTATCTTTTATGCTTAGTTCCTAGGAGAGGAAGAGAAACAAAATATGAGAACAATCTTATTGCTATGGATGTAGGATCTGAACATTTTACATGGTTTTTAACATGTAACAGTTATGGATCCTAGCTCATCTCATGAATGAAAAGAATCCTGTGTTCATAGAAGGACCAGTTTGGGTCACCAGTTACATCTGAGAACATAAATTCAAATACAGTGATAAATTAATTGGAATCATATGTCTTGTAGAGAGCAATCTATCCATAAGAGGTGTAGTCAGGTCACACATCCCGTTAGATCCCATCGCATATGTCTCAAGGAAGGACACAAGTAAACATATTTTTAAATCACAGATATGGCTAATGTACATTCAGTTGACTATCTGTAAATAGTAAGTTTGAAATAACTTACTAGGATATGCAAAGTACTGGTTTTTAATATATATTTCACTATACCGCACTCTATTATTATTTTTTTCTAAAAATATAGGCACTAAATGATTAATTAAAATCTTATCATATAGTAACTCTTCAAAGCAAATACTTTAAACCAGTTTTAACTTAATGCCCTTGATTATCATTATCATTATCACCATTCAAGTTCTACAACTTGTTGCTGAGCAATAACTTAGTATTAGTTTGCCATTACTCTCAGTATATAATTTTATAAACAATCACCCAAGTATACTGACGTTACCCCATGTTATTAATTTAATACAAATCTTTAACTTTAAAAAAAGAATTCAGATTTGGCATAAGTTGGAAAACCTGCTACCTTTTCCCCCACTTATTTGCCTCAGCAGAAACAACCCATATCTGGAACAAAACAGACCCATTTTAATGACCAAAATACCTAAAATATATGGTTTTTTCCAGCTCTGGCTACTCAAAAGAAGATGGAACAATTCAGGCAAGGAACATTTTCTTCTTTCCTACTAGCAAGTATTATCATCTTTTACTTAAACTAGTTAGCCCTAGACACTGCTGTATCAGTTGTATTTTCACCAAGCTCTCTTTTCTAGTGCGTAAGGTATTGGAATTGTACTCTTTTTACATTTCTTTTTTTCCAGTAAGATTATGCAGCATCAACAAAGGCTTAACTTACTTTGTGGCTCCTATTTCTGGGTAAGAAAGTGGAGAGACTGAAGTATTGGGAATGTGCAAATTGTTCTATGTGTGAACTGTGTATAGACCAGCTGGTTTTGAGCAGTCAGAAAAGGGCAAGTTGGCAGCTTCCCACTGTGGCTAGAGAATAGGAAGAGGAAGATCATGTGAAGACCAGTGGGCAGGATGGTACCCAGGTCAGACTATGTGGCTAAGGCAAAGGCTGGCATACACTGAAGACAGAGGAGTGAGGCAGCTGTGAATAAGCAGTAAAAGCCGATTGTGGACAATCTTTAACATGGACCACACGGAAGAGGAGAGATTAGTTCTGGATTTAAAATCAACTTACATTTTTATTCAGTACGGAGCCTACTTTTTGGTCTCACCTCTAAAATACTTTCATTGTCTTTTATAGCAAACATTTGATGCTCCTGAATGCCACTCATTCATTTCGTATGTTTGGATACAACACTCTCCTATTTTAGATAGAAGAAAAAAAAATCCTGGAAGAATGGTTTTACATTTACTTCTTTTTCAATATCATATTTTTAGTGTGATATTTTAACCACTGAATGAATTACCCAGAAATGAATACTATGTTCTTAAAACAAATTATATTATCCTACTATTGGACTGAAGCGCTGATTTCAGTTGTTGGTAAAATGCATCCAGACGTTCTTTCTGCACAGGCCACTCCAAGATACAATGAGATTTGAACATTGCTCTTCGTAAACAAAGTGCATTCTTTAACTTGTAATCAGGAATATCATGTCGAAAAATTAGTATAATAGAATCCCGACTTTGTTCAATGGCTTGCTGTATAGCATGATACACTTTGAACCTAAAGAAAACAAAGACATGTTTTGGCTTAGCAGACTTATAAGTTTCAGAGACATGTATCTTTATGATTCAATGACTCTCTCGAATCATTTAGAATCAGTAATACTTTTAAAAGACTTAAATCATTTAGTGTCATAGAATCCCAGAATTCAAAGGAACTTCTTAAGACACAAAGTCCGATTGTCTGTTTAGTGCAAAAATATTCAAACTAAGCTATCCTTTTTAATATCCAGGTAAAAATAATAAAAAGAATATTGTAAATATTAAGAAGACTAAAAAATGATAAGAGTGCAGGTGTAGACACTGTGAGTGAAGGAATGATAAAATATGGATATGGTTCAATTTTATACAGATTCTACAGTTGTTGAAAATCATTTTTTTCTCATTAATCTATACTCAGTACCTCATAACAAAGTTGAAAACAAGAGTTTTAGAAATTTCTGTACATTTATTAAAAAGAAAATGTGAAATATCACATTGACATAAGTATCCAGACCCTTTGCAACAATATTTGAAACTTAGCTCAAATGCCTCCCATTTCTCTTGATAATTGCTGACATATCTTGGAGTCCACCTATGGTAAATTAAATTGATTGCAAATGATTTGGAAAGGCACACACCTCTCTATAGAAGTTCTCAGAGCTGATAATATGTACCATAGCAGAGCAAAAACCATGAGGTCAAAGGAACTGCCTGCAGAGCTCAGAGACAGGATTATTGCAAGGCACTAATTTGGGGAAAGCTACAATAAAATTTCTGCTGCACTGAAGGTCCCTAAGAACACAGTGGCCTCCATAATTCTCAAATGGAAAAAAGTTTGACACAACCAGGATTTTTCCAAAAGCTGGTCGCCCTGTCAAATTGATCATTTGGGGGAGAAGGACCTTAGTAAAAGAAGTGACCAAGAACCCGATAGTCATAACTAAACTCCAGAGATCCTGTGTGGAGATGGCACAAAGTTCCAGAAGGACAACCACTGCAGCCCTCCACCGATCTGGGCTTTATTGCAGAATGCTAGACAGATGCCTCTCCTCAGTGCAAAACACATGAAAGTCCACTTGGAGTTTGCGAAAAAAGTATCTGCGGACTTTCAAGACTGTGAAGAGCAGGATTCTCTGGTCTGATGAAACCAAGATTGAACTGGCATCAATTATAAACGTTATGTCTATAGGAAATTAAGAAATTAGGCACTGTTCATCAGCTGCTCAATATCATCCCAACAGTGAAGCATTGTGGTGGCAGCACCATGTTGTGGGGGTGTTTTTCAACAGCAGGGACTAGGAGACTGGTCAGGGTGAGCTGAATGGAGCAAGGTACAGGGATATCATCAATGAAAATCTGTTCCACAGTGTTCAAGACCTCAAACTGAGCTGAAGGTTCACTTTCCAACATGACAACAATCCTAAGCAATCAGCCAAGACAACACAGGAGTGGCTTAGGGACAATTCTGTGAGTGTCCCAGAGTGACTTGAACCCTACTGAACATCTCTGGAGGAACCTGAAAATGGCTGTCCACTGAAGAATAGCAGAAAACGCCCCAATCCCAGGTCTGCAAATCTTGTCACACCATACCCCAAAAGACTCCAGGATGTAATTGCTGCCAAAGGTGCTCAACAAAGTACTGAGTGAAGGTCAATGTGCCAATGTGATATTTCTTTTTTTCCCCTTTTTAATAAATTTACAGACATTTCTAAAATTCTTATTTCACTTTGTCATTATGGGGTACTACAGTAAATGTAGATTAATGAAAGAAAAAATGAATTTCAACAATTGTAGAATCAGGTTGCAGCATAATAAAATTGACAAAGTGAACAAGGTCTGAATACTTTTTAAATGCACTGTATGCCTGATGACTGGAAGAATTCAGTTCTTGTGCTTTTATATAAAGGGAAAGATAGTAACACTACGTGAGAAGTGGGGGTGAGAGTTTTTGCATAATTCTGACTGAAAAGGTACAAGCAGTGGAAATCTATGATCATTCTTATATGCATTTTTCCTTGAATTTATTTTAAATAGTTCTCCCCTTCTATGAAGTGCATTGGGTTATATTTCATTAATATATGCTTTATGCACATACTGTTGAGTTGTGAACTTTATCACAAAAGTTGTGAAAATGTAGATTTTGATAAACAAGCATGTCCTAATGCATGTTTAACTTGAAGGATTACCACCACCTTCTTTTAAACATAAGAAAATAGGATTCCTTAACTGGAAATCCTGACAATTCACAGAAACAGCTTTAAAGACATGCCCTAAAAATCCAAATAAAATGGAAATTATTTAAATGTTTTCAACTTACCTTTTACACCAGGGATCGTTTAAGAGATGTTTAGTTACAATAAATATGATCTTTCTACTTCTCTGTATGCTATTGATAATGGCTTCAAATTCAGATATTCCAGCTTCAAAATCTCGTTCTTCTAAACAGAATCGAATGGCTGGTTGATTTTTTTCTTCAAGGGTAATAAAGTTCTTAGATACCCAGTTCATGTCCTTCTTGGCATGAATGATGTAGGCATCATATTCAAATTGCTGTTCTTGTCTGTCTATTTCTTTGATGCCCAATACTCTGTTTACAGCCACAGTATACATAAATTTAATTCTCCATCCTTCAAAGTGAACAAGCAGAACTATAAAGATGAGCAATAATACAATAGTACTACACAAAATGAATACCAGCTTAAAGGGGGCATTATCACATATAGAAGTATCAAATTGTGCTACTGAATTAGAGTGATATTTGGGTGGAGTGTTGCATTGATAATTGTTTAAATTTGATATATATGTTTTGTTGCTTTTGAGCCAATTAACAAACCAAGCTATACTGTCACAAGTACAGTCAAATGGATTTGAAGCCATATTTAATACTTTTAGATGTTTGAAAACAGCACCAAACACGTTTTCATCAATAGCTGTGATCATATTCTTCTGGAGGGAGAGAAAACTCAGAGATGTCAGATCATCAAAAACAAACTTGGGAAGCAGATTTAAGAGATTGGAATCTAAATTCAAGCTTCTCAATAAAGATAAGCCATAGAAAGCTTTGTGGGGAATCTCATCAAAGCCATTTGATTCTAAATCCAGTAGACGGAGGTTGTGAAGATTTTTGAGAAAGAGAACAGGACCATCTGGGTTGGTGTGTTTCCAAAGTCGAGCCAGATTATTGTGCTGCAGGTCAAGAATTTCAAGCTGATGCAGTCCATCAAATATATCATCCTTTATGTTAGCAATATTGTTGTTACCCATATCCAGGATTGTCAAATTCTTTAATTTACGAAATGGTGATGGGGTGATTGCAAGATTACTGCAACGTACCTTTCTCATTCTGAGTTTTCGAAGGCTTGGAATAAGAGTGAATGATTCACTTGTCAAATTCAACTGATAGTTATATGAAAGATAAAGAGTCTCGATATTACTGAGACCTTGAAATTCCTGACCTGTAAGTTTTTGCTTAATGTTATTTAAACCTAAATCAAGCATTTTTAGTTGCCTTAACCAAGAAAAAGCTTTGGGCTTGATGTAAATGATTCCAGCTTTTGTTAGATTGAGAAACTGCAGGGAAGAATTTGCAAGTGAAGCAAATGTCATATTTGTTATTAAATTTATATTGCACTGACATAAACTCAGGTTTTTCAAATTTTCTAAACCTGTAAATGTATGAGGAGTAATCTCTAGAAATCTATTACCGTCCATAATAAGGTAATTCAAGTGAGCTAGCCACTGGAATGCCAAATTAATTATTCTGACATGTGAATTTTCCAAGTTCAGATAGTTCAGATTGTGAAGCCCATAAAAAGAATGAGAAAACAGCTTTGTAATATTGTTATTCATTAGATTTAGTTCTTTTAAATTTGAAAAATATATGAATGAGGCATTTTCAATAACAGACAAATAATTATTTGATAGGTTTAAAATGCTAAGGTTTGTTTTACTCATTCCACTGAAGGTCAAATTGGAAATCCGTGAAAGTTGCACTTTGCTCATTGAAAGGTTTTGTATTTTTGTACCAGTTAATTCCAAACAAAGTTTCTCTGTGCCATCAGGTCCCAATGGTACGTTGTTCAGATCAAGGCCATATATGTTTTTAATAGCATGGAAGCAGCCTGGTTGAAACTGGAAATAATAATTAAAATGATTTAACATTATTCCACATGACAGAAATGTTGAGTCTTCCCACCATCACCACTCCCAAATTTTAAGCCAACTCTCCCAGTGCATCATTTGAGGATCCTCCTAGGCTCACGGCTCCTACTCAAAGAGCAGGTAGCAGTTGTATAGTACCTAGGAGGATCAACTTTGCATTGTGTATCAGTTATGCCCTTTCCTGGAGAGGGAATCACTGTGCTTGGTCACTCATACTCTGGTCATCTTCTGCTTGGACTATTGTAATGCACTTTAGATGGGGCCACTCTTGAAAAGTAGGCAGAAGCTTCCACTGGTATAGAATTCAGCCTTGTGAGAAAGGTGCATGTAACACCTTTGCTGTGCAAGCTGCATTGGGTGCCAGTTTGCTCCAGTGCAATTTAAAGTGTTGGTTATACCTTTAAAGTCCTTCATGGCATGGGACCAATTTACCTACAAAACGTCTCTGCCTATGACTTCAGCCCATCCCACCTGATTAGGCAGGGAGGTCATGTTGCAGACCTTGTCATTTAAAGAATTCCAACTGGGAGGTGGTCCAGGAAGAGAGTGTTCTCTGCCATTGCATCCACTCTTTGGAACATGCCCCCCCACTCCAGAAGCAAAGTGGGAACCCACTCTCCCGCCATTTCAAAAATATCTAAGAACCTGACTCTGCCATCTTATGTGGGGCTTACAGAGGACCACACAGCCGTGGAGATGGTTAGTGGCCTGAAAATCTTCCCCAAGCCTTTTAATTAACTTTTAATGTTGAATTTTAACTATCCTTGCCTCATATTTAAATTTTATAGCATAGCATTGACTTATATACCACTTCACAGTGTTTTACAGCCCTCTCTAAGCAGTTTACAGTGTCAGCATATTGCCCTCATAAATTTGGGTCCTCATTTTACCCACCTGGGAAGGATGGAAGCCTGAGTCAACCTTGAGCCTGGTGAGATTCGAACTGCCAAATTTCAGGCAGCTGGCAGTCAGCAGAAGTAGCCTGCAGTTCTGCAGTCTAATCACTGCAGCTCTTATACACAGTTTTTATGTTTTAATATTTTATTTGTACACCACCTAGAGTCCATCTGTGAGGGCGATGGGCAGTTTCTAAATTTTATAAATAAATTATTAAAAATTGCTTCCTCTCCAATATTCACAGAAACTCCAGGTCCAAATAAGACAATACCTACCTTAATGCAATTAAGGCAATGGCTGGAGCTATGTGCAAAGGGGCTGGCAGAATGTGGTTTTATTAAAAAATAAAATTATTTTTTAAGTGGCAAATATGGATTTTCATGCAAATAATGTGAGATTTGAAAGAGGGAGAACGAGGGAGAGTGAGAAAGAGACAGAGAGGCAGAGACAGACACGGGTGATCCTGTTTATTGCTAAGTAACTTTCATCCATATTCTTTCAGGCCACCAAGACTCTAAGGATGATGGTTTTGTTTACCTCTTTTATGGGGTTTGATGAAAGGTCCAATCTTTTTAATGAAGAGTTACCAAGAAAGTATAGATCTTCTTTATTTAATTCTGTAATTTGGTTTTGAGACATCACAAGCTCTTGTAGATTCTCAAATTGCTGCTGAGACCCTAATTTTGTAGAACTGAGGTGATTATGAGAAACATCCAGGAATACCAAGTTCTAGCAAAGAGAAAATAAAGCAAATTATCTATTATATATGTATGTTTATCTTCAATTATGTAGCTAATTTTAATTCTGAATCAAAACAGTCAGCATATCTATATGTCAATCGTGCAGTTATATTTTAAAGCAGAATATGAAATAACAACAAACATAAGGCTAGAAAACATAAAAGGAGACATTTGGGAGCAATAAATATACACTCTTATATCACTGTAGCAAAAAAAAAAAATCAGTGTTTACAGAAAGCATTAAATCCATTTCTGTTAAACAGATCTTTTCCTTTTCCATGAAATAGCTCCATCAACAAAGCTGGAGAATCAATACCAGTCAAAAGAATTATTATTTAGGGAAACAATGCTAGTATAACTCAGTCAAATATTTACATATGGTCATGTCATGCTACCCTTAGTGTAGTAAAACTTTCAATCACATGGACTCACAAAATAGCAGGTCAAAGCTCGGACTTACCTTCAGATTTTTGAAAGGATCATTTTTTGTATTCAGAATGTTGAATCCCAAATTAAGCTCTCTCAGATTGGTACAGGAAGTAAAAACTTCTTCATGTAATGTGCGCAACTGATTGTGCTCCAGCCTCAATACCTCTAACAAAGGTAAACTGAGGCACAAGTGTATCTCTAGTTTAGAGATGGAATTGAATCCCACATTTAAATAAACAAGCTGATTGTACTTTGTAAGGTTTTTAGGCAGCAGTGTTCTCAGCTGGTTGTGTGAAATATCCAATGATGTTGTATCAGCTGGGAGATTGGAGGGAATTTGAGAAAGCTTTAAATGACTACAGTCTGCCATTTTATCTGTGATTTTACAGATATTCTGAGTTGACCCACGATTAGTTGGGATAGTGCAAAGGATGAAAGGCAAGCATGTCCAGCACTTCAAAAGTTTCCTCATTTTCCTGAAAGGAAAAAATACTCTTTTAAAATAAATGTTTTCCTTCTGAATGTACTGTGTACATAGATATAGACAAACAGACAGATACAATTCCCTTTTGGAGTAAGCAGTGTCATGCAAACCCAAGAAATAAAGCATGCGGGAATTAGCTAAACACTAATGCTATTTATTAAGTCTTCTCATACTTTTCTATGCATGAATACTATATTTGCTTCTTTATTCATGTTGTGCAGATTTTGGTTCCAGTTTTATCCTTTCTCTTCTTCAGATTCACATCAACCTTAATTATACTTTTTTCATTCTTCCTTTTCTCAACCTGTTTGCTTTTCCTTCACGTATTTCCCCTGCAATTTCAACATCATGCCTTCATGATCAGTATACTTGTTTCATTCCCAATGTGGAATTACAGATAATCAGAATTGGTAGGGACCTTGTAGGCCATCTACACCATTTCTGACAGATGGCAGTCCAATCTCTTCTTGAAAGTCTTAACTGATGGTGCTCCCACAACTTCCGAGGGCAAGCTGTTCCATTGGTTGATTGTTCTCACTGTCAGAAAGTTTCTCCTTGTTTCCAGGTTAAATCTCTTCTTGTTCAGTTTCCATCCATTATTCCTTGTCTGTCCTACAGGAGCTTTAGAAAATAGCTTGACCCCTTCCTCCCTGTGGCGGCCCCTCAAATATTGGAAGACCGCTATCATGTCTCCCCGGTCCTTCTCTTCACTAGACTAGCCAAGCTCAGTTCCTGCAACCATTTGTTGTATGTTTTAGCCTCTAGTCCCCTAATCATCCTGGTTGCTCTTCTCTGTACTATTTCTAGAGTCTCAATATTTTTTTATAATGTGGTGACAAAAACTGGACGCAGTGCTCTAGGTGTGGTCTTACTAAGGCTTTATAGAGTGGTATTAGTCCCTCACTTGATCTTGATTGTATCCCTCTGTTAATACAACTTAGGATTGCATTCAATGTGCCTCTGTCTGTCTGTTTGTCTATCATTAAAACTCATCATGACCTTTAAAAGTTGCATCATAGGGCAACCATTTTTGAACCAGGGTAACTCAAATGGGCTAATATACAGAATATATAACTTGGGATCCATGACTCCTGAGGGCATGAAATTTGGACAAATTGTGGCTGCTTCAGTAATACTGGTAGCTGCTGGGCTTTTGTAGTCATGTGGTCTTAATTTTCAATATTCCATCACAGTTCCCCAGCTGTTTTTGCCTATTATCACTCCCTTCCCCACCCAGCAGCAGCCACTTAGCTGCCTACTATGAAGGGAGGGGGATTTCTGATGCCAGATTCCTATCAGAAAACTCACTGGGGAAGCAAGCAGGAAGTCAGAAATCCTCTTTTTTGCCTGTCTTTGATCATTCTGCTTCATTGTTTAGGTAAGGAAATATTTCTGAAATGATGGCCCAAAGGGGCCTGGATTGTCCAGTTTATTCTAAACTTTATCACCTCTTATTTAGCCATAAACACTTAACTAATCCACTCCTCATGCATTCTACTGACTTCATGTTTCTTCTGAAACACCCAACTCTCACTTCCATATAATAAAGAGAGCCAATGCAAGATCTTATACACAGGCATTTTCACGTCTTTCAAAATTCATTCCTCACCATAAACCAGATACTACTCATTCCATTTTATCAGTGTTTATTCTTCCCCTTTTTATAAGTAACCTACATCTGAAAACCTGAAGGACCAGGTTAGGGACAGATCATCCTGGAGAAATTCTACCTAGGTGGTTGCAAAAAGTTAAGCACTGACTTGATGATCTGTAGTCAATCAATCGTTCTAGTGTCTGTTAGAGTATAATTTGCAACAGTCCACTCTATTTTATCTATCAAAATCCAACTAGAGAAAGTCCTTGGTTAATGACGATTGGTTCAGCAACTATAGGTATATAGTTATAACTTAATATAGCTATCCTCAAGTTATGACCACAAATTTATGTGGCTAAGTGAAACATTTGTTAAGTGAGTTTTGTCCCATTTTATGACCTTCCTTGCCACAGTTAAGTGAATCACTGTAGTAGTTAAGTTAGTAACATGGTTATCAAGTGAATTTGGCTTCCCCATTGACTTTCCTTGTCAGAAGATAGCAAAAAGGGATCGCCAGACCCAGGACACTGCAACTGTCATAAATATGAACCCTTTGCCAAGCATTTGGATTTTAATCATGTGACCATAGGGATGCTGCAACAGTCAAAAGTGTGAAAAATGATTTAAGTCACTTTTTTCAGATATGTTGTAACTTTGAATGGTCAGTATTCACACTTACAATAGCACTGAATGAGAGGTAGCATGACCAGTCCTCAAAATTTCAGATGTAACAGTGTCCCTGCAGTCACATAATTGTAGTATGAGCAGTTGGCAACTGGCCAGGATTTCTTATCATTTCAGTGTGTGCAATTTGCAGGCTTTCCTATCAGCTTTGTACAAGGGTAAGTCAATGGGGAAGGTAACAGGAAGTTGGAAGTCATTAGCAACCTGTGTGGTCCTCATTTAACATCAGCAATGGGGGATTACCGAAATTGCAGTCATGTAACATTGTACTTATGACCACTTCACTTAGCAATAGAAATTATAGTCCTAATTACTGTTATGCAATGACTACATGTACCTTGTTATTTGAGACAGTAATTTTCAGACCTCATCCCTTTATGCCCATTTTCCATTTATTCTATTAAGAGAGATTACACAATCTTCTAATATTTATTAATTCAGGTCTTCCATGTTTTCTCTCTCTCTGGTTACTGTAATTTTATTCTATTTCTTACATTTCTTTTCTTCCACATCTAATTCCTCCAAACCTACTCTTGACACTAGCAAAGAGTGGTCTGCCCTATATTTAGAACCACACATCATCTTTATATCATCTTTAGCATCCTTGAGAATGCTCTCAATAGTTCATCATAAACAATCAAATCAATATATGTTTTTGGATTTATTCATTTTCCATGTTCACATGTAAAGATTTATGCATCACTCCAGAATAAAATGTTAGCCCAATCACCACTCTCATTCATTTTTGGCTTTGCAGATGGACTAATCTTTTATTTTTTTAGTATTCTGACTCATGTAGTCCCATCTGATTGATCCCATCTACTAACAGAATAATTTCTCCCTGAGTCATATTTATATATAACCTTCCCCCAAAGTTCTGCTCCCTCCCCCATTTTTCCCCTATCACTGAACTTTAGAGGGCATAGGGAGCATCCTTGAAAAACAAGAGAAACAGACATTACCAAGGCAATGATCAGATAAAATGGGTTTGAGAAGATAATTTGAGAAAACATCTCAAAAAGCCCCTCTCTACTTCACATGAAGATAAAAGGAGGGAAGGGAAGGGAAGGGAAGGGATGCTAGACTTGCAAGAGTCTATTGCTGTAACTTACAGTAAAAGTTGTCCTGACCTATATGGCACTGTTGTTTCTTAGTCTGTTCTATACTTTTGGGCTAACAGAAACATTACATCACAGATCTTTGGATTGCCACACACGATAATACAGTGACCATATTTCATACTTTGATTCTTTTAAATTTAAATGTGCTCTTTACTATTTACTCCTGTTATATTCCAAGACATATCTTTCATATGTAAGAATAGGAATTACTGAGACTATCCAGAACAACTAGACAGAAAAATCGTTTTTTCCTGAAAGCCATCACTCTGCTAAACAAATAATTCCCTCAACACTGTTCAACTATTACAGTCTGTACTACTATTACTGTTAATCTTGTCATCACTCCTTATCACCCATCCCCTCCCACTTGTGACTGTATGACTGTAACTTTGTCGCTTGTATACTTACAATTTATATTGACTGTTTCCTAGTATGATTTGATTGCTTATTGTACCCTATGACAATCATTAAGTGTTGTACGTTATGATTCATGATTTGTAACGAATGTATCTTTTCTTTTATGTATACTGAGAGTATTTACACCAAGACAAATTCCTTGTGTGTCCAATCACACTTGGCCAATAAAGTATTCTATTCTTTGTTCCTCCAGAAACTCCAATATTTTCCTTATATAAATAAATCCTGCTTGTGTGAATCAGTAGGCAGGAATTTAAATAGTTCCACCTTGCATTGTTTTGTTTGAACAGTGCCACCTAAACAATTTCATTTTCTGGTAGGCTAAATGGCTATTCTTATCTGTGGTGAAGCTATGTAGACTGGCTTGCATTTTGCCTTGGGCTATCATATACCCTTAGTATCTGGATTCTGTCCAATGCCACTTTCCCTGGGGATGATTTGTATGCAAATGAAGAAACTCACAGTGTTTCTGGCAAGAGCAATAAAACTCTACAAAATAGCACTTCAAAAGGATTAAGAGACTGACATTGCAAAAAGTTAGTTGCTCTAATGACAATATTTTCAAGGGAACTTATCCAAAAAGTAACTAAACATTCATTTAAATAAGGTGAGCTGGAAGAGAGACAGCCCATTTCTTTCTTTCCTAACCCAGGTTTCTCCTGATTGGTTGGAATTAGAATTCCCAAAATTCCTAGCAAACTGAATGCCCTTCTGGCCTATAGAATACTAGGCATTAGTGTTCTAATCCATTTTTTCCTTGGTCCCTAGCCAAGTTCAACATAACCTATTGTTCAACGTGGCAGCCTCTAATTTCAGGCATTTGTTATACATTACAGTATTATCCCTGCCACACCTTCCACACCTATTGAGAGGGATGGCTTTTTCTTAAACAGCAAGCTTTCCTTTCACTATTACATTAGTAAGCAGATTGTGAAAGCAAAAAAAAAAATGCTACCCGTTTATCAAGACACACAGATCTGATTTATGCATCTTATTAAATCAAGGATCATTACTAAAAGCACCTTGATTCATTAGTAACCTATGCCCCAGTCAAACCAGCTGGCAAATGCAACAATAAAACATTTTGATACTGCCCCTATTTCAATCACATAGCAATGACCACCATAATTCACTCTTTAAACCTCACTCTGCTTTAGAGGCAGATGAGAACAATCTGCTGTGGACTGAATACAGATTTAAAGTGTCTTGCCAAGGTTCGTTCAGCTTATAAATGTTTGATGCATATGTGATATTAACCCATTGTGGGGAAATTATAGCCCAGAGTTAAGCAGCAACAACCAGTGAGCAAATGGGTACATGTTTTCTTTCAGTAGCAAAATGAAGTACAATCTTACCAGAAAAGTACCCAATGGTCCTTGGAAAACAGAAAGGCGCACAACTTCCAGAGGAAGCCCAGCATTATAGGTTCAATCCCAACCTTCACTTAAACTGAACCACTTCCAATTAGGACACCAACTTACATAGCTCTTTACTCATAGGTGACTATTCTTGGGACACGAGTTCACTTTATAGCACTGTTTTTCAAAGTTGGCCTCAACCCCAAACTGTCTATTGTGGACCTCACCCCATTCCTAAGAGGTCCTTAGGAATAAGAGCACCTACCGTCCCTGTCTTACTGTCCCCATTCATCTGTATTTACTCCCAATGGGAGTAAATACAAACATGTAGATACTAGTTATTACTATTACTAGTTAGATACTACATGTTTGACAAACAAAAACAAACAAATAAATAAATAAAACTTAAGAGGTGCGGACTCCCAAGTTTGAAAAACAATGTTTTACAGCAAGAAGTGGGACGACCACCAGCCTTTATCTTAAGTTCCCTCCCCATTTACCTTTTTAATAGTCTGGGGTTTTCTTTCGAAAGGAGAGTAATTAAAAGGGGCTTTAAGCGTCAATTCCTTAAACTAAATGGTCTTTCAACCAACCGTCAAAGAAGTCAGGGCTTTCTCTGCTGAAGAACCAAACTTTGCCACGGGGTCCGGGCCTGCTGGAAATCGTGGTCACAACCAAGTTCTGAGAGGAGGAGCCATTCCTTGTTTTTGCTGCATTTCATCAAGCTTATCTCGGGTAGGGTGTGTAAAACAGCCAGCTCTAAATTAAGCGCCTGTCCCTTCTCATGCAGCCGTACAGTGGTTTTTTGTTTTTGTTTTTTTGTTTAAGGGAAGGGCAATAAGTTTCGATCTTTAAATAAGAACTTGCGTGGTGCAAAAAGAAAGACAAAATCCCGAGTGGAAAATACCCAACAGCAATTTCCCTCTCCGCTCGTCTGCCCCGCGCCAAAACAAAAGCGTTAAAATTACTCTTTTAAGTTTCCGGTTAGATTTTCTTTCTTCGGAGGCTTCAGGGAAAAGTCTTCGCAACACTTTTGCTCTGTCTCTCACTCTCTCTCTCTCTCGTAGACAATCCGGTCACACGAAACTGCGGAGGAAAACTCGAAGTCCGGCCGCTGCACGGGTAGATAAGTACAACATTCAAAAAAAAAAAAAAACCAAACACCTTTTGTCTGCAATTTCTATCTCATAAAATCACCCAACTTGAAACCAAACCCCCAGCTTGTCTTGATCACTTCCCGGCCCGGCCCGCCTCCAATGCGCACATACGCAGCCTGTGCAAACACTCCCTGCCCGCGGGCATAAGTCATATGCTGAACCCGCAGAAACAGCGGAGTATTTTCCCCCGAAAATTTCCCCGTCTCTTTTGTTTTAAAATGCACGAAGCCTGTTTTTGAACTGGGCATAGTGTTCCCCTAACCAGGGAATAGCTACACTCATTAAGCGACCGAATTTGAAGGAGGCAGCTTTCATTTATTTACAGACTATGGGAGGGGATGTTGCTGCTTTCTTACAATCTCATGTCTCAAAAAGTTTTTGCTCCTGCAGACACAATCAACTGGCTTGATATTCTTGTGATTGCACGGGCAGAGAGGCAAAAGTCAGCCATCAATGTCAACTGTCAATCTAACCTATCGCAGGGTAGAAAGCACAAGATAGCCAAAATAAGTGAACTGTTGAACATCATAACTGACTGGTGCATGAAAGTGACCAATGCGTTTTTTATAGGCAAAAAGGGAAAGAGGATGAAGGAAAATGCATCAAATAAATTGGGCGCTACACTTCACCTTTATCCTGCTCACCATTCAAGACTAGGTTTATGCCCTGTTTCCATTCTGGAAGATAACCATATTTGTCCCTAATGAAGCCTCCCCAGGGCTCCGATGTAAACATTATGTTGCATTTCCACTGTCTACCACAGGGGTCCCCCACCTCCAGTCCATGGACTGGCACCAGTCCGTGGCATGCCAGCAACCAGGCCATGCAAACATGCAAAACCCCATCCATGGGATGCAGGCAGCATGTGAAACCATGGCCACTCTGCATCTTTGGAAAAACCTCTCTCCATGGAACCAGTCCCTGTTGCCCAAAAGGTTGGGGGGCGCGCGCTGGTCTATCATCATCACCTTTGAGGCAGATGACTACTTCAAGAGAGCGAGTAACAGCAATCTTTGGCTGAGGAGCCACCAGGTTTCCTGGTTTCCTCAGAACATTCTTGAGGCTCCCAGGGTTAATACCGCAGAACTGGACAGGATGTAAATGGGAGGATATATGGAGGATTCCATACAAATGGATAGATCTGGAGTGCAACTAGAAGGATTGTTTTGTAAGAGAAGCCTGCTTATATCAGTCACTCTCAGTCAGAGCAAAGAGCGGAGAAACTAGAAAATGTAGAAATGGGATTTGTTCTGCATCAGCTTAATCATATTTGGGAGAAGATTAGAGGTAGAGAACTGGTGAACAGATGAAAGGAGGTTGGGTTTAAAAAAACTGGGAGGAGATAATCTCTACTATTCCTTATTTAGTTTACTTTTCATTTATTTTGTATAAAAAGCTAGAGAGAACTGAGCCAGTGGTTTCATGCCTGTATTTAATTTGGCTTAGTTTCATCAAAATGGGAAACAGTTACGGGAACTGAAATCTGCAGCATTTCTTGTATTTGCAGCACCTGGCTTCAGTATAGTTGAGGTAAGGAGTATTTATGCCTCATTGTTTCTTTAGAGACAGCGTACTTCTTGGAAGCAAAATTACATTGTTCAGCACAAAAAGACAAAACCCCAGTGTTAATAGGTATTTACTAATATTGAATAAAATATTGTTACAAATGATATTAACACCAAGTTTTAAGTTTCTATAACATTGAAAAATTGGATCTACCCTTTGTTTTCTTTCCCTTCCTCATCTAGACCACAAACCAATCATTATGTGAGGAAGTGATTTTTTTACCCCCCAAAAACATGTTATTTAGTACTGACATTGTATCAACATTTCCTTCTATCGTAAAAGCTTCCAGCTACTGTCTAGTCCAGCTATGACATTTTTAAAAGATTAGCGAGAGACAGAGCCCTTCACAAATATTGTTTGAAATTGCATTTGTTGCATTATCCACCATCTTCTACAGACTCAAGGATGAGCAGAAGGCACTTCACCCTGGCAACCAGAAAGGGCCCTGCCACTTGTTGTAGCCTAGCAACACCTTGCCCAAAGCAAGGCCATTCTTGGAATAATAATGCTGGCCAGGTATTCTGTCACTCCCAAACAGTTGCTAAACATATGCTTATAAAATTCTTAGAATCCAATCTAATTTGCAGTCTCAAAACAGCAATCTAATTTAGAAATATTTTGCTTTCCTTCATAGATATAGAACCTTGAAATATAAGATATGCACACTTTTCCCCTTTCTCGTACTTTTTTTTTTAGCAACTATGGATGATTTACAGAGGAGTAGAAAGCTTATAAAACTGTAGGACTTCTAATACTCTTCTACATGAAAATCCTGAGCTGGTTTGAAAACAGTTGTGTACTTTTGTGTTTCCCATGTTGAATTGATTTATTTCTAACTCCACAACATAATATCACCTATTGCCCAAATATCACCTATTGCTCTGAGTATTTGAGATTAACGGTGGTGATATAAGAAGGCAGGGTTCCCTTATAAGTTACTGATTTAAGGAAAAGAAATGTGAAAGTTCATGTATTTTGGAACAAAATATTTCCATAAGGGGAGCAAGGACATTTTTCCCAACTTTTTCAGATTGGTCCAGAAAAATAATGCAAGATTTACTAATTTTAGAAAAGAAGGTAGAGATGTTAGTTAATTTACAGATTAATCTAAGGTAAGTTTGGAAGACTATCCATGATTTATAGAGTTATAGAAGCTTATCTCAAATTTACTGTGTATAAGATTTACTTTCAAACTGGCTGCCTCATAAGCCTTTCGGGTCTTATGGCTCCTGCTTAGAAATTATACCTACCAGTTTAGAAATTCCTTCATTTAAGTTTCTTGAATATCCTAAGCTAGTATCCTCTTCTGATTCTGATATATGGAAAAGATAATTCTTCCAGAATCCATACTATATTATTGACAACTAAAATGTGAAAATAAAAATAATTCCACCCTATCTATATACTATATATAAAAGCAAAATACTCATGCATCATCACAAAATCTCCAGAGCCATAAAGCCTATAAACCTGAAATTTGGTTTGTATGTTCCTCTTGGCTTCTAAGTATTCATTAAGAAAGGATTTTTCAAAATGACCATCAGAGCATTAGTATTTTGTATATTATTATTAACATGCTCTGATGCTCCCCCACCCCACCAGAAAAGAAATCTGTTCCAAATGCAGAACATAAGCAGAGAAGAGGAGTTTCAGTTTCAGTTTTAGCTTCACAGCATCAAGCACCTTTAGTACAGAACAGTTGAGCTAAGCCACGCCCAGGCTCCTTGCTGTCTCCTTGTGCACACAGCAAATATTCTGTTTCCCAACAGCCCTCAACTCTGTCATACACTGACAGGATGCTAGCCAGATGAATACCGATGGATGCTGGTAGGCAGAGACAGAATTTTTTTCTCCCTTATTTTCTTCCCCCCAAACTAAGCCTGACCACATAGTTTTGTAGCGAAGCATGGGTATCGAGCTAGTAGCTATATAACCTCTAGACATGTGACTAAAATAATTCAGATCCATCATCCCTCTTTTGGAAATGAAACCAATCTCACAAGGGAGAGACAAAATTAAACTTCATCTGGGAAAAAAATACAATGCAATATAATTATGGATAAACTCCACATAATATTACTTGAATAAACTCAATAAACAAAACATTTTCAGCTCTATTCTGAGGTTAGGTTCAAGGCAACAGAAAACCCAATTCTCTTAAATGTTTCAGAAAGAAAGATGTGATTGCACATAAAACAAATCAAGCTTAGAATAGATGCTAACTAAAGAATTTACATAATAAGTCCTCACCAATGTTCCCTTTCTACTTAAATTTGCTGGACTTCCTCTTTTTTTTCTGAAAGTTCCAAATTTAATCTGATCTGTTTTCTGTTTTTCCTAACTTGTAGCCACTTTCCTTCTTTCTTTCAGTAGTTCTGCAATAAAGTTTGTTTTGTCTTGCAAGGGGGAATTTGTCTGCCTACATGACAAGAAGACCAACTTACCTACCTCAAAATTTTGCATGAGACAGAGAAACTTGAAATGCAGACTGGCATTATTTGTGACAACGTGGCAGTTAGGTTGGCATACATAACACATTGTTTAAATCTATATTCTTATTAGTAGTTTTAAAAAACAGTATTTTTTTTACTATGTGTAGCTTTGAAATAACATGTAGTTGACTCATCCTTTTTGTTGCTGATAGCAAAATGCATGGCTGTTTTAAGCTTCTTTGATTTTTTTAAAGTATTTTGTCTAGAAGTTGAGTCATGGCAACTGCACTTCTTTTCTTGGACACAGAAAACCTAGATGACTGAAAATCTTAATTGACATAAAAAGGGTCTTATTGCAATTGATTTTACTGCATTTTTCAGCAGGTAGGAAAAAAAACCCAAATACTGTGACTAAAAGCATCAAGAGTTTTATTTGTGGAGCTTTCAAAAGATTAGGTTTATTCTCCACATTTGTCCAAATAAAATGTGAATTGGGAGTTGTGTAAATGATCTAAGCAAAATGGCTATTGAGGCACCACAAGATGAAAGTAAAGACCATGAAAGAAAAATAATCCAATAACTTTATTTACTAGCAACTTCAAATAGAAATATTATGATAATATTGTTAGTGGGCATACTTTTATCTAACAAAAAGAAATTGAGATTCAACAGAAATTTCATAAGTTGCAACTTAGCTGAGGTGGGGAAAAATCTGGGGAGAAGCACTTCAAGTCCCTCAAAGAGACTCATCTCATTATAAATAAGGATGGGGAATTCTTTTTATAATTTCAAGATCATGTATTCAGTCTCCACTAGAATTAAAGTTATTTTCTTGGCATGTTTGTAGTTTTTGCATTTGTTTTTGTTATTTATTTATTTAAAACTTTTCTTTCTTTCTTTCTTTCTTTCTTTCTTTCTTTCTTTCTTTCTTT
>NW_020769317.1:560838-756425 GCF_900518735.1 Pseudonaja textilis | reverse complement strand
TTTCTTTCTTTCTTTCTTTCTTTCTTTCTTTCTTTCTTTCTTTCTTTCTCTCTCTCTCTCTCTCTCTCTGTCTTTGTGTGTGTCTCTCTCTTCAATTATCTATCTAAATATTTATTCCTTATCTATTTTATCCTGAGCTATGATGTAGAAGACCAGACAGAACTTGGGGGGGGGGGTAAATATGTCATCAGTTTAGAGTCCTGATATTGCCAGAAACCACCCAAGTCCAGTCCACTTTGAATTCCTTTGACCCTTATCTAGCAACCATTAGTTGACCAGATTCTTGTGTATATACTTGTATAAAATTTCTGTGCTGCAACTTAATATATGCTCCTGATTCTTTGCACCTGATACAGGATGATAAAAACAGCAGGCAGTTGCATGAAATTAAGTTCTTTATTCTTCACTCAAAAGCAATGACAACAAACTGTTAGGTACGCAGCTCTAAAGACCCCCCTCATTAAGCACAAGTTATTTACATTATAATCAGCCCCCTCTTGGACAATACCAATCCTTTACCCACTCATTGGATTCCATTCTCACATAATTCCATATAAAGAACCTCCTTCCTTCCATGCCAAAGCCTCTAAGTTTTCTAAGAATATGTTTGTCTAAAGAGAAACTATCCTCAGAATGGACACCTGATCTGGCAGAAATGGAAAGATCCATTAATGAGATCCACGATGGAAAAATGAATGGCAAAAGTGATGGAACTAGCAGAGATGGCAAAATTAACTGTTTTAATCAGAGAAAATAATATATCCAATTTTGTTTCTATTTGGAAACTGCTTCTGAATGTTGTGCTCAAGCAGAAAAAAAATTAAATCTTGATTTTGGGTTTTACTGATTAAATTACTTGTTATTATAGAAATGGCTCATACTTATTAAGCTACAATTTTAATTTGTTTAATTTAAAAAGTGGGAAATGTGCTGTCCCAGCCAGTCTATGGGAATTGGATATTTACTTAGGAATTATGAGTTGTCCTCTTAAGGGAATGCATCATGGTAAATGTAGTTAAGTTATCCTGGGAAATGTAGACCATGTCACGTGACCACATTTGTAATCCAGATTGGTCACTAAATTGACCCTCGAGGAGTTGGGGGAGGTTTTCCTCACTCTTGGCTGAACTCGTGGTAACTGTTTTACTTCTATCGCTACAACATGAGGGGAAAAGGATAGAAGATAAATCATCTTTTTACCTGCAAGGCAGATATACAAAGGATTAGTCATTAAAGAAGACCTTCATCACAAATGTGAGTTATGAGGATACCTGATGAACTAATAAATGTACTTTGTTATGGACGTCTTGTTGAGTTTATCTATCTGCATCTGTATAGCTTACAAATCCACCACAGGCTTCTTTCAAGCCTGTAATCAGTGAAAAGTAAAAAGATCACCAATCTTAAAGAAAACAAAATGAGGCATGTTTTCCAAGACATAATAGAAGTGTAAAAATGTTAAGATAAAATATTATACTATTTCAGGGTAACTGAAAATGTTGTGGGTTGGGGAGGGGTTGTTACTATGAGAGAGAGAAACAGACAAGTAAGTACTGTTTCACTCTGACATAGCAGCTATTAAAGTTTCTTTATTTCTGTTCAATGCCAAGCAGGGAGCCTGCTTACTTCACCAATAGCTAAAAATAGATTTGAGGCTAAATGGTTTTTGTTTCCTGAAAAATAAGAGGAGCTACTGTTCTTTTCACTTTCCTTCTTATCAGCTAGCTGGGCAGGGGGAGCCTGAATCCTGGGCTAACACCATTCTTTCTTTTGTTCTGATAAAGGAGAATATTTGTAGCTCAGAGATGAAATGATGCATCTTTGGCCTCTCTGTTGTTTTCCAAGATTAACATCAGACAAACAATCAAGAAGTAAACAATACCCCAATTGAGGAACTGCCAGAAAAGGTGACAGCTAAACAGCCCAACCAAATAATCTCCAAGACCATTCCACCAACACTGACAGGGTAAACCACCAGAAAGTCTTTTGTTCCTTGCTATTCTTCCCATGTATGCACACTGCAGGAGAAGCAAGCAGGGGTGAAACCGTTAATTAGTGTTTTTTTTTTAAGAGGATTTTTATCTTCTCAGCTGCCAGGCCTCTGGCCACCATAGCAATGAATCGCAACTCTCCAGACACTTGACACTGTAGTCAGCAGCTTACAGTAGCAAAAGCTCACAAAGGTGTCATGGTTAGATAAATTGTTTCAGTGCAGACAAGAATGAAGCCATATACCAGAGATTTATTTTCAGGCATATACAGAAAATGTGGCATACTTTTCACAATAACAATTTTGTGCGGGTATAATTGGGTCCCTATCTATCTGCTCCAAGTTCATATTGTACATCTCCCTCTTGGCTCTTAGCCAGCAAAAATTTAGCCATTCTCTTCAGAGGCTTGGATAAGGAAGTATCTGATCATCATTTATGCTGGTTCTCTATTACCTGAGAAGTTGAGAACCAATGGTTTCAACCTTACCAACTTTCCTTTGTATTCCAGCATGCAAGAGAAAAGAAAAAGAAACACCCTTTGTTAGGGGCCAAGCTGTGCTGAAATAGATTAGACTATCAGGCTATACCCCTCCCCAATCCCTATGCTTTCTTTTTACTTGCAAAAAGTCCTAAACTTAGATTTTAAAAATGTCTTATTTTGAGAGCAGATATTATCTTGAAACAGAAATTTCCCATTCCCTAGGATGTCTTTGAGGTTTTGTGCTCCCAATCGTAACATTGAGAGCCAGTCAGGTGTAGGAGTTAAGACATAAGGGTACAAACTTGGAAACCTGTCTTAGATACAAAGCCAGATACCTGACCTTCTGCATCACTCTCACAGCCCATAGAGGGAGACAATGGCAAACCACTTTGGAAAACCTTGCCAAAAAAGCTGCAGGGACTTGTCCAGGCAATCTCAGAATTGGACATCATTGAATGAAAGAAAAAAAATCATAAAATTACTTGCTAAGACTATATTGTATGTTTCATCTTGTGTCAAAACCAAATTTGGGCATCCTCTGTTTTCTTAATTTCCAAGACAGTATTTTCAGTTTAACTCTTTGACCACAGCAGAATTGTTCTTCAAGAATTTGTAACCAACCTTCTAAACAATTAAATGTTAAATGCAATAATACTTTCCACAATTACAAATATTAGGACTCTAAAACAAGCATTTGTGTCATTGGTTATGCATATCTCCGAAGATAAAAGGAAGAAAATACTTACAGTATTAGGATATTTGATCTTGCATATGATGAAGCAAAAAGATATATTTAAACATTTTCACAACTTTGTACTAATTTGCAAAATTAATTTGCACAAAATCAGAATGTAAACATTGTAGTGGTTCTATATGTAGTAATCCACTTAGTTTAGCAATGGTCAGATATTATTATTCAAAGGAGGGGGAAATTATGGCCTGACTCATAAAACAGACTGTTGTGATTTATATAACATGATGAAGCATAAAGTAGGTGGTCTGAGCTTAACCAACTGAATACATCAAATTAGTATCAACTGTTCATGACCATATAAATAGATTTTCCATAGGATGATTTTCTCCTTTAGCTCTTCCGCTAGTACAGCCATTGTTATTATAATTGAATGCATCTAACTTGCTGCATCTTGCTTTCCCTTTTCCTTCTCTTTCTGTCTTTCCCAGCATTATAAATTTCTCCAGAGTAATAAGTCTTGAGAAGTGTATAACAATGAGAAAGGTGGAAAGGAAGAGAAGAGAAGGACCAACAAGAAGACTGATGGAGTCAGTTGCAGTGGTGGTGGGTGCACTGGTAGAAGACCTGAAGGGCCAAATTGTCCTGGAAAAGATTTGCCTCTCAATTTGCTAAGAATCAATACCACCTTATGGCATATACCAGTAATCATAATAAATCATTTCTTCTTTGAGAGAGAACCCCATTTATGTGTAAAGTTGGTCCCGTTAAACAATTATCTGTGAAGTTTAATTGATTTTACTTAGTCAACTCAGTATGTCTTATGTGTACAAAAATAATGTTCCTTCTTTATATGTTACAATCTGGGAGGTAAACAATTTTATATTCTGACTAAAAATGTACAATTTCAGTCCATATAGGGACTCATATTAAATATTATCCATATCAGCTGTTGATCTTCTGGAGAAACTCCCAACTGGAGTAACTGGAATCTTGAAGCACCTGATCAAAGAATATTGTTTTAACATAGCAAGCAACACAGTCTATTCATATGTACATACTTGTACATATTTGATTGTACAGTATTGTCTTATGTTCTCTCCATGTTTTCATACAAAAATGCATTGGGTTTTAATTTTCTAATCTCCAGCCACTAGATGGCAAACTTAGCTTCATATAGAATTTAAACATGTTTCATATTGCAGTGGACTTTTGGAGGAAGTGTTTTGTTAACACAGGAAGAATATTCTTAAAGCAGAATAGATTCTGCTAAAGACAGAATTAATAGGACAAAGATTTATTCTTAAAAAAATGTCACTCTGTTTTTATTATTAAAGCAATATAAAAATGCATGAACAGTAGATTTAAGAAAACTGAAATATTTTCAAATAATGCATTTTTGTGCAAAATGTAGTGTACATGATGGTCTTTGCTTATGTTACTATATGATGGTCCTTTCACTTGTGTTACTATAGTACAGATGTACTGAAAATAAACCTCTACAATTTTATGAGCAGACAAGCAGAAGCTAAGTTATTAGGATGAATGAAAAGCATTGTAAAGCTTTATTGTGCTGTGCTCAATTGGCATCCAAAACACAAAGTAATATAGTATTCCAAACGGAGATGTTGGATATAAGCCATCCAGTGACAAGAGCAGAGTGACTTGAACTTATGTACACAGCTATAATATTCTAGTATACTTCAAAATCCTTGATCAAAACAATGTGATTAGAACACCCTGGTACGACCATCAATTATAGTTAGAAAAAATAAGCCATAAATCAATCACAATATTAACATTCTTTCTCCTCTTTTTACCCCATCTCTCTACTCATAATTTTTTTTATATGGGGAGCTTATGGAGAAATGTATCAGCATTGGCCAAGGTACTCTTTGTGCCTCTATGCTTCTTTGAAATTATAAAACAATAAACAAATAATGGTTTGGGAAGATTTAAGTTTTAGATTAGGAAACTGTCTATGATTAAACTTGAATCTGACTAATCAGCCTATTTTGGTTCCTCCCTCTCTCTCTCTCTCTCTCTCTCTCTGTATGTATATGTATGTATGTATATGTATGTATGTATATGTATGTATGTGTGTGTGTATATATATATATACACACACACACACACACACACACACACATACAGAGAGAGAGAGAGAGAGAGAACCATATTGTGCCATATAGTTTATCCTGAAAGTTCCAGTAAAACTTTATTTAATGTACATGAATTTTAAATTGATTACTGTAAATCCTGCTGTTATTTTACTTGGTTTGGCTAATATTGCCACTTTCATCTATTGAATATTAGGATGGTAAAATATCAAGAGCTTCTTCAAAGAGAGCAAACAAAACATTTCTCTCCAAATCCTTAAAGCAGATGAATTCCAGGCTGCCTCTGCTGTTTCCTTAGGCCTATCTGAGTGTACTGCTGCTTCTCATATTTCCTAGCAACACACAATGGATATCAGTGCATATACACGTGAACAGAGCTGAGACTGGTGTTTGAAACAGTGTAAGACTGAAAAAAAAAATCTCAGCCGTTGGAAGTGTGACTAGTTGCATTTATACTTCAGCACCTCACAATATAGTGGCTATAAGAGTGGGAAAATGTAAATAGCTAGGAATTTCTTCTAAATCTCATCTTTGTCTCTCTTTATTCTACTTTACCTATACTTTGTGAGGTTACTAGATACATACGTATTTCCTGCCTTTGCCTTCCAAATTACTTGGTTTACAACTGTCTACCTGGTAGGATGTAGCTACTTTAAGGAAGGCTTTGCCCATTGCCTTGTGTTTCCATGTGTTTGCCTTTAAGAGTTGACTCCTGGCAAATGCCTAGACTAGTCCTTGCCATTTTCCTGGCAATATTTTGCAAATGGTTTGCAATTGCTTCTTTTCTATGGCTGAGATAGAGACTGACCCAAAGTCATCCAGCTGGTTTTATGCCTAAGGTGGGACTAGAATTCAAATTTTCTGGTTTCTAACCGGTGCCTTAATCATTACATCAAGCTGGCTCTCATTTGCCTTGTTCCCATCTATTTTCTGTAACAAAACTTTCTTTTATGGATATCAGAAATTGCTCCACTAGTTTTTCCTTAGGTTAGAACTTGCTGTCCAGAAATGGACTCAAATCATTTCCTCCAACAATAGTGTTGCCTTGTTCAATTGAGGAGGAGGGCATCATTTGCTTTTCTGCATTTCTTAAGCATTTGTTTTGGATGTTTTGCACAGACCTATTGTTCCAAATCAATGGATGGATCACTGATTTAAAAGGAGGAGGGGGAAAAAAGACTGTCCGGATAACCTTGGCCACAAATATGTCAAATATGTCTTAAGGCTATTGAAATAAAATTTGGCCCAAAGTAAGATGACATGAAGAATTCCAGTAGCAGCAAATGTTATACAATCTCTTCAGGTGAAATACACAATCCTACATCAGTTTATAGAATGTTTCCAACAGATTAGTTGGAAACAAGTCATACGGGTGCAAGAGAAAGAGAATCTGGGCAGTGGATAAGATGATTCTTGTCCATGCATTAGACGGTAAGACGAAATGCTGTCTTTCTTATGTGCTTTCAAACAAAATAGCTGTCAGAGCAAAATTGTTTAAGAGCTTCTAGCAAAAAGCTCCTTTGACAGGGCAATTTTTTGCTGACAGTTATGATCTTAATTCTCTCTCAGCCTTTCCCACAGCTGTTCCAACAACATTGTTTTCCCATGTCTAAAGTACTGAGTTCCATAACAGCAAGCCAAGGTCGTCTCTTGGGACATTTAAATCAAACACTTCGCTGATTTGTCCTTAAATATCTTTGCTAATTTTGCCGAGGGAAAGTGCCACCTCTAAAATATCTTATACAAGTTTTCTTCATGTGCTGTTGACATTGTTAATTTATAATTACTAGTCCATAATTTCTGCCATTTTTCTAAGTCTATCCCATATCCAAAGCTTTCCCCACATGCAATCTTTGTTTCTTTAACTTGTTCTTCTTCCATTTTCACTCCTAGTAAATAGTCGTGGTTTTTTAATCATTCTCTCTTCAGTACCTATTACAATTTTATCTAATTCAATAAATTCTTTATAAAACCCTTCTATCTTACTATCTTTATCATATCTAGAATGTATTTGCACATATGAATACCAATTCATATTTATCCCTTGCTCATCTAATTCTTGCTTTGTTTTGAGTTCACCCTTTTCATTTAAAATCTCACTATATCTAACAAGGTGATCCATTTTAAAAATAATTGGATACACAAATGCCTCTATTGTTGGTAACCAGACTGGTATTTTCAAATAATGTTGTTTCCTTATTTTCTCCCGAGTTGATAGCAAGGCATCTCAACTATAATGTCTCCTAAAATATCCATGTGCTTTACTTTCCTTATACCATAAAAAAGCATGCCACCCCAATTATAAATCATGGCCTTTCAGTGTTAACAATCTAATATTTTTCAAAACAATCCATTCTTTTACCCACATCAGTGTTACAGCCTGGTAATATAATTCCCAATTGAGTAGTCCAAACCCGCCCCTCATTCTAGCAGTTGGATTTATTGTATATCATTGCAAACCAGACCTATACTCATTTATGTAGAAACAAATCCAGTGGAGATTCTTGTAGCTATTGTTGGGTAAATATTCATAAGGCTATAGAAATCTCAAAATATATATTTTGAAACTCCTCCCAGAGTTGAAGCAAGATCACTGACCTTCATCTCCATGCAAAAGTCAGTTACCCTCTTGCAGATGAGCTGCTGAAGAGAAATTCATCTTATTCAATCAGCAAAAGTGGAAGGACTTTTCTTAGTGCCAGTCATGCAACCTTATTTGCATGATAGTAATTGCTTTGACATCCTCACTTTTCTACATTTTACTACTTAAGCAGAAAGGAAATGCTTGTTTTAATCAGGCCTACTTTCTCCTGCTTCTATAGGCTGCTTCATATACATACATAGAAAAACATATCTTATTACTACATTGTCATTCAACTGACATGAAAATGAGAAATTCTAGGTTCTAAATGAAAGTTAATAAGGGGGATTTTCAGCCACTCACGTTTCCAGTGCAGAATGCCTCTGAGCTGACTAAAAATGGCAGTGTTGTGAATTTTTTGAACTAGTTGCTCCCCAAAACCTTAGATAGGACCAGAAAGTATTTTTATCCCTTTTAATCTGTGGTGGGATTCAAATTTTTTTACTTAGTTCTGTGGGCATGGCTTGGTGGGCGTGGAAGGATACTGTAAAATCTCCACTCAGAGGTGGTATTTGCTGGTTCTCCAAACTACTCAAAATTTCCGCTACCGGTTCTCCAGAACTGGTCAGAGCCTGCTGAATACCGCTTCTGCTTTTAATAAAAGCTTAGAATCATTGATAATTATTGTCTACCTTTCCTTGCAGCATGTCCCTAATCTTTGCAGTTGTAGACATGATTTTATGGAGAAAATGCAGCTGGGCAGAAATTGGTCCTTTCTTTCTTTTTAGGATGTGGGTAAATTCTAAAATGTTGAGGACTGCCAGTAATTTGTTACTGGACAGCATGTCCTGGCAACAGATCAGGTTTTTAAAAGGAATATTTGGGAATACCTCCAGAAACATATCTCTGGCGTCCCAAGTCAACTGACCCAGCCTACAGATCAACACCCAGTGCTGTGAAAATTGTCCTTTCATGTCTCTAGATTAGAAAGCCACCTACAAAATTATTATAACACTAGCCTGGGGAGTATGGAATAACAAGACTTTTAATTAATTAAAACTCTATTATCAATGTTCTTGAAATGCTGGCATGACATTGTGACAGGTGATGGCATATTAACAAAGGGGTAATCATATGTGATATTAAGTAACCTTCATCCTTTGGCTGATAGGTTAACTGTGACAAATTGGACAGTAAGAAGGAATATTACCGATAATTAAATAAGCTAAGGGAAAGGGGAGTTTTGACATATCCTGTTGACTGGAGAAACAATACAGCTGATTGGTGGATTATGTTCCCATGTCAAGCAAATTCATTTTACAGGCCAAACAACATTTGATTTGTAATTAGGGTGTTTGGAATACAATGAAAATAAAGCCATAGGAAAATGTACTATCTAAATATCTATGTACACTGCTATGTAATATCGGTAAACTCCTACTGGAGGGGAAATTGACATTATTTACACTGGATAAAAGCATTTTTTCTATTTTGTTTTGTTAATCCATATGGTTTATAAAATATGTTACTTTTCTTTTTCTTTTGCAATGACAGGACGTGAATGACCGCACTTTAACAGTTGAAGTTGTTCCCAAGACCATTTATGACTTTTGAAGCATGACTGTCTATCAATTTCAAATAGCACTTTCCTCTTTAAAGCAAGGATGAGTTGGGATATGGCAGCAGTGAGTAGATTGGAATTAAAAATGTACAGTGGTACCCTCTTGCCCTTTTATTCTCACTTTCAGTCATGGCATATTGTCACTCACCCATGTATGATTTTCTCTTATCCACAAATACAGCTTCCTCCTAGATCTCCAGTGTCAGGAGGAAGGCCAGGTGAGTAGAATAACATATAAGAAGATCTTTGTTCCCCTTAATCAGGGAACCAGTGCCTGTCTGGTTTGGTACAGCAATCAAACAGCAGAGGTACAGACTTCAATAGCTAGTGAGGACTGCAGAAAAAACAATTGCAACCAACCTGTCTAACACCAAATACCATTCCTCCCAAAGGACATAGATTTATTCATCCACAGTCAAAACTGTAGTAAGGAGGGGCTGATCCACAGTGGTAATATAAGGGATGGACCTGATGGAGATCATTGCTACAAGTCTCATAATTTGCCATGTTTGCCATCCAGTGCTTGCTGGGAAGAAAAATAAGCACCTTCTCTAAAACCAAGACAAAACCAGGTATCAGTGACAAGTATTGAAACTATACTCTAATCTGGATGGGATAGACCCACAGAAAAAAAAAAACACCAGTCTTCAGATCTTCTTGAAAAATTCAATTAAAAAAAAAACTCAACCCCACATTAATCTGGGGGAAGATTATCACATATGTCTCCTCTTTTAGATATTCTATTTTTATAAGGGCTCCTAACACAGCCCTTGTAAAAATAGAATATCTGAAAGAGAAAAAAATATTCCTTTGCCTTGGTTTATAAATAATGTTAAGTTGCAGGGCACGATCATCTTTATTCCTTGGTGATTCTGAATTGAATCTGCATGGTATGACCTCCCATCCTTGTTTTGCAGAAACTGAAGGCTTGTAAGCTACTCTTCAGCAACGCAATCAAAATTCCTTCCTTTTGTTCCAGCGTGGAACACTACTGCAGTTGCATAATTAAGCTATTGAACTAAGATTCATGCAAAAAGAAAGGAATTTGGACACTGTGCCCATAACGTCTGGCTTTGAGGGGATTTACATAGCCTCTTCTCTGGCATGGTAACCATGTAAATAATTCCCAGAAAAAGTTTCCCAGGACTCATTTTCATAGATATACCTTCATAGATGTTTGGGGAGAAGCACTACAATATGGATCTTGCCACACCCCTTCCACTCTCCTAAATTTCTTTTCTTATCAACCTCTATCATTTTATTACATTAACTGCTTGGTATTTACCATATTTCTCAAAATCCAACTTTTCCTAGAAATCTGTGATTCCCAGCATGACTCTTGTAGACCTCAATCAGCCCATGTATTTCTGATCACTCCATTTTGTACATATTTAGCAGATTATTTTCAATGCAAACAGTTTTTTTTAAAAAAGCAGGCATATGAAATATATATGATTCCAGTATCATGTTTATTTTCCAGAATAACACATCCACATACTTAGAAACATGAATAACTTGTAAATGTGCCCATTTGCCCAGAAAAAGATGTAGAAAGATCAGCTGATGAGTTGATAGAGAGCATTCTGAATAATTAGAAAATGTAACTAGGAGTAACCTCACCCGTGTGCCTTCTTATAACCAGTTTTGTAGTTGGCCTCACTTACTGTGGCTGTTTTGTAAATAGGCATGCCTCCATGACTGGCTTGTAAAATTTCAAGTAGGCTCAATGGCTCAGAAAAGATGGCAACACAATACTGACACAGTCTTTTAACTCTGCTTTATAACTAAGTAAAATTCTGTACAAGGTATACTGCTTCATTGTTTAGTCCATCTCTTCATTATAGTGAAAACTATCATAAAAGTATCTTTGGCCAATGCTGGCTTCCTCAGCTGAAAAATGAACACCACTCCCTAGAGTCGGACATAATTGGACAAGGGAAATCTTTACCTTTATATTGAACTGTAGAAATAGCTACATTGATCAAATTTTATTAGATTTTCATGTCCCCACAAACAAATGGTTACTGAAACATATCTTTAAAAAGGTCTCTTAAATATTACCCATTAATGGGTAGAAGATTAACAGGGACGTACCTCAATTTTATGATGTGATTCCCTGGACATCTACTGAATTGGACTTGTATGTAAAGCAAATGTTCTTTTTTCATTTTTTTTCTGACCATTTCAAAACTTTCCGCTGTGAAGAAAATTCAAACAGGTATATGAAGATTCTTAGTCATCCAGGCCATGATTGTCCCAAATGTGTGGTTTTATTTTCAGGAGACAACTGGAGTTTCTTGTTTTTTCTTTGAAGATGTTTCACTTCTCATCCAAGAAGTTTCTTCAGCTCTGACCGGATGAGAAGCGAAATATCTTCAAAGAAAAAATAAGAAACTCAAGTTGCCTCCTGAATAAACACCTTTGGGACATTCAAACAAGTACTTAAATATATAGAGTATGAGTATGTATTATGTATAATTACATCATATATAATATAATTGTATAATATACTGTTACTTATTTGGACTTTTTCAGTCAACATGGAAATAGTAAAACAGGCCATACTGTATAAACATAGGAATTGGGGGGGGGGGGTAAAGGTTAGGATTGGAGTAGAAAAGTGAGAATCCAGAGTTAAATGATACCACTTCATATGAGGGGTGGGGTGGGGAGAGAGAAAAAAAGAATGCAATAAATTATTTAAAGAAGCATTTTTCAACCTCAGCAACTTTAAGATGAGTGGATTTAAGCTCCCAGAGTTCCTAACCAGCCTGCCTCTTAAAGTTGCTCAGGTTGACACTGTCTTACAAGGATTAAAATATGCAGGAATATGCTACATAATTTTGTTTTTGAAGAGAAAATCAGGTGACTGGAATCATAGTTAGGCAAAACCAGATCCTGGAATAACATCAAAACACATCAAAATATGTGTCACAGTGACCTGGCTGCACAGGGCTGGTTGATATATATGTGTGTACTTTTGCTTAGCTGTATTAACAGAATCTGAAGAGAGATCTCTTCCTTTGTTATTTAGAAAAAGCAAACTGTAAGGCAAGGCATTTATAAAATCTTTATACTGTGGCAAATCAAGATGGACAAGTAATATCTACCATAGACATTATTCAGATTCTAATCCAAATTTTAAAAGGGAGATGTCATTGAACACCCTAAATTTTCCACCTATGTATTACGGTGAATTTTGAAAAAATGACTCAGTTAATCAAGTGAAGAAGGTTGTTATAATGCATTGTAGCAATGTATCTGATTCTGCCTTTTCTGTATGCCTTCAGTGAATTGCTTGCTAATAGCTATTCTAGATAAGTGTTTCATAATCTCAGCACATTTAAGATGTGTGGACTTCAACTTACAGAATTTGCCAGCTGATTTGGGGGTTCTGGGAGTTGCTCCAGTCCATATGTGTTTTAAATTGCTGACATTGAGAAATACCGTTCTTGAAGATTAGACAGTAAAAAGTACTTATTATAGCTCATCTGACATGTCAAAGACACATATTAATGTGCTTGTTCCTCAAAAATACCAGAATAACAATTGCCAAAATAATTTTATGCTCTGCTATAAGCTAGAGATCATTTCCATAAAATTTCCCTTTCAGGAAACTGCATCTACACCTGTATTAAAATGATACATTAGACTACACAAATAAGGTATGAGAAGAAGAAAAAAGAAGTATAAGGAAATCATCTCAAGAGTGGGAAGCAAAATATGCATTAACATTCTAATAGTTCCAATAAAAAGAAAATAAAGGATGAAAATTACCTTTGAGAGAGTTCCCAAACTAGAAGAGATTAATTTTGAAACAGAAATCTTGTTCAGCATTAGAAGAAATTATTTCTTGATTTTGCTTTTTGTGTTTTATACATGTATGATTTGGCATACATGTATAAAACACAAAAAGCAAAATAAATATTTCAACTGGAGAGAATATTTGTATCTGAAGTAATTTCCAATTAATGTAATGCTACTTGGAAAACGATGCCCTGTTTTTACTGTCAGAATAAATAAATCGAAGTCTTATAATAAAATAAATCTTGCACATATATATTATCATTATCTAACCAGAAGAAACTTGAAAACTAATCCCAAAACCTAGCTGATAGAAAAAAAGACAAGGTGCCCTGATGTGCTTATGCCAGTTCCATGGGGTGGGGAGACATTAATGGAACAAAAACCTAATAAATGAATCAACTGATAGATTCATATTGGTATTGATATTATCGTTCATAATCATTTTGCTTCATTTTAACAATCTACCAATCAGCAACCTTTTAACTCCTGTCATCAAATGATAACATTAATAGATGTCACATATATTGAAGAAATTCATTTGATCCACATGATTACTACATGCCTGTTCTTATCATTTTGTTTGTGACATGATATGTTTAAGAATGTTTTCAACCACAGTGAGCACTAAGCCATAAAAGTCCTGTAGATTAGTGATCTACTAAATGTTATTTTCACACTTCATGTCAAGAAATGTATGGAATTCATTGCTACCACATGGAGCTTAGACCCTTTACTGGACACGATAGAGCGAAACAGTTGTTCATGGAATTTATGGAATTTTATGTGGTGAAATAATTAAATTTTACTTGCTAAAACCATATAAAGTATGGAAATTATTTTCATATCCTTGTGGGATAATGAAAACTATTGTAAAAATTTGATTATTTCCTATAAGATATACAAAACAGTATGCCATTAGTCTAGATATCCTTTGTCCTTTATTATTATCAATCTGCAGGTCATCAACTTCGACTACTATGCAAGCTGAACTAATCTAAATTGGAATTCAATATCTGGAGTGTACACTGTAATGTAACACACAGTTACAGAAGCATTCTCCATATGTTCCAGCGATCTCACATGGAGCAGAGTCCATGTCTGATGTATGAAATGCTGCGTAATACCAAAAAGATCTGCTCATCTATAATTATTCCCTTGAAGACCTTTCTTTATATATTCAGAAGTTATGGACAAACAATTCAGCCATGCAGAGTATATGCAAACAAATTTATACTCTATGCCTTGTCAAATTGTTATTTTAACACTGTTCAAGGTGACTTCAGAGTTTTTGGTAGTTGAAGCAAAGGGCTAAGTGGTGCCATCTCATTTCATATAGAGAAGACAATTGGATTGGCAGTTCATCTTAATTTCAATAATAGATGACCATCTACTCAATGCCCAGACAGCTTAACTTGGTTAGAGCCAGCTATATTTTCTACACAGCTCAACTATCCACCATTTTTTCTATTCTTCACTCCTTGTTGCATCTGGCACCTGTCTACTAAAAAGGAAAATACTGACATTGTGTTTGCTGTCTGGTCACTGCAAGCACAATGGCAGTGTCTGTGTATATCATTTAAGCAGCACAATGCTTTTGCATATATAATGATTGCTGGAACATATTAACAAGGTTGACTGCCTCTGCTCCTGCTCCTCCCAAAGGTGCTTTTCAAAAGACAAATGGACTTTCTCGTGTGTGTGTGGGTTTCCTTGAAAACACTTCACTTTGACACCCCTAGTCTAGATTAAGGGAGCAGGAGTGCCTACGGAGATTCTCAATCATCCAGGTCATGGTTATCCCAAAGGTGCTTTTTGAAAGGCAACTGGACTTTCTTGGTTTTCTTTCTTGAAAACATTTCTCATCCAGGAAGCTTCTTCAGTTCTGACTGAATGCTGGGGAACAGAAAGATTTATATTCTTGCAGTCATTTGGTCATCCTTCTATTCCCCACCATTCAGTCAGAACCGAAGAAGCTTCCTGGATGAGAAGCCAAATGTTTTCAAGAAAGAAAACCAAGAAAGTCCAGTTGCCTTTCAAAAAGCACCTTTGGGACAACCATGACCGGGATGATTGAGAATCTCCGTAGGCACTCCTGCTCCCTTAATCTAGACTAGGGGTGTCAAACTTACGTCATTACAACGGCATCACATGATGTATCAGGACTTTCCCCCCACCCCCTTCGTTAAACCAGGTGTGGGAGCGGACAGTGTATGACAGATCCAGCCCATGGGCTGGGAGTTTAACAGCCCTGATCTAGACCTTTCCCAAAAGAATTATTATGGTGCATGGAAGCCAGATGAATGAGCAATAGTCAGACAATAGTTGACTATTGTAACCGTTCAGACAACAAATGTGTGTTAACACATAAGCCTCCTCGTCTAATGATAGGACCTACAAAGATACTATATTTACAGGATCCAAATTACCTTACAGGTTTATTTCAGGAAACAAACAAGAATGGGAAATGCCATCTTGAGCCTAAAAGGCAGGACACAAATATAAAAATAACTAAAAGTCAACTTGACTGGAAATGTTGAATAATTCTTACCAATGAACCTGGAGTGCTAAAATTCTAAAGTCTGAAAATATGGGCCCATTAAAATTTTATAAAATTGGAATAGTTTGCCAAGTGAAGACTAAGTAAGTTCCCTACTTCTAGCCTCACCTGATATCTCTCAGATATCTTTCAGTAATAGGTATTCACAGGATCCTAGCTTACGTACATACTAACACATTTAGAGTTGGATGCACAAAAATTTTGGTTTATAGTCACTTGAGCTAAACAAACATCTACAGCAACAATGATGACCAAGAAATAGGCTTAATCATAGTGCCTATGAAGCTTCTGTTATAACTAGAATTCTAATAGTCATACTGAAGACAAGATCTAATCATGAGGTACCCCATACTGCCACCTTTTTGAAAGGTATGTACTACCATTGAAAGATTATATCAATAAAATGGTTGCCCCAGTGTGATTTGATCAGAGTGGCCTAGTAAGAGAACTCTTTGCTGTAGTATGAAAAGGTCAGTCTGAAAACGATACAGGTCTATTTCAGGACATTCTCCTTAGTCACAATCATTAGATTGCTTGCTTGCCTTATGCAATACAGAGCCTTAAAAAAAGGCACTTTTCCCCACAGTGGTTTCCTGCTCATATTCAATAAAATAAATGGTTTCAGTCAAATCTATTACCATGATCTACTTGCCTTGTACATTCTTGCTGTAGAAATGAGCAGATAAAAGCTACTGTGAATAAAAAATATACCCTCCAGAATAGCTAATGACTACTGAATAGCTCCTGAGCACTGAAATGTAGTGTTAAGGCTGGCTACTTGGAAGATAGGCTGGGAAGTTGCAACTTATTTCATAGTGCATCTCTGCCAGGGTCTTTGCCCAATAAGTTGTAATTTGTATATATTTTAATTTAATTTAGATTTTACTCAAAAAGTTAAAGTACAAATTCCAAAAATATTACAATGTGGTTTTGGTTTTTTGTCCTTTTTAATGCACATTTTAAAAAGTTTTGTCTATTTTTATTTGTTGTTGTTGTTTGTATTTTTAAAAAAAATGTATTTTAACTTTTTGAATGAAATATAAATTAAAGGTAAATATATAAAAATGTAGTAATTCTTGAAACAGTGTTATTTGGGTCATTACAGTAGCATCGATTTGTCAGTCCTTGTAAGTGTCTTTAACCTAAAACAAGAGTAAAGATTTTTATTGTAAGGCATAATTGAAATTGGATTGTGTCCCAAAAATAGTTGATCCCATTACATATTTGCAGTATCTCAGGCTCCTTAATGCTCCAAGAATTGCTGACATGCTTGATTTCCAGAGGGAAAGCTACATTGTAAATTACAACAAAACCAGCCAAGATGTGTGTGTGTGTGTGTGTGTGTGTGTGTGTGTCTAGGTATGGCATTCAGCTTTGTTTGGGTATTTTCCCACGTCATTGTTGTGCTTTTAAAGTTGTAGCAACGTTTCGGCAGAATCTCATCTGCCATCATCAGGCTTCTGTATAGTGTTCATCTGTATAGTGTTCATCTATACAGAAGCCTGATGATGGCAGATGAGATTCTGCCAAAACGTCGCTACAACTTTAAAAGCACAACTACAATGACGTGGGAAAATACCCGAACAAAGCTGAATGCCATACATGTAAGTACCCACGAAAACTTAAGAAATTTTATACACACACACACACACACACACACACACACACACGTATATATATATCACACACACACACACACACACACACACACACACATATATTTGTTTTTGTAGATTTTCATGGGTACAGGTATGTAGGTCTAGGTGTATTCGGGTCTTTTCCCATGTAAGATTAAGAGCATCTTGGTGACGTTTCGGCAAGGTCCCACTCACCATCCTCAGGCTGGTGCTTTCAGCTTTGTGCCAGTGCAAGCAGTGTGTGATCGGAGTTGCCGTCTCTCTATAAATACTGGTTGGGGGGGGCTGGTGTGCTGGGCTGCTGGGCTGCACTGCTGCCTTTTGATTGGTTGATGGAGTTGATGTTGGTATAATGGGCTGTGTGATGGCCTTGTGAGTTTTGTTGTGGAGATATCCTGGATCTTGTGCTGTAATCTCCTGGGTCATTTGTTTTGTAGTGATCTCTTTTCCATTAGCCTCTCGTGTTTTAATGGCTTGGGTAATGGGTTGTGTGATGGGCTTGCGAGTTCTTTTGTTGTGGTATCCTGGGTTCTGGGTTGTAATCTCCTGGGTCGTTTGTGTTTTAATCTGTTTTCCATTAGCCTCCTGTGTAGTAACGGCTTGGGTAATGGGTTGTGTGATGACCTTGTGAGACTTATTGCTGTGGTTTCCTTGGTCTTGTGCTGTGATATCCTGGGTCATTTGCTGTGTTGCAACTTCTTAAGTTCTTGTGGTGTAATTTCCTGAGTTTTCTGATGTGATTTCCTGAGTGGGTGGCTGTGATGTAGCATTCTGGGTTTTAGTCTGGCTTCGAGTTTGGCGTCTGGGTCTGTGTTCTTGGCGTGTGTCAGCTTGTTTGATTTTGGGGCTGGGAGGTGCGACACCTGGCGAAGCAGCTGTGGTCTGTTTGCTGGAAGTTGGTTCTCCTTCATTTATAGGAAGATTACCCACCTAATCCAAAAAGAAACCCCAACCAAAATCCAAGACAGAGAACAAGAGAACGGCAAAGCCCTCCTCCCAAATATAAAAGGCACCACAGACAAAATCAGCAAGATCCTCCAAAAACACAACATTAAGACAGCATTCTGTACAAACAGAAAAATATCCCCCATCCTAAGAAACCCTAAAGACAGAATCGAGTTCGAAAACCAAGGAGTATACGAAATCCCATGCACTGCCTGTCCCACCACATACATCGGACAAACCAACAGAAGAATAAGTGCACGCATTGAAGAACACAAGAACTCAATCAAAAAAGAAGAACCGACCTCTTCCCTGGTCCAACACCTCAGAGCCACAGGACATGAGATTGATTTTAAAAATACCAGAAATACCGTCACCCAAACCAAACACTTCAACAACAGAATAATCAGAGAAGCCATAGAGATAGAAAAACACCCACACAGCATGAATAAATGAGATGATACCTCCCACCTACCAGCCATTTGGAAACCCTCCCTCACTAACAAATGAGTACCTAACATGAAGAATGACACCAGACCCACACCCACAAGGGCCACACAAAATGCTACCACCTCCACGTAGAAAGCAGACTCACACCCACACTGATGATGAGACACTACTATGGACCAGAAGCCATACCGCAGCTGCATCACTACCCGCTTCAAACCCCTCTGACCACGACCACGAATGCGAAGCCAAACAACAGGATCACAGCTCACCAGCTCAAATCCCCTGACAACTAAGACTAACCTGAGCACAACCAAGCCCCCACTTGAACAGAACACACCCCCAGCCAATCAGAACACAGCCAAACCCCCAACCAATCAGAACACACCGCCAGCCAATCAGAACACAGCCAAGCCCCCACCCAATCAAGTCACATCCCCACTAGCAGTTAAAAGGAAGAAGCAGCTACAAGCTCACATTACTCCGAGAAGCACAAAGCCGAAGACACAAGCCTGAAGATGACGAATGAGATTTCGTCGAAATGTTGCCAAGATACTTCCAATTTTACGTGGGAGAAAACCTGAATAACTATATATATAAAATATATATATAAAATCCTGTATAATACTACACACACACACACACACACACACACACACACACATACACACACACACACACAGTAAAATGACAAAATGTAGCTTATTAGAATTCATTTTATGGAATAATCCCAGCAGTTCTGCATCATTAGTACAAAGGTGGTAGAAGCAATGAGTCATTTTTTTAAAATTCCACCTCTGTGCTATGATTAGCACATCATTAATGAGCTAGCTGCTAGGCGCTCTGATAGGAACTGATCCCGAAAAAGTAAACTTCTCTATCACATTTAGGCAGTGCTTCATGTGCTTTGGTCCAGCTGCACTGTGCTTTCCTCTTTATCCTCTAATTGTCCTAAGACAGTCCCTCTCTATGCTGCTGGCCTTATTGGGCTCACATTTTCCACTGCTTTGCTTAAGCTCCTGAGCACTGAAATGTAGTGATAAGGCTGGCTACGTGGGAGATAGGCTGGAAAGTTGCAACTTATTTCATAGTGCATCTCTGCCAGGGTATGCATGCTGGTTGCACTTGACTTCATCAAAAAGATTGGAAGAAGCTTCTGAATATGTGTCTAATGAGATTTTGCATGGAAGCAATGGGGCCCCTTGCCTTGGCTTTTAAAAGCAGGGAAACTGACCTGCTTCACACTGCAGCTTTGAAGGGGTTCTTGGCACAAGCCTGAATTGAAACAAACCATCCTTTTGAAACTTATCACAACTGAGATATTTCATGAAACTCAGCTGTGTTTACAATTTATTCTCCTCCAACATTGTCTTTATTGTTCAGTCGCTAAATTGTGTCTGACTCTTCATGATCCTATGGATCATAGCATGCCATCCCCATACCCATGCTCCACTGTCTCCCCGAGTTTGCCCAGACTCATGCCTACTGTGTCGATGACACTATCTCACCATCTCATCCTCTGTCATTCCCTTCCCCTTTGCCTACAATCTATCCCAACATCAGGGTCTTTTCCAATGACTATTTTCCATTGCCTATAATCACTAATATCTCTAGTAGGATTTTATATGCAAAAATTAACAGAAAAGTATATTGCTTTCTTACAAATTATTTTATTAAAACCTCTTGTTCTTAAAAGCATGCAGACACTCATACATCCTCCCTGTCAAAACAGAAGAAAATGAATCTCATCTTAAAATATGCACTCAACTAGAAACATCTGACATAATTTCAGACACCACTAATGTCTTGGTTGTGTATCTACTCATAGATAACTGGGCCCCATGGGACAGTTACCAGACACTGCTTTTGGTGTCAAGCTCAGTGATCACAGTGGGATGAGTCACTAACAACACAGTGCTGTGCATGTTTATTCAGGGGGAAAAACATGTGTTCACCAGGGCTTATTTTTAGGTGAATGAGCATTGGCCTGCATTTCAGGATGTAGCCCAGTTAAATTGAAATATATGTCAATATTGGGGAACTGATTGGGGGTTATATAGGCGGATTTCCTTTTTCAGCAACTATTTGGTGACAAGCTTTGGGAATGAAGGTGATATGAACAAAAACATTTAGGGGAAAAAGAAGATCCTTAGTTCAGTGTGTGCCATAGATACTTACTAGAATTAGAAAACAGCTATGTAACTATGATCAATTCTATTTAACTTTGAATAAAGGTTCTATTTTAATAAAGTCAATGACTTTGATTCTTATTGACCAGTAAAAAGAATACATTAAAAGGCTTCTAGTCATTCTACCTAATCCCCCACTCCTTCCCCCACCAGATGCTTTCAAGTCAGTATTGACCGCTGGTGACTGCCATTGCCTTCTTCTTAAGCCTGAGAGAGAGTAGTGACTGGCCCAAGACTACCCAGCTAGCTTTGGGTCTCAGGCAAGATTAGAATTCATGATCTCCCAGTAACTATTCTGTTGTCTTAAACACTCACAGAGATAAGGCAATTGAAGGAGAACTCTCCATTCTATAGAAGAAGCTATCAAGGTAGAATTGAAAACATTCCAGTGAACTAAATTAAGTTCTTCTTATACCTAAGAAAAACTCTGTTCCTGTGGCTCAGGAAAGGTCACATACTTCTTCTATGTTCCTTTTACACAGAGATTAGGAAAAAACATATTATGCCAATAATTTCGAGGTATCCTGGCCATTCCGACATTGTTTATCTCCAGTGGCTGCTTAAGGATGAACAGCCCATAACTACAGTGCAGGTAGCTAGATTCTGCATAGCAGCACTGGGGATTAGTCGGAAACACATGTCTAATCCACCGTAGTTAAGTTATATAACAAATCTGGCAAATCCTTTGCACTGCTTATTTCTTTCCCTTTTAGTATTAAACTGACAACAGGCCACACATTATAATTTTAATATAGTTAGACCATAATTGACAGACTGGATTTTATCATGGATTTTAGTTGTTATTTATTGTTTTATACTAGAATTTTTAATTGTATATTACTGAGTGTTTTTATTTGTTCTGGTCTCTAGTCTGTGACTGTAATAAACTGAATTGAATTGAAAAGTTCTTCTTTAAGTGGTCAGAGGAAGAGAAGCTTGTTTTCTGTTTAAGTCAATGTTCAAATTTCAATTGTTCTAGATACTTTGTATTTCATGTCCAATATCCTGCCATTACCAGGGTCCTCCATTCCTATCTGCAAGTCAAATGCTACTAGATGGTTCAAAACTGGTAGTCCTTCCTAGCTCTGTATTGTACAGAAGTGATTCAGAATGTTCACCTTTCTTCTCCTTGCTTCTCTCTTAGGCCCACTCCTTATCTTCTTCCAGAGATTCATTTCCTCTTCTCTAAAAGCTAGCAGTGCTTTTATTATATGATATGCAAAATGCAATCTGGAAATTGGAGAATTCAGTGTCACCAATGGGCTCGACTGGAGAGAATCTGGATTTCATAGATCATTATACAACAATCATTTTGGATTTACGTTTAGCTGTAGCCTCTAGCAAGTGTATATACTGGAAGTTTGTGATTGAATCATATGAAAGCAATGCAAACTTGATGTCAGTCAAGAAATATTTTTGAGCAATCCATGCATTCTCCTCTAGAATGTAAATACAAGTTATTTATCTTGAACATAATTTCTAAGAGAACTTCTATATAATATATTTTGGACAGAGGATAAATAAATACACCACTTCTAAATCCGAACCAGCAGCAATTGAGAGGATTAATTGTTAATAAATTGATTTTCATAAATAATAAAAGTAGCTTATGAATGTATGATGTTTTTCACACATTTTACTATCAGGCAGCCAATCTGTTCTGCTGCTGCGGTCTCTGTACCATAGCCATCCCTGCAATTCACATTAGAATTGGCTGCTGTTTCACTCCAGTTAAATGCACAACAATCAACAAATCTTTTTAAAAATAGGGCAGACAATCTTCAGAATAAGTTATAAGTAGACTATATCTGATTTCCTAAAATCCATGAAACTTTTAGGTTGCTCTTACATTCACTTTTCCCCAACCTTAATTTGCTATGCCTCCAGCTTTATCTTCCTTTTGACTTTACCATGCTGTTCTTTCCACATAATGCATTAATGTTGTGTAACTGATTTCATACTCATATACTAGATGATCCATGACTCATTGGATCATTGTTTCAGAGATATTTCCTTACCTCAACTGATAAACAGAATTGCCACGGATGGGCCGAAAAGCAATGGGAGTAGGAGTGACTTCTGACTTCCTGTTAGGTTCCCCATTGATTTGCTTGTCAGAAATCATGATCATATGACCACAGCTTCAATCCTTCAACCCATGTCAATCCTTATTTACCAATCAATGTTAATATGTGCTACTGCTGGATATTATAAGCAAGGTATTGCAAATAATTTAAATCTCAGCCTTAGCCAAAAGTCTTAGTTTCAGCCCAGTAACTGAATATGTTTCCTATTAAAAAATGTTGGTGCCGAAGCAGTTCTCACATTTCAATTTTAAGATAAATATTTTCAAAATGTCACTATCACTTAAAAAAAGGAATTCTATTGGGAATTTAAGAACATATACATTATTAAAACTACATACAATTTGAAAATCAACGTATTAGGCTGCTAATGTATATTGAAATCTTGATTCTTGTCTAAAATGAATGACCAAAGGAAAGACAGAGAGAATCAGTCAATAATATATTTCTCAAATCTATATGTATAAAAGCGAAATGTATCATCACAAAACCTTCAGAATTGTAAAACCTACAAACTTGAAATTTGGTACGTATGTTCCCCTTGGCTTCTAGATGCTCACTAAGAAAGGATTTTTCAAAGTGACTATCAGAGCATTAGTATTTTGTATATTATTATTAACACGCTCTGATGCTAAGAAGTTCTACTCCCCCTCCCCACCTGAAAAGAAATCTGCTCCAAATACAAAAGCAGAGGAGAGGAATTTCAGTTTCAGTTTTAGTTTCACAGCACTAAGCAGCTTTATACGGAACAGTTGAGCTAAGCCATGCCCAGACTCCTTGCTGTCTCCTTCTTGCTCGCAAAGTAAATACTGCTTCAGTTTCCAAATAGCCCTCAACTCTCTCATACACTGACAGGATGCTAGCCAGATGAATACTGATGGATGCTGGTAGGCAGGGGCAGAATTTTTTCCCCTTATTTTCCTCCCCAAAAGGTAAGCCCAATCACATAGTTTCATAGCAAAGCATGGATATAGAACTAGTATGATATACTTTTCAAAAAAGATGTTTGTGGTCAACGAGTAGTTCATTTCCTCACCTCTGCTGTTATTGATTTAAAATCAGAGATATTGATTTAAAATCAAAGATAATGTATGCATCAATTCAGACAACTCTGGTAATACTGAAAAATTAGTATCCATGGTCAATGTTTCCTGAAAGAAACACAAGGAGCATACATGTATGAAATATAGGTACTCCAGAAAGAAGTATATTTAAATATAGCAGTTTTCAGTGCTACAGAAGCGCATTTCATTGCACAAATGCTGATATTTACACTGTAGTTCTTGCTCTCTCAGCCAAATAAAATTGTTGGAAGCAGAATGATTATTTGTTCCAGAACAGCCACTAAGAACAATAATGGTAATGTTACACTGCATCTTAACTATGTATCCTAATCAGTAAAGATAAGATTGCTATTTCCTATTTTTCAAATCTTGTCATCTTTTTAATGTCTGAAAAGGCTATTATAGTAAACTAGGCATTCTAAATATATTTTGGAAGCTATATCTATTGGCAATTGTGATTTTCTTTTCATAAGAAATGGATCTGATTAGCCAATTCATTGGTTATTGTTGGAAAAGGAGAAGCTAATCTAAACCAAGGTGGCTAGGGAATTCTGGGAATTGAAGTCCACAAGTCTTAAAGTTGTCAAGGTTGAACACTCCTAATCTAAACTGACCTTTGAAATCATTACCTTGAGCAATAACCTAGATCAGGGCTATCAAATTTGATTTCATTGAGGGGTGCATCAGGTTTGTTTTTGACCTTGGGGGGATGGGGTGGGCGTGGCTGGGTGGGCGTGGCCAGTTTGACATCACTTGTGTAGGGGGCACCTGTGCTAAGGCAGGACTTCACTCAGACCCTCCCTCCCTCTCATTATAATCTCCTTCCTTCCTCCCTTCCTTCCTTCCTTTTCTTCCCTCTTCATTCTCCTTTCTTCTTTCTTCCCCTCTTTCCTTATTTTTCCTTCCTTGCTTTCTTCCCATCTTCCCTTCTTTTTCTGTCTTCCTCTTTCACTTTCCTCAAATGCAAAAGGGAAAACATTTCTCCTTTTGTTTTGTTTTGCTTTTAGTTTGTTTTGCTAGCCCCCTGTCAGGAGGCATTTACGCAGCTCTCCCAAGCTCCATTTTTGCTGGCAGAAACACCGTGGGCCAGTCCTGTTTCCAGGGCAGCCCTGCAGGCCAGATCTAAGCACCCCACAGGCTGGATCCAGCCCCAGGGCCTTGAGTTTGATTTAGATTCTGTCATTTGAAAGCTATTAGTAGATAAAAACTATTAGTAGTTGTCAGTGGTGGGATTCAAATATTTTTACTACCGGTTCTGTGGGGGTGGCCAGGTGGGAGTGGCCAGGTGATCATGTGATTGGGTGGGTTTGGCTATGTGGTTTTTTTCCCACAGCACCCCCCCGCCCATGCCTTGTTTTTTTGTCTACTGGGCCTCAGGGAAAAAAGAAGCATTTTGAAGATAAGTACAACAGTGAGGGGGGGAATCAACTGTGCCGTGCGATTTAGATTAATTTTAATCATGCAGCATAGCTGATCATTGAAAAAATAGTTTGGCCAAACTGGTAGAATTTTTTTACTAGCAGGTGGGCTGAACCGGTAGCATTTTTTATTACCAATTCGGCCAATACCACTACTTCAACAGCAGTGTAAAAAGCATAAAACAACCCTTCCATTTTAAGAAAGTCAAGCCCCAGCAAAGTACCAGCAAAGGAGGAAAAAAAACACTCCGGAGCTCAGGCAACAGTAAGTCTGGATGTATTGCCAAGAACCTTTAGCTGTTATAAGAGTTATCTGAGAGGCAGTTTCTGTAAGCAGGGTGATAAAGATTAAGCTAGAAAAACAACACCAGAATGTTTCCTTCCTGCCTTCCTTACAGGATTAGCCCTGTAAAGTGGAAAAAACAAACGGAGATTTCTTCCAACAACCAGTTCTCTGAACTGCTTAGAAAGTTAACAACCAGTTCTCGCGAATAGGTGCGAATCTGTTGAATCCCACCACTGGTAGTTGTCTATATGCTTATGGAATCATCTGTTTCTAGAGGGGGGCCTATATAGCACTCTATAATAGTTTTTGAACGTATCTTTCCAATCTATCTGGTTATTAAAGCATTTGGATAGGGTAAGAGGCAGAAATAATGGATTAAATCCAGGTAGAGATTTTTGAGTGAATTCTTTCACATTTCATTCAAAAATATCTATTGGGATTTAATCATACACATTCATACAATTTAACAAAGTAATGCTAATTCTTGGAAAGCCAAGCTTAATTTGTAGAATTTTTTGTTCCTTGTAATAAAATAGTAGAATTAAACAATGAATAAATAATGTGTGCTCTTTTAATTAAAATCTATCACCCACCCTCATTAATCAATAAAGCCTCATTCCCAGGCTTTAGAAGGAAGCCCTATACTTCTCAGATCTAGTTCTACCAGATTTCTGTCACTAACCAAAACATGCTAGTACTTTGTGCATAATAAATAAAATTAGTAGTAAAGATTTTATAATCAGTGATAAATGTTATTTTATATGTACTTATAATTTTTATGTTTTATTTGGCAGTTTGAATCTCACCAACTCAAGATTGACTCAGCCTTCCATTCTTCTGAGGTCGGTAAAATGAGGAACCAGATTGTTGGGGACAATATGCTGACTCTGTAAACCACTTAGAGAGGGCTGTAAAGCTCTGTGAAGCGGTATATGTCTAAGTGCTATTGCTATTATTAGATTTTTTAAAAATAAAAAATGCACTTTGTTAAACAGCACTTCTTTCTTGAATTTCAGACAAATGAAAGACTTAATTATTTTTGCTATATTATGTTGTGTAAGACATCTGCTGAAATAGATTAAGCTCCTTGTTTAACAGTTCATTAATATTTTTAAAATAACTTCCTAAATATCAAGGGTTTTTTTTCTGTTTTTCATTTAAGGAAGATTATGCTAACTCCATAAAACACTTCATTTCAGTACTGTGACTAATTCTGTTCACTTGACTGATTTTTCTAGCAAGCATATGTAAATGCTGCTTTATAAAGCTGTCTATTGTGAAACTTCAATACTGTTATTTACCTTGTTCAGTTCACTCACAATCATGGAAAGTTAAATATTAGTCTTGTCCACAGAAGCCTGTTTTGAAGAGTAAGGAATGAAAGAAAATGATTTTTAACCATCGCTCTCTAATAGTGAGATAAGTACAGTAAAACCAGGCAAGGCAACGGCCTTGAGCCTGAAGGCCTTGCCTTCAGAGGGTATCCATTGTTGTTCACGCCATGTTCTTTGACTTCAATGAACATGCTTACTCATGATAAATCTGGGAAATACCTGGAGAATAAAATTCCACAGAGAGAGACTTCTTTAACAGCAATCGGGATTGGAGATGATCCTCCAAGAAATCATGTCTCCTGAGCTCACTTTAATAAGATTTACTAGGAAATCAATTAAAATTACAACACAAAAATTCTATCTAATACAGGGGTCTCCAACCTTGCAACTCCAACCTTGGCAACAACAAAGCTGGCAGGGGAATTCTGGGAGTTGAAGTCCTCCAGGCTTAAAGTTGCCAAGGTTGGAGACCCCTGATCTAATACTTTTATTTCAAATGAGAAATCTCTGTTTAGGTATATTAATGCAGATTTGTGCTGTTTTGTATGCTCTTTTGATATAAAGAAAAGGATTATCTTTTGGGAAGGAATGATTGCCTGTACCTGAACCAGTTTGAGCATCAGCTGTCATACTCACGACCACCATACACAGCAAAAAAAGGAGAGGTTTCGGAATTTTATTGCTGCCAGATCTAATGGTCATCCTGAGTTTTGTGATTCACACATGGTAGCTCATGCACAGAGTGGATACTAGAAGAACCACCATTAAAACTGCTAACACTGCCAATTTTCACTGTTGTTCCTAAGTTGGCTGTTGGACTGGAGATTGCAGCAATGTGAGGAATTTGAGATTTTTCCTCAAAACAATTCAGTCTTTATTTGGATTAGGTAAAAGTTAAAGTAGAGCAGGGTTTTGACAAAATTTCAATACCTAACTAATGGTACTTTTCAAATCTCCTACTGACCTCTTTCTTGATCCTGTCTGACTCAAGGGAATAGCAAGTAAATAAAATGCCACTTTCATTGGCAGAAAACTCAGAAGAAATAACCAGTTAAGAGAATGATTTCACTGATATAATAGGAATCACTGCAGTATAACTGACTGTATTTCTGAACTTTCCTACCTATGACATCTGGTTTGGTTAGAACCTGCATTTTCTGGTGAAAAATGGAAACTATTAACTGATAGTTAATAATTAAGTTGATCATATTGTTGTTTGTAAGATGGTTCCAAGCTGAGGAAACATTTATTCTGCTAGAAAGTGCTCCTTGCTTTCTGCTATAGAATTTAAGAGCTCTGAAATGCATGTCTTTCATGAAATGGGCATGGGCCTTATCTTTAATCAGTGTTCAGGTTATAGTATGTGTTTCATTTATATCCTGCCATAACTTCTGGAGTGCAAAGCAACATTCTAGTACTTTCTCCTCCAATTGCTCCCCAAATGAGTTTGTTTGCAAGTGAGACTAAATGTCCTAAAGTCACCAATAAGTGTCCACGATGGAGATGGCCCCTAGGCAGATGGGCCTCTACTTAAGACCACAATTGGCATCTGAGTATCCATCGCTAAGCAAAGTGGTTGTTAAGTTAGACACATACAATTTTACAACTTTTCTTGCTACAGTTGTTAATTGTATCAACTTTGCTTGTTGGAAGTTAGTTGGGAAGTCACACTTGGTGATCACATGACCCTTGGAAGTTGCAACCAGCATAAATACATGTTTGTTTCCAAGTGTCTGAATTTTCATCATGAGGCTGTGAGAGATGCTGCGATGGTCATACGTGTGAGGACTTGTAAGTCACTTTTTTCCAATGTCATTGTAACTTCAAATGGTCACTAAACAAATGGATGTAATTCAAGGGAACTTTAATTGTATATAAAATAACTGAATTTTAGAAAGTGGAAGATCATGAGTTCGAGTCTTATCTTAGCCAGGAAAGCCAGCCGGGTGACTTTAGGCCAAGCAGTCTCTCTCTCAACCCAATCCACCTCACAGGTTTGTTGTTGTGGGAAAATGAGGACTAGGAAAGGTATGTTGGATATGTTCGGCACCTTGTGCTATATGTCAAAAATAATAAAGGTGGGATTAAGAATAAATAAAAACATAGCATGGAGTGTAAGAGTGGTAGTTCTGTAACATATGAAGGGTTGTAGAGAAATTGAGAACTTCTAGTTCCAAAGGTTACATTTCAGTTCAAAACATATAGAGAAAATTTAATTTAATTTAATGAGACAATGTTGAAAATGAATAAATATAACTTGTTTCCTCATGTTCTTTTGCAGAAGTAGATCTCACCAGGTTGCCCTATTTTATGACAACCTATTTATGACTTGATATTCCTATTGAAGAAGAAACCTACTGAAGCTGTGATCATTTTTTACAGTTTTCTTTTGATTCCCTTTCTCATTTCAAAAGAGAAAAGACGGGGGAAGAAATGTTTAAATCAGTAAATTGCTGTCTTAAAATGTTGTATCGGGTGTTGGTTATATAAAACTGATTTCCACCCATTGACAGGGTATGACTGTAACCATGGTAACACTTCTAACCCTAGTTTCATACTGGGTACAAGAAAAATAATGCTATGTATAGATATAGATATATGTAATTAAATGTCATTGAATTGAAAATGACAACTGAAAATTTAACTGATTCTCTTCTTTCTGAGCAGTTAGTTTTATGGATTCTCACAGCACACTACCTCATAAACTAACCGAAGTTTCAGAGTGCAACAACACCCTTTTCCACTCCATTCTTAATAGCTGTCACAAGAACTGCTAAACTTTAATTACAGAAATATTTTTGTTCCCCAGTATGATCTCTGCCCCTTTTTCTTTCTGTGTTGTACTTTTTAGTCTGTAAAGCTACAGACAAGGAAAGACTTGGTATTCTTTTAATCATTTTAATTTATTTTTGAAGCCTTTTCAGTTGAAGTCTTGGTAAAAGCACGTGTGTGTGTGTGTGTGTGTGTTTTGGAAAGTCAATTTGATGGCCTTGGGCCAGTCACTTTTTCTGAACTCCAGGATGGAGGCAATAACAAACAACTTCTGAGAAAACTTTGCTTAGAAAACTGCAGACTTGTCCAGATGATCTCTGAGAATTGGACATGATTAAGCAGAAGAGAATATACATACACAGCCACAGACACATATGCACAGAGAAAATGCTGAAATCTGCACGATGGGAAACTAAAGGTCCCAAACCTCCTCTTAATGTATTTAAAATGTAATACAAGCTTAAATCAGGTTGAACACCATATAATAGTAACATACAAAATTATGTAGTGGTTCAACCACCCAGGGTAAATAAAAAATTTATTGACCTTGTAAAGACTTTGAACCTGCAATATTGTTTTTCATGAAAAATTCATATACTCCACATGTAGTTTCTGTTGATCTCTTATTGCATTGCTTTTTCTATTTATATTTTTCAGAATATATATAACACAATAGTGTTTGAAATGATGGGACTTTGGAAATTTAACAAAATACACAGGCTATCCAAGATTATTTATTATTTATTTCTATATAATTCAATGCTGCCTGAGTCCAAAGCAAATCTGAGTGACTCAAAAAGGTCAGTTAATATATTCTATAGTATGCTAGGATTTTTGCCCTTTCTTGTTACCCTTCAAGTTGTAGACAGAAGTTACACATTTTAATGTTATATGTGGAAAAAAAAACCTGCAGGAGGAAACTAAGTATATCACTATTCTGTTTTCTTATGGTCTCATCTCTGACATAGTTTGTTTCTATTATCAAAAAAGAGTTCATATCTATTAAATCCTATCTGCAGACATACAGGCTAGGAAGACACGGTGCTTGTTTCTATTATTCATTTGTAGGTTAGTTATTTAGGGTTAGCTTGGAAAAGGGTTGTCTAAGGTTTATTATTATTTGTTCAAGATAACACTAAACATTGAAGCAAGCAATTTGAAAGAGAAGTATGATGAAATAACAGGCACTTCTAGGGACAAAGTAACAGATGGAAATTACAGAGCACGCCCCTGAATATAACAAGAGAGTTTGCCATGCTTGAGTCAGGATTTTATTTTCACAGTAACTAAATAGATAATAGTGAAAAATCTTCAAGGAAGAACATAAGGGCAATATGTCTGGCAACCAATTGATAATCCAAGATAAATTGGTTCTAGCACTGGCAGTAAGGTATCACTGTAATAGCACAAGAAATCTTTACTCCCAGAAATATTCTACTTTTCTCTTATACCATCCAAATTGGTAGCCCTTTCAATATGCACCACTGTATAACATGAAGTAATCCCCCATTTTCTTTGGCAGAAATGATGCTGACCCTTTGGCTACCACCTGCCTGCAATTTATCTCCAACTATGACACATTTTCCGACAAATGTCTCTGTTGTTTTCCCCAGGAGGCCTCTGACGTTTATTCATTGCTTGTCTAGCAAATCCTAAATGCTTCCTTGTTCTGTCAGTTCATGCCGGGCACAATGAATTCAGCCCAACTATCAATAAATCCCTCCTTCAAAATCAATTTTTACTTTGTTAGGACTTTATTATAACTATGGTAACATTTTATTACCCCTACAACACTTGGAATCTATTACAGTACTTGACATCTTGTCCTTGCTTTTATTATTTATTATTTTTCTCCATTGGCTGAATTGTTATTAACATCTTTTTTAAAAATAAAAATTTTACTGGACTATTTCCAGTTTCCAAGTAAATCACTTTGAGTCATGGAGTCATTTACATTTGAGGTTGGGAGGGCTGCTTTCTTCCTGCATTTTAAGTGGCCACATCAGGCAATTGCCGTAGAAGAGGATGAGTCATCTTCTTATATTGTAAGACATTTATATTCCAGGATATTAGATAGTTAAACTGGCAACGGGGCCTGAGCAGCAGGACTCATGGAAAAAAATCTATCTAGATGGTTGCTAGGAGTCAAAAATTACTTGATGGCACACAATTAATCAATCCTAGGCAACAGAGTCAGTTTTGATATTGGGTGGATTCGGACAATTACTTCACCTGGCAGGTATTGGGACTAAAGAATAGCAGTGAAGCAGATAGTCACTCCTGCTATAGAAATTGGGCTGTGTCCCTTAAAGTAGTATGCCTAATCTGATAAAATGTAGTGAAAGATATTGGTTTGTCAGAAGTTTTCAGGTAAGACTGAACTAAATCAAAACTGGCTGCATTCACATATCATGATATTCAAGATTTTGTGAGAAAAGCATTGTATGTGACTTTTGAGAGGATTGATGGGGGTCATGCTCTCAAAAATGGTGGGTGAAGCCAGGACAAATACTAAGTTTGTCATTTAAATGTCGTTATAATGTTAAATTATTCATCATATTCCCTTTTGCCACACATAAAATTATTTTCCCCTTGATCATTTTATCATCTGTCATGTTAAAAATCTCCAGATGACAGCAACTTTTAGGGATCTCTAGGGGTATCTCCAAAGACTCTCATGAGCCACATACTATATTGGGCCTGAAATTCTCCAGCTCTGCCATGAACTACGGCTCATGAATTATGATTGGATTCCTACAGCTCACTAAGGCAAAATAAAAAGAAAGCACATTGTATCATGGTGCAATAAAGGAGTCCAACAGTCATCTCCAAGGATTAGAGTCAATTGAAGCCTCAAACATCTGGTAGAACTTGGCCTTTTAATGGCCTTATGCCATACATATTTAGATCAAATAAGTAAATTGAAAAACAGGAGGAGATATAGAAAAGAAAGAGACTTGAATTCTACAGATTTATCTTTCTCAAAGACTAAGATGAAATTGGCTATATTTTCTTATATCTTATTTGCATTATGGTTATTTACTTATGAGAATAAACTTGAATTCACAAGCCTCAGACACAGATGCACATTAATTGTAAATGCATTAGACATGATGAGAGATACATTTTAATGTTTTCTCTGATTATCATTGTCAGTTTTTAGTGGCAAACAGATGCCTTGTTACATAAAGGTGTTTTTCATTTTTAGAGTCTGCGGTAACAAGTCAGTGTGGGAATCTTTACTAACACTTACAGTCAGAAAGAAAAAAGTAGCTCAGCTCATTGCATAAGTTTGTGGGAAGTGAAAGTTACAACATTTTAGGAATGTTCCAGATATGCATTGGATATTTATTAATTATTTAAAAACACAGAAGCACATTCCCTTTCACAGAATTTCAGCAAGTACGTTTACATATATACATATATGTATACATACATGTATATGTATACATATGTATGTGTGCACTCAGGTATGTGTACCTGAAGTTTAGGACACCAAAAACTCTTGTCTATTTCCTTGTACTTTTCCAATAAAATATGCTGGAAACTTGCCTCTTAATATGATGGAAGGGCAGTCTACATCTGTTCATTGTTTTGATAACTGTCATTCCTATCAGTGTGAGAAGTAACTTCACACATATCTTGAGTTTGTAGGGATGGGAAAACATTCTTCACTAGAGACCAAGATAAAGGGTGACTCCTGTTTTTGGACAGAGGTCATGTCAACAAGTTCTCCTTGGGAACAAACAAATATCATGGAGGCATTATCATACAGAAGGTCCTACAGTTTGTAATATTTGATTCCTTTTTATTCACTTATTTAAACATATTATTTAACCAACTCATATGATTAGCCTTCCCAATGCAGTGACTCTGGGAAGTTACCAATAATAAAGCAAAACAGTAACATTCTAATTAAAAACAATGAGAATGATAATCAATAAATATACTAGAGGTCCAAGATCAATTTTATTTACAGATAGACAACAGAGGTCACCTACTGTAAGCATCCAGCCTGAAGATTTGAGGGAACAAACAGGTCTTTAATGTCTTGAGAAAGTCCTTCAAAGGGTTGGCCTTTTGGGAACTCAGGTGATGATGGATGCTGTTCCATAGGAAGGTGCAGTGACAGAGTTAACAGACTTGAGGTTGGAGTATAAGTCATATATTACACTTTTTGTGAATAGAAATAATGCAGAGTATATACCATATGCATAACACTTTTTTAACACTGAAAAATATACGGCTCATGGCACATGGATAGTACTAGAATGCTTCCAAAGATTTTGTAAAAAAATGATTTATTAAATACTTATGACTTCTAAAATAGACCTCTAAACCATGAAATGCCAGATTGGAGTTGTTCCTTTTAAAAAAGGCTTTCAAGAGCTAATGAATAAATGTCAATTTACATTGACCAGATTCAGACAGATATTGTAACCGAATTCCTGGCTTTGCTGTGCTGTCATCAAAACTAGGCCAGATGAGAAATGAAAATGAGCCTTCCCATAATCAATGTTTATCCAGTGGATTTTTTTTTCTTTTTGGCACTTCAGCCTCTGTGATAAGGGAATGAGGGTGTACAATGGTTGTGAAGTTGGAGCAGAGATGATATTCAGCAAGTTCTGACCAGTTCTGGAAAACCGGTAGTGGACATTTTGAGTAGTTCAGAGAACCAGCAAATCCCACCTCTGACTGACCCTGCTCCCATCTGCTTCCTGAGTCCCAGCTGATTGGCTGGGTCTTCTTTTGTTCCCCTGCACAGGAGAATGGAATGGGATTTTGCAGTAACTTTCCCCTGCCACGCCCACCAAGCCACGCACACAGAACCAGTAGTAAAAACATTTGAACCCCACCAATGAGTTGGAGGAAATGGAGACATAGTTACAGCTTAATGGAGAAGCTATGTCAGGCTTGGGTTGAGCAAAGTGACAAATTTGGAGGTTTCAGTTAGTCCTTGTTTATTGACCTCTCATTCAGCGATCATTTAAGGCTACAATGGCACTGAACAAGCAGACTTTACCAATCCTCAAAGCTGTGGCCATCTCAGTATCCTATAAATGATTCCCATTTGATCTTTGCTACCAGTTTCTAACAAGCAAAGTTAATGAGCAAGATGACAAGAGATTCACTTAAGAACTGCAGCCAGAATTGATGTGATAAGTTGGCATGGTCACATGATGTATCACTTTATGACCATGTCATTTAGCAACAGAATTGCTGATTCCAACTGCATTTTGAAAAGATTACCAGTAATCATAATCAAAATTTACTTTCAATTTCCCCAAAGGTTTTTTTTACCTTGTGAAAAAGTTTTTTTTCCTTTTTTTCTACCAATTAAATCTCAGACAGTTTTAGAATTTTCTTAGGTATGATTTTAAATTACTTTCTTGCAAAGTGGGAGAAGATAATGTGATGGTTATTTTTTTCCAGTCTGTTCTCATCTATCAATTGCTAAAGATAAAGGAAATAGGCTTCTAGCAAGGTTGCTGTAAAATAAACAATAGAATAACTAACCTTCTTTAACTGCAATTTGACATTTTCTAATCCTTTGAACAAAATTTGAGAGCAAATTATTCTCTTGGTCTGATGGAAGATGCTCAGATTATTTTATGAAGCATTTTCTGTATTTTGAGGTTGAGTGGGGTGAGAGTGATTGATAGACAGCATAAAAGTATGTATAAAGGTTGGAGAGCAGAAATGGTGGAAGGCAAGCCTATAATGCCAAGTCAATTTCAGAAGTGTGCATCAGTGACCATTTCACTTTGAAATAAATAAGCCATGTAGCTTTGGATTGTGGCTTTGAATCTACTTCTTGGCCAAATTTTTCCATCTGCTTCTATGTATCCTCCAAATACTGTTCACCATAAACAACACCTTCAGGAGCAAATGCACAATTTTACCAGAATGTCAACATCCTAAATGATCTGGCTTGTACCAAATATTGCACTGTTTCTTTAAAATCCAAACTTAACATTCCAATTTAAACATAATTCTTTCCTTCCAAAACTGTGCCATTTCATATTATGTGTCAACTTCGAAATGGATCAGGGCAGGCCTGTTGTAGCCATAATTTCTGTTTCTCAGCTTGCCACAAAGTATGGGAGGGGGAAAGGACTGGACTCTTAGACCAGACAACAACAGATCAACCCAGATGAACCAAGGTCATCTCAAGAGGTGCTAGTCAGAGACTAAGAGGAGTTGCCAAAGAGATGCCAGCACACCTAATTGGACAATGTGACCTGTGACAATAAGGGAGGGAGTTATCTATTCTTTAACTAAACTGCAGGAAATAGTTAGATCCGGTTTTGTTTCTATCCATGCCAAAATGATTTACTCAATAAAACAGTTCTTTGAGAAAGTTGCAAATCTCTGAGTGCTAAATTGGTTGGGTTCATTAGTTGGAACCTTGACATTATGATGCTTCTGGCTACTTCTTGGAAGAATGCTGTCTAAAGGTATTTACATTTCTTTTTGCTAATACACTTGTGGTTGGTCACTGCATATTATAATAAACATTGGTGTCTATGTCCATTATATTATTATTATATTTTATGTGTATAAACAGTTTCATAAACAGTATATATTGATTATGTTGCCTGGGAATGTTGTGAATTTTAATTACAATCAGTTTGAGTTGATTTGGTGAAAGTTGTGTTAAGGTTTCAAGGTCTGAGGTTGGACTCTAATCTTGTAAACTACAAAGGAATGTGCTTGGCATGTGACTTGTTCAGTGCAAAGAGGCTTGAGTTGTATAATGTGTTCCTACAGGATTTACCAGATTAACTGTCAGAAAGCAGAAACTGTTCTCCTTTAACATACCTATTCAAAAGAGTAAGATTGTAGGCTTGCAACACTCAAGGTATAGAATAAATGCACTTAATAGAAAACAAGGACTCTTGATAGAATTAAACTTTATTTCCGAATAAAAAAATGTTAGACTGCACTGCATGTCCCTGCTTCTAACACTCTTGATGTCTAGAGCAGGCATATAAAATGGAGCTTCCTTAGCCCAGTGTGGGTGCTGGAGTGATGGAGATAGAGAAACAAAAAGAGAAAAAAAAAATCCAGATCAGTAGAAGAGAAGAGGCAGACATGTTGGGTAAAATTATTGCATTAAATCATCTTCATCCTCAACAAAAAATATTAAAACATTATATTATCATATAATTAATGATATGTGAGGTTAGAATACATGAGATTAAAGAGAAAGTAAAATAAAGTTGAGGTGCATATGCTTAGTTTACTGTTTTAAGACTGGGGAGGGACTTCTAAATCTCATATTATTTTAGGTCTCAATCACAATGATTTGTCTCCTTATAGCTTAAGGTTCTATTTCTTCTCTATAAGGGTCTAAATCAGTCGACCTCAAATATTTTGATCTCAGGACCCTTTTACAGTCATAAAAATGATTGAGAATTTTGATTTATGTGAGTTATATTTACCAATATTTACTATGTTAGAAATTAAAACTGAAAACATTTAAAATATTTATTCATTTGACTTTGTGGCCCCACTGAAAGGACCCTATGGTCTCCAGACCACACTTTGAAAACTACTGGTTTGGGGTCAGCATATCTGAAAAGTTATCTTCTCTCATATGAATCTGTCCTTAATTTATTTTATTCAGGGGCTCTTTGTTAACAAGCAGCATATAATTAGATCTTTCACTCCTCTGCCTATTGAAAACTTAAGAAAAAGGTATCAAAACATTTGCAAATGTATATTAATAATTAATAACAATACTGCACATTCGGATCCATTAGCAACCATGCAAATTCAGTTTTTTTATGTGACTTTAGAGGTCATTCATATACTGAAAATCTGAATTGTAAACTGAAATAAACTAAATGAAAACAAAAACCGTGTCCGTGTTAAGTGCAGCCAAAAAAGGGGGGGAAATCAAACAGGAAAAGCAAGAATCATTATAATTTTCATTATTGTTGTTGCCTTTGGAAAGATGTTCTGTTTTTATTTCCTGTACTAACTGTTATGAAAGCTCTAAAACAATAAGTCTGTAATTTCCTGGTCCATGGCATGGTGTTGATGGCATATAGGAAAGTTTGAATCATAGTATCTCCCACACTCCTTGATTCTTCTATAATGGATCTCTGATGTTAGTAAAAGCTAATGAGGTAAATCAGGGGTTTATTGTGAGCTGACATCTAAGGACTTTGGACTGAGGCCAAAAAGTTTGATGACAGCCCTGGATCTGGCATGTATAATGGCCCTTCTTTTTATTTTAATGGTAGAAGTAGCTTTTAAAAATCCAAAGCAAGCAAGCAAAGATATTGTACCCTTGTTCATTGATATTAGGTAAGCCTTACACACATAAATTTGTCTGTTTCATTGGAAGAAATTTTCTTTTAAGAATTAACAGTAAGGAAACATATTATATTGATATATATGGGACACTTAAAAAAAAAAGAAACAGAATGTGATATCTTTCTTCCGAGTTGAAATTATCTATTAGCAGAATAACATCTGTTCTGTAGGACCAATGTTAGCTGCCAGTTGATGTCCAGGCCCAGTTGAAAGTGCTATAAAACCCTTGTTACGGCTTAGGTTGCTTCCAGAACCATTTTCTTCAGATAGAATCTGCTCACTGTTATGTCCCTGGAATTTAAAGAAGTTCCCACCCAGGTTCGTTCGCGCTGCGGGGGCGGTTGCCCTCTCTCATTGGCTGGTTCTCCCCCAGCAGCCAGCTATAAAAGCAGGCTGCGGGGTCCAACCAGTCGCTGTTCGCTGCGAGCCAGTTCCAGGCTTGGCAAGCACGTTCAGTCCTTTATTTCCTAAATAAAGTATTGTTGCATCCATGCCCTGGTTCAGCCTCTCATTGCTCAACTACAACACTGGCGACGAGGGTGGGATGGCTACCAGAGGCAAAATGCAACCGCTGAATCACTAGCCGCTGATCCACAGCCAGAGAGAACGATCAGCAGGCAGCGAGAACGAACGCTGATCCGCAGCCAGAGAGAGCAGTCAGCGAACAAGTGAGAGTGAGAAAGCATCTGTAGCCGCTTGTTAGCCAGCTACAGGGAAAGTGTAGCGCTGCGAGCCGCAGCCACTCTAAACAAAAGGGCGCGAAATTCAAACGGCTGTCGTTTGAATTTCTATACAAAACACAGCGCGGTGCTGTGTTCTTTTGAAATCACTGACGCCAACGCAGGCGCCAAATTCAAAGCGCTGCCAAACAGCCGTTGCTGCTTACAGCGTGCAAACCCAGAGAGAGAGCGGGAGGCGCGGAGCCCCCCCCCCAGAGCTGTAATCACTTGCCTGCCTAGGCACAAGAGTTTTTTTCTTGCCTCCACTGTGGTCCCAGAGAGATTCCAAAGCAGCTAGCCACTAGATTCTCAACATGAATTCCAACCCAGTCTTCCCATCGTTCAAGCCGGATGAGGAGAAATGGGAGTCATACAAGAATCGCTTTAACCATTACATCGATGCCATTGGGCTGGCTGATGCAGGGGAGCACCGAAAAAAATCATATTTCCTGATCTACTGCGGAGCCATCGTCTTTGATACTGCCACAGCACTCGTGGCTCCACGTGAGTTAAAAAACGTCCCATGGACAGAACTGTTAGAAATCCTTACTAACCACTATTCTCCTAGACCCTCACAGATTGCCAGGCGGTTCACCTTCCGTATGAGGAAACAATCAGACAAAGAAACTATCAACCAGTACATGGCTGCCCTCAGGACTGCAGCACTCCATTGTGGGTTTGGGACCTACCTGGATGACATGCTCCTCGATCAGCTAGTCTGTAGGGTCAAGGATCTTCACCTTCAAAGGTGCCTACTTGCCAGGAAGGACCTCAACCTCGCTCAAGCCGTCGAGGAAGCCCTGGCAGCGGAGCTGGCAGCACACTCAGCCACCGAGATCCAAGGTCCTGTCTCCAAACAAATTGCAGTTTCCGTCCACTCTGAAGAGGTGGTCATCGAGGAGGACCCCAGTGATGCGGCCGACATCCACCGCCTAGCCCACACCAGACACCCGCAGGTAGGAGCCAAGCAAGAAAGCATCAGTCCATCCAAGCACATCACCCTGTGCCTATCCTGTGGTGGATCTCACCTGAGGACCACCTGCAAATTCAAGGGAGCCACCTGCAACAATTGTCACAAAAAGGGGCACATCGCCAGAGTCTGTCAAGCCACTCACAACTCGGCACAAAGGGTCCCTTCCTTTTCACATTCCGGACCCCAAAGGCAAGTATTGAACTGTCGCACCCGCCACCATGCTAAGCACGCTTGCCATACCATTAGTAAAATCTCTCTCTCCGTTTTATTAGAAGGTAAACCTTGCCGCATGGAGGTTGACACGGGATCAGCGCTCTCAATTATCTCTTGGAGCACCCTCAAGAAACTACAGCCCAGTCTATCCAGAAACCGGCTCCAGAAGTGCCAGCTTAGCCTGAAGGACTACCAGGGGAAGATCATTCCTGTAATCGGCAGAGGCAAGTTTCTTGTTAATTTTAAAACTTTCAAAGGCCACCTACCTCTAGTGGTAGTTAGCGGCAACCTCCCTACACTTTTGGGACTTGATTGGTTCCCCCACCTCGGCCTAGGGTTAACAGGAGTCCATGCGGTCTCAACCTCTGACACTGACTCCCTATTCGCTGACTACTCAGACGTATTCAGCAATGAGCTGGGGTGTTATAACGGTACCCCTATCTCATTCTCCGTCGACCCCCAAGCAGTACCAATCCGGTTGAAACCTCGTAGAGTTCCATTCGCTATTCGGCCTAAATTAGATGCGGAACTGGATAAATTATTAAAACAAGGGGTCATTGAGCCAACAGATTTCGCCAAATGGGAGACGCCCATTGTCACACCCCTCAAAAAAGACGGTAGCCTGAGAATTTGCTCGGACTACAAAACCACAATTAATAAGTTTTTACAAGTTAGCGCTTACCCAGTGCCCGTCATTCAGCATTTATTACACACTTTTGAACCTGGCAGCATTTTTGCCAAATTGGACATGTCTCAAGCGTATCAACAGTTCCCTGTTGACAACCAAACAGCGGAACTCCAGACCATTGTCACCCACAGGGGTGCTTTCCGGTGCAAGCGTCTCCAATTTGGCGTAAGTGTTGCCCCAGGCATTTTTCAATCCCTCATGGAGCGGATTTTGCAGGGCCTCCCTGGTGTAGTACCCTACTTCGACGACATCTTAGTCTCGGCCAGGGACAGACCCCAACTCTTCCAGAGAGTTCGAGCAGTGTTAGAGAGGTTCAGACAGCATGGCCTCAAATTAAAAAAAGAAAAATGTGCCATTGCCACTAGACAGGTGGACTTTCTGGGTTATAAAATTGACGCCTCAGGCATTCACCCCCTGGAGTCCAAGGTTAAGGCAATTCACGAGGCACCCACTCCAACCTCCAAAGCGGAACTGCAGGCCTTCTTGGGGCTATTGAATTTTTACGCATCTTTCCTGCCCCATAAAGCATCTGTGGCGGAACCCCTGCACAGACTTTTGGATAAAAAATCGTCTTGGCATTGGGGACACAAGGAAGACTCCGCTTTTCGCGCAGTCAAATCACTACTCACGTCGGAGGCGGTCCTTATTCAGTTTGACCCCAACCTTCCATTAGTGCTAGCAGCGGACGCTTCCCCTTTTGGAATTGGGGCAGTGTTAAGCCACAGGCTCCCCAATGGCTCCGAGGCTCCCATCGCTTTTTTTTCCAGGACGCTCTCTGCAACAGAGCGCAATTATAGCCAAATCGATAAGGAAGCTTTAGCAGCTGTCGCAGCAGTGAAGAAATTTCATGAATTTCTTTTTGGCCACTTTTTCGAGCTGGTCATGGATCATAAGCCTCTCCTGGGTCTACTAGCAGGTGACAAACAGACCCCTCAAGTCCTGTCTCCTAGAATGACGAGGTGGACTCTTTTCCTAGCGGCATACTCGTATAGACTCATACACCGTCCAGGTAAAACATTGTCCCACGCAGACGCCCTCAGCCGCTGCCCCCTGCCTGCTCCAGCTGAGGATCCTGCCCCGGTCCATGCTATCTTTGAGGTCACTCAACTGGACCTCCCCATCACTGCCCTTGACATTGCCGCCAAATCCAAGGCAGACAAAACGATTGCCCAGGTACTGGACTGGGTGAGGAGGGGGTGGCCGGGCAGTGATGTTGAAACCAAATTCACGCCTTTTAAGACCCGCCTACAGGAGTTATCCAGTTTGCAGGGCTGTTTGCTGTGGGGCACACGAGTGGTCATCCCGACCTCACTGCGTACCCGAGTTTTGGAGGCGTTGCATGAGGGCCACCCTGGCATCGTCAGGATGAAGGCATTAGCACGCAGCTACGTATGGTGGCCTGGCCTCGACGATGACATCATCAGATGGGTAAGCTCCTGCCATCCCTGCCAGGAATCCCGTCCATCCCCTCCAATTGCCACCCCCACTAAGTGGGAAAGCGCCAGCGCACCTTGGTCCAGGATTCACATCGACCTAGCAGGCCCGATGCACGGCAAAATGTTCCTGGTGGTCGTGGACTCTTACTCTAAATGGATTGACGTGGCACAACTATCCACAACCACCACGCAAGCGGTTACCAAGGTATTGACTCGCCTGTTCGTAACACACGGGCTACCAGACTCTATTGTTTCCGACAATGGCCCCCAGTTCGCATCGGCCGAGTTCAGTCGCTTCGCTGCCAATCTGGGCATCCGCCACATCTTCACGGCTCCCTTTCATCCTGCCAGTAACGGATTGGCAGAAAGAGCCGTTAGGACCACTAAAGAAGCTCTAGCTAGGTTCAGCAAGGAAGACTGGCACCACAGACTCTCCCGTTTCTTGCTGAGCCAGCACTCAACCCCGTGCACAGTCACTAATAAGTCCCCGGCTGAACTCCTGATGGGTAGACGCCTGCGGACTGTATTGGACAGGCTTCACCCACATTACTGCCCTGACTCTCCCCTCGCTTCCACATCGGGGGTTAGGCATTTTGTCTTACAGGAAACCGTGTTTGCGAGGAACTTCGCTGGAGACCCTCTGTGGATCCCGGGCGAGATCGTGGCCATCACTGGACCCAGGTCATATCGAGTCAGACTGGAGGATGGCCGAATCTGGAAAAGGCACCTGGATCAGCTGCAGAGGCGCCAAGGCACTCACGTCAGCAGTGACTCATGGTTGCAGACCGGTGCGAGGCTACAGCATCAACCCCACATCAGCACCAATTCCGGTGACCTGTTTACACCTGCAGCCGAGCCGGGGAGCCCGAACACGAACCGTGACCACCAGACGGCTGACCAGTCCGAACCAGTCAACGGGAGCACATCCCCAGTGACCAGCCCTACGAGTCCCAAACCAGCACTGACCGAGGAACGCGTTCGTGACACCCCACCGGTCCGACCTTCCTCTGCAGACTCTGAACTACCAGACAACTCACCAGAGTTGGGCCGTTCTGGGCGCCAGCATAAGCCTCCCGCGTACCTTAAGGACTATGCATGTTCGCATCTGGGGGGAAGGGGTGTTATGTCCCTGGAACTTAAAGAAGTTCCCACCCAGGTCCGTTCGCGCTGCGGGGGCGGTTGCCCTCTCTCATTGGCTGGTTCTCCCCCAGCAGCCAGCTATAAAAGCAGGCTGCGGGGTCCAACCAGTCGCTGTTCGCTGCGAGCCAGTTCCAGGCTTGGCAAGCACGTTCAGTCCTTTATTTCCTAAATAAAGTATTGTTGCATCCATGCCCTGGTTCAGCCTCTCATTGCTCAACTACAACACTCACCATACAAAGCCTAGTAGGCAGAGAATACTTACTTTACCTTTCTTTGATGGTGTTCCAAAAATTATTGAGTTTCCTTTAAAAGAATGTTTGAATTGGATAACTTCTACTAACAATTTCAATTGGCAATTTTACTAATAGTATTTTTTATTTTAATAATTTACTTCTTATGGTCTTGAGTACTTTATAATGTGTTATTGTGATTAATGAAAGCCATCTAGAAGTATGACCACAGGCAGCATACAGGTATTGACAATTGCCATGATATTTATGCTTCAAATTTATTTAACATAAAATTGTGTCATCCAGACAAAAAGTAATAAAATCCTAAACTAAAGTTTCAATTTTCAGATAAAACTAGGTACTTTCAAATGGGTGAAATGAATCAGAAGTAATATTTTTGGTAAATACGTAAAAAATCACTTACCTAGACAATTAGTATTTAAACATAAATAACTTTATGTTAATTTATTGTTACTTTTAATTTGTCTGTGATCCAATTGCCATTTCATAAATGCTATTTGACTGAGTGAAAAATTTCCTAATGAGTAAATTAAATAGACACTTTATAATATGATTGTTCTACTTTCAAAAAGGTATATTGTACCACTCAAAATGTTAGAGTAAACTACTGAAATAAGTTATAAGGATCAGATTTAAATCTTACAAGATCAGCTGGCAAGATGTCAGACATTTTGAATATTCGAATAGCACTGCTAGAGCTCACTGTGCAAATGAATAAAAAAATGTCCTACCTGAATTAAAATGTTGGGTGCCTAAACTGAGCTTACCATTCAAAGGCAGCAAATGGCTCGTTCTTTACAATACTGCTGTATATTTATTGGCAGCAATATATTTCTGTATCTGCTGTCAAAATAACTTGACATTTTAATAAAGAAATCAAGCCAAACATCTCAAACGGGTTCCTTATATTGTCCTGAAGTTATTTATCTAAGGATTGAGAATTGGTTGAAGCTAACTTTGCCTTCCTCCAAAAGTTTGTACACTTGTTGGGATTAACATGATTGTTACTTTTCTGCTGCTGCCCAGTTCCAGGCCAGCCTCCAGGTTCTGCTACTAAGCATGTTGCTATTGAGCTTTCAAGTTGAGCTCCCAAAAGGAATTCCAGGAAGAAATAATAGCACAATGGACTGCTTAACATAGTTTGTGGCCCTGGCAGTTGACTGCTAGTCCTCTTGCTTGCCTGTAATGACTGTAAATGACCAGACAGCGCTTCCTGCTTCCTCTTTTGCTTGCTGTCTTCTTATTCTGAACATTGTTCAAGTATGGTAAAGGTGATTTTTTTAGAGGAAAATAAAAAACTATGACTGGGATAAAACAGATCCTCTAATTCACAATTCTATCTGTTATTCCTAGGTGTAACGGGATAGAGAAGAAGTAAGTGATGAACAAGAGTAGTGTAAGCAGAGGGAAAGGAAAACAGTTTAGCCAGAGAAGCACTGATGTTACATTAAGGTAACAGCAAAAGCGTTGTTGGAGAGAGTGATGTACAACTTCCTTAACATCAGTCACAACATAATTTCAAAATGAAATTGACAGTGTCTGTATTACTTCACTCAATCTAAAAGCACTGCCTTTATTCTGCATTGATTATACATGTTGTTAATTATGTCACATTGTATAAAATACAATAGGTATTATGCTGACTGCTATTCACAGCATTATTTCTGATTACTGTACTAAGCCATCCACAGATCACAATGCGTGTCAAAAAGATGTAGCATTGATCACATGGTTGTGATTCCATCTTGATTTTTTTAAATCTCCCCTTTGAACACCTTTGAACATCTGTGATTATACTGTGGAGGTGAGAGCCAGACATTGAGGTTATAATGACATTGAAACATAAACTACCAGAAAACTTCCCTATTGTGCTATGAATAACAGACAGCATAATACCTAATGTATTTTATATGATGTGATGTAATTAACAACATGTACAATCAATGTAGAATAAGGGCAGTGCCTTGTAGATTGGGCGAAGTAACACAGATATTGCCAATTTCATTTCCTCAAGATATTTGCAATAACTATATTTGTTCAAAATCATTCAGTGTACTTTTTTGATGATTTCCAAAATGAATAATGGGTCATGTGGTTCAGCAAACCAGAAAAGCTGCATATGTCACTACCTATGGCTTTGGAAAGAGGTACACAGCTCATGTATGAATCCTTCCATGGTCTACAGAAGCATTCAGGGAGAGTGGAGAGTCCCAAATATTGTATCACTCTGTAGAGTTTCCTTTCAGGGCTCAGGGCACTTCATATCTGCTTTCCCTTATTTTCTGCAATGCTTTACCAAAGAAAAAAACAGCAGTTTTAAAAAACAAAGCAGTATCTATTGAACATAGCTGGATTGATTACAAAGCCCATTGACCAAATATGGCACATTACCTTTATGCCAATTGTTCAGCATCAGACTCCAATTACATATCCCTGATGTACAAGTTACAACAAAGTTATTCTCTTCGTGAAGTTACAGGGTTCAAAGATAGTAGAACTTCTGTACTGCCGTAAATTGATCTTCCTTGGTTTCCCTGAATTCTACCTGTGAACAGACCTGGATTCTCCTTGCAAATGGTGAGAACTGGCTTGGTGTCAGATTTTTATCTGACCCCTTTGTCTAAAACATGCTGACTAAAAAGTAGGCTCTGGGTGGTAGAAATAACTTGTTTTTCCCCTTTCCATCTAAACACAAATCATATGTACTTAGCAAGATTAAAAATAATTGCAATTCTGTAGTATAGATACACTAAAGGCATATTTGCATATGGGGAGAAAGTGTTCCATTATTTATCTATTTGCTTATTTATTGCTTTTCCAGACAATGTGAGCATTAAAGGAAGCTAATAATCAAATGCAGAAAACCCAAAATTAAACTTCAAGATTGTTGGCTTCTTTTAAAAGAAAAAAATGGGGGAAATCACATGGAATGCAGAAAGCATGATGCCGCAGAAGGCCCTTTCCTGCCTTCTAGATAGCCGAGCCTTTGGTAGTAGGGGGAGGATTATCTTCCAGAGCACCCCTCTTGCAGATCTTAATTCTTTTTTTTTTTTTGAAAATTTTATTTGGGTTTTCACAAAAACAAAATACAAATAAAACATCTTTTTTGAAAATAGCATGGTCCCAGGTTATCACTTCTTCATACAGACACAAAACTCAATTTTATGCTCATTTTTATATTCTATTCCATATCTTATTACCATTTTATATTTTCTACATAGTTTTCCCCCTCTTCTAATTTTCTCAACTTTGTTTTGATTATCTCATCTCAATTCAAATCATTATATTTATACTTTTGTCTGTCCTGTTACAATTTTACATTATCTTTTCTTATTAAACAAATTTTTCCCTGTAGTTACCAATTGGAGTATGACACCTTTATATCCTTTAATTTTATCCATTCAAGCTCTTATTTAAGCTTCAATGTATAGCTTTAAGATTATAGCATTCAATATAATACATAACTTCCAATCGAATTCTGCTTGGTACATTCTTAAAATAGACACTGTATTCTTAAAAAGAAAAACATATATATATATGTAAATAAAACACATTCCATTCCAATTCAATTCTATCATTAATATGCATTAAAATCTTAACATCTTTAACATTTCTTTTCAATTGAATATCATACTTCCTTGGGAACACTTATAAACTTTCCATAGTTAATTCCTTTTTTTTCCATATTTCTCACTTATATTTTTATAAATCATTACTAATAATTAAAAATGTTCCCTTTTAATTCTCTCAATCATTTTAATTCATTTATTTATTAACAAACATCCCACTGCATTACAATAAATATTTTATCCATCATCATATTTAGTTATTTCTATTTGTAATATAACAAAGCTATCTTATGTACCTTTGCAGAATCCCTTTTACAATTAAATTTTCACCCATTAACTCTAAACAAACTTATGGTTACAATCCTTATATCTTTTCCCTGTTTCTCCATTTCTTGTTTCTGTCTTTTACAACTTCTTTTCCTTGCCTTCTTCCCCCTCTTCTTCTCCCTCCCCTTTTTACCCCCTCATCTCTCTACTTCTAATTCTCTCATCTGTAATCCCCTCTTCTGTTGCTTTCTAATATTATACTTATCTTTCAAATTGTTCTTCTACTTTTTGGTTGTTTTTTTTAATCTTAAACCTTTCACTCGCTTTCCCCCGTTTTCTCCCCCCCCCACTTAAAATTATTTGATCATTAAACATGGCTTCTTCTTTGTCCCAATCTTCTTGTTCTGCAAGCATTTCTTGTTGCTTCTCATAGTTCCAGATCTCCATTTCTAAGAATTGAAACACGAAGCCAAAAGAACTTCTCCCTTCTTGTGCCTCTTCTTTCCATTTTTAAAGTTCCGTTTTCAGTTCTTCTAAGAGTGATACCATTTTAAAAACTTTTAAACAACCACACGGTTAATTTTAGTCATCTAGATGCAAAAACCAAAAATCACCAAGTAATCCAAATAATCCAAGGCTGTTTCTACTTGCTTCTTTTTTCCACTTTCTCTTCCTGGGGTTCTATTATTTTGTTACCAAGTTTCCATTAAAATGTATCTTTGAGGAATCTTGTTAAAATTTCACTGTAAGTTCCTTTTAATTACAGTTCCATTCCTTAATTCCAGGCAGTCTCCTCCATTTTTCCAGATCCTGCCTTTCTATTCTTTTTTTTTCTCCTTTCCAGCTTTTAAAAACTTTTAAATGTCCCAAAATCTTTATTTATCCCTTTGACTTTTATTTTCAGCTTAGATGCCTATTAAAGTCAAAGTGGATTTTTTTTCAATGTCTTGCTTAAGTCTCTTAGCTGTCTGTATAAGGAAGGGAAGAAAAAAAAACTAATCCTTTCCCTTCTCTCTCTCCTTCACAGCTTCAAAATCTTCTTTGAGAGCAATGTTGTTAAGTTTAAATTCCAGGGTACCTTACATTGTTGCTTTTTCGATTTAACCCAGTCAACCAAAACTTTCTCTTCTTATCTTCCTCCTGCACATTCTTTTCCGGTTCAGTTCTTCTTTGAGGTGGCCATTTCTGACCACCGCTACAACCACCTACGGGAAAGGGAGTAATGGCCAGCTGGGGAGGAGAGATGTGGCTCTCCTCAACCCTGCAGGCAGTCTCCCCCACTCTTCACCACCTCTACGGGGTGGCTTAGCCCTGAAACCAGCCGGCTCGGGGTGCTTCAGCGGCGAGCACGAATCGAAGCCTCAGAGAGACGAGGTTTCGGTCTGTCGCTGAAGAAGCTCAAACCGGAAGTCCTTGCAGATCTTAATTCTTGTGCTGCTTGCAAAAGAACATGTGAGTCCTTAGAGAGTCAGGTATAGAGGTGTAAATGTTAAAAAGGTGGAAAGCAGACTTAGTCAGAAAGGTGGAAAGCAGACTTTGGAGTAACAGTAAACAAACACTGGATGCCAAAGATGGAGAAAATCTGCTGCAGTGTATTCTTCCCAAAGTCTTAAGTCTGTAGGGTCAGGGGTTGAAAGCAGGGGTTGAAAACTTTTTAGAGTTTTTTCAGTCCAAACTAAGCACCTGACTCTTCCCTACAGAAAGAGTCACAACTTGAAAGCCTATTGTTAGGTAGTCAAAATGTCACTGAAAAGAATGATAACCTTGATGTAATTGACAAACATGGTTCTAGATTCATTGTTTCCATGGAATACCTATTTCTCATAATGACAATCAGTTATATCATACTTTGGGCAGAATATCAAGGATGTCAACATATCGGTGCCAGGATTGCAGATGTTTTTTAGTGGCCTATATGCTGATGTGGGAAGCCAATCCCCTCCCCCTGGAAGAATGAAATATTTGGTGGAATATTAAAAAAATGTCAGGATAAAATTTTTATCCTAAAACAGAAATAAAAAATCATAAGGGAGACAGAAGCTCAGAGCCCCAACTCCTTGCCCCCAAGGAGATACTGAGCTGTGGTAGCTTTTAGAAATGCAGATCTGGTAATCCATTACTCCCTGCAGCAAAGTCTGAACAAAGGCAGAGGATAGGATTAGGCCACACTCATGATCCAAACCAGGACAAGGCCATTAAGCCATAACAGGAATTCCCAACACCCTTTCAGAACATAAGCCTCTTCATTGCATCATCTCAGCAGCCCAAACTTCAACCAAACCTGGGAGCTCAGACAACCTATAGAGCCAGCTATGACCCCAACATAACCCCAGCCAATAGAATACATGTTCTTCCACAGGAACAGGAACCTCAAATGCAGAGCCCAGAGAGGATATAAAAGCCACTCTCAATGCCATGTGGTCAGCTGCCCCCAAACTATGGGCTTGGTGGTTCTGCTTCATCAATAAACCATCTGTCCAATCAGCCTCCATGTTTCCAGTATTTAAACAAAATGATTTGGTTGAGATCTGTATGTGTGGGATTGATTGGGATAGATTGCAAGGGCAACTCTGAAATATAATGTTATTATATTTTATCTATCTTAAATTATTGTACATTATTACAATTTTATTTTGGATTGTATTTTATTACTATTTCATCTTAAATTGTATTTTGTCTAGATTCCATTTTAAATTGTATTTTATCAAGTTCCATTTTAAATAGTATTTTATCAAATTTCATTTTGAATTGCTTTTATTAAATTTTACTAACAAATTGTTGCTGGAACTTTGCACTTTGATATGGCCCAAGGGCTAATCAATAACGAATTATTATTATTATTATTATTATTATTATTAGTAGTAGTAGTAGTAGTAGTAGTACAAAGTGTGCACTACTATTACTGTTAATCTTCTCATCACTCCTTATCACCCATCCCCTCCCACTTGTGTGTCCAATCACGCTTGGCCAATAAAGTATTCTATCTATCTAGATTATTTGGACATGAGGGTTGGAGAAATTCCAGCGAGGGGAATCACCTCATATTGCAGTCCTTCTACTGGCTGATTTGTTCTTCTTATTTGGGTCCCTGAAAAAAGTCACATGGATTTATCCTTGTGCCATGAGATTTCAAGCCTGCCTCCTTGCTTCAGTCCAGTAGATCCAGACAGCTTGTGTTGAAGCTTGAGTGGGTGGCAATTGGAATGCAGCTGAAGGAGAGAGAATTTAATTCTCCTTGAGACTCCAAGATTAGGTGGCATGTATTAAATACTTGGTTTTTGCTCCACTCCACTCCACTCCATTATAATTTCCAGGCCCAGGGTATAGGAGATTGGAAACAAATCAAGGTGTTTGGTCAAAGTCCAGTTGATACAGATTGGATCAGTGCATACCAATGTTGCAGTTTATAGAAGTAGCGTGTTGCCTCAGCTTCTGTCTGGAGCAATTTGTAGGGCTTTATAGTTCAGTCTACAGGGTTAATATCAATGACATACAGGCAGTCCTTGATTTACAGCCATTTGTTTAGCAACTGAAGTTACAATGGCACTGAAAAAAGTAATTAGTGATCAATCCTTGTACTTCTGATAGTCATAGCATCCCCACAGTCATGTGAACAAAATTCATATATAGTTGATATGTATTTATGACAGTTGCACCATTCCAGAGTCACGAGCTCACAATTTTTGACCTTTGCAGCTAGCTTCTGACAAAGTCAATGGGGAAGTTTGATTTACTTAATGACCATATGATTCACTTAACAGCTACAGTGATTCACTTAACAACCATGGCAAACACAGTTGTAAAACTCAATTAACCCTACCTTGCTTAGCTATGAAAATTCAATTCCAATTTGTGGTCATAAGTTGACAACTACCTATATTCTGAAGGCTCCATCTGGCCAAATACAAGATCACTATCTTTCACTGACTGCTTACTTACTCCATTTTATTGTGATCTCCTGCCATCACTGTCTAAAACTGAAGCTCTGAACTTCAAAATAAGTGGTTCTCTTTCTAAACATTTAGCAGCTTGCATCAATACTCAAGATTTATTAGGAAAATACTGACCAATAATGTCAATGTTTCATTTTGGAGAAACAGATGACACATAATCAATGTTAATATATTTATATATTTTGGCAAATTGCACTCTGGCCTTGAGATAATTTACATATTTTAGGTACTCATTAGGGACTTCTGATTCGTATCTGTTAGTTTTGCTGTTCAATATAAAAGCAATCCAAATGTTTTCCTCCAGGGTCTGGAAAAAAAAGGCTGAAGTTTAGACAGATTCTAAATTAAATACCCTAGCCCTGGAAGAAATATTAGAAGCTTATACACAAGCCAGTCCATCTTTATTCTGGTTGACAGCCATTGCACCTGGCTTTTTGGAAACCACACAACCACATTGCTCGCTCTTAGAACAAATATACATGTCTTCTAGAACAAAGGTAACCAGGCAACTCTTTTAATTATATCTAAGTATTGATATAATGAAAATTGAAAACTGTATTACATCACTGATTTTACGCTGCCTAACAAAATAACAAATCCCAACACCAGACTTTATCTTTCACATAAATCTAACCTGAACAGTAACTGAATGTCAGCATATGCATATGATTGTTGCCCATTATAGCTAATTGATAGTAAAATAAAATATATTCATAAAATATGAAGTTTTAAAAGTGCTAGTCAAGAGAAGAATGAGTTATGAACTGACATGTCTTATACAGCATTGGGATACTGGGACTTGGAGGATTGCATGATCTACAGATGTTTACTCAAAGATTGAGATCTTAAATCTTCCAGATGCTGAAGATATTGGTAAAGAGAGAAATTGCTGTGAAATCAGTTTGGAAAGGGGCCTGTTTTCTATTAGCAGGAAGAAAATCAACAAATCAAGGATTATTACTGGCTGGAAACTTTGTTCTAAATAAATATGAAGGAAAAAGGGGGTTTAGTAGATGAGCATTGATTTAATTAACTTGGCACAAACCAGCATATCTCTAGTATGATCACTCTCTAAGGAATTGTGTAGTATACAATTCCTTAGAGCACAATACTATATAGATCAGGAACAAAAATAATAGTGAACTTAATCTATCAAGGTCAGGCTGAAATAGGCTTCCAGATTGGGACTACAAAAATCTGGATGACATTAAACAGTAGTGAAAAAATACTTTCTGTACCCATTTCCCGCTATCTAGGAGTTATGCTGATTTCTGCAGTCCCAATCTGCTAGTCCTTAGTTAAAATCAATTATTTTTCCACTAGTACCTACAGCATCTTCTAGAGTAATTCATCTTTGTTGTGCAAAATAACAGTAATGAGAAAAGGCTTCTACTTCAATTATGGCTGCATGGTCCAATGAAGAGGCTTTAAGCATTGGAGGTCAACATACCGTATCTGGACAGCTTCAGATAATTTTATGTCTAAGGCATGTTTATAACTTGTAGCCTGTGACATTTGACCATCCATAGCTAATTCCTTGATTGCACTACCTCAATCCTAATCAGGCTTGATAATCAGTACATTCACTTACAATCTGATTTGGTTTGCCATGTAGCTGAAGATGTGCAGCCTCATGAACAATGCTTATTTTATTATTTAGTTGATTATTTATTTAGAATGATATATCCTTTTCCATTTGCTCAGTGTGATTCATCACAGCATAGGGAAAATATGTATTTTATGTTAAAATTGGTATCTCAGTAAATAGCTTCAGCTGAAAGCTTTCTTGCTAAAACAGATGAATTTGTAGGTTTTTTTTCCGAGAACCAAGGTAGGGCTGCATAAATAATATTTTTCCAAATGTTTATTAGATAAGAGTCAGTTTGGCATAGTGGTTAAGGCATTGGGCTAGAAACCAGGAGCTTGTGACTTCTATTTCTATCTTAGGCACAAAGCTAGCTGGGTGACTTCGTCCCAGTCTCTCTCAGCCCTGGGAAGGAGGCAATAGCAAACCACTTCTGAAATCTTGCCCTGAAAACTGCAGAAACCTCTCTAGGAAATCAGCAGAAGTCAACACTATCTTGAAGGCACTCACTCAAAAATGTTTATTGTATACCAGCTCTACGCAGTCATTTGCCTACTATTCACAGGAAATTGGGTTAAAATGGAAAAGAAATTTGGGCACATCTGCAAGCAGTTCTTCATTGATCTTACTAAGGAAGCTTCCAGAATGCTAGAGTATTTAGTGGGGAAAAAAAATCTGAAAGGGTGTTTAAACATCTATGATAAAAATAAAACTCTGACAAAGCAGTTTTCCTGTTTGCAGGTCAGCTTGGGTGACATTTATACATCTCATTCCAATCTTTGCAGTTATCCTGAGAAATTGTACCTTATCTTTGTTAAACAATGCCAAAGAACCTCCAAGAATGGATTGACAACCTCTGTCCTTAGAGACTATGCATCCTTCCATAATGCTACATGTTCATTGGCCTGATTTTAATCTTGGCATGCAAAACATTTCCAAACTCTGATGAAGAACTAGGTGTCCCTTGTGTTTGCTGCTTGGCAGAAACGGGTACCAGAGAGTCCACAATATCGTCCCCACCACTTTTTCATTTATGCTGTTTGTTCAGCCTTTCCCACTCCAAGCACCCCTTAATAGACGCCACTCCTGAGGAAACAGTGTCCATCCCAGCTATCAGAAAATGGACAGACCTTTTTGAGAAGGGGGGAAGGGAAGGTGCCCCCTGCAGTATTTGGGGTTTCATGTAAGACTCAGAAAATAGGCACAGTTACTATAATGACACTTGGATAGATCAATGATATTATTGATATAAAGCCATTTGAAATGATCATCAGCCTGAGTACTTTTTGCGGTATATTGTACCATATAGTGGAAGGAATACGGAGAAAGCTGCCCTACTTCCTTTCCTTCTTGCTGAAACTTCATTGAACGGTGTAGATAGTCTATCACCTAAATATTGTTAGAGGCAATTGTCGGTGATGGAGCTTCCTCTAAAGCAATTGGACTGTATTTTCAATTTTCTTCACAAAAGTAAAATTCCCATGCCCTTTGAACAGGGAGCTGGTTGTTAAATAATCCAAGTTGGTTATGATTAATCATACATTAATATATAACCAATGAATTGACACTTAAATCAGCTCACAGATCTATAGTAAATCCATCTTCACTGTGACAAAATAAAATATGAGCATTTTTTCATTATGTGGAAACTGCAGTATTTCAGAGAAAAGGCTATATAGTCTCCCTCTGTCTCTCTTTCTCTCTCTCTCTCTCTCTGTGTGTGTTTGTGTGTGTATGTATGTCTATCTATATCTATCTATATTTATCTATCTATCTATCTCCTTTTGTCTGAAATACTGTGGTTTCTACATAATGAAAATATAGTTTTATATATAAGTATGTTTCTCCAAAGACACAATAAATAAGGTAGCTGATTTTAGAAACAATTAAATTCAATTAGTAGCAATTGAGTCAATTAAATCTAAGGGTGATAGGACTTCTGAGAGAAGCATGTAAAAACAAAGGTATGAGTCACATATGAAGATTTATTTGGAGGGTCTGATATCTAGGATTCATTTCACTTGGAGCTGGCAATGCTAAGATTATAGCATTAGAGTTTTAGCATTTGGTCTCATTACTATTCTGCAGCTTTTCAGGAATTAGTAACCTGCCACAGTGGTGGAAAGCTGGGCATTTCGTGTGATGGGGAGAGAGAGAGAGAGTGGATTCTACTCTTCCATTTTGGATAGATTATGTTAATTCAGTGTTGCTTTCCTTTGGAATAAATACATTATGTGAATGGCAAAGGCTTCTGCCACAGTATTTGCTTAAATTTTTTTTCAAGAAATCAAAGAACAAGAGGTTTTATTTTTTAAGCCTATTTCTTTTTAAGGTTTTCATTCCTCAGATTACTTCTACACGTAATCTTGATAGGGTTCATGCTAACAAAAATCTATGAGACCAGCCCATCTATTATTTTTGCCGAAACAGATTCAGGCCACAGTGCCAATGTATTGTGTGCAGAAATCTATAGATCAAATAGGGTAGCTAATCTTTTCAAAGCCACATAAAAACATGTACCTCTCGTAGCAGTAGTTTAAGCTCCCATTCTGTAAATATTTAAAACATGAGTATAGAGAACTTTAGTTATGAAAAGGAATTTTTTAAAGAGACAAACCATTTATTTTCTCCTCTCTATGATTTATTTAAAATATAATGGTTAATTTAATTATCTAGTTCTGTCATGCAACAGAATTTCAGGATATGTTGACCCATTTACTGTAGTTATTATACTAAATAGTCAGATAGTAAATGAAGATTGAAATAATTTGTTCAGTTTCTAGGAAAAGAACCAGTTTTCTGGTTGGAAGTACTCAACATTTCCATTTGTAACAGAGAAGTTTCTAGCTGGCTTCATACCTCTTGCTAAATCATAATGTAACTTGTTAGTTTTGACTTAACATGATGTTGACTGCAACCAACAGTATGTTTTATTTAAAAACTTTAGCTTATAGTATAATATTATATGAACCAGCAACCAATGTTCATCAAATCCCAGTTAAAACAAAAATTGCTTAATAAATATACAGACTCAAACATGATCTCACTTTTTAAAAACAGGTAATATTAATGATGAAAATGATGAAGTGTTTAATAAGTAATAAACACTTTGAAGAAACTGCAGTTGTATTTTCCTCAAATCAAAATGCCAGATGCCATTGGGAAGGACACAAGTCCACCACTGTGTGCCTATATATACTTATTTGTCCACTCAAGGAACGAGCAATAAAGAAAAAGACATCCTGGTATTTTCTATAAGTTTGTTATTTTACTGCAAAATATCTCCATCCGACACAGTCAATGGCAAGAGATTGCAAGAACAGTAGTTAAAAACATCTGAAGGATATCAGGGTAGGAACAGTAAAAGGGAGAAAAACACTTAACTTACAGAAAAGACATAGGATTTGTGCTCTGGTACTTCCTGTGCTAGGTTCATTTTGCCCACATTATAGGGGCAGTTTGATCTGCATGAACAGGAATTGATTCGTGCACCCTTATGATTGGAAGTTAATGTCATTGGACTTTCCTATCCTAGACAATTAGCAGATCTGGCATCAGATTTCTAAATTTGCTCATTTATGAGACAGCTGCCAAAGCTGCACCTTTGTTTTTGAGCACCACCCATTTAAGATAGTTTGTACAGATTTAAAAGAACAGACTGACTTTCACAATGAAAGGGACTGAAGATGCCTGTCTCTCCTCAAAATAAAGAAATGTGCTTCAACTTGCAAGAGAACGAAGTTGTCCAGTTCTATCATTAAATGAGTTAAGTTATGTAGTCAGAAAGGATGAAATGACAAAATCACCAGCATCATTATGCAACTATCTTTAAGGATGATTCAAGGTTCAGCACAACTTCATTGTATCCTTGCTTTACTTCTCTTTGCTATTCATTCTACTATTCAGTGGCTTTGTATAACATTATTGTGCTAATTATAATGGTGGTGAACTGTTTAACTAAAGGATAAAAGAAGAGTTCCAATACTGATTCAATGAACCATAGGAATGAATAGTTTCAGTCTCAGGATGATGGGTCCTCTGTAATAGAATAGGTCACCATTATATCTCCAAAGCCTGGGAATAACAATGAAACCAGTTGTTAAAATCCTAGCCCTGATGATCAAGAGCAGGTTCAAATAATATATCATTACATAGGAACAATCTTGAGGTCCAGATACATTATCTGAACAAACATGCAGACAGGCAGATAATGGAAATAATTGCATTGGCTGAAGAAACGTTATTCTGCATGAATTGTTGCCTACCATATTTGTGACAGCTACTTTATACATTGCATATCTCAATAAGAACATGTTGCTAGGAAAAATGAAAAGTATATGCACAATACAGAAATATTTAGTGCTGTTTTTACTGATTTCCCAGAATTAGAAAGCTTATCATAATATATAGCAAATGCAGATTTTTTTTCTAGAATTCTAGTTATATGAAACAGCTGCATAGAGTATTTTAAATCAGCATCTTAAGTTTATGCTTCATGATAGAACTATGACTACCCTAATGGAAAAATAAACATTCAAGTCTGGAAAACTGCAAAAAAGCAAACATACAAGATACATATTTAGTAATCGGGTGATAAAGAAAATTATAAAAGGAGGGCCATGTGGCATTGAAGTAACTGAAATATTATAAAAACTTAGCAAGAGAGGGATCTTGCTAAGAATAGCTGCATATAACATAAACAAATAATTATTAATGGAGAAATATATGAAATAATGCATATGGTACAGGATAATACAACTGTCAATGTGTGCTCCTTTCAAAATCCAAGAAAGAAATACCCAGACTCCATGGATCAGAGCAAAGTTATCCTTTTACTGGAGAATGAAAAGGAAGCTACAAATGGAATTCCGAAACTGAGAATTTGGCGCGCAGATCACACATACAAAGAAATGGAATTGTTCCCACCCCCCGAAGTCCAGAAGTCTCTTCCAATTAAAAGTTCTGAATATGATCATGTGGGCATCTTCAGGTGGTGATGAGGCCTCTGTCCGTTGACCTTGACATATTTTGATAAGACTTCGCAGCTGCGCAAAAAGGGATAGAGGCTAGCAAGGAAATGGAAAGTTGAAAAGAAGAAATCATATACCCCCTCCTTTTTCTGCCCACAGTAAAGGAATGCAAAACACCTCCAGCTCTCTTCCCCACCACAGTTACCCCTCCCCCCGTTGCTAATGACAGCCGAAAGAAGTAAGCCTAGCAGTAGAGAAAATAAGGGAGAAATAAATGAGATAGATAGCAGTTAGGGTACCCGAAGAGATCTTGAGGCTGACATTCGGACCCCCCTAGAAAAAGGACATTAGTCCCTGTAAGAGAGAATAAAAAGATACGTTAAGCATTGCATACATTCCTATGGTTTATCAGGATACTTAGCATAAAATTTCTTTAGCAGTTCAGGGGCTCTGATGTCTTTTTCGTTCACCCACTCAGCGTGAGATGGGGGAAAATGTTTCCAGGCTACAAGATATTGTAGACGACCCCTCCATTTCCGAGAGTCCAAAATCTCTTTAATCTCGAAATGTTGTTCACCCTCAATTAACAATGGGACGGGGGGATCGGTTTGGGTCGGTCTCAATGTACAGGTATGTTCGGGTTTTAGCAGGCTAACATGGAAAACAGGATGAATGTGACAAAGAGTTTTTGGTAGAGTCAATTGAACCGTCACAGGATTCACAATTCGCTCAATAGGGAAAGGCCCCACGTACTTAGGACCTAACTTTTTTGATTTCTGAGTGGTTTGCAGATATTTGGTTGAGAGGAATACTTTGTCGCCTACTTGATATGACTTTTGTGGGGCTCTCTTCTTGTCCGCCAACTTCTTATGGGATTGATGCGCCTCGTCCAGAGCTTTCCGAGCGACTGGCCAATTGAGTTGAAGTTGAGATATCCAGTCATCCAATGACTGGATATTGGGTTTCTCGCGAGGAAGTTCAGGTATGGGTACAAAATCTTGCCCCGTGGCCACTTTGAAGGGGGTAAAACCAGTACTGCTGTGGACAGAATTGTTATACGTCACCTCTGCAAAAGGTAGTAGATCCACCCAGTTGTCTTGCTGATAATTTATGTAACACCGAAGATATTGCTCTAATACCCCGTTAGTTCTCTCACAGGCCCCATTAGTTTGGGGGTGGTGGGCGGAGCTTAAACCCTGGGTGGAGCCTATTAACTTCAAAAATTCCCTCCAGAAGTTCGAAGTAAATTGAACCCCTCGATCTGATATCACACGTTCAGGGACACCATGCAGTCTGTAGATATGTATAATGAACAGTTTGGCTAACGACTTCGCCGAGGGAATCTTGGAGCAAGGTATGAAGTGTGCTTGCTTGGAAAACAAATTGGTCACCACCCAGATGACTGTGTGCCCCACACTCTCAGGTAAATCTACTATAAAGTCCATAGAGATTTCCTTCCAAGGGGCAGTTGGTCTGGCCACATTCTGCAACAGACCTGGCGGCTTACCAGGAGGTCTCTTGGCTGCTTCAGAGGCGAACTCCCTTTCATATTCTGCCATATAGCTTCCAACCTGCACCAGGAAAAACCCCAAGTCCTTGGGATTTCCTCCAAACTTCACATCTAAGGAGGGCAGGTGGCGTCTTCTAGGCATTACCCCCACTGCTGGGGCTCCCCGGGCGGTGGCTGGTTGTTGCGCTGGCGTGGGCTGGGCCAGGGGGGTGGTGGCAGCCCGACTTCCCCAGGCTGAACTCGCTCCCCCTTCCCCCTCATATATTGGAGCCCTGCTGGGTTTCTCAGAGGCATCCTTAAAGCTTTTCCCGGCTTGATCCAGCCTGCATTCCATCTCCTCCCCCTCTTGCCACAGCCATTCCCTCGCACCTCTTCGACTTACAGTGATTCCAGGAGGGGGGGGTCTTCCGGATCTCTCCATCCAACTCCTAACGACCATCTGGGCATCTCAGCTGGAGTTTCTTCCAGAGTAAGGTCAGCTAACAAGTCGGCGGCTGGCATCTCTGGTAACAACATTGGCTGCCCCCCCCACAGCTCCCTGGTCATCTTCATCGCTGGCTGGAGATGACATGATGTGAAACCCCCTCAGAAGAAAAATTGGTGTTTTCTCCGGGTGGGCTGATGGTTGGTTTTGGAATAATGTCAATGTGTGCTCCTTTCAAAATCCAAGAAAGAAATACCCAGACTCCATGGATCAGAGCAAAGTTATCCTTTTACTGGAGAATGAAAAGGAAGCTACAAATGGAATTCCAAAACTGAGAATTTGGCGCGCAGATCACACATACAAAGAAATGGAATTGTTCCCACCCCCCGAAGTCCAGAAGTCTCTTCCAATTAAAAGTTCTGAATATGATCATGTAGGCATATTCAGGTGGTGATGAGGCCTCTGTCCGTTGACCTTGACATATTTTGATAAGACTTCGCAGCTGCGCAAAAGGGATAGAGGCTAGCAAGGAAATGGAAAGTTGAAAAGAAGAAATCATATACCCCCTCCTTTTTCTGCCCACAGTAAAGGAATGCAAAACACCTCCAGCTCTCTTCCCCCCCACAGTTACCCCTCCCCCCGTTGCTAATGACAGCCGAAAGAAGTAAGCCTAGCAGTAGAGAAAATAAGGGAGAAATAAATGAGATAGATAGCAGTTAGGGTACCCGAAGAGATCTTGAGGCTGACAGTAGTACTCCAAACGTAATTACTTTTTCCTCCCAATATTTCATATAAATAAAAGCATAGCAGAACATTTCTGACTAATCTAATGCCCACTTGGAGTCTTCATTGTAAAAAGTTCATTCATCTGAGATCTTCAGTAATTTAGGGTTACTATTATCAGTGCCTGTAGTAGATTTTAATTATTTATTTTTTGTCTTCTTTAAAAACAATGTTTTAATGTGGGAATTTAAAATAACAGATACAAATATTAAAGTTCACTTATATGTACATCCTAGACATTCCATAGAGTAAGATTATACTATGACACATATCACCAGCTGAGGTGCAAGAGAGACCCTCTCTCTCTCTCTCTCTGTCTGTGTGTGTGTGTAAAGCTGAAACCAATTTCCAATGCTATGTTAATGAATTGTTATACACTGTAGAATCAGAATTTTATCCTTTTCATTGTGTTAAAAAGTCTATTCATATAATATGCATTTTAATCAAACAAATTACTTCCAACTTTTAATCTGTATCTGTATAGTGACAGTTCAAAGTTACAAAATTACAGAACTTCACATTTTGAACTGACCGTGAATTTAAATAGGTACAATTTAAATGTTGCACAATCAATTGAAAGTATGCAAAAACTTATTTTTAAAATTACATTCTGTAACAGAACATAAATTATTGTTTAAAAATATGGTATTATTTGCTGTTTATTGTTTTGTTGCAGAACTGCAATCAACTTGTAGCAGCAGTGCCTCAGATAGAAAGTCCATACAGAGAGTGGTAAGAACAGTGGAGAAGATCATAGAAAGCTTCCTTCCTGTTATTCAGGATACTGCTTATAAGCACTATGTGCCTATAGCTCAAAGCACTGTTAGAGACCCCACACACCCACTATACAGTCTGTTTCTGTTGCTTCCTTCTGGTAGTATTTTTAACAGGACTTCTGTAACAGCTTTGTTCTCTATGTCATCCATCTGGTAAACTCACAAAATTCATTTTTTTCACCATATACATGCATACATCTGAACTAGGCTGTGTTGTTTCTCTGTGTCATATAATATATGTGAGTATATGCATAATTTTGTATTTATTTATTTAGTCATGTTTATGTAGTCTTTATTGGAGGTGGTGACCCTTTGAGAGTGGTATGTAATGAAATTTCATTTTAATGTATGCTGATTAGTGTACATTCAAAGTGACAATAGTTATTCTAAGTCTAAGACTTACAACACTCTAAAATACAATAAGACTACCACAATATCAAATCAGAAAAAAGCCAACAAAGAAACTAGAAAAAAGAGGGGTGTTTTTGTTCTGCAATTTTCAGAGAATTGAGGACTTAGCTGTGACTAGACTATCCTGCCCTCTGACTTCTTCCTATTTTCCTGCATCCCTTGAATTAATGTGAGCTTAAATGTATCTACATTTTTTTTCAGTCTGAAAAGGAAGTCTGAAAAAAGACTAATAATTTTTAATGAATACCAAATAATACCTCTTGTAGGAGGTCCAAAGGACTTCTTCAAATCATGTCCAAACTGTGCATAGCCTGCTTTTTTAGGCATCTGATCTCACTGATAATGGAAAGTTTGCAGCTATCGTATTGTGATGAGAATTAGTTTCCTACTCCAGTAACAATTGTCTTTAACTTATTAGCGGTGCAGCTGCCGTTTCAAAAATAATAAGGGACAAACAGTGCGCAACAGTTATAGCTGTCTGGATGCAGTTGATAAAAATAATAGATTAGTATGACAACTTGGACTGCATGTAGTGAAATAGCAGGCAGGAGAGGCAACCACTTTGGTTCTCCTATGATCCATAGGAACCATAATAGGAGCAGTGAATGAAAGAGAGAGATGGGGGGAAGGAAGAGCCATTGCAATTCCTGGCCCACTGGTTTTTCTACTGCTGCTGCCAAGTCAACTATTACCTCAGTTGGCAGTGGCAGCACTATTGCCACCATCATCATCTGTCTGCCCTTCCCTGCAGGCCTGGGGAGTTGAAGGAACACTTTGTGAGGTGAATGCTCACCCCTGTGGCAATAACAGGTAAAAAAATGACTTAGTGAACCTCCTTCTTCTGCATGCCCTCAGTTGCATAGATTGGGGGAATTGACATTTACTCTTTTGACATTGGGGAACCCCACCTGAAGGAATAAAGAGATTTATATTTACTCCTGGCTGCACATGTTTTTCAGCTTCCAGCCTTACATTTTGTTCGCTTTAGCAGCATTCTTCTTTAAAACAAAGCAGTACTTGGCCAAGAGAAAATAATTTGATAACACTGCCTTATTGAATTTTACTTAAGTTTAAGAAACCCACTCCAGAGAAACATAAATACAACAACAGTTTATACAAACTAATATTAAATATTAAATAAAAAGTAAGTGCTCTAGCATTTTTATAGTAATGAATATGATTATGGTTTGACTTATTGTGCAAAGTTTATGAAAGCTTACTCTACCTCATTTCATTGTAAAACTCTTTAAACTCAGTTCAAAAATTATTCTGTGGCTTAAAATAACGTCTAAATATTTCTTAATTTCTTTACAATACAATTTAAGTAAAACACAAATCAGTACCATGCTTCCACGCTTTATTTTTTTTTAACAAAAAGGCAAAACCACTTCAGCACAAGAAAAATCAAAACGACAAAGTAATTGATTCGCTATGCTACATGCAACAAATCAGCTGCAAATCACACTAAGGAAAAGTTACTTTAGAGTCTTCTCAAGGGCATCTTTAGGTAAAAAGGAAGGTAGATTAGGTTAGATTAAGGTAATGAGACTGAATCTCTTGAGCCCCTGAGTTACCGGCCAGGCTCAGCTGCCACCTTCATGCATGCCAGAGAAGAGAGGAGATCTTTCTGAAAGTCAGATATAAAGCAGATTTACTATTAATTGTAATCCCTTGTGAGCAGTTGCTGACATCTCAGCAGCTGTTGGTTACTTGTAAACATACCAAGTGCAAGAAGGGAGGAGGAATAAAAATGGAATAGATAGGCTATATTAGTCAAACTGGCTACATTTTTAAGGAGTCATACAAATTATATTGGGAATAAAGTCATATCAGTTTACCGTTCCCACTTTTCTGCCACTTTGACTGACAAACGTAATTGTGCTGTTTTAGTAGGGTGTGCTTTTGCCTTTTCTAACAAATGTAGTACAGTGTTTGTACTACTGAAGTCTGATCTTCTCTTAAAATGTTTTGGTGATACTTAGCATAACTTTTGTCTGGAGTGCGTTACTGGTAGATTAGTATAATGCTTTCTATTGAATCAGACACTGATTTGCAGTGGTTATCCAAGCTCTTATTGAAATCCTTTTAAGGAAGGGTGAAAAGGTCAAAGTTAAATTATCTTCAGGCACTTGTTCAACTATGCAAATAGGTAGGTGAGAAAGTTTTTTAAAAAACACCAGATAGTGGAATGGGTGGATAGGAAGCAGCATTCAAGTGCTAGAGAGTAAAGTTGGGAGCTCCATATGATCCTCTTATTGGAAGCTGCTGACCACATATAAAGGTGAGGATGAATGCTTAACAGCAGATTGGTAGTCCCACTTTCCTATCAGCAAGAACTAGGCTCTTATACTACAAAATATGTTTGGTCTATTCTGTTATAAATTATTCATATCTCTGGATTTGTTTCCATCCTTGTTTTGTATGCTTGCTAACAGCAATGTGAAAGTGTTAATTTCAATTGATATGGGAAAATGCTGTCCTAGTGAAACAGTGTGAGGGATGAAACTGCTTAGGTGGGAGGCAAAGATGCTCAGACTAAACAAAAACCATTATTCAAATACAGATTCTTTGCTGACTGTCCAGTCCCAGAAAAGTACAGCCAGAACCATGTGCTTTGACAGAGAGGAAGAAGGGAGTCTACCATATAATGCCAATGCTGGATTGAGTTTCTGGAGAGTAATTGTTATGCCTGGTGGGTAATCTGACAGCAGTACGTTCTTGTTGCTACTGTTATTCTTGCAGGCAAATTTAATTTATTTCATCAAATTTGCAACATATATTGACAACCTTAAGAACTAGGTATTGCAGTGTTATAAACTAGAACAGAAGAAATTGGAAACTTGCCACTTTAAACATTGAACAGGAAAAAGAATACTGCTTCTTGGTTGGTCATAGATGAGTTGACAGTCATCTGATTATGTCCTCTAAATAAAATTGCTGAGGCAATTGCTAATTGCAGCTAGCCAACAATTAGAAGAGCCCCTGCACCTACTCCTAGAAGAAACTAAGCGTGTCCACCTGTGGAAACAAGTATCTGCTGATAGTAAAACCCATTGAGAACAACTTTGCTCTATTGGTTAGACAGAGGCACCAGCTAGAATCCATAAACTCTAATCCTCCCTTAGGCACAGAAGCCAGCAGAGTGACTTTGGGTCAGTTTCTCATTCTCTGTCAGCCTCAGAAAGAAGGCAGTGCAAACCACTTAAAATGTTGCCAAAAAATCCTGCATGGTTATTTCAAACATGAATAAACTTCTTCTATGTAATCAGCTTATTGTCAAGAAAATGGGCTAAAAATAGGATAGCAAAATATTTTCACAAACCTCCCAGGATTCTATGCATATATTAATTTCCAATATAATAATATAATGAATATAGTATAAAATAGCCAGTGATATAGATTGTTGAAAAAATCTACAAAAATAACACAATGCCCTGACTTAGATAATATAAGGTGATACATTAAATGGAACTGGGCACCTTTTATAATGATAAAGGCAAACTTGGGCATCAGGTAATTCTGAAATATTTTATTAATAAAACAAATTTTATTTTATTCTTAAAGGTTAAATATCCAATATCGGTTTGATAGATTCAGGTTCTATCTTCTTACAATGTTTGCTAACTTTAATTAAAAATATTAATTAATAAGACTTATCAATGGATGAGAATACTTGTAATTCAAGACTAAACTGTGGGGTCTATGGTGCTCTCTGACCTTCACTGATTTCTTGCAGACATTTCATTACTGAATTAGGTATCATCAGTGCAATACACCAATGACCTCACAAAGTGACTTATTCTATCCTGGAACTTAGTTGCAGTCTGTTTAATAGCAGCTTGCTTGTACTACTAGGCTAATCCTGCTTGTTTTATTATAGGAAAGTATACTGATGTGCACAGTAAGTCAATAGTAGAAGAATAAAATATATTTTCAGGAAATAACTATCATTTATATATCCTATGCTGACAGTTCTTTTAATACATATTTAGTAGAGAGTAGGATAACACGAATCAGTTTGGTGTAAATCCCTCTATGAGATGGGGGATCTCTTAATATGGTGTTGTGCAGTTCATCTGTTGGCACAGAGCTGGCTCTGCAATTCCCCTGTGGAAGCACAGACCTAGCACAATAGGGGCACTGGAAGTCCATTGCTGTAAATGGACTGTCTGTGATATGTTCATCATTTTCTGCAAGGTTTGGGTGGTGCTTGTCTTCAAAGCCAGTGGTGGCTTCGCAGCACAGGGCTCACCAGCAGGTTCTGTCAGCAGTTGCAACTTCTAGTGCCCTTGGCTGAATGCCACCATGTTATCAGGTTTCTTTCAGTGTCTTTGTAGCATTTGTGTGGATGACTTCAAGGTCTTTTCTCAGACTCCAGCCCATTGTAGAGTAAATGGCAAGTCATATGGCAGTCATCCATTCTGATGATGTTTTCCATCCATCTCATCTGGGCTCTGGTTATCAGAGGCTCATTCCTGGTGGATTCTACACAATCCAAGACGTCCAGGCTGGAGACATAATCCAATGAATGCTAGGCATGGGGCAGAGAACATGCATGTTAAATTTCTCTAATTGTTGTGCCTTTAGTGTGGAGTCCAGATTTCGGATCTAGCTCAGTTTCAACCTCTAAGTAAGAACAATCCTTAACTCCATTTATTAAGTTATTGTTTACTAGAAGTCAAGTGAATTATAGTGATGCATAGTCAGTACTGAAAACTGTACACCAAAATCCCCAAGTCTAACTTTTCCCTCCATTAGTTGCTTCCCATCACTAGGTCCCCATGTCCAATCAAATTCAAACAAGATATTTTTAGAAAGGTCACTTCAGGCATTGGTATATAACTGCATTCTGTTTTCAACCGCTTGTCCTTGAAACGCATCTTGGAGAGATACAATGAAGTGTTACTTCCCTCTAAGCATCCCTCCACTCATCCAGCCCCCCTTGAGTTCATGGCAGCTGATATTCAATTGTTGCAAAATGCAAGTGTGAGGTGGCAGCTTACATCGGGACTCACATCCATGTAAGAGGGAAGTGATAACCATATGTCAGTAGTGATTTAGTCAAGCTAAAAACCAGAAGACTGTGAGTTCCAATGCCACATTAGCCACAAAGTTAGCTGGATAATCTTAGGCCAGTCATTTTCTTTCAGCCCTAGGAAGGAAACAGTGGCAAACTACTTCTGAAAAACTATGCAAAGATAATGCAGGGACTTCTCCAGACTGGGAATTGAACAAGTGTATCTTAGCAAACAACCCAGTTTGGTAAAGGATAGTAACCAGGAGACTATCTGTTCTAGTCCTACCATAGGCACAAAGCTAGCTGAGTGACATTGGTTGGTCACTTGATCCCAGCTCTGGGAAGCACGTAATGATAACGACTGAAAAACTTTTCCAAAAACTGAAGCCTTCCTAAAAGATATTTAATAATGAATATGACTTAAAAAAATTAAGGCTGCTTCACATATACCGTGTTATCGTGGTATTCATCCATAATTGATTCCAGGAGACACAATGAGTATCAATTTTTTCCCAGAAGGCAGGGGTGTCAAACTCGCATCATCACGGCATCATCACGTGACATATCAGGACTTTTTTTCCCTTCACTAAATTGGGCATGGGTGTGGCCAGCGTGTGGTGTATCTGGCCTGCGGACCACGAGTTTCACAGCCCTGCCATGAGGAATAATGTAGTGAGTCACAAGGCAGTCAATAAGAAATTCTAGTTTGTGCACTGAGTACCAAACAGATGATGAATACCAGACATTTTCATGTCAAAATGCATTGAGTATCAAATTCAATGAGTTTCAATGCAGTTGTGTACCAAGGTACCCCTGTAACTTGAAGCGGGGGAAACACTGTATGTTGACAAGTACTACAAGAATCCACTTTCCTTCGGACTCCCTTTTTGATCATCACCATGACTTCATTTCTTCCACTGATTTCTTTTTACAGTGATAGTGAATTTAATGCCTTTGCCATGCACTTCATAGTACAGCACTGAATTATTTCAGCTGGATTCTTAATATCTGAAGAGCCTCTACTTCTGATCCGGCTGCCTGAGCAGTGATAAATCTCTTTCCTTGGATTTAATCGTCTGTCAGTTTTATAGCTGCACTAATACAAATGATAGCATGCTGCCCTGCTTGATAATAACCATGGAAAACTTGAAATGGGGGGATTTAAAAAGGCAGCTGTAGATTGATAGGCAGATTAAAATTAACTGGCACACTTGAAGCTATCATGCAGTGTATCTTACAGAACCAACTAAATGATACTGAATGGAAATTGCACAAGGTTTTAATGTTGAATAAGGTCATGTACCTGCCCTGCCATTACAGATTTAAGTTAATAAATGTCCCATATTTCTTGCATTGCTATAAGCAGGTAAAACAGGTGTCCTGAGAGATCTCCCCAAAAAACCCCTTTCATTTGGTGATGGTCAAGAAATATTTCTCTGACCTTTATATGTGTTCCTTGGCATTTTACTATTCAATTCTGATTTTTTTTTTTCTTCTCAAAGCCAAAAATAGGATTCTTACTCTGTTAGAAATAAAGTTCAGCCCTGCTGTTGAGTAAATATCCTTCACTGCATTTTGGATACAGCAAGCTTTAGGAGACAGTCCAGAGACAAGACATCCACAGCTCCACCTTCAAATTGTTTGCAACTTCACCTATCCAGTTGTTTAACACCTGAGACAACTACATCATCCCATTTGTTTACCAGGCCAGGAACCAAGACTTGTACCAGATAAAATAATTTAATTAAAATTTGCATGTCGTGCACACAGTAACTTTAAAATTCAGACAGCTTCTGCTTGAAGGGAGTATTAATTATTGAGATGCACAAGAGTATACCACCGTTTCTCCTCCATTGAACTCAAAGGAATCTTCCTCTTTAAATTATTATCTGAAATTCAAGGAGCATCTTTAGTGATACTTGCTGTGATCACCATATTTACCTTATAGAGATCTTTGTCCTACCAATGGTTTTTAAGTATTTCTTAAAAGGAAGACCTGAAAGAATGATGCATTTAATAGTATGACTGCTTTAGGCTGAGTATCACTTAGAGCTGGCTCTTGTTATAGCTCTGAAACTGTTAGGGATCAGCAGGTATCCTACAAATTCTCCTCCATGCTGCATTGTTTTGCCTGACTTCTGTCCTCTCTCGCACCATGACTTAGAGCGGCAGTGGCACACGCTAGATGTAAGAAGGGCTCTTAGAATATACATTAAGCGCACTTCCTCCTTCAGGAAGTCGGAAGCCATGTTTGTTTCCTTTTTCCCTTCTCACTTGGGGCACAAGGCCTCTTCTCCTACTATTAGCAGGTGGGTCAGGTCTTGCATTGAGCAGGCCTACAAAGCTGTGGCCCTTCCGGTTCCCCGAGGTCTGATGGCGCACTCTTCCAGAAGCGCGGCCACTTCTGCTGCCTGGGCGACCCAAGCATCCTTGGAGGAGATTTGTCGTGCAGCCACCTGGATATCCCCGTCTCCTTTCATCAGACACTACCGTCTGGATGCTTTTGCCTTGGCAACTGCAGCCTTCAGCAGACGGGTGCTTCAACGAGTGGTTCCACAGTCGGTGTGATGAGCCAGATGAGGACCCGCCCGTGGACATGCAAGCTTTGGTATGTCCCATCCTGGGCTCTCGATGCAGCATGGAGGAGAATGGGTGTTGGTAGAAGTTACCATGAACGCCCTTTCTATCTATGCTGCGAAAGAGTCCAGCCCCTCCCTTGATTTGTCCGGAGAGGGTAAGACAATTTCTGTATTTATTTTGGGCTTTCAGAGACACCTTTCAGTCTGCCAAGTATCTTCGCCAAATCTGGGGTCTCTCCCGGGGACTGGCTTTTATATCTTAGTACAGACTCAGCTATGACATCATAGGAAGGAGTCAACCCATCCTGGGCTCTCTTGCAGCATAGATAGAAAGGGCGTTCACAGTAACTTCTACCAACGCCCAATTTCACATGATCCTATGGACATTCAAGACTCGTGTGTGTGTGTGTGTGTGTGTGTGTGTGTGTGTGTGTGAGGGAGAGAGAGAGAGAGAGAGAGAGAGAGAGAGAGAGAGAGAGAACACATGTGTGTTTTAAATTAAAAAAGAATGAAACTTATAAAAATATACAAGATTTTGGCCATAAATACTACATTTCCAACTCATTCTCTATCCTACATTTATTAGTTCTGAGCCTTGAATGCTATACTATCTGCAGTTTTAAATATGTTTGCTAAGGGTTCTTTTGTGAGTATGTTTCAATAAAATTTTAAACAATCAATTCCTACTGGAGCAATTCTAGAAAATTTGTAATCAGCCATAGGCTGGATTGCTACAATATAGTAGAGAGGAAATGGCTTGTGTTAACTTAGCATATTGTGGACTACATAACATACTATTGTTAGTGTGATACGTGTATGTAGGCACAAGCCTAATTGTTGATCCATTAAGGTGTTTTAATCTTCAGCTTATTTTTATTTTGCCTCCAGTAAACAGTAAATTATTCAATGCAGGGCTGTATCTTATTTTGTTACATTGGACTATGCCCGGAAATTTGATTACAGTGTTACAGAATCATGTTTTCATTATAGTTGGTGGAGGTACGGTTTTCTCCTCGATAGCTCCCTGATTAGGGTTTTGTCCTTGATTAGGGTTTTGTTCTCTGCTTGAATGTTTGTCTGGTGTCAATCCCTGCTTATCTGGGCATTGGTTGCTGGAAAGGATGTGTTCTGGTATTTTTGTTTCTTTTTTAGCTTTTTAAATATATCTCTTGAGACATTTACATTTACACACTGTATACATGATTTACACAAGATTTGCACAACACTTACACACCATTCAAAAGGGACGATAAATGTTTGGAACACTGCAATAAAAGTTTCAGCCTTGGTAAGGGTATAAAGTTAATTATTATATTTAATTAGAAAATTTAAAGGCAAAAAGTAAAGTTAGGTTCTTTGTTGATATTTTTATCTACTGATGCCAGAGCTGATACAGAAAATTAATGGCTCATCACCAACTGTGGGATCTTGGTGCTCTCTGAGCTTGGTTGTTTTCTTGCAGATGTTTCATTAGCAAACTAGGTAACATCTTCATTGCTATGTTTGCTCTATTTTTAATATTAGTGGCTTGCCCTTTCAGTGTTGGTGGGAGTGGTCTTGCTGATTCCTTGATTAGAATATTGTTTACTATAAGCTTGTTTGTCTGAGTTGGTAGTTCTTTGGGGTATTTTTATCATCATAAAAACTGGACATTTGATGGATATCAAAGCAGAAAATGATGTTGCTGTAATTCAGTATTTTGCCACTAAAGAGCTAGGAAACCATACTGACCATTATTGAATTAAAAGCAAATTTTAACCACTGATTATGAAAAAATATAAACTTTTTATTTATTCTAAGGTCATTTCTGTACTAGTGACTGACCAGTTCTGGAGAACCGGTAGCGGAAATTTTGAGTAGTTCGGAGAACCAGCAACTACCACCTCTGACTGGAGATTTTACAGTATCCTTCCCCTGCCACACCCACACAACTGGTAGTAATGTTTTTGAATCCCACCACTGCATAATTTTATTTGAGCCTGTCTTCTGTCATTTCTGCTTATACCACATCCTGTCACTTGATGGGTGTGCTCCTTGAGAAACTGATGATACCTAGGTATCAGTTTTCCCAGGCAAACCAAACAAAAAAATGCAACCAGATCAAGTTAATTTTATTTTATATTGTGAGGCTTTATAAGCAGAATCTTGCAAGTCTGAAAATACAAATCTCCTGCCATCTTATTTACTGACTGAGAAGCTAGATAGAGTACCTGTTGAGCCTCTTGCTCCATTCAATATCCAGCTGTGGAATACACCCTCTTATCTGATTGTTTTGTAAACAGCATCTCTTCACCCAATCTGCCAACATATTTCCCACATACTATTACACAAAGGACTGTACTTTTTGTTTGTGAAATCTGTTCTTTGGATGAGATTTGGATGGCCTTGACCTCGTTAGTCTTTAAGAAAGCTTTAAAAATACGCTTCTTCCCTTGGATATTGGGCCAGAACAAAAGATGAGCTTTTGTCTCCGTGATGGAATGTCTGCTGACCCTTGGTTTGTAAAATTCAATTTACTGATAATGATACTTATGTAATAGTTTTTGTGTACTTGATGTATGCCACTTGGATTTTGGTTATGCTAATTGTTTCCATGTGTATATTAGAAATATATGGATTTACTGGGATGCACAGGTCAGGCCTCATACAATGTTCTCTGAATTGTGAGACTAGGAAGGAAGAGAATGAAAGAGTCAATGACATTGCAAACTGAGACTCAAAAGCTTCTTCTACAAAGATGTATTGGGAATTTATTTTCTAGAACGCTTCCCCCAACCCACCCCACATGGCTTGTGAGCTATATAAACCTTTCAAAGATGTAAATATAGGTTTATTTTAGTTTATGTTGTTTGGCCTAGAAAAAATGATCTTTATGGCATGGTAATATTTCATATGCCTGAGTCTCTGAATCACTAAAATGGGTAAGTGATTTTGTTGAATACATGTTTTGTTTGAATTTTCATGATCTTCATGAGGGAAAATCAACAGTCTGTATTTTTTAATGAATTATATCAGCAAAAAGAATACTACCATTCCTCAAATTCCCATGAGCTACTGAAGTTTTTTAAAGTGAGTACTGATAAGTGACTTAATAACGAAAATTAGTCTTAACGGTCTGTGCTCTGGTATTCAAAGAGTGTTTTCCCACATTCTTATGCTCCCACATCACTTTCAGTAATGCCAAATATTGTTAATGTATACCAGCTTGGGTAGGGATGAAATACTTTTGAGTTACAAAGAATGAGTATTGTGCAATGTAATCTATACTTATGAAATGAGCAGACACCAATATTCAGTACTGACTTCTGGTAATACATAAGTGTGAGAAATATATAAGTAAAAGCAATTATATTTGCTTTATTTCTTTGATTCCAGGATAATGTAGTATTTGAAAATTTTAATATAAATAAAATTCTAGTTGTAGAACTACAAAATTAATTCTAGTTGTAGAACTACAAAATAACTTGGGCATAACACTGTATTGATGTTAACAAAGGTAATGTAAACAAAACATTGCTTCATTGTTTTCCAAGATAACTTTGCAAGGGTGATTCTATTGTGAGTAAACCGTTGCATGTTTGTCATTACAAGAATCCATAAATGAACCCATACAGCAAGGGTGTCAAACTCTCATTGTCATAGTGGCGTCACGTATTGACGTATTGTTACTTTTTTTCTCTTCACTAAACCGGGCGTGGGTGTGGTCAACGCATGATGCATCCAGTCTGCGGGCTGCAAGTTTGACAGCCTTGCCATATACTATATCTCCTGGTGTGTCATCTCTTTTGAAGTATGATTCCCTTGTTACTTTTTAAATAGAATTTTATTTTACCATATTTTATTTTATGTTTTTTATGTATTGAGGATACCACTTGCAAGATCCAGTATTTGGATCCATGTACAAACACAAAGACACAGCTGCAAGCTGATGGGGTCTAATTGGAATTAGTACTCCAGAATTCTCATAAATGTAAGAGCTGTTGTCTCTGCAAGGAACAAGCTATTACCTTAAGCAAACCTACTGCCTAAAAATATTAACAGAATTACATTCATATGAAAACATCCTTTATATATAGTATAGACCAATTTTATTTGCAGGCTAATAAAATGGGGTGAGTTTAGCTGATGAAGTAGACAATCAAATCAGTTTGATGACAGAAAGAGAAACAAAAAGATGAAAGTTGACTGCTCCTTAGATATATATTAAAACCAAATATGACCAGTTAGTTATTTTAAAAAATTATAAAATTTCAGTCTGCCAGTCATGTTTTAGCAAGAACAGTTCATGCTGAGAATTTCCTAGGAAGGAAAATGATTTACAATCCTCTTGCTGTTTTACAGTGCCCTAGAGTTGCAATTGTAAATTTAAGTGACTTTTCTTTATAATACATAATTGCTTGGTAAACTCTTCAGAATTACTCTGCATTTCTTTTATTACGATCCATACATCTTCTCAAGCTAAAGCAAGCAACCATTTCTAAGCTTGGATAATGTTTTTTAAAAAACCTGGGTTGTTCCCCAAACTTGACCACAGGAAGTGAACTAAATTGAATCTGAAATCAAAAGGAAATAGATGTACTTAAAGCTGGAACATTTGTATCCTGAAAGGATAGAATAATTCGGATTGAAACAAAAAAAGTTTCATAAGCAAAAGGGACAATAGGAGGACAAGAGGGGTTAGGAGAGGAAAGGTAATATTTATTTACAAGTTTATTTATTTATTTACTTATTTGTATCCTACCTTTATTATGTTTACAAATAACTCAAGGTGGAAAACATATCCCACACACTTTCTTCTTACTATTTCCCCCACAACAATAACCCTGTGAAGTGAGTTGGAGTGACTGAGAATGACTGACACAAAATCACCCAGCAGACTTTCAGGGCTAAGGCAGGTCTTGAACTAACAATCTATGTTAGCTATATCATTCCATCTTATGAATTATCATTCAATATTATTATTTTCTGTTACTTAATTACATTGAAAGCTCTACAGTATGGGAATCTTCCTTCCATTTTGTGCATAAACAATAATTAACACTGCCCTTTAACTAATGCTTTTAATACTGTAATCTAATTCCACAAAGTAGATTTCTTATTTCTTCCATAGAGTGAGAATATGTACTTACCAGTATTCATATAACCAAATGGGAAACATTAGCAAAGTTGCCCAGATGCCTTAGATATCATGTCTTTGGCTATTATTGGAAGGCAAGATTATTTAGCTGCTTTAAAAAAATATTTTTAGAAATGTTGGAGTAACATTTAAATTTCCTTCCCCAGAAGCCAAAAGAGTAGATCATTTCTATAAATCACTACAGCTACATGCAGCATAATCAGACAGTCCCAATATGATCCCTTCCAATTGGTTTGCAATGCACTTCAAAGCTGCAGTCTTTTGTATATTCAGAAGAACCCAGTTTTGGTAACAACACTAGAGACCAAAATATTTTCAAACATAATACCTTTACTAGAAAGGTATGCAAAAACACCCAGCATGGGTCTATGTGGCGAATTTTATTTTGGAAAATCATATGTGTTTTTATACATTTAATATGCTTTTATGAGTATTTATGAATCTATGGGGGTATGCAAGCTATAAATATGTATTTACATTTTTGCCTCTGTCATACCATTTATTTTTGAACGCTTTCATGTTATATATCAGATGAGCAACATGGTGACTGGCATATGTGCTTACACAAAACTACCATGCCTTTGCCAATTGTCCCAAGTGCATTGGGCTTGCTGTCAGAATATTTATGAAATGGCATAAAGCATCTGGAATGTGGGAGGAGGTTTAATAGATAAATATTTCTGCCAAATTGGGTTCCTAATTTATGCTTCTCATCAATTCTGCATTTGTGAGATGCTTATTTATTTTATTATATCAGTTTATATGGACACCCATCTAGCAGATGAGACTGTGGGTGGCAAATGAAAAACATTTTTTTAAAAAAATCAATAAAACAAAAAATCTACAAGAGATGACAAAAGTAAACTGCATCCAGGTCTTCAATGCTTTGTGAAAGACTGGCAGGCTTGGGGATAATCTAATCTCAGGAAGCATGGTACTTCAGAGTTCAAGTGCTTGGTAGGTTTCAATAAGATGGCATTTTTTAACTAAAGGGACATGGAGAGAACCGCTCCTATTGGATATAGTGGAATGGTTGAAACAACCTGGGAGAAGGGGTTCCACAAACAATCTGGGGCTATGCTACATAGAGCGCACTGCAGTAAGCCCCACAGGTGCTTACTAAGGTATTAATGATTAGCTGAAGAACTGCTTGAAAGCTTCAAGATGAGTGAGAATGTAAAAGGATGTTGCATTTGGTGTCATAAAGCCCCCAAAATGATTCCTGCTCATGGCAGATATTGAAAATAATCATCTTTGACACATTTCATTTGGTGTCTTTTAGAGGGAAAGCAAAGATTAGCACTGTTTTATTTATGCATTTATTATGTTTACAAAATGGTTGATGACAAATGTTGTACTTGTCTACACTTAATCTTAGGAACTTTTTCTTTTATGAAATTCACTTAGGATCTACCTCCCCATAATTTGAATCCGTTGTTTCATTTACAAGAGAACAAGAGAAACAGATCTAGATTATCTTTATACTGTCAGTGATTTAGAGAGTCATGTCTAATATCAATTGTTAGTAGATTTTTCTCAAACTGTAGTTCTTTCAACCTGTCTTTGTAGCTTTTGTGTCTAGTTCCATTATCATACTTGTAGGCCTCCTCTGAACCTGATCCAATTTCTCTGAAAATATGAACCCAGACCCCTAATGATCTACAAGAAATGCTGAAAATGGAATAAAATGGAAACAATACTACTTGTGATTTCCAAATTATACTTGTTAAACATCCGAAATGCACCTGCTTTTCGAGCTACAAAGATTGCTGGATGATATTCAAGTTATGAACAGCCACTATTGCAACATCTTTTTATAATATCAAATCAGATATTCTTGATCCCATAGTTGTGCATTCAATTTGTTTATTTTATGCATGATGAATGTTCTTGCCTTTGTTAATTTTGTTAAATTTCATACTGTTACTTTTGGCCTACTTCTTTAAGCTTTAAGCATCTAACAAATGTGGAAATATGGACATCTTTCCAATTGATTCAGTCCTCCTTAATACTCTAAAGCTATTAATAAGGTCCCAAAAGATTACAGACTAGTTAAGCTAATTAGCTAGGTAAAGGCAATTCTACTTGTGAATAAACGCCTTGACCGTTCTAATCTTTCAGGCTGTGATTGTTGTTCTGTCTACTTTTAACACCTATAAGCTTCTCTAAGCAGCTGAACATTTCAAAATTAAGATTATTCATTCTTACAAGGCACAGAAAGGCTATAAAAATATCTAAATGCTTCCAACTAGCAAAAAATAGTTTCAGCTTGAGAAACTTTGTTAAAAAATAGAAGTTACATGGAACTGTTGAAATAAATTGAAAACCTGGAAGACAAAGTAACATCTCTCAAAGTAGACATACCTGAAAACTGATTAAATCTGCAAAACAGAACCCCCAATCACCTGCTGAAAGGTTAAATAATATTGATGTTAAGAGTACCCAAAACATTGTTGCTTATATAGCAATCTATAATGAATGTTTCTGGGCAAGAAGAGTCCTGCAACTACTGAGAGTGAAAAAAATCTTAACCCTAGTGCTATGTCATATATCAGCTTTTGTTACTTAGGGATTCATTAAAATATGTAGCTAGACCATGACTGATATCCAGAAGAAAAGTACAATATACCATGTTCAGTGCAAATTAGCTTCCAGATTATTTGAAGTGTCCAGGTTTTTTTGCCACAGGAAGTATAATTTGGTAGCAAATTGCTTTTTGCGTAATGTTCACAAATGCATTTTCATGCTTATAGTAGATCTCTTTGTCTCTATTTCAAGTTAATATTTTAAAATGCCTCCCCCTAAAAAAAAATCAGTGGAAAAAATGGCTCCTTCCCTTTGGCAATATCACTGTGACATTAAGATAACGTTTGCAGGATTTTTTAAAAAGATGTCTAAAGATCACTAAATATAGTCTCTGGCATAATATCAGATTCCTTGAACTGACATTCTAGAAATATAATACTTGCATTTTTCATTAACCTGATTTCTGGTGGTTTTCTGCAGTTTTACACCAAAACTGATTCCCATGAAAGAGGTCAGTGGATGAGTTCAGGATCCAGCTGTTTTTGGAACTTTTACAAATAAACCGCACCAAACTTGATTGCAGGAAATACGACTTCAGCAACAGACTGGTAAATGTCTGGAATACTCTACCTGACTCTGTGGTTTCTTCCCCAAACCCCAAAAACTTTAACCTTAGACTGTCTACTATTGACCTCACCCCTTTCCTAAGAGGTCTATAGGGGGCATGCATAAGCATTCAGAGGTGGTATTCAGCAGGTTCAGACCAGTTCTGGAGAACCGGTAGCAGAAATTTTGAGTAGTTTGGAGAACCGGAAACCGGAATCATCTCTGATTGGAGATTTTACAGTATCCTTCCCCTGCCACGCCCACCAAGCGACGCCCACAGAACCGGTAGTAAAAAAAAATTGAATCCCACCACTGCATCCATTGCTTCTTGTCTTGCTTTTCAGTGCTTTGGACAATAGCTTGATTCCCTCTTCTTTGTGGCAACCCTTTAGATATTGGAACACTGCTATCATGTCACACCTAATCCTTCTTTTCATTAAAATAAATTTACCCAATTCCAGCAAATGTTCTTTATATGTTTTAGCCTCCAGTCCTCTAATCATTTTTGTTGCTCTTCTTTGTACTTTTTCTAGAGTCTCAACATTTTTTTTATATCCTGGAGACCAAAATTGGATGCAGTATTCTAATCTATAAATGATTTAGCCATTATCTTCTTATGTTAATTTTTAATTGTGGATACTATCAATTAATTTCATAGTAGTTGATTTGAATGCCTACTCATCATAAGTGGAGACAAGGTGCTTTTCAATCAGGCATTATCTAGAAAATATTAAAGAATACAAAGTTCACAGAGCCTAAAACAGATCAAATCTGCCTTTTGCTACTACGATGAAAATTATTGTTTATATCATAAACTGATATGTCTATTGAATTTTTTTTTAAAAAATTGTCACTTGATTGATGAATTCTGATGTTTTGAGTGTAGTAAAGACTCAAGGACAAATAGTATTTAGGAAGCTGAATATATACTGCTACACAAGAACACAATGGATTTTTAAAAAGCAGTAATCCCCGTAATTATTGTGCCAACAAGTATAAAACAGAAACCAGTGGTGTGCTGATTTATTTTCCTGCATCTTTCATATTGGCTTCTAATCAACTCACATTTTATACCTAAAGTTTCAACATGCTATTTCTGCTGTGTTCATTAAAAGCAGACATGCATCAGAATTTGTTGTGAGAACAGGTACGGCTTCCTGTTATTTTGGTTATGGCATGAAATCTTTTCAACCTTAGTATAATAATAATCAAAATGAAATGGTATTCTATGCTAAGTTAGAATCAGGAAGAAACGACATTGGAGACATAAGTGTTCCATTAAGAATCTGAGATTCAAAATGACAAAATACAAACAGAGAGAACAAAATATCTATGTTTGGAATTGCTTTTTTGAAGAACACAAATGCCACAATGCTACTAGCTTAAAACCATGAGTGAGGTCAAAGTTATTAATATAATTTGATGAAGACTTTTTTGGAAAGATCAGGAATAGTTGCACTTCAGAGAATCAAAGGAACAATGACCTCTTAATGAAAAGAATGTTAAAGATAAGCTGATCAGCTCCTTATCAAGTTGACAATTATAGTAATGTTGTCAACTAGACGTTAACATTATTCAAGTATGATGTTCACTGGTATTTATACTTTAACAAGAATGACTGAAGTCATTTACTGCCTATTTTTGAAACTTATAGTCTAATGCCACCATTGTTAGAAATTTTAAAAACATATAACAATGAAAAATTTTTAATATCAAGATTAGAATGAAGGTTCTTTAATCATAATCATCCTTTATAGTGTTTGAAGACTTTTAATAATTAAGCTATGAATGTTTATTTCCTTTTATCCACCCATCCCCTCATTCCTGTGAAGTCTGGATAAGCTACTTATTAATCATGTGATACTTCCAAACTTATTCCATTTCTACTAAGCCTTTGTACTTTGATTTAAAATGTTGGTTAATACTTTTTTTTAAAAAAAAATACTTCCTAGGGTTCTTACAAATCTGAAGTGAACCAATTAGGTGCTTAAAATGTAATTCAAACTATCTTGTAATTAATTTGCAAATAAGTGAAAAGACATAACCATGTTACCCAAAGCACCTTTTGATTTTCTGTTATCCAAATTTTGAGTCAATAGGAACATTCATCCATAAAGCTAAAAACTATCATTTAGTAATGCATGTGTTAACTTCAAGAACAGTTGCATTTAAGGGCACTGTCATATATACAGTCTGTATATATAATGCTATGTGACATAAAAACGTGCAAGGCACATCTCCATATCTCCATATATTTTATGAATGAAAGAAAACCTTGCAAGTTAAACATATCATTATTGTATTTGTCATAATTAGTCAAACATATTCCCTTGCTTGTATTCTATTAAATACAGAAGCCAAGTCAATTGTTTTTTTCAATAAAATTTCAATTCAATTTTTTTGGTGCTACTAACTACATCTAGTAAGCAGGGGTGGGCTTCAAAAATTTTAGCTGCTGGGGTGTATGGCCATGGTAGGCATGGCCTAGTCAGCCTCCTGCCCCATGGCGCGGGGTAAGGATAAATTTATAATTGTGCATCTAGAGGCTTTCCTTGAGCCTCTGGGAGGGTGAAAACGGCCTCCCTAGGCTCCGGAAGCTCTCTGGAAGCCAGAAAAGGGCCCATTTCTGGTCTTCCTGAACTTCTAGGGGGCCCGTTTTTCACCCTCCCCGAGCCTCCATGTGTGCCCTGTACTTACCTATATCCAAAACGGGCCACGTGGGGACTCCTGGGATGGGTAGGGTGGGGTGGGCAGCCCACCCCTGAATGTAATGAACCAACTGGATCAGCGCTAATGTTTCCAACACTTTGGATATTTCATTCCTCTCAAGAATAATTCTAGCAAAACTGTATCTAGAAAGTATAGTTTTATTTCTTGTAATTGCTACACTTCAGTAAGATTTAATCTTCTGGCATTTGCAGCTAACTCAATGTAAGAATTGATGATGACTTGAAAAAATAATCTCTTTTCCCTCTCTTTCACACACACACACACACACACACACACATACGTACAAACACCCTTTGCTTTTTCTTTTATTAAAAATGAAGGTAAAATTATTTTTATATTAACCTCAAAAAAACCATTTTTAAAGTGGAATAAAATACAGGGTTGCATGCCCCTTCTGTTGGTGCTGAAAAACACAGCAGATTTCATCTAAGTAGAATTGGATGGTTCAGCTGACATAAGAATGTAGCAACTGGAAGCCATCATCTGGAATAGCACATAATGAGTGGGAAAATGTAACTGTCTGGAGACAAGCTGTGCAGAATGCCTGCCCTTTTTGTCCTCAAAGGAAGAGTGATATCATTGCTGACAACATTAGACCAAGAAATTAGCTTGCATCTGCGCTTGTGCAATCATTAAAAAGTAGTCTAGCAGTCCTAGGAAACAAATTTTAACTGAGCTGAATAGTAGTAGACTGTGAATTTCTGCCAGATGCAGAAGGTTGGTTTGGCTATTTGTGGACGAACCAAGAGCAATTAGCAGGCAGCTCAAGCTTCACTAAAAATAAACACTGCAACTCCTCCAGTAAATGGCCCTTAGAGGAAAAAAAAACCCCATGGCTTCCAGCAATCACCTCAGTTAGCTAATTCGGAATATCAAGAAAAGGTACAAAAATGATTGTATCTGGGATTTTTGCTGAAATGTCAAACAAGTTGGCTGTCCTTGGATACTATTTTTTAACATGATTTGAGGAAGTGGGAATCAACACTAGCAGTTCTGCTTTAGAAAACATAGAACATAAATTCTCGGGGAATAAGAAACTTACAGAGAAAAAAGAGGTTGAGATAATCAGATGTGGTAGAACAATTGCTAGGAATCCAATTCTTCTGTTTCCCACAACCCCAAAAAGATTGTAAGTTCACACATCATATAACTCATAGTGTACTTTCTTTGGTTTGGGCTTAGAGCATTATATAGCCACTGTATTTGTAGATCATGTTCTATGGTTTAATGCAGTGTTTGAATCCCTAAGGTAGTTTATTCAATAACCTATGGTTAAGCATGGCCTTAGAATATTGTTGTCTATGACAATATTAGTTTTAATGTTAATATTCTTTGAAAAAAAAATAAATGTATGGTTGTTTCAGCTACATTGGGGAGAGATGGAAGTCTATGAGATTATTTTGGTTTGTTTATCTTCTGGTTGATTTCAGGATTAAAGTATGCAAATATGTGTGAGCCAAAACAGAAATATCAAACACACAGTAGCTCAAGCTCATACAGACATTAGATATTTGAGACAGCCTGGCTGGGATCAATCTTTATACAGTGCAGATTTCTTTCCTTCTTTCCTTCGAAATGGGGGAACAAAGTTTTATTGCTGATTGGAAATCCTTTATAGGCTTTTTGCGTAAAATGTAAATATGAATGCATCAAAGGTGGTATTCAGCAGGTTCTGACCAGTTCTGGAGAACCGGTAGTGGAAATTTTGAGTAGCTCAGTGAACTGGTCAATACCACCTCTGACTGGCCCCGCCCCCATCTATTCTCTGCCTCCCAAGTCCCAGCTGATCAGCTGGGTCTTTTGTGGCCCTGCACAGGAGAACGGAGCTAGAAAACAGGTTAGTGGGGTGGGGAGGGAATGGGATTTTGCAGTATCCTTCCCCTGCCACACCCACCAAGCCATGCCATGCCCACAGAACCGATAGTAAAAATTTTGAATCCCACCACTGGAATGCATGAGTTATGGTTTTCATGATTAAACAGGACAGATTACAAAAAGAGTAATGTTGTACAGTAAGGATAAATTTATAATCGTGCTTATAACTGATGTAAAAAAGGTACAGCAAGAAGATGCTTCTTTGAATCTTTCTTCCTTTCCATTTTCCTTTTTCTTTTTTTCACTGTTAGCTTTCTCTCTGATTTCTTTATTTTTTTTCTTCTTCTTACTTCAAATTATTTTTATTTTTAAAATTCTTAATGAAATATTATTTTTAAAAAACAAGTGGGGAGCAAAATAAAACTGATAATTGATAAGGTTTGCCGTATGTCAAAAATTATAACTACTGCATCTGGTAAATTAATGCCAAACAAAAGTGCTTTATCAAAAAAAAATTAAATACAAAAGAGTAAAAAATAAATCATTTTAAGAATCATATATACGGAGATGGGAGGAGCTTGCGCCGTGGCGATACGGTCTGCAATCGAGCTCCTCGATTGCAGCCGATATCTCCGCCACTGGCCGGTCCAACGGACCTACGCTGTCCCGTAGGGACAGCCATCGTGAAGAGCATATCCTGAGGATTCCGGGGATACCGCAAAATCCCTGGAGAGCCCGGGTGAAGCTCTTCTTGCCAGCGGCGGAGAGGCAGCCCCCATGCTGCTGAGGCCGGGGCGACTCCAGACGGAAAGAGTTTGAGAAAGAGTTTGTCGGTTGGGTGAGAACTTCTTTTTTTTATTTAATTTTTTGAATTTGGAAAGTTTACTCTAATTATCTGAAGAAACCTGTGTGATTTTTGTTTTGTTTTTTGACAAAATTGATTTAGCGGCGTTTTTTTAGGGAAACGTCAAAGAGAGAATCCATTTTTTTTCTTTTCTTTGCTTCCGGACTCTATTGTTACTTATTGGATAACTGGACTGTTTTCTTTTTTCTATATATTCATATGTTTTATTCTTCTTCTGGACTTTTTATTTTTTTTTTCTGGGCTAGAGGCTTCTCTTGATTTTGTTTGATTTTTCGGTTTTTGTTTTGTGTATTGCAAGCCGGCTTTCCCTTAAGAGAGGAGGGGGGAAAGTGAGAACTATGATACTTTGTAACACTGCCACCTAGAGGCTCGGAAATATTTAAAAAAAAGAAAAATAGACTCTTCTTCTCAAGGACATCCCCTGATAAGATAGAGGAAAGCACTTTGTGGAATATTATTACAGGTGTCTTTCTGGATATACATGGCTCAGCTTTGAAGCTTGTGGGAAAGAGAAGGGAGTTATAATTAGAGCCTTGGATAATTAAATAGAGTGCAGTGTTGTTGTTTTTTTTGAGTTCTGCCAACCCCTTCACTAACATCAAGGTCCTGACTTTTAAGCTTGATTTATTTGCAAAGGGAAGCCTCTGAATTTCTTTTTTCTACTTATATTTTATTTTGATTTAACTGATTTTATTTTTTCTTTTGCCTATTTGGATCCTGTTTTCTCTTTTTTCCTTTTTTTTTTTTTTTAATGTACATTAGCGGACTATTTCTTTTTCCTTTTTTTAATTGAGGTTTTTTCTTTTTTCTTTTTTTTTTTCTGGCTGGACTAAGGTGTGGAATCTGAAGAAACTTATTTTTCTTGGTTTTTGTTTTGTTTTTTGTTTTTTCTCTTTTTCTTCTTCCCTTCTTCCTTTTTGGCTTTGTCTTGTTTATTATTATTATTGGGTTTTTATTTTTACTGTTACTTTTTTTTATGGTTTTTTTTTTCTTTTTTTATTGGACTAAGGTCAGGAAGAATTTGAAGAATTTTTTTTTTCTTTTTTTCTTTTTTTCTCTCACTTTTGGCTTTTTTATTGTTGGCCTTTTTACCTTGGATTATAATTTCATATTTTTTTCTCTTTTTTTTGTGGATTAAAATTTGAAAAAACTTGAAGAGTTGGAACCACTTAAAATGAGTAAGAAATTTATATCTTCGGGTGCCTCTATGTCTGCTTCTGCCTCCCCACCATCTGGACAGCGCTCAATTCAGACATTGTTAAAGCAAGATAAAGAGAAAGAAAAAGAACAAGAAAGAGTATCCTTCCAGATGATTATGCAAGGAATTCAAGATCTTAAGGTAAAAATGGATACTATTGAACAAAGAACAGGTAGGATGGAACAGATGATGGAAAAATATGAAGAGAGACTCCAAAATGTTGAAGAGGGAGGCAAACAAAGAGAGGAGAAAATTGGAAATATCGACAATAGATTAACAGCGATTGAACAAGAAAAAAGTGAGATGTTGAAGTGGGAGTTGGATAGATCAGAATTTTATCTTAGATTCCAAAATATAGAAGAAGAAAAAGGACAAGATTTGGTTGCGATAATGGTAGGAATTCTGGCGGAGGCGCTCGAGATAACAGAAGAGAAGATGATGGATGGAATTGATGAGATATATCGAGTTTTTACAAGATATGCGATGAGAAATAACCTACCCAGAGAAGTTCATATTAGATTTATTAAAAAATCTTTGAAGACACAAATATTGCAAGTAGCAAGAGAGAAGCCACTGAAATACAAAAGTAAAGAAATTTTGGTTTTAAAACAAATACCTAGAAGAGTGAGAGAGATGAGAAGAGAATACCGATTCCTGACTAAAAGGTTATTGGAAAAAGAGGTGTCTTACAGGTGGTTGATTCCAGAAGGATTGATGTTTACGTGGCAGGAACAGAGACATAGAATTGATTCAATTGAGAAAGCAGAACTGTTTTGTGCAGAGGTTTTTGGAGGCAGAGAAGGAGGAGCAGGAAAGGAGGTCCCATCAATTGAATCCCAAGAGGAACAAATGGAGGTTGGAAAAGAAGAAGGTGCAGTAGGTGGACAAGTGGATATTAAAGATCAACGTGAGGCAAGACCCACGAGAGTGGTTAAATCTAAATATAAAACATAATTATGGAAGAAAAAAATTGATTACAATGAATATAAATGGACTGAACTCAGCTGCTAAGAGAAGGAAGATTTTCCATAAATTAATGAAATTAAGGTTCGACATAATTTGTTTACAAGAAGTTCATATTAAAAAGCAACATGAACAATTGTTATTACAACCAAAATTAGGGAAATTGTTTACCTCTTTGACACAATCCAAGAAAAGAGGGGTGGTTTTATATATTAAAGAGGCCATTCCAGCAAAAATGATTTATACAGATGATGATGGGAGAATATTAATGGTAGAAATAATGGACAATAATAGAAAGATACTTTTGATTGCAATTTATGCACCGAATGATAAACAGGAAGAATTCTATAGAAAATTACATACTAAGACTGCCGAACTTGACTATGCTAATGTAATTATGATGGGAGACTTTAATGGAATTGTGGATAATAGACTTGACTATATTGCAACAACAGTAAAGCATAACAGGAAAACTCTTCCTAAATCCTTTTTTAAAATGATAGATGAATTAACTTTAAAAGACATATGGAGAGAAAGAAATGATAAATCTAAGCAATTTACGTTCTATTCAAATAGGCATCTATCATGGTCCAGACTGGATATGATTTGGATCTCAACAGATTTAATGTCTAGTATTCAAGAAGTAAATATTGAAACAAGTACTTGGGCTGACCATAACCCATTGACAATTGAATGGAAGGGACAAAGGAAAAGATCGAGATGGACATTAAATAATTCTATTTTAAAGGATAAGGAATTTATACAATGGATGGAGAAAGAATTGGCCTTCTTCTTTAAAGAGAACAGAAAAGAAGACACCTCAATACAGAATGTTTGGGACACAATGAAGGCCTATGTTAGAGGCTTGATAATAGACTATACAAGAAAAAAGAACAACAGGAAAAGGCGAACTCTTAAAGCCTTGGATGATGAATATAAGGGACTTGAAAAAGAATTACAGAAAATGCCACACAGAAAAGATGTTAAAATGAAACTGGATATAACTAAACATAAAATGGATTTAATAGAGAAAGAAGAACTGGCACAGAAAATTAGGAATGCTAAACAGAATTATTTTGAGGATGCAAATAAGCCAGGTAGATGGCTAGCATACAAATTGAGAAAGGAGAAAGAGTCGAGGAAAATACCGCAGTTAATAGACGACCAAGGTAAAATTTGTTATGGCAGCAAAGAAAAAAAAGAGATTATTTATGATTTTTATAAGCATTTGTATAAGAAAGAAGACATTGATGAGGAGAAAGTTAAACAATACCTACAGAATGCAAATCTACCTAAGATACCTAAAGAGATTGAAGAAATGCTAGAAAGTAATATAACAATGATGGAGTTAAGTCAAGCACTTAAGAAACAAAATAATGGAAAGGCACCAGGTCCAGACGGGTTTCCTGTAGAATTTTATAAAATCTTTCAAGAATCACTGTGTATTCCACTGTTAGAAGTTATGAATGAAGTTATGTTAAAAAAGATGATACCTAAAACATGGTCAGAGGCTTACATTACACTTATTCCAAAAGAGGAGGCGGACCTACTGCAAATCAAGAATTATAGACCGATTTCTTTACTAAATGCAGATTATAAAATTTTTGCTTCAATATTAGCAGAAAGACTTAAAAAGTACTTGAATAACTTTATCCACCCAGACCAAAATGGGTTTTTGCCAAAGCGACAAATCAGAGACAATATGAGAGTAATTCTGGACACCCTGGAATACTATGAGGCACATCCTGAAAAGCAAATGGCTTTGATATTTTTAGATGCTCAAAAGGCATTTGATAACGTGAATTGGAGATTTATGTTACTTTTAATGGAACAGATGGGCTTTGCTAGAAGATTTATTCAGGCAATAGAAGCAATTTATAATGAACAAACAGCTAAGGTAATGATGGAGGGAGAATTTACAGATCCTATTAATATAAGAAAAGGCACAAGACAAGGTTGCCCTCTTTCTCCCTTGATATTTGTATTGACTTTGGAAGTGTTGAATAGAAATATCAGAGAAGATAAAACTATAAAAGGAATGAAAATTAAAAAGGAAGAATTTAAACTACAAGCCTTTGCAGATGACCTAGTCTTTATCTTGGAAGACCCTATAGAAACAGCCTCGAAACTGTTGGAAAAGATAGAGGTCTATGGGGAGGTGGCTGGTTTGAAAATAAATAGAGATAAAACAAAGATTTTGTCAAAGAATATGTTGCTGAAACAAAGGGAAGAGTTGGCAGAACTGTTAAAAATTCAAGTTACAAACAAGGTTAAGTATCTGGGGATATATTTGACATCAAGATGTAGTACATTGAAGGAGAATAATTATATTAAACTTAAACAACAGATAGCTCAAGATTTGAAAAAATGGGAGAACTTACAATTGTCATTAATAGGAAGGATTTCAACAATCAAGATGAACATTTTACCCAGAGTCTTATTTTTGTTTCAAACAATACCAATTAGGCTTGGAAAAGAATATTTTGAGGATTTAAATAAAATTGTTTTGAAGTATATATGGCAAGGCAAGAAAGCAAGAATAAAGTTAAAGCTTTTACAGGATGCTAGATTTAGAGGAGGGTTTGGACTGCCTAATTGGGAGTTGTACTACCAAGCTGCAAACTTGACGTGGGTTAAAGAATGGATAACATTAAGGAAAACCAGATTGTTGACATTAGAAGGTCATGATTTGTTGTTGGGCTGGCATGCTTTTTTATGGTACAAGGGAACTAAAACACAGGGGTATTTTAGAAGGCATTATATACGGGAGTCTCTGTGGTTGAATTGGGAGAAGATAAAAAAACAGTGTTATTTGAAAATTCCAGTTTGGTTATCGACGATAGAAGCGTTTTCTTATCCTATAATTTATAAAAAGGAACAAACAGTTAACTATGGGGAATTATTAGATGAAAAGGGTGAACTTAAATCGATGCAAAAATTGGAAGAACAAGGTATACGGATGAATTGGTTTTCATATTTGCAAATACATTCAAAGTACTATGAGGATTCCAAAGCAGAGGGATTTTATGATAAGCAAACTGACTTGGATAAGATTTTGATGGGTACTGATGAAAAGGTGATTAAAAAATTGTATGGTTATTTATTGCAAATTAAGCTTGAGGAAGAACAAGTTAAAGAAACTATGATTGCGTGGGGGAGGAATTTTGGATATGGGATTGATTTAGAGAAATGGCAGAAATTATGGTCGCAAAATTATAAAATGACAATGTCTACAGCCTATAAAGAAAACTTGTATAAGATGTTTTACAGGTGGCATTTTCCCCCGACAAGGATAGCAAGAATGTTCAAGAACAAATCCGAAAAATGCTGGAAATGTCATCAGAAACCTGGTTCATACTATCACATGTGGTGGACTTGTGAGGATGCTAGAAAATATTGGACTAAAATCCACATGTGGCTGGAAAAAATGACAAAGAAGCATATAGACTTGAAACCGGAGTTTTTTCTATTGGGAATACTACCAGATACTTATAGTAAAGAGTTGAAATATTTGATTGTAAATGTATTGACTGCTGCTAGGATTGTATTTGCAAAAAATTGGAAAAATGAGAAAATTCCATTGCAAGAAGAAGTTGTAAAGAAAATTTTGGAATGTGCTGAGATGAGTCGATTGACTTTTGAAATTAGAGAGCAAGAAGATAAACAATTTTATTTAGTTTGGGATCTTTTCTATCAATGGTTGAATGATGAAATATTAAAATATAAAAGTTAGATAATAAGGAATAATAATGACTTTATTTTCCCTTTCCTTTTATTGGTTTTTGATACTATATCTATATAATAGTTTTCTTTGTTTCTTTCTTTTTCATATTTGGGATAGAATTGGTATGATTATAAGATTTGTTTTAGAATAAAATATTTAAAATATAGTTATCTCATAAAGGCATGACCGAATAAAAGTTTAGTCAATTTTTTTTTTTTCTTTAATAGAGATACTAGGATTTATAAATTTGTATTGATAAGAGTATTATATAAAGTAACTGTAATTGTGACTATGAGGTGAATGCACAAAACCGATGGACCAACCGACTTACGGTGTGTACAAAAATATGGGGGAGCTGATACTTTTATGTTTTGTTGTTGTGTTTTTTATGTTAAAAAAATAATAAAAATTTATAAAAAAAAAAAAAGAATCATATATACTAACATATATACTAATATATATACTAAACAGACAGAAAATATTAGAAACACCAATCAAGCAGAACACAGCAAACTCCAAGACCAATAAACACAGTCCAAGACTCCCAACCAATCAGGATGAAGAAAAAACCATTCTGGCACAGCGGTAGGCTAGCCCCAAATTTAAAACAGAAAAGGCTGGGAAAGTCTGACTTACAAACGAACACAATACAGAAGCCTGATGATGGCAGGTGAGATTCTGCCGAAACGTTGCTACAACTTTAAAAGCACAACTATAATGACGTGAGAAAAATACCCGAAACAAAGCTGAATACCATACATGTAAGTACCCGCAAAAACTTAAGAAAACGTGTGTGTGTGTGTGTGTGTGTGTGTGTGTGTGTGTGTGTTTTCTTAACGTTTTGGCAGAATCTCATCTGCCATCATCAGGCTTCTGTATTGTGTTCGTCTGTGAGTCAGACTTTTACAGTTGTTTCAGTTTTAAATTTGAGGCAAGCCTACTGCTGTGCCAGAATGGTTTTTTCTTCATCCTGATTGGTTGGGAGTCTTGGTCTGTGTTTATTGGTCTTGGAGTTTGCTCTGTTCTGCTTGATTGGCGTTTCTAATATCTTCTGTCTGTTTTGTGGCTTTTTTTGTCTTGATTGGCTGGCAACATCATGTTCCTGTATTGGAGGCTTTTAGTGCAGCTTGGCTCCGAGTAAATTGACGGCTATCATTTGTTAGGAAGCTAGGTTTCATCTGGGTGCCTGGTTGGGGTGTGTTTGAACTGGAGGTATCAGTGGGGATCTGTTTGTGCCCAGGTGTTTGCCTGGTAGTGATGTGGAGATTTTTTTGTTTGAGAGTGCAGGCTTCCAAATAATTGACAGTCTGGTGGAATCATCTCTTCTATTCATGTTTCAGGTCTTTTTTCAACCTCTATGGCTTCTCTGATAATTCTGTGGCTGGGGTTTTCTATAGTGGCTAGGGTTTTGGTGCCACTGAAGTCGATGCTATGACCTGTGGCTTTCATGTGTTGGACTAGTGAGGAAGTGTGTTCCAGCTTTTTTACTGCATTTTTGTGTCCATCCAGGCGGGTACTTATTCTTCTATTGGTCTGTCCAATGTATGTGGCAGGGCATGATGCACAGGGGACTTCATATATGCCTTGGTTTTCCAGGTCAATTTTATCTTTGGGGTTTCTAAGGATGGCTGCTATTTTTCTGTCTGTTTTGAAGGCAGTCTTGATGTGATGCCTGTGTAGTATCTTACTGATTTTGTCTGTAATATCTCTTATGTAAGGCAGGACAGCTGTTCTATAGGTCTGTTCATCTTCTAGGTCTCCATTATGTCTCAGTGTGTTTTTGTGGATCGAGCCGGTGATTTTGCTTTTGTGGAAGCCGTTGGCTGTCAGTACTTTAGTCAAGGTGCATAGTTCAGTCTTTATGTGTGTCTTGTCTGCCAGGCGTTTGGTTCTGGCAATTAGTGTTTTGGCCATGGAGTTTATCTGTGCTGGGTGGTGGTGGGATTGGGCGTTGAGGTAGCGGTTGGTGTGTGTTTACTTCTGGTATATGGTGTGTCCTAGTGTGCCATCTGTTTTTTTTTGTAGATTAGTACATCTAGGAATGGTGGTTGTTTGTTTGTTTCCGTTTCCATGGTGAACTTGATTTTGGGGTGTGTGCTGTTTAGGTGTGTTAGGAAATTGTTTAGGTTTTCTTTTCCATGGGGCCAAATCACAAATGTGTCATTGATGTATCTTAACCATGGTTTGGGTTTGTGGGTGGCATTAGCCAGGGCTCTGGATTTGAATTTTTCCATGAACAGGTTTGCAATGATGGGTGACAGTGATGATCCCATAGGGGCTCCTTCAATTTGCTTGTATCTTTGTCCTTTGTATATGAAATATGTGTTATTTAAGCAGTGTTCTGCTAGTTCCATGAGGTGTTTAGCTGGTTGGTATTTATTTTTGATGATTTCAAGAGTTTCTTTTATCGGGACTTGAGTGAATAGTGAAACCACGTTAAAACTTACAAGCAGGTCTTCTTGTTCCATGTGTAGATCTTTGATCATTTCCAAGAAGTGAAGTTTTGTACATGTGAAGCTGCTGTTTCAGCATGGCACTGTAGCTGTTTTGCTAAGTGTTTAGCTAGGTTTTGTAGTGGTGCTCCTCTGGAGCTGACTATGGGTCTGAGAGGTATGCCTTCTTTCTGTGTATTTATGGGAGGCCGTATAGTTTGGGGCATCTGGAAGATTTTTCTCTTGGGATGATCATCTGTTGGATCTCTTTGCTCATGTGGCTGGTTTTAATTTTCTTCTTGGTAAATTTTTCCAGATATGTGGTTGGGTCCAGGTTTATGGGTTTGTATGTGGAGTCTTGGAGTAGGTCTGTCAATTTTGTTTCGTAGTCTTTTCTATCCATTACTACTGTGGCATTACCTTTGTCTGCTAGAAGTATGATTATACTGCTGTCGTTTTTTAGGGCTTGCAGGGCTTTTAGTTCCTCTTTGTGCAGGTTGCTTTTGGGTGGTTTGCTTGTGCATAGGATGTTAGTAACTTGGTGTCTTATTCTATCAGCTTCATCTGTATTTAATTTAGTTAGGCTGGATTCTACTGCACATATGATGGATTCTGTGCAGATTTTTTGGAGTGCTATAGCATAATTGAATCCTTTGGTTAGGGCATCTGTTTCTGTTTTGGGGAGTTCTCTGCTGGAAACGTTATATACTAATTGTTTCAGGTGTTGTTGTGAGTTGTTGGGGGCTTTCTTGTCATGTTCTAATTTCTTCAGTTTCTTCAAGAGTTTGTCATTTTTGTAAGTGGTTTTAGTTTCACCTCTTCAAGTTGTAAGTTGTTTTATCTTGTCCCAAAGTAGAGGGTGGATTTTGCTGCTCAATTCCAGGTGTAGTGCTAGCAAATCTTTGTTTAACTGATCCAATTGGAATCTCTTTCTGTGGAGCTCGTTCCTGAGTAGAGCCATTTCAGTTCTTTTCAGGATACGTTTAGTAGCTGCTGTGCTGTGATGAAATGTTAATTTGAAGCAGGTTGGTGTTGCACTGTTGTCTCTGCAGCTGCGTAGGAATTTGAGGTCACATAGTATTCCTGCTCTTTTAACTTCCAGCTTCTCATAGGTTTTGGTCTGGCTGTTTATTTCCTCCCCGTAGAGGTCTGATATTTGTTTTCTTAAGTTTTCGTGGGTACTTACATGTATGGTATTCAGCTTTGTTTGGGTATTTTCCCATGTCATTATAGTTGTGCTTTTAAAGTTGTAGCAACGTTTCGGCAGAATCTCATCTGCCATCATCAGGCTTCTGTATTGTGTTCGTCTGTGAGTCAGACTTTTACAGTTGTTTCATATATATTACATATTACTTATATAATGCAAATATTAAAGCACATTATATTTCTAATACACTTATATAACTATTATGTTTTTAACATACTGTACTTTGTATACTTGTCCATACAAAGTGTACTCCAACAGGCAATCCACTCAAAAATGGTAAGTGCACTCAAGTCTTCAATTAAATTGGGCCATACATTTGCTTGGTGGGTCCTCAGAAGCATGCTTTGTATGGCATGGCCTCTGTCTTCCTTTTTAAATAGCCTCCCACTGAGAGATGAGTGTCTGCAATACTTCTGGCCTTCTACAAGACTGTTATTTTTATCTGTTCACTGCCAGATTGCTTTACTAAATGCTCAGTAAGTATGTTAGATACATTAAAAATAAAATAATACATCTAAGAACTTTATAGAACATAGCTTTTCTACCATCAAAAGAAATCTCTAATTTCCCATTATTCAAGTACTTTTCTCCCACATACAAGCCTCTAAAAAGAACTGCAGTGATATGAGCATTAGATGTTTTCCTTCCATAAACTTCTTGGAAGCAATAATCCTTTGCATGTTTTCTTTGGGGCATAATCTGTTGAACATAATTTAACTTGATTCTGAGTAAATGTCAATATAATTGCTATGCATCTTAATCTAGCCTTTGTGTTTTGGATGGCACACAAACCACTGAAATTATGAATATTTTCTTTATCTAAAACTGGATATTAACATACTATTTGCAAATAATCTAAATATTCTTTAAAAAGAAAGAAAAAGGAAGAAACAGAAAAGATTCGTAACAGCTTTAGTCAGAAAACATGACAAAGATTAAATTCTCTGTTGAATCATGGCATACAGGCTCTAACTAATTTGAAACCTTTCTTAGGAAAATTTGGTTATTTTGTAGCTGATTCAAAAGTTGCCTGGAATATATTAATGTAGCAATTTCTACAATTTAATATTGACATGTAATTACTTTGTATCACTTACAAATACTACTCACTGCAATTAATTTAGAAACTGTACAATATGCAGAAAGTATCTATGGAGATTTTCAGTCATCCAGGTCATGGTTATTCTCAAAGGTGCTTTTTCAAAAGGCAATTGGACTTTCTTTTTCTTTGAAGATGTTTTCCCTCTCATTCAAGAAACGTCATCAGTTCCAACTGGATAGTGGGGGTGGTGGAAGGATTAGTTCTGGCTAATCCTATGCAGAAGGTGTACTTCTGATCTCATTTCCATCTCAGTATTTTCTACCACTGTTAATGAGACTGTATAAAATTATGGGGCCATTGGACAACACCCTTCCCTGCACATTGGGGTGCATGTATCATAAAAGATAAACTATTACTATTTATTATTGAAGGAGTACAGAAAAGAGAAGCTAAATCATACGATTAATGAATGATTAATGAACAATTAAGGGAATGAGGCATGTCTAGCCTAACAAAGAGAAGGACTAGGGGTGATATGACAGCAATCTTTAAGTACTTGAAAAGCTGTCATAGAGGAAAAAGGGGTCAACTATTCTCCAAAGCACCTAAGGATATGTTAAGAAGTAATGGGTGGAAGACTATTAGTGAGAGAATGAGTGAGAATTAAGAATTCTCCTTAGAATTAAGGACAAATTGCCAGAGAAGTGACAATGATTAATCAATGAAACAGCTTGCTTCCAGAAGTTATGAGTGTTTCATTACTGGAGGTTTGGATAGCCATTTTGTCTGAAATAGTACTGGATCTTCTGACATGGGTAGGTGATTGAACAACTAGAAGACCTCCAAGGTCCCTTCCAGCCCTATTAGTCTAATGTTCTATGTATACTAAGCAGTATATATAGGAATTCAGAGCTTCAACTTGGACTGGTAATGCAAACTCAAAACCCCATAAGTTTTGGTCTGGGCATTGTCTCTCAGTTCAATCTACCTCTCACAGGGCTGTTGTGAAAATTAAACTGGGGGAGCTTCTACCCACACACTACCTTAAGAACCCAAAGAAACATGTGATACAAATGCAGAAATAAATATTTCCTTCCTGGAATTGGGGACTATTTGCAGTTAGATTTTTTTCCCATTTTACCTTTACTACTGTTATGTAAAGTAGATTACAATTATGTATAAATTATAGGGCAGCACGCTAAACTTTCATGGCTAAAGTTCCAGTCCAAAATTGTCTCAGTGCAAAGACTTTATTTTTTTTATATAGGTTCTAAATGTAAGTAGCATAAAGTATTTCTCCAATCATCTTCCTGACAGATTTATTGCAAATGTTGCCTAATTTTTTCATCTTAAAGAAAATTAAAAGTAGCCATGTCTAAGTTAGCCCTCATCCCAAAAGTGACAAAGGCTTAAAAGATACGATATGTCATCATATCATCATGTTATTTACCATAGCTTCTAACCATTTGATATATTTGTTCACTTGTGACATCATAAAACATGGATAAACATAAAATAAAGCCTTCAAGTCTTGCCTGTCTTTTGTCCTTTAAACGAAGTACAATGGAAAATATATATCTCTTTCTGTTTGATCAGACTTATTTATTTTATTTAAAAGCATCTATTTCCTCAAGATGGAAGACTACAGAAACATCAGTGATGGAGGAACTAATTGCGAAGATGGCTGAGTTTGCAGAAATGGCTAAACTGAGTTTGATTAAGAAGGGAATTACAACTCCTTTTATGGACTGGAAAGACTGGAAATTCTTAATGAACTTGTTGCTGAAAATAGATAAAACGAACTGATGATTTTGGATTTCTGCATTTAAAAGATTTGTCTTTGGGAAGAAGGGAACCATGATGTACAATATAGGAGGGAGGAGATATAATTTCTATGTATGTAATTACTGTACAGAAGATTGACAGTTGCTTTGTTAGATATCTTTTTGTTTTTTTATCCTTCATTTTTTTCTTTTATTCTTTTACAATTTTTCTTTTTTTACTTTTTACTTTATAATTCTGTGGTTCTTTTAAACTTATAAAATATTTTAATAAATAATATTTTTAACAAAAAATGAAGCATCTATTTCCTGATGTTCATTTAAAGCTCACAATAGCTTATTTTTATTCAGAAATTAAAAGTGATGAATTCACCTGCAGTCAACCTCAATTTTGACCCTGCTTGTTTTTATTTAGCACAATGAGGTTGTGCTATTTGCAGTCAGTATCTACATTATAAAAATGTTTGACATCACAAATAGAGAACATTTGCATTTTTGTCTAATCAGCAACATATCTAACATATAACTTGCAAAACACCAAGACCTTCTCCATTTCACTTTTCAAATTACATGAACTATTAGGACCACTGTTTGGGAATCTAAAGTAAAGGGTAAGCTACAAGGGCTGCACAATGTTGCTCTGCATAGCTGGATGAAGATTTTCAGTACTCTAGCAGTGTTTCTGTTGTGGTTAGCTGGCAGCAGGTGTGGACGGCTGAGGGGAGCGAGGACTCAGATGAGGGGCCAGGACCATTAGGGAGATTGTGGGGGCTGGCAGCAGCAATGAGGAGGTTCCTGAGGAGCCTGTGCCAAGTGCACGTGTGCACAGGATTGCTCGCAGGAAAGAGTAGCTGCAACAGTATGGGGGACTTGGGAGCAAGGCTGCAAGGTAATGGCCCCTCCTTCAAGTAGATAAAAGCCAGCTGTGAAGCTAACGTACTTTGCAGGAAGCAAAGACGTTTTGAAACTGAGCCTCATGGATATTACAGTATCTTAAGTTGGTATTTGAAGACTCTTGTGTTGTGAAATATTTATCTGTGATTTTTGGCAGTCTCACACAGTTTTGTCAAGGTTTGTGCTTATCAAAGTTAATTAGTTTGCAGCAGCCTTTTAACCGGGGATTCGTAAGAGATTGCTATATATTTTTGTGGAAGAACATGGCTTTCTACATTATATAGTATTATTTGTTCCTACCAAGGTTTCTTGAATTGTATGCAGTGGTTGAATTCTCATATACCACTAAGCCATAAACTGTGTTTTATGAATTACAGGTAGTTCTCGACTTACAACAGTTCATTTAGTGACAGTTCCAAGTTGCAATGTCATTGAGAAAAGTGACCATTTTTCACATTTACAACCATTGCAGCATCCTCATGGTCATGTGATCAAAATTCAGACGCTTGACAACTGACTCATATTTATGACGGTTGCAGTATCCTGAGGTCATACGATCACCTTTTGTGATCTGACAAGCAAAGTCAATGGGGAAGCCACATTCACTTAACAAACACGCTAGAAACTTAACTACGTAGACATTCACTTAACTGTGGCAAAAAAGGTCACAAAATGGGGCAAAACTCACTTAATGTGTCTCACTTAGCAACAAAAATGTTGGGCTCAATTGAGATCATAAGTCGAGGACTACCTGTACAATGGTGTATTCTGTATTAACTGTGATGCCATTTGATATTGTCTTTGTCTAATGTGTGTTGCTGGGCCAATCTCATTTGGAAATTATTACCATTTTGCCCTGTGTTTACTATCTGTGATGACCTATTAAAACCTTGCTATGAAACAGTATATTTAAAATATAATGTATTCGGATATATAGATTTAGCTATTACAGAAAGAAAGGATAATGTTTTCTTGCTCTACTCCTTTTAGGCTAGAAAACTTAGCATTAATTTCCTGGATAAAGAAAGCCTCGTAACTACTAATGCTGATATTTCAATTATAGCACATAACTATAGGTTAGGACTGGCTCTTCCTTTTACTTTCCTTTTACCTTCCCTGCCAGCATGATTAGAATCAGGGATGGGAGTTGTAGTACTGGACCTATTCAGATTCCCTGGATGTACTAATCCATACAGGTGCACTTTAATATAAATGATCAAAATGGCTTTCTAAGTGTTTTTCAAGCCGCAGACCGGTTTTAGAGGAGAAAAGAAAAGGACAACGGAAAAGAGACAATTCCTCTGGCTTACACTGACTTTTTGTAACGGCTTTCTTCAGGCGAGACTATTGCCCGACTCAGCCCCGCTTTAGAGCAAGCTAGACCAAGCGCGCCGCAGAAAGGTCTGTGCGCGTTCTCCCCGCGTAACAAGAAAGCCCAGCCGCATTTTACCTTCGACGAGCGGAGGGGGACAAGCTGCACACGACCAACCATGCTTGGGAGATCTGTCCGTTGGTTGTTGCCATGACTACAGAAAGCTCATGGAACCCAATGAGCTGTCTACAGGAGAGCAGAAAGGACCAGCCATTTTGCTGGGGTTTGGGGGGGAGGGGGGGAGGTTAGCAGTCCGTAACATATTATGCTGTGTTTACCGCGGACTACACAACCCCCCCCCAAAAAAGAGTGTGTGTGTGTATGTGTGATTGATTGCGAGGAAGCTGAAGAAACAAGCCTATCCGCGTCTCCTTGGTAGAGCGCGGAATATCTCCAAGCTGCCATTTTGACAAGCGGGCTCTCGCTCACCGGGAGAAAGGGTGGAATGCAGCGTGATCCGCTCTACGTCTCTCGGGCACTTTGCGTTTTGCAGGCCGGGGCGCGCGCGCTTGGAGGCGCATCTTGAGGGCAAAAAGGGAGGGGGAGAGACGGCGGGGCTCTTCCCCGCAATGGTCTCTCGAGCGGTCGCCCGCTGCCCTGCAAGCGTGAAGTGGTGACCCCCCAAAGAAGGGTGTTGCCCTCCCCCCTCGCATACTGATCTTGCCCAGGGCGACTGCTAGTCGAGGAACAGCCACACCAGCGGCGGAAGGCGAGCGAGCAGGTGTGCAATTCACGACGGGCTCTGCCTTGCAGGCTTGGGGGCCGGGGAGCCAGTCAGGTTGGTGTGCACTTCCTATTTAACAGATTGCTGGGTTGGGAGCATCTGGCTGAGGGTTTAGTCAAAGAAAGCCCGCTGCTGTTCATGCGCGTCTGAACCGCTCTTGGGAGCAAGGTAAGCTTTTGTTTGGGTGCACGGTCTGCTTGCCGCGAAAGAGCTCCTAGGTGGTGCTTGGGGGGAAGTGTTTTTTTTTTTTTAACCCTTTCATATCGATTTTCCATTCAGTTGCAGGGCAATTTTCTTCCCGGATGCTCAGCATGGGAATGCCCGCTTTCCATCTATTGTAAACTAGGATTTGCTTTCTGAATCGGTTCTCGCCCGTTACATGTATCCTTCGTGTAGTCGCCCGCTCCTTCTTATAACTGTACTTCTGTACTTCGGAGGGTGGGGAAAATCAGTATTTTGAGGATTAGAGAGAACGTTCAAAATCGGTCACCGAGTCTTTGCCTCCTTCCTATTGACATTTTGCCCAGCTTTGAGGTTGCTGTGGATTGAAGGCACACCACAAACCCTCCTTCACTATTGCTCCGGTATTGTATTGTTATCATAAGTAGGTCATAAGGCAAAGCCGTGTTTGCACTAGTTTTCTGGACAAGGTGTCCCATTTGCTTTGTTTGATTACTTTCTGATGCTTGTGCTGTTAAGAGGTGTGTAAGTGGGAGAAGTCTTCACACCTTTCCACAGAGCACCCACGTACCAAATTCATCTCCAGATGCGTAATGCAGCACTTGTGTCTCTCAGTTTGGAGTTGGATTGAAAGAAAGGAAGCCACAGTGCCACATAATAAATTCAGCCACATGTAAACTCCTTGGAAACCTATCTCAGGTGGCAGAGTGTCTATCAGGAGCAGCGAGGGACAAAGGAAATGAAACACAACCATGAAATGCCTACAGAGCAGTCCAAAGGAAATGATTCTGGCACAGATCTAGTGTTACAGTACTCCAGTAGGCTTCTAGTTCCTGAATGAATTGTTCCTTGAAATCATTCATAAAGGAGACTCCTAATAATAATATTCTCTTAATACAGCAGAGATCAGGTAATGTGTACTTTAAAGCGTAGGATAAAATTGTACCACAATTTTCATTTGTTTGACAAAGTGTCATCAATTTGGGCTGCTTGGAAACAAAAGCTGGAATACATCCTCTCTTTTATTCTAGAGTCTCATATCCTTTGCATTAAAAACCATGGGTAATTTTAACCTTTAATAATAGATTAAACATTAAAGGTGACTAAACCTGTGTCCGTTGGTAAATTAGTAATGAAGGGGCCTGATGTGCTTATGAATGAAGCAAGCTGTAAGAGTGTCAAAGTCCAAATGATTTTCAAATTTTATAGTATATTGAATCACTTCTTATGAACATGTGTCCCGAGGGATGTTTTGTTGTACACAAAATTGGATATTTGCTTTAGGAAGTCTTGCTTTCCAAGTTTTTAGGAAATATATCCCCTGCCTCTAGTTCTATTAATTTCTTCCCAAGTTCTGAATTGAATCATTCTCTTGTTGCTTTTATTTATTTGCTTCAAGAGGTCAAAGTATAAGGCTTGAAGTTTTTGCTTTATGTTCCATAATGTGATTTTTTTTTTGTAGCACACTTATTCTGATAATTTAATGTAATCTTGTGGGCTCTATTAAAATAAGTACTGTTTCACACGCTGGTGTCTATAAATGCAGAACCTCTATATCAATCAGAATTTGTGCTATTTGTGCGCATCAATATTTCTGTGTGTAATTGTAAACATGTTAGGTGGTAGATTTATTTTTCACAAATAAAACATAGAGCATCCCCTTGTTAATATGTAAAGATGAGAATAGTGTTTGCATGGAGATATGTTGATGATTTCTTAAGTTCTTAATGGCCCCAGACAGAACTAACACGCTTGAATGTTAAGATTTTATCCACACAAGGAATAGGAAGTCTTGGACTGCCCAGATACCTGTTCCAATCATCTTTGCCAATTACTAGGAACTGTATGCACTATTGTCCTTGACATATGAGGGTAATATCAGGTGCTTTCCTGATATGGAAGCATTTAACGAGCATACAAAGAATCCACAATTTATGATAAGAATACTTTAATATAGAAAAATATTCCAATAACTTCAGTATATCAAATTGAAATCCTATGTAAAAGAAATTCAGGGGTCAATTTTTGCAACATATTCTACCCAACCTGTAGAAAAGATTTGATGACACCTTACTTTGGATGGGAGGCCAAGTAATGTCCAGATCTGTTATAAGGATTTCTTCTGTGCAAGAACTAACTCTCAAAGGTATAAAATTGCTTAGTCCTATTCTACATTTCTGGATTCTTGGAGGACCACATTTTCTCCAGAGGTTAATTTATGCATTAATTTACATTTTGCTACTTTCTGGAGTCCACTTGCCATCATTCTGGGAGATCTCTTTGGTATGTCAAATAATTTAGGGCAGATACACGATATAATTCTTCTTCCCAAAATTATCATGCCATTATGACAGAGTTGAGGAGGATCGTTCTCTGTTTGTACAGCATATTTAAAATACAGATACCAAGCACTGGTTTTGACCTAAGCTGCCTTCAAAACAAGAGGAATGGGAACAAATTGTTGGATTCAATAGATCAGGAATCTGATAATTTGGCTAACTGAAAGGTGGTACTGGACTTTTTTGCCACTATAGATTAAAATATAATCATCTTGGATGCAACACTGCAGTGAAATGTGGCTAGGGAGTAAAGAGAGAAGGAATGATTCTGCTATCCTTACTTTATATTTTGTTTTATGTGTAAGAAAAAAAGACACTAGGCTGTTCTGGCTTCTTCATGCAATGACCTGCCTAGTGATCAAATTATCTTATGACCAGATGCTTCTAATTGCATGCAATATTGCTATACAAGTAGTCCTTGACTTATAATAGTTCATTTAGTAACCATTCAAAGTTATAATCCCACTGAAAAAAGTGCCCCTTGGCCATTTTTTACATTTACAACTGTTGCAGCATCCCCCTAGTCATGTGATCAGAATTCATATTTATGACATTTGCAGTGTCCTGGATCATGTGATCATCTTTAATGACCTTCGGACAAGCAAAGTCAATGGAGAAGCCAGATTCACTTAACAACCACACTACTAATTTGATTCACTTAACAACTGTGTCAAGAAAGGTCGTAAAATGGGGCAAAGCTCACTTAACAACTGTCTTACTTAGGAACATAAATTTTGGGCTGAATTGTGATCATAAGTCAAGGACAACCTGTGTATCTATTGTTTCCATGGATAGACAACTTCCATTTCAAGGTTGTTCTCTGAAATGGACAAACAACAAAACAAAACAAGCTGGCCTTTATATGTGAGTTCATCCTCTTTTTTAAAATCTGTAGCTCACTTGGAATAAAATAATTCCAATTGATTTATTGTTCTTTCACTTTGGTAAATTTTGGCCATATTTGCTTCATCTTGGCTCCAACACAAGGGAAAGAGTTACAAGGAGAGGAAAAGGCAACTTGTTAGCAAACAATCAAAATAACTCCTGCATTCTAGATTGGAATCAGCAGAGTTAGAAACCAAAAGTATCCTATGTGCCTAGTGTTGTATATTTATGTGTGAAGTTTCTATATAAATACGTAAATACAAACTTCCAGATTAATACTGTCCCATCATATTTAATGAGGCCTATCTCCAGAGCACGGTGGCTCATGTTAAAATGCTGGGTTTCCAAACAGCAAGGCTGTGTTTGAGACCCAAGTGCTGCTGTAGAATGGAGTGAGCTCCCATCATTCATTCCAGCTTCTGCTGGGGACATGAAAAGGGCCTCCTGCTGGGCATCCCCCAGGGAAAGGTGATGTCACCAACCAATCCTTTCAACCCGGAAGTACCTCGGTGTTTCCAAAATGAGTGTGAACATGATGGCTATCTTCAGTATATCTGTCATTGTAGGGCCAAGGACTAGTAGACTGGAATTAAGTCTAGATGTGGTCAACAGATTTTACCCCTTATATTCTATCTTATCTCTTAAAACCTCAAGGAATATAATTTACCACATCCATAAGTTCCTCAGTATTCAAAACTGGGAGACTGTTACCATCCATGCAGTACATAGTTGTACTTCTGATAAAATGTACAATCCACCATGAGTAACTTGTAGGAAACTATTTTTCTGAGCCAGGCTTAATAACAATCTTCCACTTGGTCTGGAATAACCAAAGTAGATTTTCAGCTTACTTATATGTATACCTTGATAAGTTCCTTTTTAAAAATGGTCATTTATATATATTTTTTTCATTTTTCTATTGGGGTAGGCATAACATTGACATTTAATGACATGCCAATAATTACAGGTATTAGCTGGTAAAAATCTATAAAAAGGGAAATTGTGTACCTTATAACCTTATAAAGTATTTGTTTGTCAATACTTTCAGCATTAATTGATACTGTTTTATAGAAGGTTGCCTGAAATCTCATTTGCGTTATAATGGAATTAGTAAATCTCTCTCTGGGCTGCCTCCCTTCAAATGATTAAAATGCAGATCCAGAGAAAGACAGGCTAGATCTTTTTTATGGGGAGGAATTTATTGCTATGGAAGCACATTCATTCATGTAAATTTCCCATAGCTCGGTAGTCTGAAATCACACAAGTTTTCAGCATAAAAATCTACGCATTATGATTAATACTAGAATGTTAAAACGGTATAAAGTTAAAGCATAAGCACCACTCAGACATCATCACAAAATCTCCAGAACTGTAAAGCCTATGAACTTGAAATTTGACATGTATGTTCCTCTTGGGTTCTAGGTGCTCACTAAGAAACAATTTTTCAAAATGACCATCGGTGCATTACTATTTTGTGTATTATTCTTAACACACTCTGATGTTCTACTCCCCCTCCCTGCCTGAAAAATCTGTTCCAAATGCAAAACACAAGCAGAGGAGAGAAGTTTCAGTTTCACAGCACCAAGCAGCTTTAGTACTGAACAGTTGAGCTAAGCCACACCCAGGCTCTTTGCTGTCTCCTTGCTCACACAGCAAATACTGTTTCAGTTTCCAAACAGCCCTCAACTCTCAAACACTGACAGGATGCTAGCCAAATGAATAGCGAGGCTTGCTGGTAGGCTGAGGCAGAATTTTCCCCCCTTATTTTCCTTCCCAAAAACTAAGCTCAAAAACTTGAGCTAGTAGTTAATAATAGCTGAAAAAAGCTATCAAAATAATTGTATCACAATTAGGAATTATCGAAACGTTGTTTGAATCAAGATCAATACTTGGTGACTACATGTACATGTTGTTTTAAGGGCAAAAATACTGAAAGAAATCATTGCTCCCTGGGATTTGTCACCCCCTGCCTACCCCCACCCCCCCATGTCTCACTACATCTTAATAGTCCTTCATCCTAGTATCCTATATAGAAGAGAGCCCTATTATTTATGTTAGTCTATGGAAGCCAAAATAAGTCTGGTAGCAACTTTTCAAACTAATTATATTAAATGTTGGACTGTTAAGAGCTACAGTTTGTTCCTTTAATTTGTTGTAAAAGTGCTACCAGATTGCTTCTGGGTTTTGATATTTTAATATTAATGGGCCAGCTAAGCACTATAAACTGTTGTAATAGGTAATATTAGGGAAAAAATAAAGTTGTTTTCCCACTATTTCCCATTTTATAGCAATTAAGATTTAAATATATGTACCTAATCAAAAGCCTTAATAATTTTATGTTGATCTAGGGGTAATGCTGTATATATTTGAGGTGAATACTTTCATTATTGTTCAGAACCATTGTTTCTTAATATACAACCTGCTTTGCTGAAAACAAAAGAAAAAAAATTGATACATTCACATTCAGAAAAGGTATCCCAATGAAACTTGATAATAGAGCTTAAATTAGTGCCTTAAGTTGGAGAATTTTGCATACACTGATTTTGTAAGTTTACTTTTGGCATCCATATTGATTATACTACACTGCTCAAAAAAATAAAGGGAACACTTAAACAACACAATGTAACTCCAAGTCAATCACACTTCTGTGAAATCAAACTGTCCGCTTAGGTAGCAACACTGATTGACAATCAATTTCACATACTGTTGTGCAAATGTAATAGACAAGAGGTGGAAAGCATAGGCAGTTAGCAAGACATCCCCAATAAAGGAATGGTTCTGCAGGTGGTGACCACAGGCCACTTCTCAGTTCCTATGCTGTCTGGCCAATGGTTTGGTCACTTTTGAATGCTGGCGGTGCTTTCACTCTAGTGGTAGCATGAGACTGAGTCTACAACCCACACAAGTGGCTCAGGTAGTGCAGCTCATCCAGGATGGCACATCAATGCGAGCTGTGGCAAGAAGGTTTGCTTTGTCTGTCAGCGTAGTGTCCTGAGCATGGAGGTTCTACCAGGAGACAGGCCAGTACATCAGGAGACATGGAGGAGGCTGTAGGAGGGCAACAACCCAACATCAGGACTGCTACCTCTGCCTTTGTGCAAGGAGGGACAGGAGGAGCACTGCCAGAGCCCTGCAAAATGACCTCCAGCAGGCCACAAATGTGCATGTGGCTGCTCAAATGGTCAGAAACAGACTCCATGAGGGTGGTATGAGGGCCTGACGTCCACAGGTGGGGGTTGTGCTTACAGCCCAACACTGTGCAGGACGTTTGGCATTTGCCAGAGAACACCAAGATTGGCAAATTCACCACTGGTGCCCTGTGCTCTTCACAGATGAAAGCAGGTTCACACTGAGCACGTGTGACAGACGTGACAGGGTCTGGAGATGCTGTGGAGAATGTTCTGCCTGCAACATCCTCCAGCACGACCGGTTTGGCAGTGGGTCAGTAATGGTGTGGGGTGGCATTTCTTTAGGGGGCTGCACAGCCCTCCATGTGCTTGCCAGAGGTAGCCTGACTGCCATAAGGTACTGAGATGAGATCCTCAGACCCCTTGTGAGACCATATGCTGGTGCGGTAGGCCCTGGGTTCCTCCTAATGCAAGACAATGCTAGACGTCATGTGGCTGGAGTGTGTCAGCAGTTCCTGCAAGATGAAGGCATTGATGCTATGGACTGGCCCGCCCGTTCCCCAGACCTGAATCCAATTGAGCACATCATATCTCGCTCCATCCACCAATGCCACGTTGCACCAGACTGTCCAGGAGTTGGGGGATGCTTTAGTCCAGGTGTGGGAGATGAGCCCTCAGGAGACCATCCGCCACCTCATCAGGAGCATGCCCAGGCATTGTAGGGAGGTCGTACACACTACTTGGAGGCACGTGGAGGCCACACACACTACTGAGCCTCATTTTGACTTGTTTTAAGGATATTACATCAAAGTTGGATCAGCCTGTAGTGTTTTTTTCCACTTTAATTTTGAGTGTAACTCCAAATCCAGACCTCCATGGGTTGCTAAATTTGATTTCCATTGATAATTTTTGTGTGATTTTGTTGTCAGCACATTCAACTATGTAATGAACAAAGTATTTAATATTTCATTCATTCAGATCTAGGATGTCTTATTTTGTGTTCCCTTTATTTTTTTTGAGCAGTGTATATATGTGTGTGTGTGTGTGTGTGTGTGTGTGTGTGTGTGTATCAGTGGTAGGATTCAAAGTTTTTTACTACCGGTTCTGTGGCCATGGCTTGGTGGACGTGGCAGGGGAAGGAGACTGTAAAATCTCCAATCAGAGATGATATTTACCAGTTCTCCGAACTACTCAAAATATCAACTATCAGTTCTTCAGAACTGGTCAGAACCTGCTAAATACCTCCTCTGGTGTGTATGTATGTATGTATGTGTATATATTTCATATGCTTGAGTTAATAATATGCATAAGTTAATCACATTAATTCACCTTGGCTGATTTGTTTGTTTTTTTTAAAGCAGGGACACTAACCTGGAAAGGTCAAAAAACATGCCAGAAAAAGTTGATGGCAAAGCAAGCCTGTACTGTTGCCAAAAAAAATGTGTGGATGTTTCCAAGAAGTTGAGCAGACTTCAGGCTCAAATCAGACAGACTGTACCTTTTTTTTTTCTTCCAGTCAATTATGTCCAATTCTTGGGAGACTGACTGAACAAGACTTAGCCTTACCTTTATGTAATTAACAATTGAAGGGATAGATCTAAGAATAAGATTGGAGGCAGCTTTCTGCTGAAAGTTGCACTTGCCATGAAGAAAACCATTCATTGGAATCTCAAGCATTTTCTTCTGCATAAATAGAAAGGTTTTAAATATATTCTTCTAACTATTGTCACATCATGGCTCAAATACAAATGGCAAAGTTGTTTCACACACCCTGTCCTTGCTTAGTATTCATTGTTTTAAGGTCGTGTTAACATTCCTGTAAAATATTTATTGCTCAATAGATTACAGAAGCATGTGACTGATATATGTGTGCAATCCACATAGTAGACCGTTTGCTTTAATTAATAAATTTTAATATTTTGATTAAACAGAAGTCAACTTTAGCTAGAAAAAAAACAGACAGCACATGATGAATCTCTATGTCTGGCTGTATTTGTACAAATGAATAGCTTTTGTAAATATCTCATTTGAAGTTGTTGTGAAATTATCTTGTATAATTTATGCTGGTAATTATCACATCATTCATTCAGTAATGTGATTTGTGGAATTGGTAATCAAAACTTAGGCAGTTTCTGAGTTTTCATGTGTAGCTCTTTATGCTGCTTGGGGATAGGTCAATACAATCAAGCGGAGAACGTCCTTAGTCACTAGAGAAATTTTGTCATACTTGAAGTGTTACAGCTGCTGAACATGAGTAATAGAAAAATGAAGCACTGTTTTTAGATGCATTTGGTAAGATGCTAAACCTGTTAGTATATTCATGTGACTAGTTCTATTATAATGTTCATGTTGCTGCTATAAAAAAATTAAGCTCCTGTTGTTTTCATGTGTGATGCTTAAGTCATCTTTATCTCTATTTTATCTTCAGTGTGAGACTTAACTCTGTTGCCTGGGATACACATGCAACTTGCGATCCAGTATGTATAACACTTTTGATGTAAAAATACAAACAATGATCCCTTGTTGTTCTCAGTAGCTTTCCATTTGCATCTTTCTTGTCCAATAGGCACAAAGATATTGTGCGTGAATTAGAACATAATTTTTTTCTTTCATCAGTGTGATCACTTGTACATATCAAAAGACTTGAAAGTGGTAAAACATACAAAATGTAGCTCTATAATCATTCTAAAATTAAGTTCAGATATAATTTAGAAAGTTAAAGTGGGTAATCCATAGAGAGTATTCTTATAATGTTAAAAAATACAATAGGTATACCTTCACCTCTGCCCATTTTTTCATTACTGATGCCCTTATTAAGCATTTATTTTGTTCAAGTAGATATTGTACAATGACTGTAGCAGCCCTGTACACTCTTCAAAAAGAACAGCTAACTCTGACGAGCACTTAAACATCTGTAGCCAGACTCTGATCCTTACTACAAGGGTAAAGATGGATGCCCATAAGCCTTTTTTTAAATTCCTGATGATGCAACCTTATTGTAGAGTGCTCTAGAAGACTTTTTTTAATTTTAGGAGTCATTTTATAAATAGTGTTCTACAACCGGATTTGCCATGGTCATTTCTACCCAATCTTTAAACTAGCTAAGAAAAGGGCTTTAATTCCAGTTACAGTTGCACAGACTAACATCTAATTCATAAAATTTAGCTGATTTATGATTGGGGTTAAATACAATTCCCAGACTCAGAGACAGATAAGATATTCTCAATGCTATTAGCAGGAAGATAAATTTCTGTCAAAGCCTGCACCTGTTTGAACAACACAAGGCAATATGAAATATAGTAACTTTGTGTGGCATATCATGGAAGAAACCTAGAAAGTTAGCTGCTGTAAAATACAATGGCAGTTTTCTGACAGTAAAACTCAAATGCCTGGAAAGGTTTAGCTTAAAATTTAACATCTGCTATGTATGCACCTGACAATGCTTTGAAGTCTGGTTACTGAGTGTTAAGAAATTTTCTGAAAGTTCAGTGAATCCAACTGGAGAAATGATTGCATGTAAAAATATTTCTTTCTTTTTTTTTTTTGAAAATTTTATTTGGGTTTTCACAAAAACAAAATACAAATAAAACATCTTTTTTTTGAAAATAGCATGGTCCCAGGTTATCACTTCTTCATACAGACACAAAACTCAATTTCATGCTCATTTTTATATTCTATTCCATATCTTATTACCGTTTTATATTTTCTACATAGTTTTTCCCCTCTTCTAATTTTCTCAACTTTATTTTAATTATCTCATCTCAATTCAAATCATTATATTTATACTTTTGTCTGTCCTGTTTCAAATTCATATTATCTTTTCTTATTAAACAAATTTTTCCCTGTAGTTACCAATTGGAGTATGACACCTTTATATCTTTTAATTTTATCCATTCAAACTCTTATTTAAGCTTCAATGTATAGCTTTAAGATTATAGCATTCAATATAATACATAACTTCCAATCAAACTCTGCTTGGTACATTCTTAAAATACACACTATATTCTTAAAAAGAAAAAATTATATATATATATATATGTAAATAAAACACACATTCCATTCCAATTCAATTCTATCATTAATATGCATTAAAATCTTAACATCTTTAACATTTCTTTTCAATTAAATATCAAACTTCCCTGGGAACACTTATAAACTTTCCATAGTTAATTCTTTTTTTCCATATTTCTCACTTATATTTTTATAAATCATTACTAATAATTAAAATGTTCCCATTTAATTCTCTCAATCACTTTAATTCATTATTTATTAACAAACATTCCACTACATTACAGTAAATGTTTTATCCATCATTTTAATCATATTTTCTAAAATTATTTCTGTTTGTAATATAACAATGCTATATTATGTACCTTTGCAGAATCCCTTTTGCAATTAAATTTTCACCCATTATCTCTAAACAAGCTTATGGTTACAATCCTTATATCTTTTCCCTTTTTTTCCATTTCTTGTTTCTGTCTTTTACAACTTCTTTTCCTTGCCTTCTTCTCCCTCCCCTTTTTACCCCCTCATCTCTCTACTTCTAACTCTCTCATCTGTAATCCCCTCTTTTGTTGCTTTCTAATATTATACTTATCTTTCAAATTGTTCTTCTTTTTGGTTGTTTTTTCTAGTCTTAAACCTTTCACTCTCTTTCCCCCCTTTTCTTCCCCCCCCCACTTAAAATTATTTGATCATTAAAGATGGCTTCTTCTTTGCCCCAATCTTCTTGTTCTGCAAGCGTTTCTTGTTGTTTCTCATAGTTCCAGATCTCCATTTCTAAGAATTGAAATACGAAGCCAAAAGAACCTCTCCCTTCTTATGCCTCTTCTTTCCATTTTTTAAGTTCCATTTTCAGTTCTTCTAAGAGTGATACCATTTTAAAGACTTTTAAACAACCACCCAGTTAATTTTAGTCATCTAGATGCAAAAACCAAAAATCACCAAGTAATCCAAATAATCCAAGGCTGTTTCTTCTTGCTTCTTTTTTCCACTTTCTCTTCCTGGGGTTCTATTGTTTTGTTACCAAGTATCAGTTAAAATGTATCTTTGAGGAATCTTGTTAAAATTTCACTGTAAGTTCCTTTTAGTTACAGTTTCATTCCTTAGTTCCAGGCAGTCTCCTCCATTTTTCCAGATCCTGCCCTTTTATTCTTTTTTTCTTTCCTTTCCTGCTTTTAAAAACTTTTAAATATCCAGAAATCTTTATTATCCCTTTGACTTTTATTTTCAGCTTAGATGCCTATTAATGTCAAAGTGCATTTTTTTCAATTTCTTGCTTAAGTCTCTTAGCTGTCAGTATAAGGAAGGGAAGAAAAAAAAACCTAATCCTTTCCCTTCTCTCTCTCCTTCGCAGCTTCAAAATCTTTGGGAACAATCTTATTAAATTTAAATTCCAGGGTACCTTACATTGTTGCTTTTTTGATTTAACCCGGTCAACCAAAACTTTCTCTTCTTATCTTCCTCCTGCACATTCTTTTCCGGTTTAGTTCTTCTTTGAGGTGACCATTTCTGACCACTGCTGCAACCGCCTTCGGGAAAGGGAGTAATGGCCAGCTGGGGAAGAGAGATGCGGCTCTCTCCCTTCTTCACCACCTCTATGGGGTGGCTTAGCCCCGAAACCAGCCGGCTCGGGGCGCTCTGGCGGTGAGCACAGATTGAAACCACGCACGATCGCAGATTTCGGTCTGTTGCCGAAGAGACTCAAACCGGAAGTTGCATGTAAAAATATTTCTAACTGAACTAATACTTGTGAATTTTAAGAAATGACTTTCACACTGAATGTCAGTAACTTGGGTATCTACTATTATGTTTCTTTATATTTCAAATCATTCAATTGCTACAGCCTTCCAATATTCCAACTGCCTGAATTACTATAGACCCATTGTCTGTAGTGATGAAGTGCTTTGAGAGGCTGGTTTTTCAACACCTCAGACCATGCCTTCCATCAAATTTCGACCAATATCAGTTCTCCTACAGAGGAAATACGTTGACAGGCAATGCCATTGCTACTGCCCTACATTCTGTCATGAGTCATCTAGAGAAATCTGGGAACTACGTCAGAATGCTTTTCATAGATTTACAGCTCTGTTTTTACACCATTTTGGTGGACATCTTCATCAGAAAGTTGACTGTCTTGAATTTCCCTTCTCTCACCTGTGATTGGATTAAATACTTTCTGACGGACCGGCCACAAACAGTGAGAGCTGGGTCTTTCACATCCTACTCCCTGAAGCTCAGCACTGGCTCTCCTCAAGGCAGTGTGCTCAGTCCCTACCTGTACTCGTTGTACACATATGACTGCATATCTTCTGATCCATTTAACATGATAATAAAGTTTGTAGATGATACCACCATACTGGGTCGTATTACAGGAGGAGTGTTCTGACCAAGGCTTCCTGAGACACCAACAAACACACATAAATTCCAAAAACCCTTTTAATTTTTCAATAGCTATGAATTATCATCATTCACAGCCCGGAATGAGTCTTAACCAGTTATAATTAGTCCCAGGGACATCTGCTGAAGTTCTTCAAGAGACATCTGATAAGAACACACCTTATCTTACTTGAAGTGCTGCCAACGTCTAAAGTCCCAATTAGTCTTTCCAAAAGCAGAGAACAAATTCACCACGGAGCTTTCAGAGTCCAAACTGATCAGAGCGAACAACATTGCTTCCTGCAAAGGTTTTCCTACCTTTGCACTTCCGTTATATCTTATGGCAGGGGCATTCACCTCCAAGCCTTACTCCTGAGTCGCCCCTTTGTCTTAGCTGCTCTTGCCTTCTGGCAGCTCTGCACACACGCGCACTGGGAACAGGCTCTCCTTGTTCCTCTGCCTTGCTGCTGCCAGATTCTGGAGGCTCCAGAGTCAGCACATAACTCCCAGATGGTCCTGGCCCCATCTCTATATTGGACACAAGAACCTCATCTGGGTCCTCTCCCGGACTGGTTCCTGTTCTTTTCCACTGTCCGATTCCGCTGCTGTCTGCACAGGCCTTCCCTATCTGTGTTTATACAATCACTTGCTTGTGATAATTGCTTGTGAATATTGCTTGTGAATTTTCAACAGGTAATGTGCAGTTGTATTCACAGTTACATATTTCTTTTTTCTAAGCCATTCAGTCAAAAACTTCCTAAAGAGATTTAGAACAGTTTGTATTCAAAGCTGTTTATGTTCAGGATTATGTCTTCTTTTTGTTGTACCTGGTTATGCTTTGTTGTATCTGGTTTCATCTTCCAAATGACTGTAGTCCTCCATGACAATCAAAGCAAAATAGGGGAAATGAACCTGCTATTCCTACTCCAGGAAGAAAATATTCAATACTGCCCAATATCATTTCATGTGCATCCTTCATTTCATATTTCATTTCATATTTAATATTTCATGGCTATTCAAGCAGCAGTCACATTCAGTGTTAGTTCCCTGAAATTTAATTTAGTCTTCATACTCAGTGGGAAAGACATGATTAATTAGCAGTCCCAAAGCTCCTCTTGGGGTATGAACATTTGCCCATCTCTTCTCAGTCAAAAGAAGAAAAGGCATATATACTTCCAATAAGTGTTTCAAGCTAATATATCCAGGATTACAAGAAAATTTATGGTAAACAAAGTCCATCTGGTTTCATTTTTGCTTGTAAGAGCCAATGTAGCATCTGACACACAGATTATTAAATATTGTATGTATTATTAAAATCTGTAATAATGAAAAGTAACTATATCATTTAATTTTTTATCCTAAGCCTAAACATATAATATATGCAGTGGTCATTCTAGTGGAGAAGTATTTCTGTTAATTTTCCATCGTGGGCAGAAAAGTGCTATTGAAACATACTCTCTAGTGAAGAAGCATTGTGTAAAATTATGTTCAGGACAACTTATCATAGCAAGATTGAAGTGATTCAATAGCTTGCTTAAAAACATTTCATACTATTCCCATTCTTCATTTTATTCCCATCCTTCATTTTATTATGTTAAGCTGCTTATTTTGACAATAGCATGGATCTGTATAGAATATCAGTGATGTAGTTAAAGTTTAGAAATAAATGATTCAGTTAATACCTACTTCAAAAATATGTTCAGATATTTGGCTGAAAGCTTCCATGCTAATTCTATAGTTTGCCACTTTGGCTAGAAAAATTAAGATACGTTTTTTCCCTTCCTCTTGGTGACAAAATTGCATAAAATAAACCTGGGACATTTTATTGAGATAATTTCAGAGAAAATTTTGCAGAAAACCTGATTATTTGCATTAAAAAAACACCCTATGTTATGTATCTTGTATTTTTGTACATTTCTGTGTTCAGTGAGCATTTTCCATGTTTGTGATATTTTAGGTAAAGTGTTGCTGAGAATAACCAGAAGAATAAATTCAAAGTGGGACATAGTGCAAGAATAGCCTTTTGAATTGGGGGCAATTTGCTGAATTCTGTATATGTGTTATGTGCCTATGCAGCTATTTCTCTCTCTCTCACACACACACACACACACACACACACACACACACACACACTGCAAGCTTTTCCTGCTTAAAAGATTAAGAGAACATACAAAAAAAAGAACATTTTGCTCTTTTTTGATGGAAAGAATCTCCTTTTGCTCTGTGTTTCAGAATAGAGAAACTTAACACATAACAATGGGTTTATTACTATAAGGTGCAAAGACACAATCTATTTTGGATCAAGCCTTATTTTGGCCTTTAAATTATATACAACAGGCATAGAGTGGCTATACTTGGGCAAAGAAATGAACAGAGCTAAGATAAACTTTTTAAATTAAAGAGTCAATTGAATTCATTATTTCTATGTTATATGACCAGTTGAATCCAGAATAGGAAAATAAATAAAATTAAAACACTAGTTTTTAAAATATAGCCAGCATCTATTTAGTTACAGTAAACACAGGAAAAAGGTAATCCAATTCACTGCTAATATACATAATTATATTAGTTGCAAGCATTTCAGTTTCATTTATCTTTTTACTTTATTGCTAGTTTCCTAAATCTTGCTTACTTTAATTAAGTATTTAGCCTTATGAACAACTTGTTTATGTATGTTGCCAGCTGCCAGGAAAACCTAGAAATGCTGTGTCAGATATTTGTATCTTGATCTGAGTACAGCCAGGAGCTATAAAACTCTGTGGACCTGTCTATGCAATTCTTTAAAATAGGGGAAACTTCTGATATATATTCTGATAAAAGAGGCAGTAGAGAAGTACGTGATCAGCTTGTCTCTATCCTTCTGCTAGCTTCAAGGACACACTTGTCTGGTGAAAGGAATCTTTTTATAGCAATCCTCTGATACAGCTGAGAGGAGTATGTTGAAAAGAGCCAAAGTAAATGCCTTGCACTGTTCTCTCAATATATTAGTTAAATAATTAGATAGTTTCAGTCTGACAGCTCAGGTGGATATTTATAAACCGAAGTCTGTTCCTGTTGTAAATCTGTCTTGGAAATGTTTGATCAGAGATTTAACATTTTGGCATTCCATGGATGTCAGCACTTCAGTAGATAAGCTACAGCTCTAATTTCTTACTAGAAACTTTATTCCATTTGGAATCTGCAGCATCCAAAAAATACTAGAGGATGAAATCCTCATGAAAAATACAGCATTTTCCACCCCCAAATAAGGGAGATGCAGCCAGGTTGGATCGCCCCCCTTAAGTGGCCATAAAGACTTCGCTTTTCCCTCAGACATTAAGCCATTAAGTAGGTGAGAACAATGTGTGATTTTGGTGATACATGTTGGCTATAAGGTGCCTTAGTTTTTGTATTATGATTATTTTTAACAGTGACTTTTACCTTGTTTTCTATAGGCTTTATAAATTTTCTCATGTATTTTTGTGTAAAATAGGTAGATTTTATACATTTTCTAGATAAATAAAATAATAAATTAGAACCACATTGGAGAATCGTTAAAATTAATCTCAACAATTTGGTGTATATAGTTTTCAAATGACAATAATATTGTTAAGTAATACCTTAACCTCATGATGGTTAAGTAGTCAAATTTGCCACAATGCTTACACTGCTGATGAAGTACAATATTCTCTTGCATTATTACAGAACTTTAGAATTACATTTGTACTTCTTCATGCTGCTGTCGGCTCTCCAGTTTCTAGAGATGTGAAAAACAGTACCAAAATATTTATAATGTTGCAATTTCAAGTTCTAATTTTGATTTGTGATTATTTTGTGTTTCAGTTATCTGTCACTCCCCTTTCAGTTACTAGCCAATGTATATGAAGGCTTTTTTTATTCCTGTTATTTTTATGACAATTAATTAGCATATTATAGGTAAGTGTTTATTAATTAATGGTGTATATATGTCTCTTTGTCTGTATAAAATAAGGCTCACTAAGCTCATTATTGTAGAATTGACATAACACTTCAATAATGTGGCCAGTAGACAGGCCTGTCCTTTGTCATTTGATACTACGGTAGTCAGATGAACAAGTTACTGTAGTCCCTTAAAGAAGAAAATGTCACCTTATAATTTCCTTTTAAGTGACAGCACATTTTTGTCCAGGGAATTACCTTCAAATTTCTTCTATTTCTCAATATTGAGCTTAAAAAACATTAAAATCAACAAAGAGTACATAATAACATTTAATTGGATGTATTCATATGTTGAAGGAGTCCTACTCTGTGGTAGAATGGCCTGGCCTAAACTCTGCCTGTTCAGTATTGGTATTCATCATTATTTCAACTTCCAATATGGAAAACTTAGATGAATTTTACATAGCTACCTAAAATGAATCAGGCTATATTTGATTTTTTGTAGTAAATATGTCTCATTAAAGACATTCAGGAAATGAATATACTTCTCTTTTGATGAGTATCACCTTTTTAAAAATTGGATGATTGTTGTTAATCCTTGATCTTTGGGTGTTCAAAGAGTTTGATTTACATGCCCATTAATTAATGATAGTTTTTATTAAACTTATAGGAATCTTATCATCACCAGTGTCAAGTGCCAGGCATTTAGGAGATTCAGGCAGTTCAAATGAGTATAAACATTTATTGCAAGAATGTGTACTACAGTCAAGGGAAATTATCGGGAGTTAAGGATAGAAAGTAATTCAAGGTGGACTGGACTTAATCTCTTGTGAATGTGCAGGGGCTCATGACTGATTATGTTTTTGACCCCTCCCTGGGGCTCAACCTGCCTCAATCTTCTACAACCAGCAGCTCTTCCTGCCTTCAGTTACCACTGAAGTTTTAATATTTGAAGTAATTATTGACCACATGATGAGAACCCCTATGTTATTTACTGGGGCAAAGGTTCGCACTGCCGGTATATTATAATCTGAATAAATTTTCCCCATCTTCTAGTGTGATATAACAAATTACACCAATTTTATCCTTCAAAGATCTCCCATCTTAGTTAACTGTGTTTTTGTTCTATGGTGATGGTGTTTATAAATTGAAAATAAGACAAAATTCCATAGGCAATTCTAGATTTAAGGTTGTAATCCAATTATTTTCCATAGAGCTGTCTCGAGTGTCCAGGTTGGGAGGAGCTCCAGTCTCGGCTCTCACAGGCTGAGCTTGAGATTGAGGCACGCCTCTCACCATCACGTGGTCCTCCGGGCGCGCCCCAGTTTTTTGCTCAGCCTCGTGGCAGTCAGGCTGTTTTTCCTTTTGCTCCTGGTCGTTCTAGCACCTCGTGTTTTTTGATCAATTTGGACTCTTCAGACAGCGCAGGAAATTGAGGTTTGAGCTCCCTAGGGAGCCTTTTCTTCTAAGGGGAATCGTTTCACTTTTCTTTAGGGGAGAATCCAGCGCTTCGAGCGCTGCCCCCCCCTCCTTCATTTGCCGCCTTTTCGCCCCGCGCGAAGCCGCATCGTTCCTCCCCTGCCTGGTTTTTTTCTTTCCGCCGTTTCCCCCCCGCGAACGCCCTCTAACCCAGGGAGATGCTTCCCTGCCTCTCCCAGGTCCTTCTTTGTGGCCTCCGGGCCTTTTAATTTCTTTCTGGGAGATAGCCGCCGCTGGGGATTGCCTCGTCATTGCGCCCTCCATTTTGGGCTCCCTGTGGCGTCCGCCATCTTGGGAGTGCCCAGGAGCCGCCGCCATCTTGTGTGTGGCCGCATGGCCGGCCGCCATTGTCAGAGGCCCATAACAGGCTGCTTTTCTTCAGTTGATTTATAGGCAGACTCCGGACTGCCTATATCTTTGCCTGTTTTCGCTTATTCTCTATCAGGCTAACCAGGGTTAGTTGGCTCTGCAGCCCTTCCCCCAGCAGGCGAGGTAGCAGCTCTGCCATCCCCCTTCCCCGGTCCGTCCGGCAGGGGTAGCTGCCTGGCGTTCAATTTTTGGCTAATTGGCTTCTGGGCTAGGCCCTGCTGTGCAACAACTTCCTATTTTAAATACAAAAATTTTTTTGATCAAAAGGGGGGTGCGAAACGTGCGCTGGGATCCCCGGCCTCTACGTGGGCCGCATCCAAACGTGCAACCGTCTCACTTTACTTTAAAATTATTTGGTTGGTAGCCCCAGGGACGCCTGCCACCGCTAGAGGCCTACCTGCAGGCTGCGTTGTTTTTGATTCCTGGGCAGATCCTCGGACTGTCCAAATCCTTGCTTGTACATTGCAATCCTGCCTTGGTACTCCTCTAGATATAGGAGTCTACTGGCTACGCAGTCTCCCCCCAGCAAGGGAGGTAGCAGCTCCGCCATTCCCCTTCCCCGGTCCGCCCGGCAGGGACAGTTTCTTGGCGTTCACTTCTGGCTAATTGGCCTCTGGGCTAGGCCCTACCTCTCAACAACGTTGCAAAACACCTCTGTTGCCCTTGACCAAGGGGGGCACGAAACGAGTACTGGGTTTCCCGGCCCCTGCTTAGGCTGTGTCCAGGCTTGTTAATCACCTCACATTAATCAAAATTTTTCCTCTTTTCTCCTCTCCAGATGGCAGACGACAATGCATCTCGTGGCTCTTCCCTGAAGGCCAAGGCTAAGTCTCACCACCTGCGCAAACAAGCGCAGGAAGCATCCAAAGCCTCTCAAAGGGACGCCCTTAGGCGACACAGGGCCCTTGAGAAGGAGATTGACAGACGCTCTATAAAGAGTCAAGCTCTGTGCCTCTGGATCCTTCCAATCCCACTCCCTCTACCTCCACCCATCCTCCTTCCTCTCCTGCTTCTGCCTCTTCATCGCAGCCTGGACAGGCCCCTGAGGCCACCTTACCCCCACTGCTGCAGGTCTGCGCCCGGAGGAGCCTCACCCACCCCCCACGGTGGAGATCCCCGAAAATCTCAAACAAGCGATGGAGCTGGCCATCCGGCACCGGATAGCTCAACAGATTCAGCAGCTGGCCGGTCTGGCCCCTAGGCCTGAGGCCCCCGAGGCTCGAGGATCAGCGACCTCGCATGGTCAGGTAGCTCTCCACGGGGACTTGACCTTGCCCTTGGAGATGGAGGAGATGGAGGCCCAGGAACCCGGGGACCCTACCCTCTTTGGGAACGAGGAGGATCTCGAATTGGGGTCTATCATAGACAGTGAACTCCTCTCGGGAGCAGGCCCCCCAGAAGGGGACATGTCGGAGGACGAGGGCCTCACTCCAGGCCAGCCCGCGTTTCTGGGGCTGTTTAAACCACACCTATTTAGGTCCCTCCTGTTCAAGGCCAGGAATACCTCGGGCCTGAATCCTCCCCCCCCACCCAATCCAGCGGCATCGGGGGTTCCCCCCGACTCTATATTCTCCCAGCCTATGGTGGAAACCGAAGTGATTCCTGTCCCACCCATCTTCTCTGACATGGTCTCAAGGCAGCTAGCCTCCTCGGGGCCCCCTCCCCCCCCCAACGCCCAGGACAAGCGGTTTTTCAATCTTGAACCGCAGTTCTCTGCCTTGCTCGATCCCCCCCCTGTGGACGAGCCTGTAGTAGGTCTGGCTTCCCGCTCAACTCCCAGCGAGTCACTCGAAGCTCTCCAGCCCGAGGACAAACGAGCTGAACTGGCCCTGCGCCGCGCTCATCTCTCTGACGCCTGGGCGGTCAGGGCCTCCACTGCCGCGTCCTTCTTCACCAGAACCTCCATCAAGTGGCTCCAGCAGCTCAAGCAGCACGTTCCCGCAGCTAATCTCAGAGCGCACCAGGACATTGCCAAGATCCTGGCCGCGGCCGAGTTCTCGGCAGACGCCACCTTCCAAGCTGCAAAATTCTCCACCAGGGCCATCTCGTCCCAGGTCACTGCCCATCGCCTTCTCTGGCTCCGCTGCTGGCAGGCGGACGTAAAAAACAAGGCTAAGCTAGCATCAGCCCCCATCTCTGGGGGGAAGCTATTTGGACCGGTTCTCGATCCATTCCTGGCCGAGACCCGTAACAAACGCAAATATCTCCCTTCTCTTTCTAGGAGGTCTGACTTCAGAGGTTCCTCTCCCTCTTCTCGCCAAGGTTCTTCCTACTCTTCCTCCTTCCCCAGGTACTACCAATCCTCTCCCTACAGGCCTCCCGACCGATCGGAACCAGACAGGTCCGGAGGTACCTCTTCCAGAAAGCCCTCCCGGGGATCCGGGAGAGGTTCGTTCTGTTGTTCCCGATAATGCAGTCGCCCCCAGGTGGCTGCCCCCTTAAAAAAAAAAAAAAACAAGTATAAAAACGAGAAGAAGGAGAGCAAGAAAGCCAATCCTCTTCAGGCTTCTCGCCTAGTCAGGCTCTACTCTGACACTTAACTCCTGCAAAACCCCTTTCTCTTCAGCCTTGCCCAAACCGTTGGGGAAGCCTAATCCTCATAACTGCTTACCTCTCTATACCAAGACTCCCGGTAGACCATACAGCTCCCGGACGCAGGCTCCTAGCCTGGAGCACCCTTGTCCTCCTCACCTTGCCCCAGGGCATCTGGACGGCAACACATTTACCCCCACCCCATGTTAGCTGGGGTTCCTCTCTGGGCTCCCGGTCTTCCACAGCCTCATAATCCAGATACACGGACCCCTCGCCCTGGTCCTCACTACTACCCTTAGTCCCAACTGGGGCGGCCCTCGGTCAGCTGGCTCTTGAGTAGGGCCGACCGCCTCGCCCTGGGCGGAACCGAACTTGGTCCCCACCAGCACAGGCCACAGTTCGGGAACACTTCACGCCTCCCCTCCATCACTCTGACCTGGAGTTCTCTCAGGGGGGTTCCCAACAAGGGTCTATCCCATAACACCCTAGGGCGTCACATCGCCATCCTCGCAACGGTGGCCCTCCGGTCATTGAGGGTGCTTCCCCCCAACCCCGGCTAGGTCTTCTCAGGGGAGCTTTCCATCCTCGCACCTGCCCGGGCTCCTCGTACCGGGTTCCTAACAAGGTTCTGGCCGCTCTACCTAGTCTCCTTGCCCCACGGTCCCAGTAAGCATCTATGGCGTCCCCGGCAGGGCTACCTTCTAGACAGCCCCGCCTCCTTCATCAGGCCCTCTTGTTGAGGCATTCCAACCTCCGAGGGGTTCTCCTGTTGGGCGTACCCTCCAGCGGGTCATCAGGGTTCCAGGAGAGGTTCCATTCCAGACGGGAGCCCGCCCGCAGGACTAGCCAAGCTTTGGTATGTCCCAACCTGGACACTCGAGACAGCTCTATGGAAAAGGGGCGTTGGTTCTTACCTGATACGCTTCTTTTCGTAGAGCTGTTGAGAGTGTCCAGCCCCACCCGTAGGCCGTCTGGTGGGAAACCCTGCTGTTTGACCGAGCAAACTAATATTTTTTTCCTGAGTAAGATGAGAACAGGGCCTTCCTTCTCGTCTTCGCAAAACTGGGGAACGCCCGGAGGACCACGTGATGGTGAGAGGCGTTCCTCAATCTCAAGCTCAGCCTGTGAGAGCCGAGACTGGAGCTCCTCCCAACCTGGACACTCTCAACAGCTCTACGAAAAGAAGCGTATCAGGTAAGAACCAACGCCCCTTTCCCTGATCCTTATATTTAATTATTTTATTCTACCATATTAAAACTGCCATTTTCTGGCAGGTCACATTCATTTTAAAATTGTCTTTCAATTTCAACTTACATTCTATCTACTTTGCAATTTTTCAGGTGTTTTCCTCCCTTTGAAAACTGCCTTTCTACCTTATCTTTTTCTGGTGGTATTTTTGAACTCACATTATTATTACATATAATTGAAGGTTTTATTGCTGAGATTGTTTTCCATTGGTCTGAAGTTTCCCTGGCTGCACATACTTCCTCATCTGAAAAAGCCTCAGTAAGTTTCTTCATAATAGCTACCCTAAAGGAAACGTAGGAAATTGAGGGGGAGGGAGGAAGATATGAGCGCTCAATAAAAGACAAAAAATGCATGTCATGCTTATCTTACACGGAGTACATGCAGGAACATCCCACTCGTTAGAATTTCATTGAAATGCTCCCTTTCTTTAAAATTAATTTCAGGAGAAATTTTTCTTCCATCAAGCTGGTTGAACATCGGTAGAAGAAAGATGCAGAAGAATTTCTATCAACATTCCATTTCAGATTTTGAAAAGAGATTGAAGAAGATTGGGGATCTTCAGCTTCTTTCTTCCTATCTTTGGGCTCAATCAGGGGCTCCATCAAATAATTTAAAAAAAAATCAAGATGATGATCATGTGATTAATGCCTTACTCCTTTTCTGTGGTCATCACAGATACCTACAAGAAGGGGTGTGGGCTTCAATCACATGCTTTCATCTACCATTTTGACCTTCCTCTTATGGGCTCCCCTAGTGATAAGATTGTCTTCATTCCTACATCCAGTGGGAAAGCAGAGAAGCAGCATCACAGCTGCTTTACTCAGTCTCCAGCTGTAGGATGCTTTTAACTTCCAATAGGAATGGCATGAGAAGAGAGGAGCATCCAGACTAGTGAAGGAATGACAACTTCGTTGACTGTTGTGTATATGCCCAGTTGCTAAGAGAGGCTTGCAGCATTCCTGAGGAATGCACTTTGAATCGCCTTTTCAAATTAAGTCTGTCTTTTCCCTGAGTCAACTGTGTGGAGATCATTGTCTCCCCTCCAAAACATTCTTTTTTGGATTTGCTGTAAATTCTAATACATAAAATGGAAGAAATGAACCATTATACTGTTTATTTATTCTCTTGGTGAGTCAAAGTCTTTCCTAATTTATATGAGGTTTCCAAATCTGGTCCAAAAAATTGCTTCCAATATAGTTTATGTTTGTAAAAGTAGCTTGGCTGGATGATTGTCATCAATTAAAAATCTATGTAGTGTACTAGAAATTCATGAGTATTTTTGAAACATGATCATTGGAGCTATTTGTAGATATGGAGACAGTTAATGTTTTCTCGAAGTTTTCTACCAGTCCTACAGTTCCCAGGCAAGAGTTATTAACCTAATCCTACATAGCCTTTTCTCTGGTAATATCACACTACTAACTAGAGCATACAAAACATTTGCTAGACCAATACTCGAATACAGCTCACCAGTCTGGAACCCACATTATGTATCTGATATTAACACAGTTGAGAAAGTCCAGAAATATTTCACAAGAAGAATTCTCCACTCCTCTACTTGTTGCAGAATACCTTATGCCACCAGACTTGAAATTCTAGACCTAGAAATCTAGAACTATGCAGCCTTCGGTCTGATCTAAATATAGTATATAAAATCATACATTGCAATGTCCTACCTGTCAATGAATACTTCAGCTTCAACCATAACAATACAAGAACACAAAATAGATACAAACTCATGGTTAACCACACCAAACTTGATTGCAGGAAATATGACTTCAGCAACAGAGTGGTCAATGTCTGAAACACTCTACCTGACTCTGTAGTTTTGTATCCAAACCCCCAAAACTTTAACCTTAGACTGTCTGCTATTGACCTCACCCCTTTTCTAAGAGGTCTGTAGGGGGTGTGCATAAGCGCACCAACGTGCTACCGTCTCTGTCCTATTGTTTCTTTTATTTTCTTATATGTATCCATGTATTCATAACTATGTTTATACTTATACCTATTATCTTGTAAGCAATTGATAAATCAAACAAGTAAACATGGGAATGCAGCCTTAGAATTCCAGATGTTGTAATCTAGGAAGATACCTAGTTGATAAATGGTGAATTATTGTGTTATGAATAATAAAAATAGCAGTACAGTTTAATAAATGACAACATTATGTTTGTGATCATTCAAGTAATCGCTTACTGGATGAATACAGATTCATTAAGGCCAATGTTCTGTTTCCATCATCAGCCAGGTAGCTTCTAAGATTGTCCCGAACGAGATCCACCCTCATTAATGAAAACTGTAGATTAATGAAAGTATTAAATACCAGTGAAGAGATTGGAAGTGAGAATTCAACTATTAATTTATTTTATTGATTGATTGATTTGATTTATCAATCGCTTGTAAGATAATAGGTATAAGAATAAACATGAGTACGAATACAAGAAATAGGTACAAATAAATGGGGACAATAAGTCAGGGACAGTAGGCACAATTGTGCATTTATGCACAATGTATGTATGTATGTATGTATGTGTGTGTGTGTGTGTGTGTGTGTGTATCGATGTATATCATTTCAATAAGGTCATTCTCTTTCAAAGCTGGGCAATCTGGATTCTGGAACTAATTTGTTCTCACTACGATACAATATCATCAAAGGCAGAACTCTTCACTATAAGAATAAATTTGGGCCATTCATTTAAATAGAAGGCTATAAAAGGTTTACTAGTAGGGAGCAGTTAATCCTGCCCATGATGATAACAAAACTTTCAGAGACAGCAACTTTTGCTTCTTCTCTCCCACTCCCACAAATATTCAAATTGCAACTTACTCTCTCCAAAGGGGCCATTGAGAATTTTGCCCTCTATTTTATGTTTACTTACATCCTAAATTCAGATTGTCATTTTGGGAAATGATGGGTTGTTTTACTTCCTCCTATTTTGTGATAGTGATCTGGTTACTTGACATTCTACTTAAATTTACATCCCAGGGAACACTAACACAATACAGAAATTAGACAATGATATCAAGAGAACTCTCAGTGACCTTACTAAGAAAGATCAAATTACCAAAGAGAAACAATGGCAGTTCAGGAAGCAGTGAGCCCGTCTTCCTATGCTTCTATGGATGCCCTGAAATATAAAAGCCAGACATATTACAATGATACATTGAGTCGTATCATTTCCAGGGATGAAACCTACAGCATCACAAAAGAAATAACAAAAAAGCTTGTCACCTCACAAGAGGAAGCAAACACTCCATCAACTCCACACTACAGTGATTTCAAACAATCAGAGACGTGACTATATATGAGGATGAAATCTATGACCACATTGCTTCGCAGCACACCTGATTTAAATAAATACACAAAGATTGAAACACCCAGGATTCTGGATCTCATAAACCTCTGCCTTACCACATACTTCAAATTTGATGGACAAACTTAATCAATAAAACTTACCAGTTTCAGGACTTACATGGATGTTATTATCAAGGTCTAGATGCCATAGCACTTTCACAAATATAACCCAAAGTATGGATCAGACATGTAGATGACACCTTTACCATAATAAAACAAGGACCAATTAGAAAATACCCACAGAACCATCAACAATATCTTCAAAGGAATCCAGTTTACCAGAGAAGAAGAAACAACTCACTACCCTTCCCGGACAGCCTGATCAGCAGAGGCCACAATGGCAAACTAGAAACACAAGTGTACAGATAAACCACCTGTACTAACTGAGTATTCCACTACCAAAGCAGCAACCCAACCTCCCACAAGAGAAGCTGTGTACAACCTTTATTTAGATGAGCATAAATTCACTGCAGCAATCCTGAACAGCAGAAAAAGGAAACAAAGCCAGAGGTGGTATTCAGCAGATTCTGACCAGTTCTGGAGAACCGGTGGTGGAAATTTTGAGTAGTTTGGAGAACTGGCAAATATCATCTGTGGAGATTTTAGAGTATCCTTCCCCTGCCACATCCACCAAGCCACTACGCCCACAGAACCGGTAGTAAAAAAAATGTGAATCCCACCACTGAACAAAGTATCTATACAACATATTATAACATAATGGATATCCACACAGCCACTCAACTCAATATAGCACAATCAACACAAGCCCTAAAAAGAATAACATTGCCATACATCAAGAACATCTCAGAAACCACCAACAGATTACTACAACCACATATAATCAGTGTACCAAACAAACCAGCTAAAGCAGTGGCTCCCAACCTTTTTTGTCCCACGGACCGGTACCGGCATCACAAAATGATCCACGGACCGGTACCGGCATCAGCACGCACGACCAAGGCAAGGCGAGTCCAGCAACCAGCCAGCCAGCCATCCCCCGCTTCTCCCCACCACCTTCAACTCCTCCTTTTTACCTTTGTTGATGGGCTTTTTGGGCTTTCTTATTCTCCTCCTAATGCAAGACTCCACAGCCATCGGGACGGCTCTTCGTTTGAAGCTGCCCCCCCCCCTTGACGAAACTAAGATGCGAGGATTCCTTCAGCACCCAAACGCCGCTTTCCAACAGACAACCTCACCCGGAAGCACTTTCTCAAGCGCTGTCGAAACAAGATGGCGCCCACTTCTTTGCGGCCCAGTAAAAAATGATCCACGGACCTGTACCGCTCCGGGGCCCAGTGGTTGGGGACCACTGAGCTAAAGCCTTCAAAACATTCTAAGTAAACCAAAAGACTCAGCAGAAAAAACAACTCCTGTACAACATACATGACTGCAACAGCATATGGGACAAAAGGCAGAAGATAGGCAGAAGACCTCCACGAACACCAACTTGCAGTCAGAAAATATGATGAAAGCTCTTTAATTTCACAACATATGGACAGACGTAACCATAGTTTAAGTTGGGAAAATGTGTCCATTCTAGACCAAGCCAAGTACAAAAATGCTAAGGAATTTATAGAAGCCTGGCATTCTGACAAATTAGACATCAATAAAAACATAGGCACAAACAATATATGTATGCTATGCAAAAAATCAACACGCCAAAAAGAGAACTAGAGGACCAAAATATCTCTCTACCAGCAATCAACAGCCAGATGAGCAGATTTACTCCAAGATTAACATCAGACCAACAATCAAATAAACAGTTCCCCAATCAAGGAACTCCAGATGAGCCAAAAGTAAGCAGCCCAAGAAAGGACCTCTAAGACCACCCCAACCAACACAGGCAAGGTAAGCCACTAAAATAGAAACTGAGAGCAAATCCCTAACTTGGGTAATGAAATGTCTGCAAGAAACAGCCAAGTTCAAAGCACCGAGGACCCTTCATTCCAACCCTGCACTACAATTATTCTCATTTATTGACATTCTATACTTAGTCCTCCCTTGTTCAAAAAGAATAGCAACATATAAAGAGAACTGACCTTGTTGAATATAAAAAGCAGTGATTTGGCAGCATCTCCAGCTATCTTACTAAACAATAGGTTTCTGTTCTGCATTTCCTGTGAAAAATGCCAGTATTCTGATTCACCCTGTACATTTAAAAAAAAAGCAAACTTAAATATTTAAGATGGAGGACAACAACATCTTTTGTTAAAATGCTATAATAATCTTCAAATTTCTCCAGTATCAGAGAGAAAAAGCAAACTTTATGAACCTTTGAAATGGATTATTATAAAACTTGGTTAAGAATTACAATTTGTCGAAGTTTTATTACTTCTAGAACTATATTGCACACTTGTGAACCACTCCTATTTCTACTGATGAATTGTAAGGGTTTTTCTTCAGAGTTAAGGGAAATACTGTATAATTGCATACAACTTTCCTACTTTTTTGGAACTAAGAAATTAGTCAAATTATTGCTTACTTTGGGAGAAAATATGCTTTGATTTATTTTTGAAAAAATATGATGCAAGGTGGGAATACTTGAAGGCACCTTGCCCAATATTAACACTTATATACACTACTTTTCTTTAAGAAGTCAATGTGGTATTTCATTACATCTTCACAACAAACTTATGAGATGTTAAACTAAGTGTAATTTAATTCACATGTTGGCTAAATGTAATGCTTTTTGCAGGGATAGTTTGTGAACCAAGCATTCACAAAACATTATACAACAAAGTATTGTATAAAAATTATGGATCTTCATTTTTAAAAGTGAATTCATTTTAAAATATGAATTATTGGACAAGTGGCTAAACTTGAATGTCCTAGCTCAATTTTGTAATCTTAGGTGGTTAGGGAAGATGGTCTTGATGGAAATATATATACAGGAACTGTTGCTGAGGCAAAATAGATTGAAACCTACTTGCTAAAGGGCAGGTGCCAAAATGTCTGAGACAAAGAAAGAGATACATTGCTATCAATTTGTATAAGCCTTTCCTTAAGCTAGAAATAGAATATACTAGGTTGGAAATAGAATATTACGTCATATTTGCAAGATTCTGCCATTGTAATTGTACAATAAAAATAGCAGGAGCACTCATAGTTCTGCTTCTTGTCTGGATTACCTTAAAAGGCTGATATCAATCTTACAAGTCTGAAAGTACATTTCTGCTCCCTTACCTTTACAATCCAAGAAACTATGGAAGGTCTCTTCTGAGAAGTTTTCCATGCCTTCATTCCTTCTGGGGCTCAGCTGCCTCTAATCTGACCATTGCTTAGACTGTGGCTTCTTTTTTTCCTCCTGTCTCCCAGGAGGACGTTCTCTCAGACCATTACAAAAGGTACTACACGTGCTTTAGAAGCTTGCTGGCGGGTTTACCATCCTGCAATCTGGTTATCTTAAAATTTCCATCTGAAGAGGTTGATATGGGTCCCTTGGTGTTAGGATTTTGAAGCAGTTGAGAAGCAGTTCTGAGCCTACCTATTAACACTGGCCTGTGTGAGAACCTTAGCTAATTCTAGCTTTGTGCCATTCTACTAAAAACTTGTAAATGTAAACACAATGTTTACTCTTTGCAGTGCTGCAACTGCTGACTTTATAGACAGATTATTTTCTCTTTGATTGGCTGACTGATTGACAATATTTATAATCTGCCCAATCTACAAGGTGTCTGAGTGACTAGCAAAGAAACATAGTTGAACTATTGCCCACTTCCTGACTCCTAGACTAAAGGCAGGCATTAATCATTTCTCAAGGAAAGTATCCTGGTTGTGGCGTCTATCTGTCAGCTGAAGAATGCAAGTAGATACACAGATACTCACAATATTGTTTCAGGGTTGCAAGCTACCTTTTTTGTGTGCAAACTGCCCACTTAGTTTTCTGGTTTATCCCTCTCTGATTCTATAGGTAATCTTCAACTTACAACCATAATAGAGCCTTCCCATTATAGTCACAAGTTGTGATAGTTGTAAAGCAGATCACGAAATGACTAGATATATTTTATGACCTTTTTTGTAATGGTTGTTAATTGAACACACAGTCATTAAGTAAACCCATTGTTTAATATGGGTTGATTTTGCTGAAAACTGAATAAATGCTGGTTTTCAGCAAAAACATTGTACAACATGGCAATATGAGTGTGGCACACTGCAAATAGCAGTAATCAAGGCCAGTTGCCAAGACATACGGTTCCATGACCATGGGATGGCAGCCAACAGAACTTCAAAACCGGTCATAAGTACCTTTGGTACTTAACCTATGTGATTGGTTGTAAGTTGAGGAGTTCTTGTATTGCCTGTTCCTGATACTTCACCTGCTGAGGCTAAGAAAGGCAATATGCAGTTTCATCTTGACTGATATTGGAGACATAGTCTCACATGAAGTATCAGCAATTTTGTATATTTATTGTAATTTATAAAACTATGAATGCACAGAGATAAAAGGGATATCAATAATGCATTCCAGCTTTACATTTGCAATTTTAAAGTTGGAATTCCTAGACAGAGGACAGCGTTTTTTTTAAGGGAAATTTCAGCTTTGTTTTGCAGTAGCTGAGTGTGAAATAGTCCCAGGTGATTATTTGCCATTAAAGAAATCTGTGGCAATTAATTTGTACTTGAAGCACAATTTCTTAATGAATGACTGAATTCTTTATTGGCCAAATGTGATTAGACACACAAGGCATTTGTCTTGGTGCATATGGTCTCAGTGTACATAAAAAGAAAATATAGATTCGTGAAGAATCATAAGATACAACACTTAATAATAGTCATAGGGTACAAATAAGCAATCAAATTATACTAGGAAACAAAGTTACAGTCATACAGTCACAAGTGGGAGGAAATGGGTGATAGGAACAATGAGAAGATTAATAGTAATAGTAATGCAGACTTAGTAAATATTTGGACAGTGTTGAGGGAATTATTTGTTTAGCAGAGTGATGGCGTTCGGGGGGGAAACTGTCCTTGTGTCTAGTTGTTCTGGTGTGCAGTGCTCTATAGCGTCATGTTGAGTGTAGGAGTTGAACAGTTTATGTCCAGGATGTGAGGGGTCTGTAAATACTTTCACAGCCCTCTTTTTGACTCATGCTGTATATAGGCCCTCGATGGAAGGCAGGTTGGTAGTAATTGTTTTTTCTGCAGTCCTAATTATCCTCTGAAGTCTGTGTCTGTCTTGTTGGGTTGCAGAACCAAACCAGACAGTTATAGATGTGCAGATGACAGACTCAATAATTCCTCTGTAGAACTGTATCAGCAGTCTCTTTACAAATCTTAAAATGTGATTCCTGGTTTCATCAGTAAAACAATTGTTGTAGATCCTGGCCTCAATTATCCTCCCACCCCAAAACAGCTAGATCATGCCAGGTCCACATGTCAGTTTTAAAAGCATGAACACTATTTTATTTACTCCTAAAAAAATGAAAAATAAGTGTACACATCAATGTTTTTTTTTAAATTGCATCCTTGAGGTGCAAAATAGTGATAGCAATTTAAAACAAAGAAATACTTGAAAACTTAGGACATTTTCGGTAGCTAACCTTTAGAACTGTTTAATTTCTGAAGTTCACAGTCAAGAGACTCTCACAGCCTCTGGAATTTGACACCTCGGATGATTTCTTTCACAGTGCACTCTGCAGACACAGTACACTTTGTAATTCTAAATACTTCATATATTCCTTGCCATTCTGCATCCACAATTTCTTCTTTATTTAGCCTACTCTGGTCACAAACAACAGGAGACACTTATCTTACTATGATCCATCTTCCTGAATTGCTCTTAAGCCAGAATGAGCATTGTAAAATTGACATTTCCTCCAGATTTTTTCTATCATTAAGCATTTGCCTCATTCATGATTTAGACAAGGTCAATTGTTCTTTGTTTCAAATATATAAATAGAGGCACAACACAGTATTGATGGGACTACTGGCAATTTTGCTTCCTGTGATCACCATATATCTTGCCTAGATCCTGAAGACACTGGTCTTTTATTTGTTTAATTGATTGACTCATTGATTGATTGATTGATACCCTGCTATTTATACAGGGACTCAAGATTGCATACCCAGTGCTCCCTCCTCTTCAGGTAGGCTGGGCTAAAGAAGAATAACTGGTCAAAAGCCACAAAGCGAATTTCTGTAGCTTGGTGAAAGATTAGAACTCCCAGTGTCAGTCCAGTACCTTAATTGCTTCACTACACTGAATCACCATTGAAGTTTCTTTTTCGAAGCAGTACTCTTTTAACTCTGGGAACCGGATATTTCCACATCCTAGCAAATGTGGTTATGGCCCCATTATTCAGATAGTATTGCAGATAGAAGGAGAGTTTGTTTTCATTGCTTTTTCTTAGCATCTCCCAGTATCCCCAAAATTGGAGTGTCAAAGAAAGATGTGGACAACGGTCTTTATGGGTGACATCTGCTTTTCTATATGCATGCTTTCTTGATAAAGGCATAAATTAGTTTATAACTCTCTGGAGATTTAGTTGAACATGACTAGAATCTAAATTTTTACTGTAATTCTGCAGTGACAAATACTTGACAGTCCCTGAGAAGACTGGATAGATGGTGCAGAATTTATGACATCCAGTCCTACTTCAAATTTTATCTACTTTTTTGTACTCTCCTTATAAAGTGACGTTTTAGCCTTCTTCTTTTCACACCCAAGGATTTAATCATTGAAGGAAGTCATATCACGTGCTTACATTCTTTACATTCTGTCTCTCTCCTGCCCGGACAATTTCATCCTGGTCAAATAACATTCATATGCCATTGATAGAGCCCTACTTGGAACATTTTTTTTGCATAAGCTGTTATCTATTGTCTGGAAAGATATAGTTGAGACTGCATTTGCAATGCTTGTAAAACTTCTTGTTCCTTCTCCATGAACTGGATCAAGTTACTTACAGTAGAACACCCCAGACCAATCCTCTTGTGTCTTTGTAAAGTCAAGTGAATGGATTAGAATCTGATCAATGCATTATCAATCAGCTTTGTAAAATCTCTATCCAAAACAGCATTTGTCAATCATGGCAAGTTTTAAGACAGGCTTGAACTCCCAGAATTTCCCACTAGCCACACATCCCAAGATTGAGAAACACTTGATACCATAACGTAGAAGAAGATTGAACTTTCAAACCTATAAAATGCTACTCATTATCTTCAAAGTATTTGAGCCATCTTATACATTCATCCCAACATGTTAGACAACTCCTATCAGTCTCAGTCAAAACTTCTGATTAAAAAAAAATATTCTGGTTTACTCTGAGTCATAGAATAGAGTTCGTGAGCTATTCTTTTTTTTTTTTTTTGAATAATTGCTCAAAGCAATAATTTAGTCTGTTGTCCTTCTGGATGCTCACCCACTCTTTGTAATGGGAAAAATAGTTGTTCATATTCAGATTCTCCACTATGTGATGTATGTACAGTATGTGTCCAACATCCATGTTCAACCATATATATTCTGTATGCAATTATGAAAGTAATGATTTGATCCAGTGTTTTCAGATTTCTTTATTCATATATCATTCCAGGGAGAAATATTAGGGAAATTTTGTTTAAAAATGAATGTTCACTATTGGGGAGACTTAGGACAGGGATTAGTGAATTGGTGTCTTCCAGGTACTTTTTATATGATTCTCATACATCTTGCCGTTAGCAAAGTGTAGCCACAGCATATCTAAAATATGCCAGACTCTCAAATATAAATTTATTCAAATTTGGGTTTATCCTGATCCTATTCTTTTCTAGTCTCCAAGTAATATTATGCATCCCTTATCCAGAAGATAATAGAACAAGTATTTACTAGCAAGAACTGGCATTTGGCCTGATAGTTTAGTAAAGTTTATGTTCTAGCTTTTTGGTAGCTAAGGTTTAGAGGTAATGCATTAAAAAAGGCAAAATTCTGCACACAACCAATGCAAAATATAGACTTCTTGGGACTTGATAATAAGGCATGGTCATGTTTTTTATTTATTTATTTATTTTTATTTTAGAAATGTTACATTACTGCCTACTCACCCGTGGCAACTCAAAACTGGTTACACAAATATAAAAACAATAAAAGAAAATAATAAAAAATAATAGCTCCCCACCTTCATCCTGGTGACAACACAAATTCATACAAGACATTTAGTGCGCTCCATCCTGCTCTGGGTTCCCCAGGCCTGCTGGCAGAACCAGGTCTTCAGCACCTTTCAGAAGAATGTTAGGGTGGGGCCAATCTAATCTTTTGGGGAATGATGTTCCAGAGAGAAGTAGCCACCACAGAGAAGGCCTTTCTTTGAGTCCTGTCAGATGTATCTCCCTAGGGGATGGGACCCTCAACATTCCTTGCCTTCTCACTCTAGCGGATCAGGTAGCTGTGACCGGCAAGAGATGGTCCCTCAGATAACTTGGTCCCAAGCCATGAAGAGCTTTAAAGGTGACAATCAGCACCTTGAATTGCACCTGAAAGCAAACTGCCAACCAATGCAGTTCCCACAGAGGTGAAATGTGCACATCGAGGTCTGCACAAAGGCCACTGCATTTTGCACCAACTGAAGCTTCTTGATGGTCTTCAAGGGGAGCTCCATGTAGAGTGCATTGCAATAGTCAAGATGGGAGGTGACAAGAGCATGAGTGACCGTGAGAAGGGCTTTTGGTCCAGGAAAGGGCATAACTGGCACACAACCAGCAATTGCGCAAAGTCCCTCCTAGCCATGACTGCCACCTGCTCTTTGAGCAGGAGTTACAAGTCCAGGAGAATCCTCCAATTATGCGCAGAGTCTGTTTGGGACAGTGCCATCACAAGGCTTCATGTAAATGTTGAATAGGAACGGAGAAATTACCGAGCCCTGTGGGACCCCACAAAGCAGTGGCTGAGGGCTGGATCTGCCCCTCATATCAGCACTGACTAAGAACTGCCACAGAGGAACGAAGTGATAGGATAGCACAGGTCCCCCCCATTCCAATCCCCTGAAGCCGCTCCAGAAGGATACCATAGTCAATGGTATCAAAAGCTTCTGAGAGGTCAAGAAGAGCAAGGATGGATGACTAACCTGGATGATATACCTGTTCAGACTACCTGTCCATCTAGCCCATGTTTTTTCTTTTCCATGACCTGTTGCCTAATCCTTTTTAACTGCAGACTTACTAGGTGTGAAGCTAAGTCTTTTTATATACAAACCTGTTGGTTTCTATTGATGCACAATATGAATGCCAAAGAAACAAAGCATACTAATTTCCTCCATCTCTCTCTCCCTTCTTCCCATTTTAATTATTTAGCACTGTAATTAATGGTTCTTCATGTTCCCATTTAGAGAAGAGAAGTGCAAGGAGCACCCATAAATGGAGTAGCAACAGTAATGGTTGAATCAACCTGAAGGTTGAGCTCTGATGCTTTTGTAATATTACAGTCTAATATGAAAGAGTCCTTCACACCTGCTTAATCACGATTTGCAGCTTGCTGAATGCAGCACTATGTTCAAGACTTTCCTCCCACATAGTACATTGGCAAAAGCAAACAAAATTAGCAGTATACATGAAACAGAATGTATGCCAATTAGTAGAACATTTTATAAATATTGCTTATATTTAATCACAGACAACAATTAAAGAAATTGTTCCAGAGAATGTTCATTCTACTGTCTTGAATAAAATATGAATTCTAGGAAATCTGTTGGTTGAGTATTTTTCTTAAAAAGAAACCCTTCCCTATGTGAATTTCTATTGCTGAGTTTTGTATTACTTCTTCCCTCTCCTCCTGAAAATATCCTGTGTATCAAGCACCAAGGTATAGGATTAATTTACCCCTTTCAACAAGTTATAAAAAATTGATTGACCTGAAACCTGAGTAGAAGATTTACAAATCATTTTGTTTTGTGTGTGTGTACTAATTTTCAAATCTAATAGGGAAAACCCTTTGAAGAACATTTCAGAATAAATATGAGTAATCTGGTGGTTTCTGGATGATGCAGGATGTCTTCTGAAAAACACAGTTAGGAAATCAAACAATACACACTCTTCTAGACATCCTGGAAAGTTCACTGATATGTGGGAAAGGGCTAATTCACAAATAATTACTTTTTCCTTCCTGATGGTAATTATGCCTTTAAAATGGAGATATTTTCCAAAATTTGGTCCTGCCAAGATCTCTACCTTTCTCTCAGTCACAGCTTTCCATCTGCAAAGATAGATTTTTCTTAAAGTTTCTAAAATATGCTTTATTTACCTATTTAGAACCCAATAATTGAAACCTCAGCAAGCTAAACCATCAAAGATTCAAACCCATAAAAATACCAAAACTCTGAATCTAAAGATTAAAAGTAAAAAAAAAATGTGTTGAACATGGTTTGAACAAGGTGAGTGCCTAAATATATCAAATATATAATAACTATGCTATTCTAAGTTGAAGAGAACTTGATTGTTTATCTTTCATGGCAGTGAGTGAAAATGTAATTGCAATACTGATTGGTTTCAGATTCCTTGTTAGTTAAATACTACAATGTCAACAGCCTCGGTCACTAACATTCAGAAATAGCTGAGTGACTGATTCCAAAAATTTAGTTGCAAACTGGAAATAAACTGGTGGCTTCCCTTTTAGGAAGCTGAGTTTGTTCGTGGACACTGATGCCAGAAGGATCGAAAACTTTTGGATGCAAAATAAAATAAGGGGAGAATGAACTTCTGTTTAGAGAAACTGGCATGAGTCTGTCAGAAACGAGACACACAACATTTTCTGTGCCTGCCACACTGGTTACTGGGTCCAAGAAAAATGAAGGCGATTGTGGTCTGGTTCTGGTGCAAACACGCAGTGTACTTTTTCAAATGGCCTGAAAATTGATTTTTCTCAACATTTCAAAAGTGGATGTGGAATTTGAGCAGCAGACCAAGTTCTCCTAAGTTTCCTGCCTATGTACTTTTCTGGTTTCTCTTACTGCAGACAAACCTGCCAAGTGCTGAAAATAGCTCAAATGCTTCTAGAACAGTAGCAGCAGCCAGCAGCTGAAATTCTTTCCTGCTCTTATCGCCTTCTCTTTTTCTCTTGATTGCAGGTTCTTGTTCTTCAGTTAAACTTAGACCTTTAGAGGAACTAAGCATTAAGAAAAGACCGGGTTAACAAGATCTGGATGTACAAGAACAAAAATACTAATATCTGCGACATTTCAAAAACAGGAAGACTCGTCTGACTGGTAATTCTCTACTTTTTGTGTGTGTATATCTTAAGGATTTGCAGTTTTGTTCTTCATTCTTAGATAACCTTTCTAGCCTATAAATTATTCTATAAGAACCTGCCACAAGAGTTATACTTCTTTCTTTTTTTCTTTCTCATTCTGTATCTTTCATTTGCACATATTACACAAAAGTTTTGCGAGGCTGGGTGACTTTTGTTCAACTCTTAATTACTGAGAAAAAAGTTCTCAAATGCCAGCTATGTTCATAATTAATTTTAAGTAAAGAAGGATATTTTAGTCTTTTGAATTTTTATTTTCTGTCTGATTATTGCATTTGAAAAGATTTAAACAAGTCTAAAGTTGACAGCAAATCATTTGCTCTTCAGAATTGCGCATCTATTTGAGAAAAAAAAAATCTTCTTTTTACAGTGTGCTGGTCAAATCAGCAAAGACCTACAGAAATAAAAAATATTTCTTTGGGTTTTGTTGTTGTTGTTTTCTATGAGTCCACCATATCTTGATATAATACCTTTTAGGATTCCTTTAAGTTTCTCACTAACACGCTGCCTGCCAACAGCCGCCTGTACGTCAGGTTTGTTGTGCAAGAAAAACTGCATCTCTTCCTGAGCACATGAACTGGTTTTGACTTGCTGCCTCCTTTAGCTTCCTTTTGCTTATTAACTGTATCCTTACCTCTATCGTTGGCTAAAATTCCTTTGTGTCATTTTTTCTTTGAATAACAATTTATATCAGTATCGTCACTATTCTTCCTTAAACTTGTTTTAATTGTCCCTTTCCCTTCTTTCAACTCATTCTTCAATCTACTGCACTGCATTTAGCCAACTGATGAAGGTTGGTCTGACAGCTAGATAGGAATTTTGATTGGTCTCCCAAAGCATACAGTGGGTGGCAGATTGAGGAAGATAGTATTTTATAGTCACCAGCCAAGAATAACAACAGCAATCAGTCATAGACTATCTGCTAGAATAAAGAGGGATACAGAATTAGAGTAAAAATAGAGAATGACCTTGGAAAATCTTTTTAAAGAAGTGTTGCCACTAATACGATGCTCCACCAGTTCTGTTCTCTGGAACCCACCAGTTACATGGTTCCTTATATTACACTGAGGCAGAGCAAATGTAAGAGTAATTGGAGCAAACACAGAAGAAAGCCAAAAGAACTACAACCTGGAATAAGAATTAGTCTGAATGCAGTACTCCAAATAAGAGAAATCCTACCTCAATTTGTCCATTTGGGGAAGACAAAGGATAGCAAATATGTCAATAATCAATTATGGTATTAACTTTTTGTGAAAATGCAAGAATGATGTGCCAAAGAACATTTTCTGCACAGTAATTTTCCACTAGTTCAATATTTAAATGCCCTCATTTAGCTTCCAAGAGCAAAAGCAAACACTTTCGTATTAGGAACAAGTAAAGCCAAGTTGAAGTCTAGGATTAATTTTTGTAGCAAAGGACTGCCTAGCAAATAAGGGTCTGTAACTGATAGGCTGACAACTTGAATGGAAGGGATGTGAACCCAGAGCTGTCGTTCTACTGAATGAAGGGGAAATCTCTGGAGAGGAATGGAATGCTTTTCTTTTAGCAAATATACTTCTGCATTCATAGAGAACAAACAGTAACATTCTGTGCAGATTTCCTCTTTGACAGTGTGTTCTTTGTTCACTCTCCAGTACTGGTGTCAAATAAGTTATTGGGGGGGAAATACTATTTGGATTTTTGAAAATTTACCTGGCTCCGTCTTCAGGAACTCCATAATGTTAAAGAAATATTAGCATAGTAGATATTAATTAAATAAATAAGTAATTTAATGCAGACTTAGTAAGAGCAGTTGAACATAAGAGAACTTTATTTCTGAGAAAATGTATATAGGATTGATTGATAAAGGACTATGAACTGGCACCAGTGGTTGTATAAATATTAAATAGGGAAGTTACATCCATTAATTGCTAGGTTTTTAGAGCAAAAATGTTGCCCCATAGCAACATTTTGTAATCCTAGCTCAGTATCCAGTAGCTCAGTACTTTTCACAAATATTGGAGTTCAGTTCTCATAATATTTACCCAATATATCATCAACAGATTGGGAAAACCTACATTCTCCCCTGATCAACTCAGCCCACTTTACATTATGTTTCTCCTTCTCTCCACAACCTATATCGAACTTTTGCCCCCAAAGAGATAAATATGCTGCTTTTTATGAAGAGATTAGGACTGTAACTGTCTATGCATAGTGGAACTTGCAATGAGTTTGAATAAGAAGGTAAAGGTCCCCTCAAACCAATCCTGGCTCCTGGGTGACCCATGCAATTTTATAGTTAGCTCTCAAGGATACTTTTGTCATTTGTTGTATTGCTTCACAAAATTTACAGCCCTGAGTTTTCCCATCATCACCTTTTCAACTACCGGCCAGGTCCTACCTTACATTAATTGAATTCTGTTTATAGACTAGAGGACTGATTAATTAGTCCCACAAAGATCAAATAATAAATAGAATTCTAACAGTTTAACATTAGTGAAAGCATATGTAGATTATATTTAAGAATCCCAAAAAGAAATTTATTTTGAATTCATGCCTTTCCTTTTTTGAGAAACCGCAAACAGCTTATTTGTCATAGTCCTGTGATCAGAAGAAAGATCTCTTGTAGAGTATAAAGTTCAGATCTGGATTAAACCTAAATCTATACAGTGATGTACACAGAAGTGGTTTTTCCTATACTTTTCTTTCTTCTGCAGTCTTTTTCTGTCTTCTCCACCATATAAAGAATATATTCACCTTGTTTTCCTGCCTATTAAAAACACAGACACCTTTATGCTTTCAGAATATACATACTCCTCTTTGATTTTGGGTGGTAGTACTAGTGGTAGTAGTGACCTGTTTGGCCAAAATATTGAAATATTTGGCAACACTTATTTCAAATTTTCTACAATTTGGCTAAATAGGAATCATGCTATTTTCCTGCCTGTCAGATTATAAAACTTCCTGATACAGAAACAGCTTGTGGTGTTATTTTAGGCAGTGGAGATAAAACATCAAATGTTAAATGGTTTTATTGACAGGACTTCTTTTTCTTGGATTCTTTTTTTCCTCTGCTATATCATGTCATGTCCAAAGCTGTTTGTGTTTTGAGTGTCAAAATAATCTTTGGATGAAGGCATTCAGGAAGGGAATTGACTGAAATGAGTAAAACTATAGGCAAGCATGAATTGAATGAACTGAGGTCAAGTTGATGACAATGGATGCATGGAGATATATATTTGAGAAATTTATCAAACTTGATATTGTTTACTTGTTGTTTTTTTGATCATAAAGTCTTTCTGAATTCTTATTTGTGAGGAATATAGTATGCATCTTTTTTCCTGCTTTTATATGATTTTGTGAAATATGCATAGGATGAATTTGTTTAAAAATTTGGGCACATTTCTTCTTTATTTCTACCACAGAGTTAAAAACTATATACTATGGATATAAGGAGGAAAGAAAACTAGAGAATGGTTATTATGTTACATATACTAGGCTATTTCGTTTATTTATTAATGGGGCACTTCCCAATACATTTCTAATCATTGCAATACCTTACCATTTCTTAAACTGTTCTCTCAAGATTTAGTAAAAACACATTCCTCTCCTAGATTTAGGACACTAACAATTTGGAACAAATAACCAGTTATTTTCCATGTTTCAGTCTGGGAAATAAAATCTGGATAACTCTATATGCTACATTTACTTGAACTAAATATTTTTGGAGGCAGATAGGGTGTGTTGTAAATTTGTGTGGTTTAAAAATCATCTTGAAATATAATTGGCCATAGCTTTCTTTAGCATTTACTTTCAATAAACTGTTCACTCTGATTAACAAACTTATCTGGTGAGGGAGCAATCATGATCATGCTGTTGGTTTTTGATATCTGTCTAGCCCTCAGCAGATCTTCTCTACAGAGCATGTTGGAAAGATTGTCAGTAGCTTCATTTTCTTTTTTAAAATTCTTCTTGCCAATTGTGAAGATAATAATAATGAATACCTATAATACAAATCTGCTTTCTTCTATGTCTCTGGTTGGGTGAACAGCTAAATTAGTACAAAATTGTGGAGGCTGAAGAACATCCTTAGATTTTCAATGCTCTGTCAGACATGTAGACAAAACAATTTATGGAGCATGGTACCCTTTCTTGTTATTATCCTTACTTTTAGAGACCCAATCCACTCTTATCTTAAATCTTATATAGAGATTTAAGATACAGTTCCTTTCGGAATGGGAAAACTTGCACAGCCAACTTGCTGCGGTCAACTCACCATGGCCAACTCACTGTGGGACAACTCACCATGGCCAACTCCCTGCAGGACAACTCATCGCAGAACAATTTAACAATTTAATTCAAAATAAATAAAAAATATTTTAATTTTTGTCATTCACATTTCATTCTGTTTCTTCTTTTGCATCCTTTCTTTAATAATTCTATTCCACCATTTCTTTAATATTAGTGTCACTCTTGATCAACAGCAGATTGCCCCACGGCAAGTTACCCATGGCAAGTTGCCCTGCAGCGAGTAGCCATGGCAAGTGGGCCATGGCAAGTGGGCTATGGTGAGTTGGCCATAGTGAGTTGGCCACAGTGAGTTGGCCATGGCAAATTATCATAGACCCATCTCCTGTCTTATCAAATTCTAGGGTAGCAAAACTGGACTGTATGTTTTTTGAACTACATGAATTAATAATCTTTTCAATCATTAGGGTGAAGTAGGAAATCTTTATCAATTTTCAAGCTAAGCACAGTACATTTCTTAGAATTGCCTGAGGTAAGGGCTGGAGTATTATGATACCACCAGAATGTGTAGGACTTAAATTGTCACGCTATTTGGGATGTTTTTTCGAACAGATGGAATTTTGAGAGCTTTTTTTAATCTTTCCAGAGGCATTAAGACTCCAATTGTCAGTTTCTCAGGCAGACCAGACAGGAAATGCAATCAGATAAGTTATTTCTACTTTATTTTAAGGCTATCTAAACTGAATCTTGGAAGTCTGAAAGTACAAATCTCCTGCCATCTTCTTGTCAGCCTTTCTCAGCATTTTGCTTTGCCCACTATCCACTGCTTTGGACTATATTGTCTCCTTTCTAACTGTTTCCTAGACAGTGACTCTTTGTCTCATTTCCTAGGTCTTTCTCATATACCAGTGATGGCTAACCTTTTTGGCACCGAGTGCCCAAAGTGCATGCATACATTCCCCAAATGCAATATGCATGCATCTCCCAGGCATGGCCCTGCGCATGCGTCCCCCTGCGCATGCACACATGTCATCTGGACATGCACCCTGTGCATGGACACCGCCCTTGTGCATGCACAGCAGAGACCCAAAGACCATCTGGCTGGCGGGAGGCACACATGTGCATGCGCAGTGGAGCTGAGCTGGAGCGACGGTTCGCATGCCCACAGAAAGAGCTCTGGGTGCCACCTCTGGCACGCATGGCTAAGGTTCACCATCACGGTCATATACCATGAGACCCATTTTTCCCTGTAACTCCTTGCCCTTGGCAAACCTTTCAGGAGGTTAGAGTTTTTAACAATTACAATTTTCTTCCTCTAAACTTCCACTTCTAAAATGCAAAAATGATTGGCCTCAACACCAACACCATCAAGACTACCTCTTAATTAACTAAACTATATATTTCAAAAAGTACTGTTACATATTTTATGAAAATTTGGACAGAAACGTTTTCATGTTTCACTACATGAAACAGTGAAGGACCAGCCCGCAATATCTCTGCCAGCGAAAACAGTGCTTGGGGAGGTTGCCTGTGGATTCCTCAAGCTCTATTTTTGCTGGCAGAGGGCGGCAGAAGGTAGTCACAGCCAAAATCCAGAGCTTCGATGAGTGACGTTGAGCTGGCCACGCCCCCCTGACCGTGCCCCACAAGGTCAAATGCAACCTTGATGCAGCCCTCTATGAAATCGAGTTTGACACCCCTGTTCTAGTCCAACCCCCCGCTTAAGCAGGAGATCCTATACCATTTCAGAGAAACGGTTGTCCAGTTTCTTTTGGAAAGCCACCAGTGATGGAGCACTCGCATTTTTAGAAGATAAGCTCTTCCATTGGTTGATTGATGTGATCCAGGTTCCTTTGATGAAACAATGTCATCTCTCAGAAGTGCACATTCTGTGTAGCATTGCTTATCCTCTGGGATGAGGTTCCCCCCAAAATCCAGAGAGCCCCACTTTGGTAGGACAAGGTTCCTCACAAGATCCAGAGAGCCCCCAGTTTAAAAAAAAAGCTTTGAAGACTTGGCTCTTCAACCAGGCCTTTAGCAGGTGACAGTGAAACTTTTGCTGCACTTGCCATTTTTTATCTTTATTTTTGTTATTTTCTATTGGTTTTTTTTTATTGTTTTGGCCAGTAAATCCCGGGCCTTCTGAACCCTGGTGGGGGAAGAGTGCTCCTTGCAATGGACAGGTGTAGCAAAAGAGAATTTTTTTTCCTGAAAGGATAATGATCATTTTCTCACTATAATAAAGAACCCAGTTGTGAATTCATGTTAGCTTCTTGTTAAATTATTATCCATAAATGTCTGCATAAAAATATAGAACATTACTTTATATTTCTATTAGAGCTATTTAATGTTTTGTAAAATAACTGATGGACCTAGATTGTATCAATTTCAAACCATTGTTCCTTGCAAAAGGAGGATGAACACGTAATGGATGAGCTAGACATGTGTCTATTTTTCAGGATATTCCTATCATAATATATATTTGGAAATGATACATTATATCATTTCATCTTTAATAGTGCTGGATCATGAGAGCAGAAATGCTCAGTTACCTATTAAAAATGAATAAAGAACCGTACCTTGGCAAGCTAACTGTGATTTGAAGTATTTTTAACACATGTATGTGTTTTGTTCTTGCTTTGATGCAGATTCAAATCATTACATTTCAAAAAGGGCTACATGCCCTTTTCTACATCATCACACCATTATTTCCAAATTGTTTCTCAAGTGTTTGTGCCTGTCTCTGTGTGTGTGTGTGTGTGTGTGTGTGAAGTGTGATCATGCAAATACATAGTTCTCGTTGCTGTATCATATACAGTGTATTTCTAGAGAATATATACAGATTTTTCCAGAAAAAGTTAGTCTATTAGAAGATGCTATATATTTAGAGTACATGTGCGTACACCTACACACCCGCACACAATTCTGCGCTTGTAAGTGCTAAATTAAACTACAAAAGGATTTAAATCTTTCATAACTTCAAAGAATATCAATGGTGGTTTTAAAATAGCCTTAGTAGCCTCTGATCAACTGTGACTGGGCTTGGAAGCAAAGCTGGAGTGAATCTAGTTTATGCAGTAGATGGAATACCAGCAATGGATACTAGGACATTAAATGAGCCATAGAAATTGAAAAACATCACAGAAGAGAGCAACTGGCAAACTGTTCTGCTGCTAAGAAAACTGTTGAGCTGTATCTGTTTAGTCACCTGGATTTGACCATAATATTTCCTTCCCCCTTTCATAATACCCCAGATTCAAATAAAAGCTATACAAGCACCTTGACTCCATTATGATTACCTACTGATTGCTGTATCTTCTCTGTGAATTATGATCATTAAAATGTGTTTAGCGGAATAGCTATCTACATGGTCAATTTCTCTTCCAGATATATTATTTATTAAACAATTACAGGTTTTCTGGAAGGCAGATAATCACTTGTGCAATAATAAAGCCTCTGGGAAGAATAACTGATTGGTAAACCGGCTCCCCTTCTGGAGCAAAGCAAGTAATATGCTGCTTAAAAGACAACATCCATAGAATCTGTTGCTTTAGGACAGGCAAAATTACAGGTAGCCCTCAACTTACAACAGTTCAGTTCAAAGTTACGTCACTGAAAAAAGTGACCTATGACTGTTTTCACACTTAGGACTATTGCAGCATCCCTATGGTCATATGATCAAAATTCAGATGCTTGGCAACTGACTCATATTGATGACATGATCCCCTTTTGCAACCTTCTGGCAAGTAAAATCGATGGAGAAGGGCAGATTCATTTTACAACCTTGTTACTAATTTACCAACTGCAGTGATTGACTTAACACACGTGGCAAGAAAAGTTGTAAAATGGGGCAAAACTCACTTAAATGTTTCACTTAACAACAGACGTTTTGGGTTTAACTGTGGTCGTAAGTTGAGGACTACTTGTATTCACAATAAGGTAGCTATTTTTTGAAGCCCATATATTTTCACACATTTAAATTAATCTGTGTTAGCATATTGATAAATGCTCGGTTTAACAGGTCTCACTTTTAACAGGTTCCAAATTTAATGCACAAAAATCTGCTGAAAATATTTATGCCAGCTGGGGTACCGGTTGCAGAAGCAGATGTGGAGGCAGGAAAAGGAGTGAGGAGAGGCTAGTGGGAAATCATCATAGGCTATGCTGCCTTGAGGCAGTGGTGACATTGGCTGAGAAGAGAAAGATAGGGAGGAAGGGTCTTAGAAAGAGTTGGAGCAGGCAAACTGGTGGGATGTGTTGTGCTGCATTGGTCAGACAATGTATATCACCCTCACTCTATATGTTGTTAAGATTAAGGTAAGCCCTCAGTTTGGCTTTTACAGACATTTCTGTCTCTCTAGTCCATTAAATTTACATACTATTTGCCAGCTTTGGAAGCCATATTAGCACCAGAAGGTTTTCTGGAATGCTGACACTATTTAATCTAATAGACAGAAAAAGTACAGCACTATTAAAAGCTGTTCTTAATTCCTGGGAAAGAAATATATAGTCAGTACCATTCAGAGCTTTCAGTTTGAACAGACTATTTCTACTCCCTTAGTTTAATTAAAGTACATATTCACCCCCTTCAATGAATGTGAAATAGACAAGAGGGAGGGAAAAATTCAAGAAATGCTTATAATATCTTACCTTATTGTTAGTTTTGCACAGTATCATAGAATGTGATCCCACAGATGTCCAGCCACTGCATTACCCTTACCCAAGAGCAATCACACGTTCTGAAAATCTGGTGGCAGTGAAGTTGCTACTTATGAACAGGCACTGCACTATAAATGATAGCAGGGCATGCAGTTTATGGACAATAAATATCCTGTCATGACTCTTGGGGAACTTCGTGCAGAAAGAAAATTTTCAGAACTCCAGATTCTTTCCCTTGTGTTCTAGAACCGTATTTCTCAACCTTGGAAATTTTAAGATGTGTGAACTTCAACTGACAGAATTCCACAACCAGCGTTGGAATTGATAAACACTGCTCTAGAGCAATTGATGACCATGGGCATCTTGATTTAGCAGCAATATTACATTATTATAATGCTACACCACTAGACTTGTCAAAGCTGAAAAATTAACTTGGACAGTTGAACTTCATAGAAAAATACAGGTAATGTTCAACTTATAACCACAATTGGGGCCAGAATTTCCATTGCTAAGTGATGTGGTTCTTCAGTGAATCATACCGGGAGGGTGGAATAGGCACCAACTGTGCAGTTTGTCATCAAATCACAGACCTGTATTCCAAGTTATCTAACATAAGCCTAAAATATTATTATTACTGTACTGATTTTTTTTTACTTGTAAAATGGAAACTTCCATAAATTCCACAAATCATGCAAATCATGTGATGCGTTGTAGTGCAAATTAAAAAGAAAAAGCCACTCCTACTTATTAACTAATGAAGATACTTGACAGAATGCTACTTTCCTTTAAAGCAGTCTTTCTATTTTATGTTCTTATTAGATAAAACTCTTGAACTTTTTGGCATTGTGTGTGCTTGTGTGTGTCTGTGTTCCATATTCTACATTATCTTAAGATTTAATAGGATTGATTATTTTGGTAAGTCTTACAAATTTGGTAGTTTCACTTCCTATCTGATGTATTAATTTATGAAAACATTCAGTAGGACACTTTTCAGTATTAATCTTTATAGAATTTCATGTCCACCTCCACCAACCTTATGGTGAAATGCAATGTGAAGAATGCCCTTAGGTTGGAGTAATTTCCCCCTTCTATTTCCATAATTTTTCATGCTTTTGTGGCACTTCTCCTGGCTGGTTTTCCGCTTGTTAACAATAGAGTTTCTTAAGAGACCTTTTATGTCCCATCCTCTTAAATTCAGATTTTTTAGTCTATATTATTCATTTTCTAGAAATAAATATTGATTTCTGTTCTATTTAATACTCCATTTTAAGAAGTATTTTTTTTTCCTTTCTGAAATTAAATGTATGCTAGGCTTTCCAATCACATTGATATTGCGATACAACCATTGTTTGTGGCCTTCTGAAGAATGCGTATATTCCATACCTGTGCTGGGCACTCATCAGGATTAACTCAAGGGTTGCTCTACAGAATCATAGACTGAGAGAAATAAGCAATCATTAAGTCTTATTATAATCAAATATTTACTAATCTCAAATAGCTAAATCTAGTATGTGTGTAGAGCTGAGAACTTAGGTGCTGAAGAACAAACAAACGAGGCATCCTTGAATAAATCTCTAAAGATATTGCTCTATCCTGTTGGAGTATCTTTTTAGTTAAGCTAAAATTTTCTATATTTAGCTTTTTATTTCTTCCCCATTCTTTCACTTTAAAGCAAAGTTTATTTGCAGTATGACAAATGTTTGGGGTGCATGATTTTTTTCATAATGTTATTACTTGAATGTTTATATACAAGATATATGAACATTAAAGAAAAAGAGGTTTTAGACTACAGAATTTTCTTATTCGACAACCTTCCATGGGGCAAAAGAAAAAAATGTATTTTGTATCACAAAATACTAATTAGCTTTGAAGAGGTAAATTGATTTGGGATTCTTTAAGACAGTGTTCTCCACTGAGACCCAATTAGATATGCAGACCTAGCATGCCTAGTTTGCATGACAAAGATACTAAGCTAGAAAGGTTGCTCTAGAATTATTAATTTTTAGAAAAGATGATATTTTATGCAGCAACAGTACTTGAAATTAATCCCTTAATTTTGCAGAATGTTGAGCAAAACACTTGCAGTGATGAAAGGAAAAATAAAGAATACAGGACTAAAAAATATTCCTACAAATAATTTATTTATTCTTGATTGGGATTCTCAGATAATATTTTCTACATATGCACTAAACTCTTGAAACATTACAGACCAGTTAAGACTCAAGGACATGTTCAATTCAACTCCCTCTTGTATCTTCTGGATTTATCTTCAAATTGAGCAGAATGGTTTATTCCCATGTTGATACAGGAAATGCATGAAAAAATGTGGATCAAGTTCTAAAATAGTAGATAAGATGGTCAATTTAAAAAAGCATCAAAAATCAGAAGGAAATTAATAAATGTGATCCCATTCCTGAGTATTTACTACATGCATAATCACATCAGCTCTTAGTCTATTCCAGATATAATGGACTCTTCTGCCAGCTATCAAGAGATTATTCATTCCTATTCAGTCTTAGTGGGATGCAATCCAAATTAATAATCAGCTTGAGTGCCCTTTTTGACCACATTTTTCTGACAATATGGTTACTACTTTTTTTTTTCTCACAGCATGGTTACTATCTGATTGTATTTTAGTGTATAGTATCTGAACATCTTGTCTCTAATTGTCATTAATTATATTGTCATTAATTATATAATCATTTAATTGTGACAGATGTTGTCTATGATTCTGTTCAATTGAAATGGGAAGGTGATGATAATCAGCATTTTCCAACCAATCTGTAGGTGCTGCAATATCTAGCCAGCATAGCTGAATCATTCTGAAAATGACTCGTTGGAAAGGAATGTAGATATCTAAACACTGGTGCTTGAGAGGCTATATCAGCTTAAGATCTTCTAAACATGAGAAACTAGGGGAGAGAAAAATATTGCTAGAGAGCATGCACATTTTTAAAGATATGTGATGAATTTATCTTTTGCTATACTCTTATTCCTGATGCCTGATCTACAGTATGTGGTAGCAGCTTTAGTTATAAGCAAGCTGGTTTGTTCTTGGTTTAACTAGCATCAGAATCCACAAAAAGGGGGTACACTGTTATCGAGGTGCCATGAGAAGTAGGATTTGCTTTCTGATCTAACTAGGCTCCTAATAGTGGAAACTTCGGAGGAATGGCAGAGTTCCCATTTCTGATAATAATCCAGGAGTAATTTGATGCATGGAAGATTGTCACTAGTTTCTTTCCTTAGCTGGTTCTTTAGAAATATAAATCAGTTCTGACACCTGATGTAGATTCTTCTAGGCCTAACTGTGTGATACTGTGACTCATTTAACTATATTCAATAAAAAGCAGCTGGCAGCCAGAACTGAATGTTAAATATATAATTAGCAATCCAGACAAGATACTATAGACAGATAAAAAAGAAACAAAATGTGTTTGATGTTCTTCCAGATAGAATAAAGAATATTGATTTCTTATGGCATGGCATTTTAAGATTGGGGTTTCAGATCAATATTATTGAGTGTATAAAGCATTACCAGATCTAAAGAAGTGAAAAAAAAGAATTGAGACTTGGTATTTAGCACCATGAACAATTTTGCATGTAAAATTGGTCTCGGCCCTCAGTTGACTTCTATGACCGAATAAAATTATATTTGCAATCTAATGAAGATAATATTAAACAGCCAATAATATGTACTTGAATGCTTATATGTGAATTATCTGGGATAGAATTAGGTTAGCGATTTACCAATTATCCATTTTTCGTATCAGAACCAAGCAATAAAAATGGATCAACTTGAATTGCAAGCAAATAGAACAGCAACTGGTCCATATGCTGCTTCTTCCATGTCATTCCATTCCATTTCCAGCCAGCTAGTTTTACCTTCTCCAAGGTAACAGCTAGACTCATTTCTTTCATAACTACTTTTTCTTATAAGGTTAATTCTGAAAACCCTGGAATTCTTCACAGTTTGTTGAAATTCCCCTTATAGATGAGCATTGACATTGAAATGTCATCAATAAAAGTGAAAAAATAAAACCTTAACAAAATATGTCAGAGCCAGATTGTTCTGTTTGAGATATTACATTTCCTTTATGAATCCCTCTGTACTTGGTAGGTAGTCACCCATTAGAATGTATCTGTCCTGAGATAAAGCTATTTTTATAATTCTTGCTCATTTCATAATATTCATGTATAATTTACAAGTATTACCTTTAACCTCTCTCAGTTGAAAAGCTGTGGATATAGAGAGAGAGGTTATCCCTTTTCTCTTATTTAAATACTCTTTCTTTATGTCTCATGTTAGCCTTGAGATGGGGATTTCATACAGAAATGTTGTGAAGGAAAAGAAGATTAGTCCCATCCTCTAGAGAAAATCAGAACTCTCATCTGTCAGCTTTTGCATAAAAATGCAAATATTGCAAGCAAATCACAGGTCTCAATTCCACCGGTATCAGCTTATAGTAAAATGTTTTACTTTCTAGTCATCTTTCTTTTTCCTAGGGTGCATTTATTGAAACAATTAACCCAAAGTTCATATTGACAAAAAATGGATTCTACTTTTCCCCCCTTTACTCTCATTGCATTCTACATATATAGAATATATTTGCACTTCACATACTTCGCTCTCCCAAATATTTTTAATGGATTAGCGTATGCCGTTTCTTTAAAAACCTGATAAAAATGAATATCAACAGCAGCACCGTAGAGATTTTAGGATATGCTGTCCTTTTTCCTTCCTTCCTTTTTTCCTTCCTTCCTTTTTTTTGGGGGGGGGGGCTGTCTTTTGGGAATTGAAATTTTTTCAAGATGTTTATGATATTTTGTTTGTAAAGGAAATGAGGTTCTGCATAAGTCTGTTCTTTCTTAAAAGGTTTTGTGAATCACTTCATTTTCACATCTAATGAGGCTTTTTATTGCTGTGTATTCTCTTTGTATATCATACTGTGTGGGAGAAAGGAAAAGAAAAGATGATTTACTGGACAATATTGTAGGATAGCTTTTAATATGAAATATTACAAATTGTTTTTCCATGGCATTGTTTTTGGACCTTCCCTTTCTGGGCTGCAGAGAGGTGAAGAGGGCTGATGGAATGCATAAACTCTTATTGAGAGGCTGGTATATATATACATGTGGTATATAGTTGATACTCAACCATTTATTATTTACCCATGAGGCAAATATAGATGAACCAAACCACCTCTCTTTGGCTTGGATAAACTTTAGTTTGCAGTGAATGGATTAAGAAGACTGGATAATTTGGAATGGTATTTATATATTTTCTATCTTCCCATGGTACAAACATGGAGTTCACATAGGCCTGTTTGTTGTTTTTACCATGCAAGGAGAGATCATGTGGAGCAATAATTATGACAAAACTGTATCCAAACATTGTTTGTAACCATGTTTCCAGTTGCAGAAAAGTACCCTTTCAAAACTTACTCTATGAATGTAACCAACATTAGCAGTTAATGTTGGTTACATTCATAGAGTTTGAAAGGTGTCTCCCAGTGTTTTCATAAGGTTTCACAAAAGAGAAGATTGAGAGGAAAGAAAGAAAGAAATAATTTACTTGCATTAGCATACCTGAACTGATTAGCTAAATTGTGGTTCTGTGCTTCTCTGTTCAGCCTACGTATCCTTCTTAACGATTGCTGGTGCCAAATGGGGCAGAGAGAAGTACATTTTTAGCTTTGGATCAACATTCCTTATAAACTTACAGCAAACATTTTATTACTAGGATTATGCAGGATTTTCAAATTTATGATTCAAGTTTTATTGCCGAGGGAGAAAATAAAATGTTTGATTGTCTGCAAGCTATATAAAATTTCTCCCCCGCCCCCCAATTTATCAGTACACCAATGTTTACTTAGCAGTATTCACAAACAAGTACAGCAACATTGTGAACTTTACTTAAGTACAAATGGCCCCAAGGCTTTGAGGTTTTGAGTTTATTGTTTAATTTCTCTTTATAGGCTGTTTGAAAATGCTGAAACATTTCTGTTCTTTCATCCAAAACTTCCAGTTTTCTTACAACAGAATATTGAATAATGCAATTGCATGATTAAAGCAGGATCATTTTGCATGTAACCTTTGATAAGGGAAGTGAGATAATGTTTCTCATAAATGTGTAATTTTCATAGGTAAAAGTAAGGCTTTCCCTTGTCCCTTGTCTAAGGGGTGGTGTTCATCTCCATTTCTTAGCCAGCATGGCTATATGCCAAAGTGTATAGATCACTATTGTTTTTCCAGTGAAGTGGTACCTATTTATCTACTCACGTTTGAATACTTTCAAACTGCTAGATAGGCCAGAACAGGGGTAAGTAACAGCAGCTCACCCCATCATGTGCACTCAGGTCTTGGACTGTCAGCTTTCCAGCTGACAAGCTCAGCATCTTTGACTGCTGAGCCATAACACCCCTGCAATGTAATTTTAGTTTAATTTTATTTAATTTATAATTTTATTTAATTTTTATTCTCATTTATCTTAATGGGGAAAAGAAACTTAAAATTCACATTCACAATTTCAGCATGTTTTTGGCACTTTACTACTGCAATAGCCTGCTCAAAAGTTGATTATACCTTATTTGGATCATATGCTTCAAACCACTTGTCTATTGCAATTCATATCCAACATTTCTCCTTCTTTTAAAGAAAAAAGTATAAAAATAAGGCTTTTTATCAATTATGAGGAAGGTGTATTTTATGTTTTTTTTTTCTTGCATTCAGTCATATCTAATTCTCAAAGGGCCTGATCAAGTTCCTGTAATTTTCTTAACAAGTTTTTTCAGAAATGATTTGCCATAGCTTCCTTCCTAGTCCTGAGAAAAAGTGACCCAGGGTAATCCAGCTTACCCAAGACCAGAACTCAGAGACTCTTGGTTTCTGGTCTGATGACTTAACCACTACACCAAACTGACTTTAATTTCTAGACAAAAATATTTAATCTTCACATTATCTTTTTAAACGGAATTGTTCACAGGGAGATAGAAAAGTAGAGATGGTGGCCAATATTAACACATGTTTTTTAAAAAGGTTGAGAGATTGATTGTGGCTTTCTCATTTTTTTTAACACACACACACACACACACACACACACACACACACTGAAATTGTAGAAAATGGAAAGCAAAGAAAGAAGCAAAGAAACTGCACCAAGGTTTGCTTCTCCTACAGCTACAGTTGGGGGAGATGGGAAATGGGCACCCCACTGAGCTCAGCTGAAACCAGCCATTTTTTGTTTTCCCTGTATTTGAACCAGAGCATTCTAGCTGGCTATTCTTATTAGGTGATTATCAATGTCAGCCAAATGTTACGTTTTTATGGCTAGTAATTCCAAATAATTAAGAGGTGCAATTATAAGGACATTGAGTTTCTTTTTTCCTGCTTCATCACTTTTTTACTTTTATGTAATCTCTTTCTGGATTGTAAATGTGAGGGAAAGCACTCATTTTTATGTCTTATAAGATGTGTCATTCATTTTTAAAGCTGAAGAACAAGCTATAGAAGCCACAAATAAAACTCCTGAAAATCATTGCCTACTTTTACAGATAACAGATAATTGGAGTTGGAAGGGACCTTGTAGGTCATCTAGTCCAACACCCTGCCCAAGCCAGAGACCCTACACCATTTCTGACAGATGGGAGTCCAATCTCTTCTTGAAAGTCTCAAGTGATGGTGCTCCCACAATTTCCAAGGGCAAGCTGTTCCATCAATTGATTGTTCTCACTGTCAGAAAGTTTCTCCTTATTTAACCTGAAAGTAAGGTTAATAAGCTGTTCCACTGGTTGATCGTTCTTACTGTCAGAAAGTTTCTCCTTATTTAACCTGGAAATAAGGAGAAACTTTCTGACAGTGAGAACGATCAACCAGTGGAATAGCTTGCCCTCGGAAGTTATGGGAGCGCCATCACTTGAGACTTTCAAGAAGAGGGGCAAAATTTGATGCAGTTTCTTTGCTTCTTTCTTTGCTTTCCATCTTCTACAATTTCAGTGTGTGTTTGTGTGACATTTTTCAGCTAGCCCTCTTTTCAGGACAATGAAACTGACTTCAAAACAAATCCACACAGTTCAGAACAATAGGTTTTCTGAAACTGGTAAAAATCACATCCTGATAAATGCTTTGGACACTTTCACTATATATATTAAGGTACAACAAGTTCATATTGGGTAATGAACATTTAACCATCTATGTAACTAAGTTGGGGAGTACCGTAATAAGACTAGACATGGAGAATATAGCTACAAGCTATATTTTGAAAAGGAATTGCATAGGAGGAAAGTAAAGTTTCGAGGCTCACTTGGAAAAAAGGATAAAAATTTATCCTCAAATGGTTAAAAATCTCTGGGATGAAATTGACCCTTGTAGATTAAACCAGCAAAAATTGTGTTGAGTCAGATGAATTATACTCTGTAAATTGTTAATATACAAGAATAGAAATAATCAACTGGCTTGTTGCTTTTAAACTGCAGAGCTGTTTTATGGCATATGTGCTGTATTTCCAGGGGTCTGTTACTTAAACGGTATTTATTTTCATTTAATGGAAACTGCAGGAGTTGCTGTAAATGATGCAGATAATCATTTTATTTATTGATGTAGCGACACAGAATGCAGTGACCTTTTTAAAAGCTTTTTACAAATGTTTTTGTGTAATTTATGGAACACATCGTAGCCAACATGATCTAGTTAGAGTTTAGAGTTAGAGTTTAAATTCTCTATCAAATTTAAATTCTCATAGAATCAAGAAGTTGACTGTATGATTTATGGCTAGTTGCTGTCTCTCAACCTATCTTAAAAATATAAAAAAATAGGTACAAAAATAGGGATGAAATGAGATGAGAAAATTATGCATGCTACCATGAGTTTCTGAACATGTAACAGTATGTAGAAACAACTGTTATGCAAAAGGTATCGCAACACACAGAAAGAAAAGAGAAACCATTTGTCTCAAAAGGGACTCTCCCTAGTATTCTGAAAAGTAAAAGTAAAGAAGGGAAAATGCTTTCAGATTTGCACAATTGTTACTGTAACATTACAGCTAAGTTAATGTTAGTATTCATGATTTGTGCTTCTTGATCACTCTACCTCAAAGAGCTGACAAGAGAGAATTGAGGATATAAATGAAATGAATAAATCAATAGGAAGAGCAGGACAATGAACAGCCTTCCCTAATAAAATGGATTGATATTTGGCTCCCAAGACATGTAGTTAGCGCCATAGAATTTGGATTCTAAACAGAGCAAATTGAAAATATCAAAGCAGACAGCTGTATCAACTTCACACACTGAAACCTGTTTCCACACTGAGTTGGAGCAGCTAAAACTGAAAATAGATAAGGATTACACTCTTAAATGATGTGAATAAATCCCATACAATTTCTAGCTGTACATTTTAATTGGATAGCTGTTTCTTTCTCCAGGTGCTGCTAGCAAGCATGATTCATATGTTTTTGATACAACTGGATAAATATATGTTTCTGGTTCCAATTATAGTTAATTTGTGATCTATATTAATAACTTAATTAAAAATCTAAATTATTTGATCAATTAGTGGATGAAGATTCTTATGTTTAGGGGAGCAAACTACAGTTCTTGTGTTTTGACTTGCTTAATCTTGCTTAATTTGAAGAAATAAGAGATAGGAGTTAAATTTCAATTGTTGGAAATAACTTTGTTCCCTCTTTTTAGAACAATAAAAAATCAAAAGCATTTTAAAGATATGGGGATAAGAAATATTATCCAGGAACAAGAAGTGTTTGTATTTTTCTTTGTGTTAGCTATTGAGGAATACAAACAATTTCAACATTTATACCGAGAACATCATGCTATAAAAATAGTCATAAAAATATATTCTTAAAATATCTAAGATATAATGACCAGATTTGAGTTACCTATTTCTTAATGGTAAGATTTTTTCAGAGCAATTTGTTATGCAATTTAGGCATCTCAGAGGATTTGCATCGTATCTTATCTCTGAATGACTCAAAATAATTTGTAGAAATAGCAATATAGTGGTAAAATGCAATCAATACAAATTGCAGATTGTTATTTAAAACTTATATTACTACAACTGAAATGTTAAAACAAATAATACTTGAAAGTTCTGATAAGCAAATATATTTTGAATCTTCTACATTAGGAAAAGGAAGGTTTTCTATTGATTCAAGCATAGCTTGTTCTATAACATGAGCTGAGCCTTGGAGAAAACGAACTAAACTTAGATTCCTGGTTGGATTCAGTTCCAAGTGTGGGAAGTTCTGGATCTTAGTTTTATAACTATGTAAGGAGTCCTTCATACCTTTATTATGGGCAATCTGATGTATGCTCAGAAAGTAGCTAGCAATCTGTAAACTTGTTTCAACATAAGGATTAAGTGAGACCTTCTGGGCATATCACTTGTACTGCCAAATTTAATCAACTGAAACAAATTTCAAGAAATATCTGATATAATGCACATTGCAATCTAATTTTGAGATTATCAGTTTTGAGTCATTCAAAGCCAGGTATCTTCTCTCCAATAGGGACAGAGTTTGAAGATTTACCATCAAAGTTGATAAAGGCCTTCATGCTACTAATAGTTTGTGATGGTCCAGCATCAAAGCTGTCTCCAAGAGGTCTGCAACATTGCAATTCTTTATCCTTAAGAATTCTTTCAGATTCTGAAGTCAGAAACAACTTGATTTTCTCCACATTATTTCCCACTAAATAAGTTCTTCCAGAGATCCAAAATATCAGAAAATGAGAAATATAAATATCATCAGGCTGTTGACGACAACTATTGCCAAACTTACAAATGATCTTTCTTAGAATCATTTGACCATGATTGCTTAAAAACAGATGGCACAATTTTCCATCATTCCATTAAACAGAGAAATGAATGTGTATGTAAACCTCCACAATTTTATTACAGCTCATCTTGCCAGCTGACTATTTTGTCCTTGCCTGCACTAATATTTAACTCATTCATCCTTGATTTGGTTTAGCAGCATTGATTCATAACTAATACTTTACTACAAAAAATAAAAAATGTCTGGAGATGGCTCCGTAGTGAAAAATAATTCTTTAAAAAATAGTTTGGTTAACACATTATATTAAACCCTTTTTAATTTAATCCCATGGTTTGTTGAATAAACATTGTTGGCTAAGTTCATGAAATATGCATCAACATAAACCGGGGCTTGGCAGATTGCAATAAAGAGTCATGCAGCCCCCATAATCCAAATGTGTTATTCTTGGAAACTCTTTTGATCATGACTGCTAAAAACAGATGGCACAATTTTACATCATTTTATCTATTGATGTAATAGATGAAAAAATTATTTGTAAACCTTAATAGAGCCAGTTGAATGTTCTGATTAAGGTACCAGGCTAGAAATAGAGATTATGATTATGAAAAGGATTATGATTATGTCTTAATCATGAAGCAAGTTGAGTGATCTTGGACCAGTCGCTCTCTCTCAGCCTTAGGAAGCAGGCATCACATCTGAAAAACCTTGACAAGAGAACTGTAGGAACTTGTCCAGAGAGCCCCTGGGGTAAAAACAAACTGAGTTGAAGGTACCCCAAATAACACCAAACCCCTTAAATAAGGTATATATCAGTTTTCAAAATTAATGAAAGAATCTTACCTGCTATGAATTCATCCAATGTATAAACTGCTTTATAAATCACAATGTTTTTATTCAGACAATTATGTCAAAGAAAATCCTGCAAATAATTTCAGGACTGATTGTGATATCTAAATGCTGTAATATGTAATATTTTTTTTTTAATTAACTAGGTTTTAAAAAAGCATACTTGGACCATTAAGCACCATTAAGCCTGATCTGACTATTAAGGTTTGGTGATATTAAAATCAGAAAATAAAATGTACATTTCGTAGCCTGTGCAGATTATTCTGAATCCATTTCTTAGACCTACAAAGGAGATGCTTGAAGCCTGAGCATAGGCCACTTTCCTCTGCAAGCTGTCTTGGCTTATCTTCTGGATGAGCCTCTGAGGCTGAGAAGACCTTTGTATGAATTGAAGTTACAGCACCATTTTCAGGAGCAGGTTAAAAGAAAAATTTAGTTTCCAAGCCTTGTGAATGATTTCCATACATTTATTTGCAAAGTTCGAAAATAACAGTAAATAAGGTAGACAGATGTGATCAAAGTAAAAAGCAGAATGTCCTCAAAAGTGGTACAAGTTGTTACTATGGACAGTCCAAATGGCATAGTTGTCAAGAGTTTTTCTCAAGTTGCCACCTATTTCTTCACCTCACCCTCTGAGGCCGACAACAAATCTTAGTGCTTCATTTGATTGGCCATTCCTCAGATTTTCTTGTCTCTATAATAAGGGCTTTTATAAATGATGGTGTGATATATGTAGATAAATCTTAGCAATTTATTGATTTATATAACTCTAATGCTATCATGTGAAAATGTTATAAATTAGGAAATGAGATTTACACAGGTGGAGAGAACTTGGTTAAGTGCTAGAGCTTTTAAATTCAGTGGTGTAGAAGAACTGCAACATTAGTCTTTGCTTACCAGAAATTTATTTATTTGCTTATTTACTTACTTCTTTCAAATTTACTGTATATTGACTCTAGGCGGTGCCCAACATTTGGAATCTTATCCAAATCCAAGGTAAACTGCTAGAGCAATGTTAAAGTATAGGACATTTTTGTTTTTAAAATTATTCTACCTTATGAGATACTTTCTTAATTTGTGGATCAAAGAATGCATAATAATGACTACATAATGCTGAGATGTTCTTATATAATACAACAGTGCTCAGCAGAAACATATCTAACAGATTTTAGAGGACAATTCAAAATTACCCCATAGATTACAGGTCTCTGTGTGACTAGAATAGGAATAGAATGTATAGCTGGACTAAATATGACTGTAATAAGAGACTCTTGAAGCAATACAGTTTGATAGAGAAAAAGTGTTCATTATTCAAAGACTTAATCCAAAAGTTCAAAAAAATTGTGTTAAGTTAGCAGGAATGTTGAATAATAGGCATTTAACAGGTTTGGTAGTATCTGTTTTCTCACTAGGCCTATTTCCTCTGGAGCAACTGGAATTTATACTAATGCCTCTAATTTAGTTCCAAGTCTTCTGACTGGCTCAATACAATCTGGGAGCATATAAGATTTAACTATGGTTTGCTGAAAAAGCTATGAGGTGGATTCATATTATGCCAAAATCACACTGTTTTCTGGCTTAGCTCAACTGTCTTTTTATTTATGTTTCCTGTGCTAAATAAAAAAAACTTGAAAGAATTATTTTGGGAGTTTTGTACAAATAAGTCTATAATATATTTATAGCACTTAGAGACATGAAATAATCTGTTCTAAATTCCAGGGAAGAGTATGGGAAATATTTCTTGTATGTATGAGATTTTATAAAACACGCATGGAGACTAACTTTGAAAGGATGGATGAGGAATTTAAAAATGTACTTAGAGAAACGGAAGACTCTCTGGTCCACCTCGAGATGGACAAAGCAATGGCGTATTTAAGATTCCAGAATGTGGCGGAAGCCAAAAATGAAGAATTGGAACATTTGATGGCAGAAATATTGGCTGAATGGCTAGGAAAGGAAAAAGATGATCTAATTAAAGAGTTTGATGAGGTATATAGGGTTAGCACAAGCTACGCCAGGCGTAACAACTGTCCAAGAGAAATTCATATCCGCTTCTCTAGGAGATGTCTGAGGGATTTAATTTTGAAAATGTCTAGGGAGGAAACAATATCATATAAAGGCAGAGAAATTAGGATTTTAAAACGAATTCCAAAGAGAGTGAGGATGATAAGACAAGATTATAAATTTTTAGCTAATGATTTAAATAAAGAAGGAATCCATTTTAAATGGTTAATCCCGGAAGGGATGTTAATTACATGGAAAGAGAGGAAAATCAAAATAGAATCGATAGAACAGGCCCAAGTTTTTCATCAACAGCTCACAGATAAGAATAGTCAACCCACCAAAGAAGAACCTAAAACAAGACCACAGGAGGTCCCATATTATCACAGAACCCAAAAGGAACGACTTTCTCCAATTTCAGGAAGTGATAATCCACAACATGGGAGAGAAGAGCAAATCCCACAACAACAACAACAAGAGAACCGAATCATTACTAGGCAAAAATCTAAGCAGAAGTAGATAAATGGTGGAGGGGAAGAAGTTGCTCTCCATCAACATAAATGGATTAAATTCATTATCAAAAAGAAAAAGGATATTCTTAAAACTTATTCAACATAACGCAGATATAATATGTCTTCAAGAGACACATATTTCGAAAAATGACGAAAGACATCTAATTTGTCCAAAATTAGGTAAACTTTTTACAGCACTGGCCGACAAACACAAGAAAAAAGGAATTGCAATTTACGTAAAACAAGATGTAAAGGCAGAATTAATCTGGTCGGATCCCGAAGGAAGAACTCTGGTTATACAAGTTTGGATAAACCACATCACATTTTTACTTGTAGCAATCTATGCCCCAAATGATGACCAGGGGAAATTTTTTAAACACCTTCACCAAAAAATAGTAGGCTTTGAAAAAAGAAACATTTGCTTGATTGGCGATTTTAACTCCATTGCAGACTACCAGAAAGACCATAGTAATATGGGGAAAAACAAGAAGGGGAAAAGGGAACTTTCTGCGGCATGTAAGGAAATGTTGAGAGAGCTAAATTTAAAAGATCTATGGAGGGAACGGAATCTTGAAGGAAAACAATTTACATACTATTCTAACCCACATAAGACTTGGACCAGAATAGATATGGCTTGGATGGATTTGGACTTGGCTAATGAAATAAAAGAAATCAAAATCCTACCGAATGAATGGGCTGATCATAACCCAATACAGCTAATTTGGAGAGATAGGAGACGAATAAAAAAAAGATGGACACTAAACAACCAAATTGTAAACGAAGAAGAGTATATTAATAAACTGAAAGAGGAGCTAAACTATTTTCTAAAAGATAATAATAATGAAACAACTTCAAAACAGAACATTTGGGATACTATGAAAGCAATTATAAGAGGCACAACAATTTCCTATAATGCTATGAGAAACAAGAGAATTTATGCCCAACAAAACGTGTTACAACAACAAATCGAAGACTTAGAAATACAATTACAAAAAACCCCTAAGATCCAAGGACTACAAAATCAGTTAATACTAGCCAAACATAAGCTGAATTTAATTGAACAAGATAAAATAGAAGTTAGCTTGAGAAGGTCCAAACAAAATTATTTTGAACACGCCAATAAACCAGGAAGATGGCTATCTTATAAACTTAAAAAAGAAAAAGAAGAGAGATTGATACACCAATTAATAGACGAGAAAGGCATCCCACAACATGAGATTGAGAAGAAAAAGGATATTATATTAAACTATTTTCAAAGATTATATAAAAAAGAAGAAATCAATGAGGATAAAATAAGAACTTATCTGGAGAATACGAATGATAAAACAATAGGGGAAGGAGACAAAGAATTACTAAATAAGGATATTACATGGTCTGAGTTAAAATCTGCAATGGAAAATCAATGTAATAATAAATCCCCTGGTCCAGATGGGATTCCAGTAGAATTGTATAAAGCCACAATAGATTTAGTAGGGCCTCTGATGCTGGAAGTGTTTAACGAAGTACTTTTGGCTGCCAAAATGCCAGACTCATGGAGGGAGGCGTTGATTGCGTTAATTCCGAAGGAGGATGTGGATGCCAGATATATCAACAATTATAGACCAATCTCACTTTTAAACGCCGATTATAAATTATTTACCTCAATTATAGCGAATAGAGTAAAACAAGTTTTAAATTTATACATTCATGAAGACCAAAATGGTTTCCTTCCATTCCGCCAAATTAAAAACAATTTAAGAACCGTTATTGACGTCTTAGAATATTATGAAGCTCATCCAGAGAAACAATTTACACTCATGTTTCTAGATGCGGAGAAAGCATTCGATAACTTACATTGGCACTTTTTAATACAAAAAATCTATAACATGAATCTGGGCACTAAATTCGAGAATATTATCACAACAATTTACAATACCCAACAAGCCAATATACTAATTAATGGTGAACAAACAGGCCCACTAAGCATTGAAAAGGGCGTTAGACAGGGTTGCCCTCTCTCACCCCTCTTATTTATATTTGCTTTAGAATCATTGTTAACGCGGATAAGACAAAATTCTGAAATCCAAGGAGTTAGGGTCAAAGCAGAGGAATATAAATTACAGGCGTTTGCAGACGATATGGTTTTCTTCCTAGAGGATCCCATGGAAAAAGGACATAATCTAATAAAAGAACTAGAACAATATGGCTCAGTAGCAGGATTAAAGATTAACAGAAGTAAGACGAAATTACTGACTAAAAATCTAACAGAGAACCAGAGGAAAGGATTAGAAAAAACCATGGGGATACAGGCAACAAAAAAGGTCAAATATTTAGGCATATGGTTAACACCACATAGTAAATCACTCAAAGAGAATAATTATGATAAACTGTTACAGCAAATTAAGAAAGATCTAGAATCTTGGAATAAGTTGCAGCTTTCTCTACTGGGCAGGATTGCCACAATCAAAATGAACATCTTACCAAAACTCCTTTACTTATTCCAGACAATCCCAATAAAATTACCAAAAAATTTTTTTGATGATATAAATAAGGTAACTCTTAAATTTATTTGGCAAGGGAAAAAAGCTAGAATCAGTATTAAGGCCTTACAAGATGCAAAAAGTAGAGGTGGGCTAGCGCTTCCAAACTGGGAATTATATTATTGGGCAGCCAACTTATTATGGTTAAAAGACTGGGTCAATTTACGGAACAAAAGAACTCTAGTCTTGGAAGGGCACGACCTTCAGAGAGGATGGCACGCATTTCTATGGGATGTGGAGAAAACTAAACAGGCGTACTTTCATAGACATCTTATTAGAGATTCACTATTAACTAATTGGAAAAAAATATGTAAAAAACATTATTTAAAAATTCCGATTTGGCTTTCAACAATGGAGGCAATGGTTCATCCCAACAATTTGGATATAACAAAAATGACTAAATATAAAGATTTATTAGACCCTTTAGGAAAATTAAGAACTCGACAGGACTTACAGGAACAGGGATTTAAAATTGATCAGTGGTTATATATACAAATCCATAGTAGATACAAACAAGATATCAAAGAGTTTGGAATCTATAGCAAATTACAACACTTAGATAAAATCTTATTAGGATCAAATAAAAAGAATATCTCTAAATTTTATAAATATTTATTGGAGGTAGAATTAGAGCAAGAGATAGTGAAAGGGAACATGATAATGTGGAGTAGGAATATTGGAAGAAGCATTACATTAACAGAATGGGAAAAGATCTGGAATAGAATCATTAAGATTACGAAATCTGCGGCGTACAAAGAAAATATGTATAAAATGTTATATAGATGGCACTTATCCCCTTCGAGGTTAGCGAAAATGAACCCAAACTCTAGTCCAAAATGTTGGAAATGTAAAAACATAGAGGGAACCTACTTTCATATGTGGTGGACCTGTAAAGAAGCCCAGAAATACTGGCAAAAAATTAGAAAATGGCTGGAGGAGATAACCAAAGAACAAATCGAATACAAACCAGAGTTCTTCCTACTAGGGATCTCTGATAAACATTTTCCTAAAAAGACGAAATATATAATAATTCATATTCTAACTGCGGCCAGATTAGCATTTGCCCAGTGCTGGAAATCATCCTGTTTACCTACAGATCAATTGGTCATTCAGAAAATATGTGACTGCGCAGAAATGGACAATTTAACCATAGCTCTTAAAAATAAAGGGTCTTCAGCATTTGATAATAATTGGAATGCGTGGTATAATTGGTTATATCAGAGATAAACTGTTCAAGGAATAATGGGTAATTTAAGCATAAATAGTGATAAGATGTGTATATTTAAAGTAAGGTAGGAGAATTGGATCTTGCAGACTGTCAAAAAGAATATCTGTTTGGTTTTAACGTATTTTCTTTTTTCTTCCGTCTCTTTGTTTTTTTTCTCTCTTTTATACTTCTTTTTCTCCTTTTTCGGTCGCAAGACCGAGCGTTTTTTTTTTTCTTTTCCTCTCTTTCTCTTCTTTCTTTCTTCTTTTTTTCTCTCTGTTGCATATGTAATGTTGTTATGTTATTTTTTAATTGTAAATTCAATAAAATTTATATATATATAAAAAAAAGAAAGCATAAAGTTAATCTGTTACGCAGGTGTTTATACTGGTGATGAGGCCAAAAGGCAAATCTTTATTTCATCGATTAATCAAAGTGTTGATGTTTAAAAAAAGTGTTAAAGCAGACAGTCTGTGATATTCAAAGATGTGTAAAGGCAAAGTGGGAAATTGTGTAGAAATAGTGGGTTTGCAAAAGAGTAATGTGGGAAAAGTTTATTGCAGGTTGCTCCAGTCTAATTTTATATAGTTTGATAGAGAAGCTCTGGATAGAACCCAAAGAACTTTTATAACAAAATCATTTCAAAAAGTTACACAAATGATTTTATTTTGTTACTCCATAATATACCACTGTACCAGAAGGTCATCTTTTTTTTATCATATCTAGTAACCAAGTTAAAATATATTCCTTGTCATATTTAGCATGTTCATGATTACACTTTTGTACAGGTAGCCTAAAGTCAAAATGATACAATAGCAGGAGAAGAATGTCCAGTTCATTGTTTTATCTAAAGAATTTAATCAAAAAATTATTAGTCTGTTCCTGTTGTTATCACATCAGTATTATCAGAAGGTTCTCAGTGAGTATTTACTATAGATTTATTGACACAGAATATTTTGGGCATTATTATTTTTTTCATTAGGACTGTGTTTGTGAAAAGTTGTTCTCTGTTCTCTGAGAATTTAACAGATTTTGAGTGTTAGAAGTTTTTTAAAGGCTAAAATTTGGTGCTGTTGGGAGTAGAATTTTCTTTTTCTAGCAATGAAGAAACTGCTAGTAACCATGGAAAAAACCTTCAGTCCTGCTGTTTTTCTAAAGCATAGCTTATTTAGGTTTACCATTTTAAGAGATGTTATTGGTTCTATGAATGTGTATGTGAGCACATGCGTGCTCTTATGTTCTTTTAATAACCTGCATTTAAAGAAACCACATTGCTCAGTGTGAAATTCTATTTTAACTTGGCAACAGTGAGAAATACTGGGTGAGATTAAAACAGCAAGGAAAAGGAAAGAATGTTCTTAAAAAGAGAAAGAAGGAATACTTACTGAATGACCTTTTGTTGTAGTAATAAAACTGTGCTTTTTAGGTCATAACTGTTACTGTTTTTTCCCCACTGTGTTCTTACCCAGGTTTGACAGTAGGAAAATAGGATATAAAGCATTTGAATCTGGGTTATTTCCAATCTCATCCTCTATAGGTGGAGCTACCAGAGATGTGTTGCAAACCTTTGAATGACCATTAGTTAGTAGCAAGGTGATATAGAAAATGCATAACTCTTTCTTGCCATCTAGTGGTTTTCTGGATTTTTGTAATACAGATGTGCTAATGTTTCTACTGTATAATTTTTATGTGGATGTCCATCTTTAGACCAATTTCTTTATTTTCACCAAAGGCTACAAAAGATCTATATTTCCCCCAACTGAATACCCTAACTCTTTTTGGCTTATCACTCATCATTTCTGCTGGCTGTACGATTGGCAGAATGGCTTAGCCTTACACACAAAGCCTACTGGCAGGCGTTGAAACAATTATCCAAAGCCTACTGGCGTTGAAACAATTATCCAATACTCACTCACTTGGGAAACATTCTTAAATATTTAAGTGCTTAGACTAACTTGGAATTAATAATAAGGACATCATTCAGCTCTATATTTGAAATGATTTACTCTGGTTTTATTATGTCCCTTTCCTTTCATTAGGACTACCATATCTGAATTTGGAAAATGCAGATGACTTTATTTATTTATTTAGCATATGGCATATCATGCACGGACTTGCAATATATGTGACTTTATCTAGATTAATAAAACACAAAAAACATAAATGTTAAAAAGATCTGTATTCAAAAACATTTTTCTGCCATTTTAGCATTGGTGTGCATCATTGTTATATGAAAGAAATCAGGTACTGGACCGGTATATACCCTCAACTTACAGCCAGTCACGATGTGATCTACAGTGTGATGTGGGACCACACAGTCACACTGAGGGGAGGATAGTATTTATGCAGTGAGTCCTGGCATACGCCATCTGATATATGAATCCTATTCAAGATTGTCCATTGCTGGCATGATAGGTCAAAGACTGGCACCTTTTTTGTTGGGTCATTTATATGTCTTCCTAATGTCTGGACATTCAGCGATCCATTTGGCTTTCCATTGGAAAAATGATGTTAAAGTTGTTGAGCAGACGTTGTGCAAGTGCCAATGGGGGCTTCCTGGATTTGAATCTTCCAACTGATAAATGAGGAAAGTTGGCATGTATTGGTAGGAGTGAGTTGTTCATAACTTTTTTGTATATTTTCTCATTAGTACATCTTGCATTTGTAAAGCTGGTGGTGCTATATGGGACAGAACAGGAAGCCAGCAAGTTTGAGTGGTTTTAAAACATCTGCGCTTATAATCTTCATGGTGTCATTGAGTCTGGTGTCTAACTTAATAGTATAGCACCTGTTAAACCAAATAGGGGCTCATTATTCTGCTGCTGAGTAGACCAACCTTAGTGCTGATGATCTGAGATTGGCAGTTAAAGCTCCTGATTTAATTCTGCATAATTTCTGGAGGATATTGTCCGTAGTGTTGATTTTTGCCACTGTATTTCCGATATGCATCTTATAGGAGAGAGTCTGGTCCATTATTACTCAAAGGTACTCTGGCTGGGGTTAAAGCGGAATAAGTTGTTGTTTAAGTAGACCTTCAGGGCTTCATATGCTAATTTGTTGTTAAGATAGAAGTATGTAGTTACTGCTTTCCTGATACTAGGAATAAGCCTCCAGTCAGTGAAGAATTTTCTTAAGATGGTTGGACAACAGGCTGTCTGCTACCTCCATGTGTTTTTCTTGTACTGCTGCCAAATCATCAGCATATCTGAATTGGCAACCCTTGTTGCCAGTTTTATAGCAGTTGACATTACATAATTTTGTGGGCCATTGTTTAATTGTCTTACCTTATTATCTGAAAGAATCTATCATTCAGCATGTAATAATTAGTCAGGGAATAATATGATATTATTTTAGCTTTTTTGAATTCTGTTAGGAGGTAGCCATTGGAAACTATATCTGAAAGGAATTTACCAATCCAATTCCCTTTGCACCTCCTGGAGTTTATCAAGAATTCTGGATGAATGTCATCAAAGCTTTACCACATTTTAGACAACCGATAGGAGTGTCAATTTCCTCTATAAAGATGGGACAAGAGTATTCAAAATGCATTTGATCCAACTGCCAAAAAGCTGAAAGCCCTTTAGATAATCCTTTCACCCTTGGAACTTTGGAGAGAGAGATGACTCAGGAGGTTTTTTGGTCAGGAGTCACATTGGGCATTTGTTGGGCACATTGGGCATTTCTTTAATAGGCTTCCAGAATTCCTGCTGGATGGTGAAATGTAGTGATTTTGTTCCCACTTCTTACGCCAAGCTGCATCCAAGCTGTGTAAGAGATTATCAGCGATTTCCAGGTCGGCACTCTATAGGAAGGTCTGGTGAAGTCCTTCAGTCTCTTCATTCCATCCTGTGATATACTTTCTTCTAAATCCTCAAGGTACGGGACTTTTCACCTGGATTATTATTGCCTTCATGAATCTATGATAGTGCTGACTACTTGTGGAATTCACTGTAGATGGAGTTTTATCAAGTTTTTCAGCAAATTTGGTCCAGTTAGCTTTTTGAAAGTTCCATCTGCCTCTAGGGGTAGAACAAATGAGGGGAATTTGGAGTCCAACTTCTAGCAAGATAGGATGGTGTTGGCTATGCAGGAATATATCCTCTACTTTCCTTGGACTGGCTGCAAGTTTGGGCCTTCTGTGATGAAAGACAAGTCTGGATTGGTTTCACAGTTTGTGCTGCCAATTTAAACTTGCCCTTGTCTTTAGCATCAGTTGGACTTTGTTTGTTGCCACTCAGTTGGAAAATAGTTTCCTATTGTCATCTGTGGAATGGTATTTTCAATTAATGTAACAGCTATTGAAGTCACCTGTGTAGATTGTTGGGTGCAGCTTGATTTTCAGCATATTGCTGTGACCATGCTGTTAGAGGTGGTTTATAGATGTTCATTATTGTTAGATTGCCTAATTTGGAAACTATTTCATGTATATTGTTTAGTGATCATTTAATGGTCATACAGGTTCTTGAATTCCAGAACTGATAACCCTAATTTGGCCTTTTCAAGGCCTGCAACTAAACACAATCATCTGTTCAAATTGGCACTCAAGTTGGTCTTAAATACCTAAGAGCAGACATTGGGAATAAAACACTCATGCATTGTCAAAAGTATATATTCTAAAAACTGCTAGGAAATGGGATTGGTCAATATAATAAAACTGTCAATATACCAGCAAGATGTGTTTGACTCATGATATTTATAAAGCCATGAAACACTTGCATACATTGATACTGAGTTATGTATTCTTAAATAGTTATCCCTGAGAGCATCAGTGCTCTAATAATATGTAGCATTGCACAGAAGAGACTACATGCTTCAAATGGGAATGAGTCCAGTAAATAGGCTGGATTGTAAATTTACAAGCTGCTTTGATACTATCACATTTTAAATGGAGGACTGGAGTTTAAATTTTAGTCTTTTAAACCACATCCACATCTATAAGACTTGTATAACCAGTTACATATAAATAACACCTACTTTAGCTTGGCAAATGTTTGTGGAAATGTGTTAGGTTGAACTTCTTAGATATGCCATTTAGGCTTCTATATCTGTTTCTTTTGCAAAAGTTAATGTCTCAAGAGTAGCAGTGATCTACTTGAAAGATGTGAGAAGACTTTGATCTTCTCATATCTTTCTATGTCTTTATGGTGATTCTTTTACAGTTTTGCAAAATATGTGATGTACTGAATATAGATGGTTTACCAAAAACTTGATAATCTGTTTTTGTGTTGGTCTTATTGAGCACAAAAATCTATGTGGATTTTTGAACCCTTGCAGACAACAGTAAATATTTAGTGTTTTAACCTTATTGAGTCATGCGTCTCTTATTGCGTCTCTTATTGCGTCTCTTATTGCGTCTCTTGGTGCATAATCCCTAAATATATCCATCGTGTTTTTGGATAAATAGAGTACACTATAAATTGAATAGCAAATGTAATTATGCATAGAACATAGCGTCATATATGTATACATAAATTATACATAAACTGAATGCTTGATTATTTACTAATTTAGACAATTGAGCTTTCTCAATTTACCAATTCTCATTGTTCCTTCTGTGTTCTCCACTATTTTACTTGTCATCATTTCTCTCCATGACCAAAAGATGGAAAACTGGTGATCATCTGAACCAAGCCAAATTCAACTGGAATTTTATAAAACTGACTCACCATTAATGTTTCAAACAATTAAACACAAAGAGATAATGTATCAATATTTTTTTTTGCTATTGCATAAAATGAAACTTCATTTCAGATGAAAAATATATTTTGATTATCCATTCCTCTTTCTTTCCTCAGATATGACATGTTGTTTTAAAGCAAATGAACAACTTGTAAATAAACTAGATAAGTACGTTTATACTAGCTCTCTCTAATATTCAAGACACAAACTTAGTGGCTTCACACTAGAGCTGGGCCCAGTTACATTTTAAAATTGTTTTTAAAAATTGTTTGCTGTGAAATTGGGTGGATGATATCTCCAAATTTCTCCAGAGAAAAGGGACAGAATTCAATTACTTAGTAATAATTAGTTCCAAAGCCAATAAAGTAGGTTCCTTTCTGTGTCTTTGCTTGGCATTTAATTAATTAATGTGTAAGCCAGAAAAGCTGTAAATTCTTCAAACTATTATTGCAGAGTAAAAGAGAGGACATTCTCAGAAGTACCTTGGTTTTGAAACTGGATTATTTTATGTATATATTTATTGAATGCTGATCCTGCTCAACTCCAGCTGAATACCAATGCTACCTTTGAAAAAATGTCTAAAACAGATTCTGATTTATAAAACTGAACAAAAATTGGTAAATAATTTTTCTGCTAATCACTACCTAAAGAAGCACAGAAGCTTTACATTCCTTTTTACTACAATTAGTCAATATGCGTGAAGCCAAGTAGAAATAAGCCAGGAATTAGAATGGGAAAATGAAAAAGCCTGTAAGTATTGGGAGAAGGGAAAACAAGCAAAAGAAAAAAATGCCAAAAGGGCAAGAAAGAATAAAGATGAGAGACTGAAGATATATGGGAGGAGGAAGGCATATTTGACAATAAAGGAAAGAAAGATTAGTGCAGGGATGGGATTCTATTGGCTCAGACCGATTCGGTAGAACATGTTGTTACGATTCTACGTAGTTTGGAAAACCGGCAAATCGTCCCCTGGCTGGCCCCCCACTCTCTGCCCGCCCCTCTCCTCCATGCCCAGCCACTCCTTATGGTATTTCTTTTTTTTCCTCCCGACAATCAACTGTTCCGACGACAGCTGTGCCGGGATCCCCCTTGCTTTTCTTACTGCTTCACCCAGGAGGCTTCCCTGAGGCGCAGGAGGCAAAAGAATGGCATGCAGGGGGGTGCTGCATGGCCCCCTCCATGATTCGTATTTGGCCTCCTGGGTCTCAGGAAAGCATTCTGGGAGCAAAAACGGCCTCCCAGGAGGCTTCCCTAAAGCCCAGGAAGCAAAAAAACCAGAGTGTGTGGGGGGGGAGATGCTACAAAAAAAAAAGCCATGCCCCCCCAGTCTCATAGCCGTGCCCATCTAGCCACGCCCACAGAACCGGTAGTAAAAATATTTTCATCCCACCCCTGGATTAGTGCAGTCTCAAAGGTTCTAGCCAAGACATCCCACAGATAGAGATACAGTATTGATTCAACTAGCTAAGTGAATATATCATCTGTGTAATAAATTGGTAGCAATTTATTCAAGCAGCAATAATTACATACCCTTTATAGCTCATTGACTGAAATTTAACCCTTTATTGGGGGAAAGAATTTTGCTAGCTATTGGTCCTTCATATATCTTGTGGACATAGGCAGATATTCTTAATCTAGTGCTCTCCAGATGTACTAGACTATAGCTGCAAAAATCTAAAAAGCATTAGACTGGGAAAAAATACATTTGGAACAATAGAATCTACTGTATTTTCTGTATTAAAATAAGACCTTTCTATAAACACTGTTAAAAGACAAAAAGATAGTCAAAATTATGCCTTAAAATAATCAAGATATTCCTTATAAATTAAAAACTTACATTGTTACTGTCTTTTGGGAAAGATTATTATATGGATTTTAAAAAATATTTCAGGAAGTGCTTGGGCATTTGATGTTTGGACCATATTCGCCTGTTTTTCCATAGTAAGTGAAATCACTTCAAAATATATTTATTTTTCTTATCCTTTTTTAGTCTCTTGTTTAGTATCATTAGCATTGCAGTTCTCCACACATTAGAAATAAGATGGTTCCTTATTCTGAGAAATTCAAAACCTAGGACAGTTATAGTAGTATGCTATCTTTTCTTGTGAAACACAAACAGTATACTGAATTTTAACAAGATTACTTTTAGCTAGATTTACCCCGTAAATTTCTGGCAAGCATAACTATTTAAATACTAAATATTTGGGCTGTATTTTCATACTTTGAAGATATTGAGACAATGACTTTGATTTCAATAGTACATGGCACACTGACTCTGAGGCAAGATACATGATAAAGAACAGATTTTACTTTAAAGAAGTAAAATGGACATACTTTTAATGTATATATTTATTAATTTGTTTACTGAAAATCATCAATAATAAATGGACTGAACTGCACATGGGGATGTGGCCTTTGTCGAGTTCCAGTAACCATACGTAAGCCAAATGAAAAACAGAAGATAATCCCTTACAAACTTATTAGCAGCAGACTTCTGAAAACATCACAAGACTGTTTTCAAAAGAGATGTGTCTTTTGAATGAGTCATCCAAATAAACAGTATGAAACCAAATAGTTACTAAACATACTGCGCCAAGAGACGACTGAATGTTGTGGATCACTGTAAAGGATTTTTGGTTTCTCCTGTTGCTATGCTCATCAAAGTGAAAGCAAAAGATTCCCTGGGCTTCCTCCCTGCTTTTATTTTAGAAACACTACAGTAAAAAGTTGCAAATATTTAAAATATTTTGAGAGAAGGACAGTAACAATGTAAAATAAATTTGGTGGTTTTCTTCTGATACCTAGATTTTGATGGCTGAGTATTTTGTGACTGCAGTGATAAAAACCATCTCAAAAGACATACCAATTGTTTATTTAGGTGCTACATAAGGCATGGAGATTTTTCTAGTTTCACTAGTTCTTTTCTCTGTCTATTTAGAAAAAGACTTCTATATGTTCTTAGTTGATTTTTTGCTTCATAAAAACACCAATTATGTGATATTTCATATTTCTAGGTCCTCATTTATAGCCACTGCCATGAGTTGAATGTTTATTTGTCTGAATACAGCAAAGTTGACTGTACAAATTTATTTGGGTATAAAAAACACCTTAGGGTTTTTCAATCACAAGTCCAAAAGGTTGATGATGGAATTATCAAAATATAATGGTCAGTCTGCTTTTCCAGGTGGCTCTATTTATGTCTGCGCTGACTACCTGTAATATAATAAAACATCACTTCTCCTGAAGTAGAGTAGTTTTCCCGCTCAGAATAAGATTTATTACACCTTTATGAATGCAGTCTTTGGTTCAGGATCCTGTGCTTAATTTATGAGAAAAGAACACATTAAATATGCAATTTAGAACATACTGTATAAGTATTTGCATGTTTTCACCATTGGAATATACTATATAGATAGTTCTCTACTTATGAGCACAATTGCCCATTCTAAGCAAGACAGTTGTTAAGTGTATTTTACCCTATTTTATGAGCTTTCTTGTCACAATTGTTAAGTTAGCAACATGGTTGTTAAGTAAATATGGCTTCCCAATTGACTTCATTTCTCAGAAGGTCACAGAAGGTGATCACACACATGCCAGTTGCCAAGTGTCTGAATTTTGATTAGATGACCACGAGGACACTGCAATGGTTGTAAGTGTGAAAAACTGTCATGAAACACTTTTTTTTCAATGCTATTGAATTTCAAACCATCACGAAATGAATCGTTGTAAATCAAGGACAATATATTGTAAGGAAAGAGGAAAGAGAAATCTGGCTATTGCAGGCAGAGACTGCATCTTGTTCATTTTGACTGCTGATTTCATAAAATTCAGTCCCGACTAAGAATGCAGAAGGTTATTACTAAAATTCCTTATGAAACGGATAATTTCAATATTTACATTAATAAAAATATTCAATTAAGTTCCCATTCTAAAATATGGTAATATTACTGGAAAATAGTATTTCTATTATGCCACAGTCACTGATGATCAATAAATTAGAAAATACTAACAACCTCTTAAGGAAAAGGCTAATCTTTGATGTGGGATCCTGATATGCTTGACAGTTCAAAACAGAAGTTCGTCAAACAGGCCATTCTGACGGTTCCAACAATTATTAAAACTGAGTTCCTGAAAATAAGAGGAAGACAAATATAGGCATTTCTCTATCTCTCCCTACCACATATATTAAAATTATTAAATTGAGAAAATTAAAGAATCACTTTGGAGCCAATGAACAGAGCTCTTCCATGTCCCAATGTTTGATTGACTAAAGTTTCATCTTCCAGGAGCTTTTGGACTATGATACAAATGTCCTGGCTCAGCCTTCTCTGGGTTCAAGATATAATTCTGACACAATCACAGCTGTTCTGTCGCCTCCTGTCTGCCACCCTGTAATGTAATAGTATAATCTCTCCCCCCTTTTTTATTTTAATGCTGACAGGCTGCTATAAATCATGATTTACTCAAGCATATTAGCTGTATGTGTGGTGTGCTATCAATGCCTTTTTATGATTTATTTTCAGATAGCAGTCATTTCCATTTACATATAACAACTCTTTTGAATTACTATCCCTATAAAACTAGATTCCCTTCCATTATTGCTGTCCTATTGTGCCATAAGGGAAAAAAGGGAAATTGTACAAAAGCTTCCTGGTTAGCTCCAGATCTAAATTCAAAACTGAGCAGGATATCTATCAGCTACTTTTAATTCATTTTAGTCATGCATTTAGATATGCTTAACATATTGATTTCAGCAGATTTTAAAAAGTGTTATTATCCTCTGCATTGAAATCATTGAATAAAACCAAACATTGTATCAGGGTTAGTTGCACTTCCAGAGTTCTCAGATTTTATCCTTCCAATGTTTTGTCTCCCTTATACCGGATACAGATTCAGATCTGTATCTTTTGCCAATCATCTTTTCAATATGTTACGTGTTTAATATGAGAAAAATCCTGTATAACATGCCAACATGCAAAAGGATTCATTTTCTGGACTTAGTTTAATGTGAACTTTCCCAGAGCTTTTCCAAGCGTAAAATTTAACAGTGACACAGTTCACACAGTTTTAAGGAAAAACAAATTTATCAAGAAAGCTATGAACACTTCAGACAGAAAGCATTTCAATCTAACCCTTCAAAATCCCTTGTCCTCAAACTGAAGATCCAATTGTTATATGTGTATAAATGTACATTCTTTCAGTTATCACAAATCATCTTCAGTTTTGGAATGCCAGTTACACAGTTCTTTCAAAAAACTCTACAGGCATACTTTTGATGCTGATTTATTTATTTATTTATTTATTTATTTATTTATTTATTTATTTATTTATATTTGTCAATCACTTACAAGATAATAGGTATAAGTATATACATAGTTATAAATACATGAAATGGGTTCATATAAGAAAAATAAAAGAAACAGTAGGACAGGGACGGTAGGCACATTGGTGCACTTATGCACGCCCCCACAGACCTCTTAGGAAAGGGGTGAGGTCAATAGTAGACAGTCTAAGGTTAAAGTTTTGGGAGTTTGGGGAAGAAGCCACAGAGTCAGGTAGAGTATTCCAGATATTGACCACTCTGTTGCTGAAGTTGTATTTCCTGCAATCAACTTTGGTGCAATTAACCTTGAGTTTGTATCTATAGTTTGCTCTTGTATTGTTATGGTTGAAGCTGAAGTATTCATTGACAGGTAGGACATTGCAATGTATGATTTTATATACTATACTTAGATTGGACCGAAGACAGCATAGTTCTAGGTTTTCTAGGTCTAGAATTTCAAGTCTGGTGGCATAAGGTATTCTGCAATGAGTAGAGGAGTGGAGAACTCTTCTTGTGAAATATTTCTGGACTTTCTCAACTGTGCTAATATCAGATATGTAATGTAGGTTCCAGACTGATGAGCTGTATTCGAGTATTGGTCTAGCAAATGTTTTGTATGCTCTAGTTAGTAGTGTAATATTACCAGAGAAAAAGCTACGTAAGATTAGGTTAACAACTCTTAATGCCTTTTTGGCTATGTAGTTGCAGTGGGCTCTAGCACTTTAAAGGCTCTAGCACATTAAAGATGAGTACTCCAAGGTCCTTGACAGAGTTTGGATCATCCACAAGGTCTTGACTATTCAGCCTGTATTTTATTTTCTGATTTTTTCTGCTAATATGTAGCACAAACCATTTATTTGTTGAGATTTGAAGTTGCCATTTATTTGACCATTCTGATACATAGTCGAGGTCTTTTTGAAGGGTAGCAGTATTGTCTGTGGTGTTGAATAGCTTTACATCGTCAGCGAAGAGGATGTAGTTTCTCTTGATATGATCACAGAGGTCATTTATGTAGAGTATTTACAGAGTTGGTCCTAAAACACTGCCTTGGGGGACACCACTGTTGACAGGTACAGAATTTGATAGGATGCTCCCAATTTTGACCATTTGTTGTCTGTTTGACAGGAATGCTTCTATCCAATTATGCAGGTGTCCAGAGATACCGTAAGATTTTAGTTTTAGGAGTAGTTTGGCGTGTACCACTGAATCAAAGGCTTTACAGAAGTCTATGTAGATTGCGTCTACATAGATCTGTTGGAGTTAAGTAATGTAATAGGATAGAATCCAATGTCAATGCAAGTCTTTAACTTTGGTTCAGATAAATGAAAGAGTGCCGTCTCCAATTTTTGTTTTTGTTAAGTGTTCGTCCATTAGCAGAAAGATGCCATTGGATTCAGCAGGCACACTAAAAACACAATTTCCTGAAAGTTCTGGAAAACCTTATTTGCTAGGATATTTAGTAACAGCAAATATAAAACTTATTAAATATTACAATTATACTTTCATTTTGTAGATTTGAATACACTGCATTAGATGGACTGTGCCTGATCTGCAGCTCTTCATATTACATTTTAAAATGTTTTAGAGAAGGCAGAAGTGCAAATATAGTGCCTATCTGCAACCCTTTAAAGCAGCAAGTGCCCTCCCAAGAATTTAAAACAGTGATTACCATGCAAGGAAATGGTGTGCCTAATTTAAAGACTTTTAAGACTTGTTCATCCTCCTATGTGTTCCAAAACCTCTTTTCTAAATTATTTCCAAAATTCTGTACAACTATAAGTTACCATTTATTGGTTACAGTTCTTTTAAGACATTGGCTGTGTTGCCTTTTTCCCTACATTGTGTTGAACTGTGAAGCAGAGCAGCCACTTGAATGATGTATTTAATTTCTCAGTTCCCTGCTTTTATTTTATTTTCCTTTCCCCGTAGACTCCCAGTGTGTTAATTTGCTGTTTCCATTAGTGTGCAAAATTCTGGGGAGTTTAATGTCACAATTCATGGTAAATATTACTTATCTAGACTTATCAAGACTACAACCTTCAGAGGATTCTCCATTAAGAAGCCAAAACAGATAATTTAACAAATATTCACCATGATATTATTACTTTTTAGAAAAGAAGGCATTGTAATTATGCTGCAAAACATAAATGTTGTGGTAGCTGAAACCAAATTTTTTCATCTTGCTGATCATAATCTGCCTTTAATGGACTGAGTTCAGCTAAATTCATGGACTTGAGGACTGAGTTAACTTCAGATTGATTCTCTTTTGGCTTTCAGGATAACTGCATTTAGAAACCACCATATTTCCTGACCCAACACTCTTCATTTATTGTAGAATATTGTTATTGACTGACTTGTGACACTTCACAAACTCATAGAAAGTGTTTATGTCTCTTCTTGTCTTTAAATATTTAAGAATTATTTAATTTAATGAACATACAAAATATTTGAAATCAAAATCCAACATGAAGTTTGGCAAGGAAGTGTAAAGAGAATAAAATGGCATTAATTTGGAGCTGTGCATAAAGTGGAGGACAATAGAGCATATTTCTTACCAACAAAAATTACGTACATAGGTAGATCTGTTCAGACCTTAAGCCTGGGACAAGCATTTCCTTGAAAGAATATAGGTTGGGTACTATCAGTGTGCAAAGTAGGTTGAAGCAAGCAGAAGATTGTGCTATAAGTAGTTCTTTTTTCTTCTTGATCACTGGTTTTTCTTCTTATGAACTTTCTTCTGCTTCATTTTTTGAAACATACTTCCTTTGCAGTCTCCATTCTTTTCATGCATCACATTTCCACAGAAGAATCAAAACAGCTCTTGCCAGATACCTGTGTATATGTTGTGCATTATATATACAAAGAACTTAATCCAGAACATGACTAGAAATAGCAGAGGTAGTTCCACAAAACTAGAGAAGTAATCATAGAAAAGTAGGACCATATAAGAAAGTTCGGAATAGAGAAGATAATAGGATAATAAGGTAAAAGTTATAATGGACAAAGATAGATTAAACAATATAGACAAATGTACAGATAGTTAAGATTTATGTAATAGTATGTATACCGTATAGATAGATATAATAGTATGTATACCGTATAGATAGTAAAAGTATGTAAACAGTCATGAAAGCCTTGTAATGAATGGAAATGATGTTGTATATAAGAAAAATTGTTTAATAAAAAAAATTTAAATAAAAGAAAGAAAAGAAAGTTCGGTTAGAATCTGCTTCATTTAGAGATACCCAAATGCAAGAAAAAGCTGCACTTAATGTTGTCTCTATTATTCTACCCAAGAGGCTGGCGACAAGATTTTTCTTCTGAGACTGTCAGACTTCTTACCTAACAATCTGAAGACAGTCTAAAAAAGAAGTCTCCCAGAGTTCTGAATTTGTATCATTAATTAGAAGAAAGGTTAATCCTTAATGCAAGAATTCAGAAATACTCTGCTTTCAAATGAGAATCTTATTTATAGGCTATCTAAGGCAGCAAAGTTCTGAACCATTTTCTTCCACAAAGGAAACAGGGCAATACAGTCTTTATCTGTATTGTTTTAATAATTGCTACTAGGACTTCTGATCAGTATGAGGAAAGTACTTTGACATAACTGTTAGGGGATGAGATCTACTCAGAACAACTTCCTGACACTTAAAAAAACATTTATTGACAAGGAGTTTAGCCTTGAAGTTAGCATACTTTTAGAAGGAACATTATTTTTGTGGGCTTGTGAATTATGAGTATCTGAAGGGTGGATTCCAGCAATGCAGATTTGAAGCAACTGGAAAAATTTTGTCCCTGTGTCATTGACAGATACTAAGATATCAATATCTGCTGTATCCTAAAGTAGTTTTCTTCCTTGCAGGGGATTTTGAAATTAATCCAAAAATGGCATGAAATTTTAGACTGACAGTCATGTGTAAGTTGGATAGTAACTATGTTAGCTATACAAGATAACATAATTTTCCAGGTAAAATCTAAGATTTGTCATTGATTCCAAGGGTAAGAAAACTCTGCTCAGAACTTCAAAATCATTGACCATATTACTCAAACATTTGCTTCTTTAAAAAACATAATTCAGATGTTGAGAAATGACATTTTAAACCATTGTTCCAGAAGAGGTCTATTTTTCTCATTCTACAACTTCTTCCAATGTTATATGATAATTCCCTAATTCTTGATAGATTCCAAGTATTAAAGATAAACAGTTGCCAAGAAGAATATATCTATCCTGGATCCATTCAGTCCAAAGTAATATTAAAAATCCTGTCAATTACAATTCCACATTTTATCATTTAATTATAAAATATTAATTCTACCTCCTTCATAGGGAATAATCCCATCAAGTGAAAATACCATTTCTATCAATATCATGCTTATTTACTAGAGGAGGAATGAACTAGTTCTTGAGTATGTACAAGGAAACAAAACAGAAACTGAGAATTCTCGGAAAGGATAATGTTTATTATGTCCAAAATCCCATGTTACTTCCCAGTTAAATTACAACCATGTGTGCTATGTGGAGCCAACTGAATAAGTATCCAAGTTGTTACATATAATCATCTCTACTTTGATTCTTTGCTTACTCATGATATCTGATAATGTCTCTCAGATCAGGACATAGAAAATTAGCCAATATATTATCTTCCAAAATGATGTCTTTAAAAACATAAAACTGGTGTCATATACCTTCTTTTGAAATCACTTTCAGCTGGTTTTTGTTTAATGTTAAGGATTTTTTCCCTACAGGTTTGATTTTCTATTAAAATAGGAGCTTGGGGAGGGGAGTACACTTTTGCAACTAATTTACTTCTGGATAACATTAACTACACACTAACACTACTATAATTGAGGGGATTTATGTAGAATTTTTAGTGGAATAGTTGTTGAACAAGGCATTTCCTGATTCCAGGATTGTCTTGAGCTCATCTTTTCAGCTCTTTACATGTATGGAATTAAATTCAGGTACTTTGAATAGATCCATCAAAATAATTAGAATTTATTCCATTTTAGTTCATCATGACTGACTTAAAATCCTATTGAATTAATGGGACTTTTCTAAATCTGTGTCTGGATCCAATCCAATACTTTCTCATTATGAACATGTAATGTTTTCCAAGAATGATTACCTATTGTATAAACCCTTATTCCAGTACATCTTCATTTACAATTCTTTGTCACTATTATAAGAATTCCCTTTAGACTTAGTTAATATGCAGTATATTTCACAGAATACTTGAAACCATATATTTCTGTACCCAATTAATTAGAAATACCTAAATAGCTGCACCATAACGTACAGTATGGTTGGAAATTATGGGCAGCAGGTAGTGTCTAGCATCCAATTTGTGCCCCTTTCCATACACAGTAAAATTATACCGCTGAAATTGAATGAAAAAAAGAAACTATTTTCAATAACCAGGTATTTATATTTTTTGAAAAATTGATAGCTCAAGGGAGTTTCTGAAAACCAAACTTCTTCCATTTTCCATATCCCCAATTATGAATGGGAAGTAGTAGTTCTTTGGGTGCTGAAAAAGGATACCTTTGAGGCTGTTTTTGCATTTTTAGAGATAGTTAAAGGTAGGGAGGAAGGTTGTGTCACCTAGTGGCCTTCCAATTCTTATTCTCCTAGCAGATAACAAATGGTTTGCCACTGGCTTGTGACTGGTTAGGTCAAACACAGCCAACTTCTTGCCATACCTTTCTCTGCATTTTTAGTTTTTTGGTTCTGTATGACATATATGATCCATCTCTCCAACACAGGAAGTGACACCTGTCTTTATTTTTTGTTTAAAATCTGTTATATCACGTAGGCTCCATCCATTATACAAAGATCTATACTTTTGTTCACTTCCACTCCCAGAGGAACAGGGAAAATCCACAGAATTGACAATGGAGTTAACTGAGGAGACAGAGAAAGAATATAATTCATTTTATACACTAAAAGCTAAGCTCTTTCATTGTTGGGCAGGTTTTTTTAAAGCAATAATAGGTACATGGATACTATATACTTTACATTAATAAGCTATGAATTCCAAAATTCCAAAATCACATCAGAAGAGAATATTGCATATTACTTACAATATTATCTCACAAGAAATAGCTGTTCCCAAACTAAAACAGTATATTTGAAAAAGTATTAAACATACTGTAATAGTCAAATCCCAGGAATAGTTATTTCCAATTGTGTTGGTAATTTGGAGATTATTATTTTATTCATTTTTATCATTTTATGTATTTATTAAAATTATATGCTGTTCATCTCTGTATCTGAAGAGACTCTGGGCAACTTTTTCCATTGGCTTGAATAATAGACTAAATAAAATTGGGAAATTGACCACATACCGTATATTTGCACACTTTTTTTAGTTCAATATGTAACAGTTCAATATATACATACATACGCACATGCATACACACACACACACAGATGTGTGTGTGTGTGTATTTGTATTGTTTTTCCATTTTTTATCTATGCAAGATGGTGAGTGGAACACATGAGAACAGTCTTTTATTTATACAGCCATTCAACCAACCAAATTATCACTAGTGTGTTTTGTTTCTCTATTTCTGTAAGCTTTAAATACAGAATCTTAAGTTAAAAACTCAAATTTGAATAAAATGCATATTTAATATTAATATGAATTAATAGTTCAATATTTTCAGATGGAATTCATAAAAACATGTGCATGTAATATTTAAATGTAATTTTAAAATGATATTGCCAATTTTCATTTTTTGAAAAATAAAATTACATGTTGATACGGAAGCAAAATAAAATAGCTTCATGGATGAATTCCTATGAAACCAATTTGAGCTAGAAATTAGTGGCTAAATTCACAGTGGAACCTCCTTTTTCAACCACACTGGAAAGTCTATCACGCTCAGAAAGCAGTGCAGTTTGTTCTCTAAACTAAGGGTTATTTCTGTCTTTGCTGTGGATTTTTTTTTTTTTTTTCAAACCAGTCCCACTTGCTTGTTAAAAGAAAAAATCTTCTCAATTGAAGCAGTGCCTAAATGATTTGCCTATCCTGGTGCAGTCCCGTTGATCCTTCTTGTTGAATCCATTCAGAATTATACATTCACAGTCGTGACTTATGATTGATATTTGACTCCAGAAATGGAGCTTACTACCTGCATCTATCTTTACATGCAAAAGTTTGACTTTCATCATAATAGGTTTAATTTTTTTCTACTCAGTGCTTAAATCTGTAAAAGTACAAAAATATTGAGCATCCAAAATGACACCATTGTGTAACTTAAGAAAGCCAACTTCAGTCAACCATACACTGGTGCAGTCTACAATAGACAAATGCAATATACTCTGTGTGCAGCTGCTTTTGAAGATAATCGGAAACTTCAGATAGTGCAGAATACAGCTACCCATATAGCAGCTGAGTTTTATGAGACTGTACTACAACGACTCCATTGATTATTAGTGTATTTCTCAACTCACTAAACGTCTTTATCACATAAAACCTTCATCATTTTGGGATAACGTCTGCCCCAATGAGGGTGGAGAGAGCCTTGGGATTACTTTTCTTTGAAAAGAAAACTAGCAGCACAGCTCCATCATGTTTGGAGAATAAGCTACCATCCTGAGTCACATTGTTTCATCCTAGGAAGCTGTTAAGAAAATGCTAAAGCTTTTCCCTTAATTGTTTTTATGCTTCTTTTGTGTCATTTAGCTATAAATGAAACTCAGTCTAATGGTGAAATGCTTTAGATCCTGATATTTGTTGGGTTTATTAAAATTTTATCAAAACACTTTTTATAGTATGTGATTTTATTGCTACTATATAAGCCTCCTTAGGAGACTTTCTATCCTTAGGGTAGCCTATTATATTTTAAATATAAGAAACAGTTTCTTTTAAACAGCTTTGAAAATACTTACAAAACTGCTCATTTCAAGTATACTCACATAATAATATTCATTTTCTTTACTTTTCATAATTTCATTGCTGATGCTTCTAAGGCACAAGTAGCAGGTGTGCAAGTTTTTGAAAGTTTTGTGATAATCTGTAATTACACACCATATAGTTCATGACTACTATTAAGATATTATAAGAAGGTTGAAAACTCTATGAACATTTAGTTTGGGAAGCTGTGAACAGTATAAAATTACTATGAAAATCACTGGTGATATAAACAAATTTAAATACACAAAATCATTAATGAAAAAATATGACTTCCACAAACAATATTCAAGGGGTAATAGTAAGTAAAAATATTTGTACCGTTTATTCACCATACTTCAATTATCTCATTTCTATTTATACCATTTCCCCTGATTGTAATATACTTCTCACTTGAAATGGGGAGCCAGACTTGTTGCAGTTTCATGCAAAAGATGCCAGCTAATGCTATCATATCCTAAGAAGAGATAAATTCTTTAAAACAGCAAGAATCTGGATAACACTTGGGGCCTTGTGTGCTTTAATCATATTTCAACAGAATTTATGTGCAGCATACACACGTCTAAGTTAAAACTGTGAAGTGAAGCTGGTTTGTACCAATCTGTAACAAAAAAGGATCCACTCTGAAAACTTTAGCAATAATTAATAATTATAAAGAAAATATTAAGTAAGTAATGGTACATTTGTATGTCCTATCTGATTATAAGTTCAGATAGGACATACAAGTCAGACAATGTCTTCATATGGATCACAACATAGGCATCTTCCACACTCTTACCAATCTTCCAATCTACCAATCTGTTGAGAATGAAGCTACCATTTTCAAGGAGTACATAAGGAATCACTTTGAAGTGCTTAGTGTCCCTGTTTGGAAATCAAAGGAATTATGCAACAAGCATAAATATATGATTAAAGATGAATATGAAAAGAGATTATCAGAGATCAAAAAATGGAAGAATATCTTGTCAGAACAACCATGGGAATTAATTAGAGGAGAAACTAAAAGCAAGATTGATAAACATCTTAAGAAAAAACTTAAAGAATTTCAGAGAGCTGTTAGAAGAGACAAACAGTATTATAATAATATTTTTAAGACATTGGAGAAAGAACGTTTTTCAAAATACAGGTGAAACTCGAAAAATTAGAATATTGTGCAAAAGTTCATTTATTTCAGTAATGCAACTTAAAAGGTGAAACTAATATATGAGATAGACTCATTACATGCAAAGCAAGATAGTTCAAGCCGTGATTTGTCATAATTGGGATGATTATGGCTCATGAAAACCCCAAATCCACAATCTCAAAAAATTAGAATATTGTGAAAAGGTTCAATATTCTAGGCTCAAAGTGTCCCACTCTCATCAGCTAATTAAGCCATAACACCTGCAAAGGGTTCCTGAGCCTTTAAATGGTCTCTCAGTCTGGTTCAGTAAGAAGCACAATCATGAGAAAGACCACTGACCTGGCAGTTGTGCAGAAAACCATCATTGACACCCTCCATAAGGAGGGAAAGCCTCAAAAGGTAATTGCAAAAGAAGTTGGATGTTCCCAAAGTGCTGTATCAAAGCACATTAATAGAAAGTTATGTGGAAGGGGAAAGTGTGGAAGAAAAAGGTGCACAAGCAGCAGGGATGACCGCAGCCTGGAGAGGATTTTCCATAGAGCTGCTACGAGTGTCCAGGTTGGGAGGTGCTCCAGTCTCGGCTCTCACAGGCTGAGCTTGAAATTGAGGAACGCCTCTCACCATCACGTGGTCCTCTGGGCGCTCCCCAGTTTTTAGCTCAGCCTCGTGATAGTCAGGCTGTTTGTTTCTCAGCTCTGGTCGATCAGCACTCCTATTCATTGAATTCTTTACATTTGGATCCTCTCTTTCTTCGCAGCGCAGCAGATTAGAGGTTTGAACCTTAAGGATCTCTTCTCTATCAGGGGGGACTGTTTAATCACTTCTAGGGGCAGAATCTAGCGCTTCCAGCGCTGCCCCCCCCACCCCCCCCTTCGTCTGCCGTTCCTTCGCTCAGCGCAAAGCCGCCGCTTTTTTCCTGCCTCACCTTTCCGGTCGCTGTTTCCCCCCCGCGAATGCCTTTAGCTCAGGGGAAGTCTATCCCCTGATTCTCCCACCAATTGCGGCCCTCTGGCCCTTCTCCTTCTCCCTGGGAGAATATTTTCCACCGCTGGGCTCGTTGGCTTCAAATAGATCGCGGCCACCATTTTGGGCACGGCGTGGCGTCCGCCATCTTGGGCGCGCCCAGATGTCGCCGCTATGTTGATTGTAATCGCATGGCCGATCGTCTTAGTCATGCTCCGGCCCCTGACTTGTTCTCTCTAGGCTCCTTTCTCCTAACAGTCTGCGCACATATAAGGCTTTAATCACTAGGCAGATCCCTGGACTGCTCACATTCCTGCTCGGCCTTCAAGTATTCACTTGAGGCCCTTTCAAGCACTACAGGCCTTTGGCTTCCCAGCCTTCCCAGCCGGCGAGGTAGCAGCATTGTCATCCCCCTCTCCCGGTCCGCCCGGAAGGGGCAGCTGCCTGGCATTCATTCTGGCTGATTGGGTTCTTGGGCTAGGCCCTGCTATTCATTAACCTTTAAAAAACAAACAAACAATTTTTTGATCAAAAGGGGGGCGTGAAACAAGCGTTGGGATCCCCGGCCTCTATGTAGGCCGCATCCAGACGTGCCAACCATCTCACATCAATTCAAAAATATTTTTCCTCTCTCTCCAGATGGCAGACAAGGCATCTCGTGGCACTTCTTTGAAGGCCAAGTCAAAATCTCATCACCTGCGCAAACAGGCACAGGAAGTCTCCAAAGCCTCCCAGAGGGATGCCCTCAGGCGGCACAGGGCACTTGAGAAGGAGATTGACAGGCGGTCCAGAGAGCTATGCTCCGTGCCCCTGGCTCCTTCCAACCCCACTCCCTCAACCTCCGCCCACCCTCCTCTCCCCTCCTCCCCTGCTCCTTCTCCCACTGCTGCAGGCCTGCGCCCGGAGGAGCTTCATCCACCCCCCACGGTGGTGATCCCTGAGAACCTGAAACAATGGATGGAGCTGGCCATCCGGCAAGGGATAGCGCAAGAGCTCCTGCAGAAGCCCGGACCGGCCCCACGGCCTGTGGCCCCTGAGGCTCAAGCAGCATCTGTTCGATCGCCCTCCGGATCAGCGGTCTCGCACGGTCAGGTAGCATCCCACGGGGATTTGCCCTTGCCTTTGGGGATGGAGGAGATGGAAACACAGGAGCCCGGAGGGCTTTCCCTCTTTGGGGACGAGGAAGACCTCGATTTGGGGTCCATCATGGGCAGTGAGCTCTTCTCGGGAGCAGACCCACTGGAGGGGGACATGTCGGAGGACGAGGGCCTCACTCCGGACCAGCCCGCATTTGTGGGGCTGTTTAAACCGCACCTGTTTAGGTCTCTTTTATTCAAGGCCAAGAATATCTCTGGCCTGACCCCTCCCACTCTGCCCAAGCCAGTGGCCTCGGGGGAACCTCTCGACTCTATCTTTTCTCAGCCCATGGTGGAAACTGATGTGATCCCTGTCCCACCTATCTTTTCCGACCTGGTCTCCAGGCAGCTAGCCTCCTCGGGGCCCCCTCCCCCTCCCAACACTCAGGACAAGCGGTTTTTCAACCTTGACCTGCAGTTCTCCCTCTTGCTCGATCCCCCTCCTGTGGACGAGCCTATTGTGGGCCTAGCTTCCCGTTCAACTCCTAGCGATGCCCTCGAGGCACTCAAGCCCGAGGACAAACGAGCTGAGCTGGCCCTGCACCGCACTCACCTTTCTGACGCCTGGGCAGTCAGAGCTTCCACTGCCGCGTCCTTTTTCATCAGAACCTCTATCAAGTGGCTTTGACAGCTAAAACAGCATGTCCCCGCAACCAACCTCAGAGCGCAGCAGGACATCGCTAAGCTCATGGCCGCGGCCGAGTTTTCGGCGGACGCCACCTTCCAGGCTGCAAAATTTTCTACCAGGGCCATTTCGTCCCAGGTTACCGCCCTCCGCCTGCTCTGGCTCCGCCACTGGCAAGCTGACGTCAAAAACAAGGCTAAGCTAGCCTCAGCCCCCATTTCTGGGGGAAAACTCTTTGGACCGGCTCTCGATCCATTCTTAGCCGAGACCCGGAACAAACGCAAGTACCTCCCCTCTCTTTCTCAGAGGACTCACCTCAGTGGTCCCTCTCCCTCTTTTCGCCAAAGCTCTTCCCGTTCCTCCTCCTTCCCCCCCAGGTACTACCAATCCCCTTCCTACAGACCTTTCGACTGGTCGGACTCCGACAGGTCCAGAAGTGGTACTTCATCCAAGCAGCCCTCCCGGGGATCCGGAAGCAGGCCGTTCCGTCGTTTCCGATAATGCACCTTGCCCCCCTTTCATGTTTTCGCTTCCCTTAGTCTCTCCTCCGTTCCCAGGGTGTTAACTGAGGCTTGGGCGGCCTTGCCGCTCACTTGTGATCCCTCCCTGTCCGGCTTCACGGTTGCCTGGACGACATCCTCAACCTCTCCTATTCTAGGGCCCTCGCCCAGCCAGTCACTACTCTGACACTTAACACCCTGCAAAGCCATTAGCTCATGATCTAGTGGATGAAAGTTACCTTTCCCCCTCCATTTTAACCCTTCACTTGAGGGCAGTGATCTCACGGCCCGGGAACCGGGTTTCTCTGTCTCCAGACAGGTGGCCTACTATCCACCAATCTTACAGGTTAGGAGGGCAAGAACAATTTCCCTTTCAAACTTGCCTGACCTATTGGGGAAGCTTATTTCATGTATCTGCATTATCCCTTGGGGTTTTTTTCCATACCAGGTCTCTACATGATTTCTGCTGTCGTACCAACGTTCAGAAAGGACCAACTCGCGACTTCGGGTCGGAGTTCCCCTAAGAGTCCTCATGTCCCTCCCTTGATGGACCGGGCCGGCCATCAACAAGGGTCACTACCTCAAGGTACCCGACAGGCTACCCATCACCATGGACGCGAGGCTACCCGGCTGGGGTGCTCTCGCCCTCCTCATCTTGTCCCAGGGCAAATGGTCGGCAACAGATCTACCCCGCTCCATAGATTAGCTGGAGATCCTCGCTGTGCACTGGCCTTTCACAGCTTCCTACCCCAGGTACGCGGGCCTCTTGTTATGGTCCTCACAGACAACACCACAAAGATACATATCCCCAGACAAGAGGGCACTCGGTCAGCAAGGCTCACGAGGGAAGCCGAACGCCTTTGCCGTTGGGCGGAACCGAATCTGGCCTCCATCAGGGCAGGTCACATATCAGGAACATTGCACTCCTAAGCAGCTTGGTTCGGCAGGGCCACTCTGGCCAAGCACAAGGGCTCCTCCACCCCTCCCTTTTCAAGGAGGCAGTTTCAATCTTCGGGCTCCCCACGGTGTATTCCTGTGCACCCTCTCTCAACGCCCAACCACCGAGATTCTTCCCCGGATACCCTCCCCCAAGGGGCGGGGAACCACAATGCCCTCTGTTGCCCTTGGGCCCCAGGGGCTCCTTTATGCCTCTCTCCACCTTCCCATCATCCTCAGGGCGAGACGCCCTTGGTTCGCGATCCTCCGCAACCTTTTCGTGGTGCCCCCTTGGAGAACCCCTCCAGACAGGAGTCCCCCTGTCCGGGGCCCTCCACTACATCCAAACTCCCCATGGCCCCAACCAGCCGTCTGGGGGTCGAGCGGAACCACTTAAAAGCGCAGAATGTTTCCAGTCAGGTTATAGACACCTGTATATACAACGCTACGTGGGTCGCCTTCCGTGCCTGGGCCCTCAAGTCCCAAATTAACCCTCTTTCTCTCTCCATCGCTCAGATCCTGGACTTCTTCAGGAGGGCCTTAACAAGGGACTGTCTACCAACACCCTAAGGCGTCAGATCGCTGCCCTCGCAACGGTTGTCTCTTCGGTCATTGGGGGTTCCATTTCCCATCACCCCCTTATCCGGGCTTTTCCCCAAGGGAGCTTCCAATCTCCGCCCCCCGACCATACGCCGTTTCTGACCTGGGACATCAACAGGGTCCTAGTCGCTCTTACCAAGCCCCCCTTTGAATCCCAGGGAGGCTCTCTTACAGTCTCTCGCCCTCAAGACTGTTTTTTTCCTGTGGCATCACATCCGCTCGTCGGATCTTGGAGATGGCAACCCCTAAAATAAATTCAACCTTCACAGAGCTCAGGAGCTCATACTCCCTAATTTCTGCCCCAATCCCTCTCGAGAGAGGGAGAGTCAGTGGCATTCCCTTGATGTAGGGCGCGTCTTGAGAGTGTATATCAAACGCACCCAGCCCTTTCACAAGTCAGAGGCCTTACTTGTGTCTTTCAAACCTGCTTCTCTCGGTCACAAGGGGACGCCCACAACCGTGGGCCACTGGATTAGGGCCGCCATCGCCAAGGCCTACCATGCACAGCCCCTCCCCGTTCCCATGGGCATCACCGCCCACTCCACTAGAAGTGCAGCTTCTTCTGCCGCATGGGCCACACAAGCCTCTATAACCAACATCTGCAGGGCTGCCACCTGAGCATCCCCATCTCCCTTCATCAAGCATTATAAGATTAATGTACTCGCATCCGCCGAGTCTTCTTGTGACAGGCGGGTCCTTCAGCGAGTCCTCGAGGTTCCAGGGGAGGTTCCACCCCAGACGGGAGCCCGCCCGCAGGACTCGCCAAGCTTTGGTATGTCCCAACCTGGACACTCGTAGCAGCTCTATGGAAAAGGGGCGTTGGTTCTTACCTGATACGCTTCTTTTCGTAGAGCTGCATAGAGTGTCCAGCCCCACCCATTAGTCCGTCTGGTGGGGAACCTTGCTGTTCGACCAAGCAAACTAATACTCTTTAGTTAGGATGAAAACAGGGCCTTCCTTCTCGTCTTCGCAAAACTGGGGAGCGCCCAGAGGACCACATGATGGTGAGAGGCGTTCCTCAATTTCAAGCTCAGCCTGTGAGAGCCGAGACTGGAGCACCTCCCAACCTGGACACTCTATGCAGCTCTACGAAAAGAAGCGTATCAGGTAAGAACCAATGCCCCTTCTCAGAAAAGTGTTGGGGACTTTCATAAGGAGTGGATTGAGGCTGGAGTCAGTGCATCAAGAGCCACCACACAGGGGTTTCTTCAGCAACAGACCGAAATCCGCAATTGTGCGCGGTTTCAATCTGTGCTCACCACTGGAGCGCCCCGATCCTTTGGATTCGGGGCTGAAGCCACCCCATAGAGGTGGTGAAGAAGGGGAGATTGCTAGCCGAGTGGAGGGGACCCGCATCTCTCCTCCTTGGCTGGTCTAAGCTCCCTTTCCCGAAGGCGGTTGCAGCGGTGGTCAGAAATAGCCACCTCAAAGAAAAACCCAACTGGATAAGATTGTGCAGGAGGAAGACAAAGAGGAAAGCAGGTCAGACCGGGCTAAACAACAGAGAACATCTAAGCAAGGTGCCCTGAATCTAAAAGTACTTAAAGGAGAGAGAAAAGGAGGTTAAAAAAACCCCTTTTTACCTTTATATGGACAATTACAAATGGTGCAGAAAGAAATTTATGTTAATCTATTTTGACACTAATAGGCAACCTTAAGCTGAAATCTTAAATGTCAAAAGGAGAATAAAGATTTTTTTCTGGTCATTTTTAAAGCCCTAAAAAGGAGAAGAGTGGAGGCAAAAGGATGGAACTTCGAATAATGAAATAACGGAGTGCCACCTGGAAAAATAAAGAGGATTAACAGTGAAACTTTGAAAAGACTCCCAAGGATACATTGTAACTGAAATCTTATTAAAAGATACAGTAACCCACGGAAAGGAAAAGTAAAGGAAAGAAACAAGAAGGAACAGTCTGGGATCATTTGGTGATTTAAAAAAAAAAGTTGTTGGCATTGTTTTTTTTTCCCCGTTTTTACTTAAAGTCAATCGGGTGGTTGTTCAAAAGTGTTTAAAATGACATCACTCCTGGAGGAATTGAAGATGAGTCTTAAAAATACAGAAAGAAGATGCAGAAAGGGGAGGAAGATCCTTTGGCTTCGTATTTGAATTTTTTGAAATGGAGATCCTGAACTAGGAAAAGGAAAAGGAAAAGCTTCAAGAGCAAGAAGAAGGGTGGGACAAAGAAGAAGCCATTTCAATGATCAAATAATGCAAAATGTAGTTAAAAGGGGAAAAATGGGGGAAGGAGTTAAAAGTTTGAAAACAAGGGGAACAGCCAAAAAGAAAAATAGTCTGAAAAAGAAGTATAACAGCAAGGAGAAGCAGAAAAGAAAACTACAGAAGGGAAAATTAGAGAGAGATGGGTATAAAAAAGGGGATGAGAAAAAGGGGGGAAGATAGTAAGGGAAAGAACTTGTGAGGGACAAAAGCGGGAAATAAAGAAAAAGGGGAAACGTACTAGGATTAAAGGTATTTGCTCAGCTAGAAAACACAGAGACAATGGCTAAATTAAGTTAAAAGTGAGGATTCTGCAAAGGTACAAAAGAATTGTGTTGTGACAGTAGAATACTGTAATGAGTTAGAAATGAAATAAGTAAATAATCTATGAGATAAAACTGTATTGTTATGTAATGGTATGTTTATTTATAATTAATGCAATAATAAAGAAGTGAGGGAAACATTGTAATTGTTTCTAAAGATTGATAAAATATTGAAAAGTAATGTGAAAGTTAAATAAGGAAATTTATATCAGTTACTGGAAAGAATTTGAATAATTATTTTGCTTATCAATGGTAAATAATTTATAAGATAAAACTGTATGACTATCCAATTGTATGTTTATTAATAATTAATGTAATAATGAAGAAGGGAGGGAAATATTTCAATTGTTCTCAAAGATTGATAAATAGTAAAAAGAAATGTGAAAGATTTACAAAGCTCATACCAGTACTAGAATGAATTTGAATAACTATTTTGTTTACTAATCTTTATATATATATATATTGTTTTTGCTATGTTTTTAGAATTTTTCTTTTTTCATTTTCAAGGGGAAGTACCAAGCAGAGTCTGAATGATGAGATTTACATGATATAAAATAGATATTAGAAATTTGAATGTTATAATTTTAGAATGCACAAATTTAATGTTTAATAAGATTTCATGTGATAATAACAATAAGACTTAAAGGTGTTGCACTTTGATTGGCAATCATAGGGGGAATTTTGCTTTTTAAGAATGTTGGAAGAGAACATATGAAACTGTAAACAAGACAGATGAAAGTATAAGTATAATGAATAAAAAGATATAGAAATTTAGGTAAAAGAAATACAATTGAATAAGAAGAAAATGAGATAACCATAAAAGAAAATTAAGAGAAGTAAAGGGAGAAATAGTGAGAAGTTGGAAAAAGAGTAATAAGATATGAAGTTGAATACATAAGATGAATATGTATATGAAATTGTGTCTGTATGGAAATGTGATAACCCAGAACCATGCTTTACTCAAATAAGATGTTTTATTTGTTTTGTTAAAACTCAATAAAACTTTATTTAAAAAAAAGAGCCACCACACATAGACGGATCCTGAACATGGGCTTCAAATGTCGTATTCCTCTTGTCAAGCCACTACTGAACAATAAACAACATCAGAAGCGTCTTACCTGGGCTAAATAAAAACAGAATTGGTCTGTTGTTCAGTGGTCAAAAGTCCTCTTTTCTGATGAGAACAACTTTTGCATCTCATTTGGAAATCATCAGGCTTCTGTATACAGAATACAATACAGAATACAAGAATACAATACAGAAGCTGGATGATGGCAGATGAGATTCTGCCGAAACTTTGCTACAACTTTAAAAACACAACTATAATGACATGGGAAAATACCCGAACAAAGCTGAATACCATACATGTAAGTACCTGCAAAAACTTATATATATATATGAGGTAAATAGGATTGGAAGAATATGAAGAAAGGTTAAAATTTAGAGGAAAAATATGAATACCCTCTCCTACATTGCTGACACTCCTCTGATAGCTCACACTAATTAAAACAGCTATATTGCACTGTGGCAGGTCAGTCATTGATCTGTGTCTATTGTCAGTGTTAGTCTTCTTACTGAACATGTTTACATCGATCAAATTTAAAATTATACTGTTTTAGTTACTAAATGCCTTTTCTAAATAGCTAATTAATATGTTAACTACAAAAAAAATGTTTGCAACATTTTCCATTGTTCATTTGTGTGAAGAAAATGCATGGATCTGAGAAATGCTAAGAAAACAAGTTGTAAGGTGTTTTGGACTGGCACTGGGAAGCCCCAAGTTCTACTTCTTCAGCCATGAATGATTGGCACTAGTCATTCACTCTCCAAACAATTTTCCACAGAAGACGTTTTTTGTGAGACAAAAACTGTATGACCAGCAGGGTATAAAGCAAACAGATATATAGATACCTATAATCCTTTTGAGGTGGCAAAACTCCCAAGAGCTCCTCCAACATTTTGGTAGAATGTTGGAAATTATCATTTAGCAACATCAGCAGTTCCCAAAGTTTCCTAATGCTATTTTAATTATCTATCAATTTAAATTTAACAATTGCCAGCCATTAAAAGGAAGCAGTTGTTCTAACTACTTCCAATCATGTGAGATTTTACTGTCTGCCAAGTTTAATTTTTTTTGGTCATGTTTACTTTGGTTATTTATAGAGGGAGGAATAGCAGCTATTTTCTTTATATAGTGACAAAGCTTGTAGGACTATATTAGGTATAAAACTAGAAGCAATGTAAAAGATGGTAAATATGGATGCAAAACAAAGTCTGTAACATTTTAATGGTGGCCTTTTCTTCCTTTCGTAAAATAAACATGCAGCCGTATTGGACCATTGGACAGATATAAAAATTGTTCATCAGGTAGCACTTACAAACATTTCAGGCTTCACTTCATACAAATATCCAAGGACAAATTGCCCTGACATGTTACGCCATTCTAATAATAAGGCACGAAACAGCTTGTTGCTTTTGATTGCACCTGGGGAAGGTTAATTGCATCTCTAGGGCAAAAATATATATGTAAACATTGCAGGCACACCATTGACACCATGGTGTTTTGCTTTTAAATTCTTTTGCCTGTTCTCACACAGCACATAAGGCTGCTTCACGCTGGTGTAAACTCCTCTTACAGAAGATACTAAATGGATGAATTGGAAGTAGATTCTGAGAACGCAAAGCACAATATATACATATTTTATTTGTTTACAGATCAGAGAGAGAGGCTGGCATGCTTGGATTTCATTTAAAACAGCATATCATCTATCCTGATTCATGTTGTATCAGAGGTGTGGTACTTCTATATAAGAGATGATTCTAAAGTGAAATTTGACTTGGGACATGGGCTGTCTTTACAAGTACAGAGGTGTAATTATACATTTTAACTTTTCAGAACTATAATATTCCACGACTAAGCTGTCTAGAGTGAAGCAGAATTCTGAGAATGTTGCTGTGGACAGTGAGACACCCATGCAACGGTTTATATGTCTATAAAGTCAGAATTGGATGTTATCCCAGTTTCACTTAGGCAGCTAAGTGCTTCCTGTTTCTGTTGCTTGACAGTATTTGGAATAAACAACCCATCTTTTATTCTCATGAACTTGTTCTTGGTAACCACTTGGCACATGTTAGCTTTGCCTGTTGAGTAGGGCATCAGTATTTAATCACCAAGGCACCTAAGTCCAAGCCCTGTGGCATCTACCAGTTTGTCAGGTAACAAAACCCAAACATAGTACTGAGAAAGACTTTTCTGTTTAATACTGGAACTATTAAAGCTTATACATAGCAGCACTCTAGCGCTTTACATCCTCCCCTGGAAGGGAACATTAAACAATTAAAAATCACTACAACGCATTTTATTACATGGTAGGCTCAAAAGATCTCTTGCATGCATTTCATGCTGTGAATCAGAAGTGAATTACCTGGACCTCAGATATCCCCCAGTTGTTCAGTGGTGGATTCAGCCAGTTCTCACCAGTTCGAGAGAACCGGTTGTTAACTTTCTGAGCAGTTTGGAGAACTGGTTGTTGGAAGAAATCATTAGGGCAGAGAACCGGTTACATTATTTGAATCCCACCACTGCAGTTGTTCCACTAGTTTGTTCACTATCATTTTTCAGATGAAAAATACATAACCACTGTTCTGTATTTCTAAAATAAAACCATAAACCTCCCTCTGGAAATACGAAGTCTTTATTTCCTTTATTTTAGAGTGTGTGCATATTGTAAATCATAATGATTTTTGGAGTTACTTAATTGGTGGCTTTGGGGGGATGCCAGACCCTCTTAAAAGATAGCTTGGATTCTACAGTGCTTTCTTGTGCACCGGAGGAGGATGGGAGGGGCTGTCTAATTTATTTTGGGCAATGAACACAATCATGGCAGTATGAACAAGCATTTTATATGAAGCAAATTTCATAAGAAAAGTTCTTATTCAATGTTCACTTTCTTTTTATTTAATTTTGAAGCCATAAAAAATGCACAGCTAAATAAACCTTAATTTGTTGAGCAAACTACAGGTATCAAAGTATCCTGTTTATTATTACTTACCATCCTGCAAAAGGCTGCTTTTGCAACTATAAAAACGTCCCATAAAATGTATACATTAACCTGTCAGCTTGTATGCCTTCTTTGATGTCTTTGATTTGATAGTTGAACCTGTTTTCGTTTTCAGGAAAAAAAATATTTTGAATCTTAAATGGTATGTTTAAGCCACGTCTTGAGCACTGGGCTACAGTGGGGGAGAGGGAGGAGAAATTAAGAGACAGGATTTGCCACTTTAGTACATAAGGTCAAGGATCAAATTGTTACAGTACCTTTTGCTGGTTGGATGTTTTTACACAGTGTGCCTTTTTAGTGAAAAGAAAATAACAGCACCAAACCTTTTAAGGATGAGTTTGTCATGCAGTGACTTGAGACACACTTGGTGACATAAACAGACCTTAGTGGCTTAGAACAAAATGGAAAAGAAACATTGTTTGCAGTGTTCACTTGTACTTGCATAAAATGTAAACCATGGCTCATTCCAGTATAGCAACAAATTAATTTAAACCTGGAATCAGCATCTCCCTTGGTAGTGTTAGGATAGTGTGGCAGGGTTATTTCTCTGTCCAGCCTACCTTGGATCTATTGATATATGGTATCAATATTTGGTATGTAATTGAAGGAGCTTTCATGTTTGATAACATTCCATATACCCCAGAGTCTGCATTGAGTTTGAGGGAATTAAATCATGATGGGCTTTATAAAGTAATGGGGTAAATTAGAATATAGACACATCCCACATTATTTGTGATCCTACAGGATTTTATGTTGACTAAAATATCCATAGGCCAATCTGATTATTTTAGTTTGCCTTTGGAAATCATTTGCAAGCCATTATAAAATGGCTTACTCCCAGATTCTTGGCTTGGCCTGTTTCTTTGATGTTACATTCCAATATAAGCAAATCATTTCTCCCAACTCTCTAGATTTTTTTTTTTTACTTATATTCAGTATATTTATTATACTGGGATCTAATGGCTGCATTCTGTTTTACAAGATATGATGAAGTCCCTTACTTAAGCAGTGGCTAGATGGGTGCTGTGAATATTTGTGATAACAAATTGAAGCTCTGAGTAAAAATCCTACTAACCTATTTCTGTGCAGAGTTTTGGCCTCAGAATATCATTTTAAAGCTCAGTGTACTGTAGCATTGTACAGTTTGCTTTCAAGTTCTACTGTTTATTTAGTTCCCAGCTATAAGAACCATTGAAAATGCTGTCTCCTCTAGCAGCAAGCAAAGCTTTCTGGAATCCGCTGTTTTCAGGAATAATTTGTGGGCTGTTTTGAAAACCAGTGTTATAACCAAAGCCAGTTTATTGAAATTGAACAAAACAACCTGGAGTCAGTATAATCTTTGAATCATCCACATAGAATTCTGAGGCGTTAATTGCAAGATGGTTTTATTCAGAATGTCAAAAAGATAAGTCAATCTTTATCCCTGCAATTATCCTTTAATTTATTATTCACTTTGTAGTGCTCATTGCTTTCTGAAAAGGACCTTTTTCTCAGTGTTATTAGAGTGATTTGAATTTTTGTTTAGGTTCAATTGTTTTATTTGGGTTGTTGGGATTTTTTTTAAAAATAGATGTGATTTCCTCCCACCCCTCAAAATGGGCAACATACTGGAAGATCAGAAGATTGAGTGGTTGAAAGAATATTTAAGCATTATATAAAACAGTGCTTACCGAGTTATCATCATCTTACAACTTGAATAGTGGCTGTAATCTTTAATGTCTCCTATTAGATAGATAAATGATAGATAGATAGATAGATAGATAGATAGATAGATAGATAGATAGATAGATAGATA